>CM064580.1:770585-1243085 GCA_032716605.1 Paralithodes platypus
GTAAAAAGAACAGTATTATTAAAACACCAAAGATTTTTTTATGGACAGCTTTGAACACGACGATGAGGAAAATTATATATTCGGTTAGGAGAGAGAAGGGGGAGAGAAAAAGGATCCATGGCTATCTGCAGTAAGGACAAGGCTGAGATTCTGGCATCTTACTTCTCAAGTAAAATGAATGTACCAGACCCAGACCGCTCACCTCCGGCTGTACCAGCACAGACCAATGCTCAGTTACGAGATTTCACAATTACCATAGATGATGTGAAATGGCAACTAGAGGAAGCTGACCCCAAGAAGGCCACTGGATCAGATAACATCAGTCCAAATATCTTGAAGCGTTGCGCACATCAGCTATGCCAGCCACTCACCATCATTTTTCAGAATTGCCTCAACTCGCAACAGTGGCCCAAAATATTGAAAGAAGCAAGAGTTGTGGCGATTCACAAGAAAAGCAGCAGAACAGACCCAAACAATTACAGACCAATATCCCTTCTTTCTGTTCTTGGGAAAATTCTGGAGTCAATCTTGGCAACAAATATTGTAACTTTTCTGGATAAACATCACCTACTCAACTCTAAGCAGTTTGGCTTCAGGAAAGGTAGATCTGCGGCAGACTTGCTACTCCACTTATCTACCACGTGGAACCAGGCCCTTGACATGGGAAAAGACACCTACGTAATTGCACTTGACATCGCGGGTGCCTTTGACAGGGTGTGGCATGCGGGCATCACCACCAAACTGAGGAGTCTAGGGTTGTGTGATGCTCTACTTCACCTAATTAATGATTACCTGCAAGACAGAACACTTCACACAGTTGTCAATGGACATAACTCTGCTAACTATGCCATCAAAGCCAGTGTCCCACAGGGCAGCGTTCTAGGACCTTTGTTGTGGAATGTTTATTTCAATGACATTCTGCAGCTCATCCCCGAGGCATTTGCTTATGCTGACGACTGTACTCTAACATTCACTTGTAACAAAGATGAGAGGCAAGCCACCGTTACTCATATCAACAATGCCTTACATAGTATCACCTCTTGGGCAAAACGCTGGCAAGTGAACCTTGCTCCAGAGAAAACTCAAGTAATGCTAATCTCTCGGAGACAAGATATTCCAACATATACACCACCAGATATTCAGCTTGATGGGAGGAAGGTTCAGATGCAGAGTCAAGTGACAATTCTAGGAGTAACATTTAATGATAATCTGTCTTTCACCAGCCATGTAAAGGACATCACAAAGAATGTTGCATGGAAACTTGGTTGCATTCGACGTGTATCACATCTGGACTCTAAAGGTGTTGCTACTCTGTATAAGTCTCAAGTTCGTCCATTGATGGAATACTCTCCACTTGCATGGTCATCATGTCCCCCCTCATACTTGAAACTTTTGGACCAAATACAGAAAAGAGCTGAACACTTGATCCAACTCAAAGAACAAGAACATCATGCCCCAGGTTTCAGCCTCTACAACAGCGTCGGGATGTGGCAGGTTTGTGTGTAACATACAAAACCCAAAAAAATGCACACTCCACACCTGGCAGCCTTACATCTACAACCTGCCCAACCAACATCATATGCAACAAGAACCGCATCCACAAGGTATCATCAGGTCAGTGTTCCATTTGCTAGGACAGAACACTACCTTCGTTCCTACTTACCAAAGTACGCAAGACTGTGGAATCACCTGGTTCAGCACACTGACCTGCATCACTTAACCTCACTACAAAAGTTCAAGTCGGAGGTTAATAACTGGCTCAGGAATATCATAGTTCCGTACTAAATCTTGGTAATATAATTATTAATTATCATACTTCATAAAGAGGGATCTTTGATAAAATATATACTGGTATCTATTATATATAAATATATCAATGCTATATATTTTTGCATTTTAAATGTGTTTCGCTATAGATAATTCCACGTTTCATCACTGGAATTTTAGCTGTAAGAACAGCATATAATGTCGTGAAGTTTAGAGAAAAAAAAAAAAAAAAAAAAAAAAGAGAAGGGGGGAGATAGGGGAAGGCAGCAGAGAGAAGGGGAGGAGGGGGGAATGGGAAGTTCGAAGGATAGAAACTTGATTGTCTGTATATTAAATTCCATAAATAACGCAACACCTGATGTGTGTTACTTATTTGTGATCCGGCATGGGCTAGTCTAATAATATAGCCTGTGTGTTATGTTAAAATAAAGTTATTCTGAGTGCTGTTCTAGAACACACACACACACACATTTGACTTCTCTTCCTTTCAACCTCTATACTAACTCCGCCCCCTTTTATTAGAAGCGATTAAAGGGCCATCTATTAAAAGATAAGTGAACTAACACATTGCCTCAGGCCATGACAACTAGTTCTGTCGTAGACTGACTGTACCACAGACTACAGTAGATCTGGACTGGACACGAAAGTGGAACTTTGCAGTAAGGGACCCAAAATCGGAAAACAAACCCCCAAGTTCGAACCTCGAAACAGTGAAAATATCACATTTTCGCGGTTTCGAGGTTCGAACTTGAGGGTTCGTTCTCCAATTTTGGGTCCCTTACTGCAAGTTCCATTTCCGTGTCCAGTCCAGATCTACTGTAGTCTATGACTGTACAAATGTTATTTCTTATTTTGGTTGTTGTTGTGGATATTGACTTGTTCGGGTTTTTCGTGGCTGTCTTATTCATGTTCTTCTTCCTCCTTTTCCTTTTCTTCTTCATAATCAGAATCGTCACCACCAACATCATCTTATTCTCTTTGTGAATGTCTGTGTGTGATTAAGGAAGCGCTTTTGCAGCAGTATCCACAAGTCTTCAAGCAAGAAGTTGGAAAGCTGATGTCTCCATACAAGATTACCGTAAAGGAAGCAGTGTCTCCAGTACTGTTAACATGCACCTCGTAGAGTTGCAGCATCTGTGCGTGATCATCTTAAAGAAGAATTAAGGGGTTTGGAAGAAAAATATATTATCGCTAGAATCTGACCATCTGAAGATAAAGCATATTCATTGCTCGAAAACAACGAGAACCCACACATATATATATATATATATATATATATATAGAGAGAGAGAGAGAGAGAGATAACGCTATCATAGCATATGAAGGTTAAACAGAACGACTGTTAAAATATACACACAGGTTAATGTTTGACAGTTTGTCACTCTAACGTTCTAAGAAGTATGATATTATAATGTGTACTGAACATTACCCGGTAATATTACCGGGTATATGGTAATATTACTAATACTAGTTAGTTCAAATAGGACTTCAGAGGCTATCAACTCTATTGGAATATTAAGCCAACACACTGTAAGTCAAGAATAACGTCAGGACTGAACTACACTCCCTTGTGTGTACTAATCTAACAGTAAGACATCATATATGGAGGGAGGCTGGGGAGCTAGACGTTGGGGTCCACCAAGATCCAACGACCGAGCGAGTGGCTGACAAAGAAACAGACCAACAAACAGACAGACATACTGGACATATCTCATTTTCATAAATAAATTGAACATTGGGAAAACTAATTTGTATATTATAATATCAAAATAGCATGATAACTGTGTGAGTAATATTGCATAATATAAATTTGGGTGGGAACTAAAAACATAAATTTAAGTAACACATTTGCGATGAGAACAGTGAGGAATAATGAGTTGAACATGACAAACACAATGGAGAGAGAGAGAAAAGAGAGAGAGAGAGAGAGACCTCCTTTCGCAGGTGTATATAGTGTGCAGTATATTGAAATACATCTTAATATATATTATCCCCTGGTATTTCTATAATTTAAATGATTAACGTAATTATTGTATATTATATCGCCTTCATTATCATACTTTGCATTGTATTTATAATAATGCATAAATATTTGCACATTCCCATATTCATAGAACATACATATTACACTCACACCCACACACCTTTTTCCTGAAAAACTGAATGGTAAATAATAAATAAATAACATTTGTGCAAATAGTAATGGAGAAGTCCAGAACCAGGCTCGTACACACACCTAGACATCCTGAGTATGCCTTCCCCTTTAGCTTTCATTCACACACACACGTTCATAATTATACTACACATACACACCTCGTTATAAACTCACACACAAACCATTAACACCTCCACCCTCCTTCCCTTCCTTCTGTTGTCATAATCCATCACCACCAGTTTTCTCCCTAATTACAGTGACTCAGGACCCCCATAATGTGGACCATTACAGTAATTGCCAAGGTCATCACCGACACACACTGGGTCGAGTCATTCACCTTTTTGTATATAATATATATTTCCCTGGCAGTTGATGCATTTTGTTAATGTCGTGCACTCCCTTGATTGACAGGGCTAAGAACGTGCCATTTCTTTCAGTGACATAACTGGACATTAATTTATGTCTATCTATTTTACTTGTTTATCTTAATCAATTCTGCGAAGCAGATTGTCTGTCGTCGTCCGTCGTCCGTCGTCTGTCGTCCGTCTGTCTGTCCGGAAACTTCTCCCAAACTGGTATATCCAGTTGGTCAATGCGAAGGTCAGTCAAAAAGAATTTTTCAATTTAACTTGAATGTTAAGAGACCCAAAATCGGCAAACGAACCACCAAGTTTGAACCTCGAAACCGCAAAAAAGTGATAGGTTAAAAATAAGGTCAATATTGAATGTGTTTTAAAGTTTTACTCAAATGTCCTCATTTTCACAATACAGGTTACTGTTAACCTTGATATCTTATTGACCAAATTTTAGATACATATTTTAAAAGGGTAAGGTCAAAGGTCAAGATCAAAGCTAAACAGAAGATTTTTACTAGAATTTCTTACACTAACTGTTAGATTCGCACTAGGCTTACCATGTATTTTCGGAATACCTAGGCCAAAGCCATGCAAGAAACTATACAATTCCATATTAAAGGTCAAGGTCACAGGTCAAGGTCAAATAAAAAGTCACTATGTTAATTTATTTACTTTTCATGCAAACTTCACAATATTTGGTGAGCTAGTTTCCCTTTGAATGAAAGGAAAATATTAATTGTTGTCATAAAGGTCAAGAAAAAATTCAAAGGTCAAGGTCAACTATTTTATTATTATACTGTATATGAAACTAACTAGTGATTGGTTTTAATTAAATTATGCATACTTATTTGATTTTCCTGGGCAACATCAAAGGAAGCAAAAAATGTACTCATACATAAAGGTCAAGGTCACAGGTCAAGGACAAATGTCAACTTTTATCTATAATTTAAAAACAAAATACTCAAATTTTGGAATACTGGCTGTGTTACTTGCTTATTACTTGAATAACATATACTGTACATCCAGTTTCATATATTAAATATTGTAATAGTTAAGGTCAAAGGTCAAAATAAAGGTGTTTGTCATTTTCCCTAAATGTATTGTCACCCAATTTTGAAGGCAAATTCAGTTAGCCAATGCGACGACCATCCAAATATATGTTGTTTTTGTTCTGTTTAGTCAAAGGTCAAAGGTCAAGGTCACAGTATATGGTCAGTATTTCGTATCTATAAGGTTTTATACGAATTACACCATATTCATAACTTCATAAAGCTAGTTAGTACTGACATAAATATACTTAAACATAGACTACAGTAGATCTGGATTAGACACGAAAATGGAACTTTGCAGTAAGGGACCCAAAATCGGAAAACGAACCCCCAAGTTTGAACCTTGAAACCGCGAAAATATCCCTTTTTTGAGGTTTCGAGGTTCCAACTTGAGGGTTCGTTTGCCTATTTTGGGTCCCTTACTGCAAAGGTCCATTTTCATGTCCAGTCCAGATCTACTGTAGTCTATGACTTAAACTATTATTAGGGACTGCATATAACCTTTCCTCTACTTAAATGTACTTGAACTATTGATAGGGACTGTATATAAACTTCCCTCTACTTAAATTTACTTAATCTATTGATAGGGATTGTATATAAACTTCCCTCCACTTATATGTTCCTAAACTATTGATAGGGCCTGTACATTAATTCACCTGACAGAAGTTAGTGTTCTTAAGGTTCAAATACTATTATCATCATAAAGGCTTTACTCATTTGGGTATTTATTGGATTTTCGCCTTTATACAAAAGTGTATCATATTATTCAAATCCAATAGCAGCTCACGGTAATTTCTGTTTCACCAGCCCTCTGCTTCGAAACACTTCGCTTGATCAGAGAATCTTTTGAATTAATCGGAGGTTACTTGTGCCGCTTTTAACATTTGGAAGTCAGTTCTCACCTAGGGGTGGCAACGGAATCTCTTAACCCGAAGTGTGGTGGTGGTATAAGGTTTAACCCTTCCTCCCCGGGCTGTCTTACCCAATAACGGTCGCCCCTACCCGGGCGATATGGCTGAAAAACGTCTAGGCCTAGGCTACCGTATTTATGTTTATTTTCACTGCTAGAACTTTCCCACTCATCTATAATCGTAGTGCGGTTTTCAATCTGTATTTTGGCATTGAGTAGAGCTCTGTAAGTCAACTGGTTCAGTTGTGATGACGATTTCAGTGGAGCCAATATTGCAGAGATGTTGCCAATATGGGGGATTTTTAGACACTAATTTCGTCATGACGTCAGAACAATAACATTCAGGAGTCTTCTCCTTCTTGTTTTCGGAGGTGCGGTGACGAACGCTTGGGTTTGTTGACATACGTCGTACGCACGGCGTTCGGACCAAGCTTAATTAGGCTATTAAGCTCATGCCTTAGATAAGGCATACCGGGTAGCGGCCCTTCTTTCGTGCTGTCCTTACCTAAGGCAGACCGGGTAGGAAGGGTTAAATATCGGAAGTCCTCGATGCATTACGAACTGTATAACACCTCGCTGCTTCTGTCGGGTATATATAGTTATTCTAGTTCTGTTTTAAGTGTATTATTGTTATAATATTAGTGTTGTGAAGAAGACCGGTTTTTTCGTTAACTATTTACTAATTATCAATATGGCTTAATTTTGTTCATACATATTAGTAATATAAAAATATATACTTACTTTACCTAGTTGTCTTTAATGAATGTATCGCTGGTTCAATTAATTCTTGTATAAATAAAATTAAAATATTTTAGTTTGTTTTAAATCTCTTTGTACATGTATTTATTGTAATCACAACTCTCGATAATAGTCGAGTATGTTGTGTCCCTTACTTGTTAAAGTTGCAGTTTCCCCTAGACTATCCTCATAACTTTATCATGAATGTAATTTTACCATTTAATAACCGTTATTGCCAAAGAAATTACACACCTATTTAAGAATTTTAGGTTGGGTATGCAGTTTTATTTTATGTATTGATATATTTATGTCTATCTATCTATCTATCTATCTATATGCTCAGGCCCAATCCCCATTTTGGGGGTAGCCGACTCAAGACAGAGCAAGAACAGGGAAAACACAAAAACAACATAAAACAACAAATATACACAGATAAAAAGCACAAACTCACACACATCCAGGTCACACAGGAGAAGACCCGGAGACCAGGGTCACCAAGGTCGCTCCAGCACTCCCCTGGCCCCACGGAGAGGTTCCGATCTCGGCAGGCAGACATGCAGCGGAGCCAAAGCCACAAGCCCTCCCACCATACCATCGAAAATACGGCGTCCAGGCCATAATAATAAGCCCAAATGGTGGAATAAAGATATTTCAAACTGCCTGCTTGCTAAAAAATTTGCTAATGATAGATTAAAATCCTCACAAAATGACGAAGAACGGCTGAAATTTGTAGAGCTACGACGCAAAGCCAAAAAGTGAATTAAGCAAAGTAAAAAGACCTTAGAGTTACATATTGCGAATCAAAGTAAAACAAACCCGAAAGAATTCTATAGTTATATCAGAAAGAAAAAAGTAGTTACTTCAACTGTTGGACCGTTAGTCGATGAAAATGGAGAATACATCAAAGACGAAGAACAAATGAGTAATGCCCTCAATACCTTCTTTGCATCAGTTTTTACAACAGAAGACCTTAGTGATATCCCTACACCATCGCCGATTCAGATTGATAATTCAGATGTTCTAAGCAATATCACCGTTACAGAGAGAGAAGTATTGAATTGTTTAGATAAACTCAAGGTAAATAAAACGCCTGGACCTGATACAATCTCGCCTAGAGTTCTAAAGGAAGCTAAGGATGAGCTCTCCAAACCACTGACATTGCTATTCAATAAATCCTTAAACATTATGCAGGTGGTGTATATTTCATTCCGTGTAAAGGATGTAATGACATATACATAGGACAAACTGGAAACAAGATTATAGGTGAGAGTTAAACAACACCAACAATCAGTAATGTCAGCTCAAGAATCTATTGGTATATTTAAACATACACAAAGACACAACCATCACATAATTTGGGATGAGGCTAAGATGATCTACTGGTCAAGCTGCTATTATGAAAGACTATCTGCCGAGTCCGCCTTGATCAGAGTATATAGAGACACCATGGATCTAAATGATGGCCTTTATAAAATAGATAACATCCTGCTAATTCTCTTCAATGAAAATGATAATATTAAAAGAGCTAGAAATATATGTCCAGACCGTCAGATTATAGACTGAAATAGCTTGTAGTTTGACATCTGACCCTTTTGGTGAGGTCAATCCTCATAGTATTAGTGAGTTAGGTACCTAGTAAATAATGTACATGTGAGGTATGATCTTGATGTATTTACGTATTTAATAATAATTATTATTATTGTATATATGTAGGTGTGTGTATGTATATGTGTGTGTATGTATATACAGTATACTGCATAGTTATGAGGGGGATCTGCCGGGTGTGAGCCATTCTGCTTTCTACAGCCTCCTTTGTCCTTATGTTGACCTACTATTTTGGTGAGGTCAGTTCCCATAGTATTGGTGAGGTGGGCCTATAATTCGGCCTTATAATTAGGGTTGGGTGTGAGAAGTATCTGCCTTGTGTAGACCAATCGGTTTTCTGCAGACTCCCATTGTCTTATGTTCTTATGTATGTAATTATTATGTGTATGTATGTAATGAATGCGTGTATATGTATGTATATGTGTATGTATATGTAACTATATGTATATCTATATGTATTTCGGTATATATTAAGCAAACCACCCACCAATTTTCATGACAATTTTGAAATGCATGTTGGAATCCCTATAAACTGTACTTCATTTTTATGTAAGTTTGATAATTTGGAAAAATCGATTAAGGGAGAAAATTAACATTGAAAATGATGTGTAAAAAGTCTCCCATAAACGGCGGGCCGCTATGTTATTGTAGTTTGCGGCCTAATTTCGTCTGTTAATTCACTTTCTCCTTAATTGGACCCCCTATGAAGTACAACAGATTATGATGACATAAGTGACGGGTGTTTAGAGGGGGCAGAGCTCCCCCTTCAACATATTACGTGTCTCACAGTAACTTCTATTATATAAACAACCCAAGAATTTTCACAGATATTTTAAATTTCATTTAGGATGTAATATAACCTATATTCCATGTTAAAATAAGTGTCAACCCTCGAAAAATTCTATTAAGGGAGATACAGAACCTAGAACCTGTAACCTGTAACGATATTTGTCCAGGGTTCACTTCCCCATAGACGGCACACAACCCGACTCGGCGGATCTCTTTCTCCCTGCCTTTCAGTCTAATTAACACTAGGAATTTACCTAATTTTCTATCCAATGTACTATCCAACCAGCGGGGGTGTGGGGGCGGCAGCCCCCACCCATAATACTAGGTTAGGTTAGGTAAGGTTGGTAGGTTAGGCTAAAATCTTTAATGTTGCTTAATTGTTGGATAATGGATAATGAGCTTACTGGTTAAGTTCATTTTCTATCCCATGTATCATCCAACTACTTTTGCCAAAACTTGACTGTTTTTTTTTGTTTTTTTTCATTTTGGGGGTTTCAAGTTGAAAAACAAGAAAACCTGAGCCAACTTTTTGTTGCCACTTTCTGACTTTTATGAAGCTGAAAAATCTTAAAATCCCAGCCAACTTTTGCCAAAACTTGGCTCGATTTTTTTTCATTTTGGGGTTTTCTTAAGTTGAAAAACAACCAACTTCTTTTTTGCACTTGCTGTCTTTTATGCAGCTGAAAAATCTTAAAATCCGAGCCAACTTTTGCCAAAACTTGGCTCGGGTTTTTTCATTTTGGGGTTTTCTCAAGTTGAAAAACAACAAAACCCGAGCCAACTCTCATCATAAAAACCATTATATCGCCTTTTTATGTCTTTAACCCCACATTTTCCCTGATCTTCATAGCCCTCCCCACTATCGGGCGCCGTGTCTTAAGATCGTTGGATAAAGGGGAAAACGATTTTTGCGGAGGTTGAAACTAATGTCAATCACTATATATTGATGCAAATAAACTAAAACTAAACAAAAAATAATGAAAATAATTGGTGGGTGGTTTCCTTAATATTTTCCTGTATTTCTTCATATTTACATAAGTTAGATAACAGTTTCAAAGGGATCTGCCTTGTGTGGGCCAAGCGGCTCTCTGCAGACTCCTGTGTTCTTATATTCGTATATATAGTTGTGTTCATCGCGTATTACAGCTCATATCGTTGTATCATTACTGTTATATATTTGTATTAGTTCACTATGTTGTGCGTAGCATGGTATAGCTTTATATAGGCTATTCTGTATACGTTCATACTAAATATTATGCTTTGCATTGTACTGATTTTCTTAAGTTCATTGATTTGTATAAAATTGTATATATGATTAAATTAGATTGCATTGTTAGGCATATTTCAATGTATATGCATATATGTATACATATATATAATGTATATGCATACATAATGCATATAATGCATATATAATGCATATGCATATCTGTATAAGTATATATAATTTGTAAGACATTAATTTTGTATGTAAACGAAGTATGTTCCTAAAATATATGGCAACAGGCAATAGAATGGCGACACTTTTTGTATTTATATGCTAGTTAGCAACTCACAGATGATTTAGAACGGGTATTTAAGCTTCACTCTCCCCCTCTCTTCTTGTATTACCCTGAAGATGTCTTGAGTAATAGACAAAAGCTTGGTGTTCCATTGTTTAAATTTTCCTAGCGAGTTTGACTACATAAATATGCAGTATATACAGTATACTGTATATGTATATATATATATTTATATATATATACATATACTGAGAGACGTAATAATATGATAATGAACTCCTACTTAGACTTAATTATGTGGGGGAATCCCTAGCTGGAGTTTAGTGTAAGTTAGTGTAGTGTGGCAGAGCTCTCCACCTATAGGGATGCAGCAGTTTGGTAACTTAGAAGTTAGTCAGGCATGTAACAATATACCTATAGATGAATAATTACACTATGGATAGCGTGTGAGGGTTTTGTTACGACCGGGGCTCGTATAAAACAAGGGCTCTTAATCATTGGACTAGGAAAGCACACAGCCACAACGGTAACACTAGATCCAACCCCTGAACTTATAATGCCGGCGCACAAAAACACCTATACCCTCCAGAGTTAAATCTGCGATAACGGGGTATCCTCTAACTCAGTATAAGTGCACTACTACTACAGGCTGATGATCTCTGATACAGCCTGATCACAACAACATACAATTACGGTAATAAGGTATACTAGGAAAAGATAGAGATCTTAATTAACTCACTGCAATGATTTAATGCAAACTAGAAGAAGGTATATTTAAAGTTACTCTAAACAATAATGAACTGTCACTCCTATACTAAAGAAAGTGAACGAAAGTCCCAAAGCATCGAGCAGGAATCTTCTGAAGAAAGTCTGATGCTGGGGTAAGATGATCATATCGGATTTTGAACTGTAGTATAAAGCAGGAACAGGATATGACAATTGTAAGGACATATAGGGTTAACTGGCACGGGAATAATAATAACTGCGCAATAGTAGGAACTCAAACAGCAAAAGAAGTACTTCCTCATCAACGAAACAGCCTACTAGGGTTGTGCAACTCAACAACAACCTAGACTAATAAATGCCGTGAATAATAATGCATACATAACAGAAAGAGTTTATAATCTAAATCTGGTGTCTGCTAGGCGAATAAAGTCTAGCTGGGATGTAGTAGGCTAGGAAACAATGGCTGAGCAAGCGGCTCGTAGCCTAGCGAAGTCCTTAAGGCTGTGCGGCCAAATTACGTTAATTGACGGGGTGCTCTCTTGAGTAATCCAGATCGCTAGTATCTGGTTCTCTCCTGGCGACACTCTCAAAGTCAAAGCAAACGAGTTAGCACAGTGTTGGGTGGCAGAGGCAAAAGCCCTCACTCGCAACAGTGCTAAACTCACAAGGTACACAGTCAGAAAGACCACCTAGGCTTCCCACGTCTCCGTTGCGATTGTACAGGTTCAACAAAACCTAGTACACATCGGAAATCACAACACCAGTAGCCTTATCCCAGTCTAGCATTAAATCCCCCAGCAGACCACCAAGATACAGGAAGGGAGACACCGTGAGTGTGTCGAACCTCTACAGACAAAAATGGTAACCCTTCCAAAATGCCAAACTAAACATGTGTTATCTGAGAGCTTCAGCATATAATACGATGGCCGATATATGAAATTGTGCAGAACCAAAGGGAAGTTATGATATTAAATAGAGTAGAAGAATGAGAGGTAAGAAGTTGAGAGAGAGAGAAAGTGCTCTATAGGTAGAAGTCGGGAGACAGGGGGGCAAGGGACATGTGAAGGGTATGCTAGTCAAAAAAGCTCTGAAGAGAATAGCTCCTCGGGACCCCTCCAGGATCACACACAAAAGCATGGTGGTCAGCCAATCACAGGCTGCTACGTCTCCAGGCAGCACGGCTGCAGAAGGCGCCAGGAACCACCAGACAATCAAGAGGCGTGAGATGGCACGCGCGCGAGCCTACAAAGCGAGGGGGGAGGCAGCACATGTATACGCACGCACACACTACCACCCCACTGCCTATATTATTCTCTCTCCTTAACTATATACAATGCATCCTATGTTCAACTCATGATATAAAATGCTTCCCGTTGTCACATACGAAAATAAAGACCTCCACGGGACTGTCTGTAACAACACGAACACTATGCAAGAAAGAACAACATTGTAGATAGACTGTAGCCAAATACCTTGCCCCGGCGAGTGCTAGCGAGTGGCCAAGCGAGCGGCTGAGCCCACGTGGCGTTCTGCTGAGCTGCAGGCGTCACACCCCACCCAAGATATTAGACGCTCAACCATGAGCTCTATATCTGACAAGCAGAACCCCGATAAGACTCGCCACCCCTAACCACTTCGCAACAAAGAAGGCAAAGCTCAGTTCTCATCAACAAAAATTACAACCCCTCCCAACACAATAGCTCAATTTATACTGCTATGTTCCTAGAGCGAGCTTCTACTAGCCCAGCCTTCTGAGAGAAGCACAGGTTCAACTCAGAACTTTAGCTATAACACACTACAAAATTTAACTATTAAAGAAAGAGTTTTTATAGAATTTTAATTTTTAATATGTTTTTGGTGGCTGCACTTACAGGGGCAAGCCAATTTTACTCCACTCTCAACACACACTGACTGAACGGCGAGGGTTCTCCTGCCATCAAACCCTCCCGTGACAAACAATCAGCCAAAACATTATCAGTGCCCTTAGCATGCCACACATCCAACTTGTGTCCCGGCAGCAAAACAACACATGGCACTGATAAACTGCCCAGTTCATCACAAGACTGTCATTTCTCTTCGCTTTCTCCGGCAACGGGACCTGCCAAAATCATTTCACTAGTTCTACCTTCGTGATCGGCGATGCAGCCCCGAGGCGGTCTATGGTATCGTCAACTCTCGATAAGGTATAGGCGTCTGTCAGGGATAATGCACACACACTCTCGCAATCAACACACTAACTGATCTTCCCACTTAACACAGGTTACAAAGTTACAGGCAACGACCACTCACGACATTCCTTATCCCTCAGACCCTTGGGCAATGGATAGGTGTCTGTCAGGGATAATGCACACACACTGATCTTGCCACTCAACTCAGGTTGCAAACTCACTGGCAACGACCACTCACAATATCCTTTATCACTCAGACCCTTTTTCCACATGTCGTCTAGCTCTGTTTTCACGACAGGCTTTTTAGCAGGATTTATACGGTAGGGAATTAAACTGAGACTCGCACTGTCTCTAGCCTCCATGTCGGATTCTACCCCGTACATCAGGCCTGGAGAAGCAACAAACATGCGGATGCACTGCCCCAGCCTAGTAAACAACTTATCTCGCAGAACATGCCTAGTGCCCTCCCACAACCCAGCCGAGACCGCAGCTTCTAACCTGTAGTCTCCCTCCTTCTCCACCTTCGTCCCTAGAACAGCCAGGTCATGAGAGGGACAATCAGTACCACCTGGGCAGTCACTCCCATAGTTCATTATTGCTAAGGCTTCCCCGCCGATACCGTACATGCGCACCCCCGCATTCCTTACGACTACATCTGCCTGCGCAGCATCACCGCTTTTAGCGACATGGCCAGATATAGTCGGTCTATGGTAGGGCTGTTGCATTCGACTAGAGCAGCATTGGGAGGCTATGCGACGACCGGGCACTTCTATGCCACAGCCAACCATACCAATCTGCTCAAAGTCCTCCTTTTGACCACCACCCTTGGCAGCCATGGGTCGACCCTGACCTGGCAACCATGCCAAAGCCTCGTCGCCCACCTTGAACCACCGAAACAACGAGGCTAACGGTCTCCAACATTCATGTGACCTGCCCGCGAACATCTGGCACCGCCTGAGTTGTGAGGCTCAGGGGCTCGGCACGACCAGTGGGGTATGAACCGAGCTGGTGCTGGAGCGCTGCACACTGCTGCTCAGGCAGGTGCTCTAGCGCTTCCACAGCCACCAGACTCGTGTCCCCCGCCCACTTCTCCGCCGAGACATGATAATCCCTACTCTCCTCCACCTGTGCCCTACTGCCCTCCTCTCCTTCTCCACCTTGGCCGCTGCAGACCAACGCAGGGATAGTAGGCTGCTCAGGTGGTTGCCTCACAAACTCCTCCAACAGGTTCACATGACATGTTTCCCCGTCCTCGTGTTTGATCTCGACAGCACCATTACCACACTTCTGAACTTCCGGATCCTCCAACTGCAGTTTACAAATATCTGAGGGAACCAACCTGTCTAGATGCTTCCGAAGCAACCCAAGTCCTCCCCCAATATCAAACTGAGCAACCCTTTTTTCTCTCCGTGTGTAACATTGCTGCCTCGGAGCCTCTTCCTGCCCTACCTCCTCACTAGCTGTGACAGATCCTGGGGCTTCTCCAGACTCCAACAATGGTGCCAATACTGAGTTGAGAAGAAGAGCTGCTGGTACTAAACTCTTCAAACTGTTACCAACATTAGCCATCTTCTTCCAACCGTTCCTCCGTTGATCAGAAGACTGAGGAATAGGCTGTGACACTTTGGATGCAAGAGGTCTTGTAACAACACACGCCATAGGTTGTACTTGACATTTCTCTACCCACTCCTGTTCCTCCCTATTCACGTCGGCCGGCTTCTCGGCAACGACTAAGGGTGAAACCTCAGAAGTAGGCACCGCAAAGTCGTTGCCGAGAAGGAGGTCGACGCCCCCAACAGGCAAGTTCTCCACAACACCCACATCCAACTCTCGTGTCACACCATCCACCTCCAGTTCCATCCTGACCAACGGGTATGACTTGACAGCATTGATACCCTGCACCACAACCACCCGTGCCGCGTTTATTGGTCTACCAGTAAAGTTCTTCATTAAAGTCTGAGAGGCACCCGTGTCTCGCAACAACTCAACTCCATGCTTCTTACCAGCCCACCTCACGCAGCCATGCCCTCGATGGTCACAAAAGACATCGCGGACAGGGTTCGAGCCTTCCGGATTCTTCTCCACTGGCTGTGTCCCAGCCTCTGACATTATACCCTGGGCAAACTCAGACGACTTAGGGGACACCCCAATGTTGCGAGCCAAAGACACAACTGCATTAGGTAGGTTGCTTGGACAGGCTCTTGCAAAATGCCCCTTCTCATGACAATGAAAACACTCTAACTCCCCCTTGGGCTTCCCTTGAGGTGGGGAAGGGTCCTGACCCTTCTTAAACGGGACGGTATTAGGTTTATGGTCAGACTTAGTATCGTTGCTCTTGTTGTAATGGTTATATGGTGTATCACTGACTCTGTGGGGGGGAGTGTTGCGCCCCTTGTTACCTGCATCGTTCCGTTGTGCAGACCCGCACCCACGAATCAGTGACATCCGAAGGTCAGCCATCTCAGCTGCCTCCTGAAGAGTTCTTGGGTTTTTCTCTTTAAGATTCAACGTCAGATCGCTGCCCGTACACTTAAAAACAAATTCTAGAAGCATCAGCTGTTTCAACTCCTCAAACGTCGATGCCTTCTCAGAACGCAGCCAGTTTCCAAATGCATCGGACAGATCCCGGGCATGCTCAAGAAAGGTGCACTCACGACCCTTCGTTACACCCCGGAACTTCAATCTGTACGTCTCTGGTTGTAACTCATATGCCCACAGGACAGCCTCTTTCAATACCTCGTAATCGATGCACGACTCCAAGGGCAATGCATCATATGCATTGAGTCCTTTGCCAACCAATCTAGAGGAAACAAGGGCTGCCCACTTAACCTCGGGCCATTGGTGCTCCCGGCACTTCTTTTCGAAACGCATATAAAATTCAGTGACACCCGACTTATCAAATACAGGGACCAACTTGAGCAGGTGCGATAACGACTGATCAAGACCTCGATTCCCAGAACCGAGACGCTGCCCTGTCGACTCCACCCTAGACTTCTCAAGATCTATGTCTGCACAGTACCTAGCCTTTCTCTCCTAAGACTCATTCTCTCGCTGCCATTGCTCAAGCTCATATCTGGCCCTTCTCTCCTCAGCCTGAATCTTTGCCATCTCAAACTCCCGCTGCTGCTGCTCAGATTCCCGCTTCTGCTGCAGCTGTATCTTAGCCATCTCAAGCTGGAAGAGCATATCTGGAGTCAAACCTTGAGGAGGAGGAGATGCAACAATTGGAGACCCACCCTGTGACAAACCACGCTGCCAGTGACTATCGGCCTGCGGGAACGTACCCGGCTCCGGAGCCCGAGGGGCGCCATGGTAGGAGTCGAGTGGAATGGGGGCTGGGCCGAAGGTGCCCCAGCTCTCGCTTCACCCGAAGCCCCACGCACCCTGCCGAGCACACAGGCCACCAGGTCACCTCTCGACATACTGCTAATGCCCACATGCCCCATGACCGTGGCCAAACACTGGAGACCATACCGATCAATCCCCGACACCCGGTCAGCAGTAATAGGTATCTCCAGAAACTTCCTTGCATCCTCCTCACTAGCTATAACTCTAATGTCATATCTAACAAAGCCCGCTGCTGCACCTCAGTTTCTGTTTCCCGTACTGTGTCCTCACTGTACACTGATCCGTCGTCCGACATAGTGTCCACCGAACATTCTCAACGTTTATAAAAAAAATAAGTACCTAAACTCTTATGCAGCACTATTCACTCAAAAATACAAGATGCTCGAAGACTCTTAAGTGTTATACTACTTGCCAATCAAATTCCACGTGTCCACTATATTCCTTTAAACAAAAACAAATGACCACAACACTCCTGCAATATTTCTCTAAGTTCACAAAATCCTAAGCAAGGTCGCCATTTGTTACGACCGGGGCTCGTATAAAACAAGGGCTCTTAATCATTGGACTAGGAAAGCACACAGCCACAACGGTAACACTAGATCCAACCCCTGAACTTATAATGCCGGCGCACAAAACACCTATACCCTCCAGAGTTAAATCTGCGATAACAGGGTATCCTATAACTCAGTATAAGTGCACTACTACTACAGGCTGATGATCTCTGATACGGCCTGATCACAACAACATACAATTACGGTAATAAGGTATACTAGGAAAAGATAGAGATCTTAATTAAATCACTGCAATGATTTAATGCAAACTAGAAGAAGGTATATTTAAAGTTACTCTAAACAATAATGAACTGTCACTCCTATACTAAAGAAAGTGAACGAAAGTCCCAAAGCATCGAGCAGGAATCTTCTGAAGAAAGTCTGATACTGGGGTAAGATGATCATATCGGATTTTGAACTGTAGTATAAAGCAGGAACAGGATATGACAATTGTAAGGACATATAGGGTTAACTGGCATGGGAATAATAATAACTGCGCAATAGTAGGAACTCAAACAGCAAAAGAAGTACTTCCTCATCAACGAAACAGCCTACTAGGGTTGTGCAACTCAACAACAACCTAGACTAATAAATGCCGTGAATAATAATGCATCCATAACAGAAAGAGTTTATAATCTAAATCTGGTGTCTGCTAGGCGAATAAAGTCTAGCTGGGATGTAGTAGGCTAGGAAACAATGGCTGAGCAAGCGGCTCGTAGTCTAGCGAAGTCCTTAAGGCTGTGCGGCCAAATTACGTTAATTGATGGGGTGCTCTCTTGAGAGATCCAGATCGCTAGTATCTGGTTCTCTCCTGGCGACACTCTCATAGTCAAAGCAAACGAGTTAGCACAGTGTTGGGTGGCAGAGGCAAAAGCCCTCACTCGCAACAGTGCTAAACTCACAAGGTACACAGTCAGAAAGACCACCTAGGCTTCCCACGTCTCCGTTGCGATTATACAGGTTCAACAAAACCTAGTACACATCGGAAATCACAACACCAGTAGCCTTATCCCAGTCTAGCATTAAATCCCCCAGCAGACCACCAAGATACAGGAAGGGAGACACCGTGAGTGTTTCGAACCTCTACAGACAAAAATGGCAACCCTTCCAAAATGCCAAACTAAACATGTGTTATCTGAGAGCTTCAGCATATAATACGATGGCCGATATATGAAATTGTGCAGAACCAAAGGGAAGTTATGATATTAAATAGAGTAGAAGAATGAGAGGTAAGAAGTTGAGAGAGAGAGAAAGTGCTCTATAGGTAGAAGTCGGGAGACAGGGGGGCAAGGGACATGTGAAGGGTATGCTAGTCAAAAAAGCTCTGAAGAGAATAGCTCCTCGGGACCCCTCCAGGATCACACACAAAGGCATGGTGGTCAGCCAATCACAGGCTGCTACGTCTCCAGGCAGCAGGGCTGCAGAAGGCGCCAGGAACCACCAGACAATCAAGAGGCGTGAGATGGCACGCGCGCGAGCCTACAAAGCGAGGGGGGAGGCAGCACATGTATACGCACGCACACACTACCACCCCACTGCCTATATTATTCTCTCTCCTTAATTATATACAATGCATCCTATGTTTAACTCATGATATAAAATGCTTCCCGTTGTCACATACGAAAATAAAGACCTCCACGGGACTGTCTGTAACAACACGAACACTATGCAAGAAAGAACAACATTGTAGATAGACTGTAGCCAAATACCTTGCCCCGGCGAGTGCTAGCGAGTGGCCAAGCGAGCGGCTGAGCCCACGTGGCGTTCTGCTGAGCTGCAGGCGTCACACCCCACCCAAGATATTAGACGCTCAACCATGAGCTCTATATCTGACAAGCAGAACCCCGATAAGACTCGCCACCCCTAACCACTTCGCAACAAAGAAGGCAAAGCTCAGTTCTCATCAACAAAAATTACAACCCCTCCCAACACAATAGCTCAATTTATACTGCTATGTTCCTAGAGCGAGCTTCTACTAGCCCAGCCTTCTGAGAGAAGCACAGGTTCAACTCAGAACTTTAGCTATAACACACTACAAAATTTAACTATTAAAGAAAGAGTTTTTATAGAATTTTAATTTTTAATATGTTTTTGGTGGCTGCACTTACAGGGGCAAGCCAATTTTACTCCACTCTCAACACACACTGACTGAACGGCGAGGGTTCTCCTGCCATCAAACCCTCCCGTGACAAACAATCAGCCAAAACATTATCAGTGCCCTTAGCATGCCACACATCCAACTTGTGTCCCGGCAGCAAAACAACACCTGGCACTGATAAACTGCCCAGTTCATCACAAGACTGGCATTTCTCTTCGCTTTTTCCGGCAACGGGGCCTACCAAAATCCTTTCACTAGTTCTACCTTCGTGATCGGCGATGCAGCCCCGAGGCGGTCTATGGTATCGTCAACTCTCGATAAGGTATAGGCGTCTGTCAGGGATAATGCACACACACTCTCGCAATCAACACACTAACTGATCTTCCCACTTAACACAGGTTACAAAGTTACAGGCAACGACCACTCACGACATTCCTTATCCCTCAGACCCTTGGGCAATGGATAGGTGTCTGTCAGGGATAATGCACACACACTGATCTTGCCACTCAACTCAGGTTGCAAACTCACTGGCAACGACCACTCACAATATCCTTTATCACTCAGACCCTTTTTCCACATGTCGTCTAGCTCTGTTTTCACGACAGGCTTTTTAGCAGGATTTATACGGTAGGGAATTAAACTGAGCCTCGCACTGTCTCCAGCCTCCATGTCGGATTCTACCCCGTACATCAGGCCTGGAGAAGCAACAAACATGCGGATGCACTGCCCCAGCCTAGTAAACAACTTATCTCGCATAACAACATGCCTAGTGCCCTCCCACAACCCAGCCGAGACCGCAGCTTCTAACCTGTAGTCTCCCTCCTTCTCCACCTTCGTCCCTAGAACAGCCAGGTCATGAGAGGGACAATCAGTACCACCTGGGCAGTCACTCCCATAGTTCATTATTGCTAAGGCTTCCCCGCCGATACCGTACATGCGCACCCCCGCATTCCTTACGACTACATCTGCCTGCGCAGCATCACCGCTTTTAGCGACATGGCCAGATATAGTCGGTCTATGGTAGGGCTGTTGCATTCGACTAGAGCAGCATTGGGAGGCTATGCGACGACCGGGCACTTCTATGCCACAGCCAACCATACCAATCTGCTCAAAGTCCTCCTTTTGACCACCACCCTTGGCAGCCATGGGTCGACCCTGACCTGGCAACCATGCCAAAGCCTCGTCGCCCACCTTGAACCACCGAAACAACGAGGCTAACGGTCTCCCAACATTCATGTGACCTGCCCGCTGAACATCTGGCACCGCCTGAGTTGTGAGGCTCAGGGGCTCGGCACGACCAGTGGGGTATGAACCGAGCTGGTGCTGGAGCGCTGCACACTGCTGCTCAGGCAGGTGCTCTAGCGCTTCCACAGCCACCAGACTCGTGTCCCCCGCCCACTTCTCCGCCGAGACATGATAATCCCTACTCTCCTCCACCTGTGCCCTACTGCCCCCCTCTCCTTCTCCACCTTGGCCGCTGCAGACCAACGCAGGGATAGTAGGCTGCTCAGGTGGTTGCCTCACAAACTCCTCCAACAGGTTCACATGACATGTTTCCCCGTCCTCGTGTTTGATCTCGACAGCACCATTACCACACTTCTGAACTTCCGGATCCTCCAACTGCAGTTTACAAATATCTGAGGGAACCAACCTGTCTAGATGCTTCCGAAGCAACCCAAGTCCTCCCCCAATATCAAACTGAGCAACCCTTTTTTCTCTCCGTGTGTAACATTGCTGCCTCGGAGCCTCTTCCTGCCCTACCTCCTCACTAGCTGTGACAGATCCTGGGGCTTCTCCAGCCTCCAACAATGGTGCCAATACTGAGTTGAGAAGAAGAGCTGCTGGTACTAAACTCTTCAAACTGTTACCAACATTAGCCATCTTCTTCCAACCGTTCCTCCGTTGATCAGAAGACTGAGGAATAGGCTGTGACACTTTGGATGCAAGAGGTCTTGTAACAACACACGCCATAGGTTGTACTTGACATTTCTCTACCCTCTCCTGTTCCTCCCTACTCACGTCGGCCGGCTTCTCGGCAACGACTAAGGGTGAAACCTCAGAAGTAGGCACCGCAAAGTCGTTGCCGAGAAGGAGGTCGACGCCCCCATCAGGCAAGTTCTCCACAACACCCACATCCAACTCTCGTGTCACACCATCCACCTCCAGTTCCATCCTGACCAACGGGTATGACTTGACAGCATTGATACCCTGCACCACAACCACCCGTGCCGCGTTTATTGGTCTACCAGTAAAGTTCTTCATTAAAGTCTGAGAGGCACCCGTGTCTCGCAACAACTCAACTCCATGCTTCTTACCAGCCCACCTCACGCAGCCATGCCCTCGATGGTCACAAAAGACATCGCGGACAGGGTTCGAGCCTTCCGGATTCTTCTCCACTGGCTGTGTCCCAGCCTCTGACATTATACCCTGGGCAAACTCAGACGACTTCGGGGACACCCCAATGTTGCGAGCCAAAGACACAACTGCATTAGGTAGGTTGCTTGGACAGGCTCTTGCAAAATGCCCCTTCTCATGACAATGAAAACACTCTAACTCCCCCTTGGGCTTCCCTTGAGGTGGGGAAGGGCCCTGACCCTTCTTAAACGGGACGGTATTAGGTTTATGGTCAGACTTAGTATCGTAGCTCTTGTTGTAATGGTTATATGGTGTATCACTGACTCTGTGGGGGGGAGTGTTGCGCCCCTTGTTACCTGCATCGTTCCGTTGTGCAGACCCGCACCCACGAATCAGTGACATCCGAAGGTCAGCCATCTCAGCTGCCTCCTGAAGAGTTCTTGGGTTTTTCTCTTTAAGATTCAACGTCAGATCGCTGTCCGTACACTTAAAACAAAATTCTAGAAGCATCAGCTGTTTCAACTCCTCAAACGTCGATGCCTTCTCAGAACGCAGCCAGTTTCCAAATGCATCGGACAGATCCCGGGCATGCTCAAGAAAGGTGCACTCACGACCCTTCGTTACACCCCGGAACTTCAATCTGTACGTCTCTGGTTGTAACTCATATGCCCACAGGACAGCCTCCTTCAATACCTCGTAATCGATGCACGACTCCAAGGGCAATGCATCATATGCATTGAGTCCTTTGCCAACCAATCTAGAGGAAACAAGGGCTGCCCACTTAACCTCGGGCCATTGGTGCTCCCGGCACTTCTTTTCGAAACGCATACAAAATTCAGTGACACCCGACTTATCAAATACAGGGACCAACTTGAGCAGGTGCGATAACGACTGATCAAGACCTCGATTCCCAGAACCGAGACGCTGCCCTGTCGACTCCACCCTAGACTTCTCAAGATCTATGTCTGCACAGTACCTAGCCTTTCTCTCCTAAGACTCATTCTCTCGCTGCCATTGCTCAAGCTCATATCTGGCCCTTCTCTCCTCAGCCTGAATCTTTGCCATCTCAAACTCCCGCTGCTGCTGCTCAGATTCCCGCTTCTGCTGCAGCTGTATCTTAGCCATCTCAAGCTGGAAGAGCATATCTGGAGTCAAACCTTGAGGAGGAGGAGATGCAACAATTGGAGACCCACCCTGTGACAAACCACGCTGCCAGTGACTATCGGCCTGCGGGAACGTACCCGGCTCCGGAGCCCGAGGGGCGCCATGGTAGGAGTCGAGTGGAATGGGGGCTGGGCCGAAGGTGCCCCAGCTCTCGCTTCACCCGAAGCCCCACGCACCCTGCCGAGCACACAGGCCACCAGGTCACCTCTCGACATACTGCTAATGCCCACATGCCCCGTGACCGTGGCCAAACACTGGAGACCATACCGATCAATCCCCGACACCCGGTCAGCAGTAATAGGTATCTCCAGAAACTTCCTTGCATCCTCCTCACTAGCTATAACTCTAATGTCATATCTAACAAAGCCCGCTGCTGCACCTCAGTTTCTGTTTCCCGTACTGTGTCCTCACTGTACACTGATCCGTCGTCCGACATAGTGTCCACCGAACATTCTCAACGTTTATAAAAAAAATAAGTACCTAAACTCTTATGCAGCACTATTCACTCAAAAATACAAGATGCTCGAAGACTCTTAAGTGTTATACTACTTGCCAATCAAATTCCACGTGTCCACTATATTCCTTTAAACAAAAACAAATGACCACAACACTCCTGCAATATTTCTCTAAGTTCACAAAATCCTAAGCAAGGTCGCCATTTGTTACGACCGGGGCTCGTATAAAACAAGGGCTCTTAATCATTGGACTAGGAAAGCACACAGCCACAACGGTAACACTAGATCCAACCCCTGAACTTATAATGCCGGCGCACAAAAACACCTATACCCTCCAGAGTTAAATCTGCGATAACGGGGTATCCTATAACTCAGTATAAGTGCACTACTACTACAGGCTGATAATCTCTGATACGGCCTGATCACAACAACATACAATTACGGTAATAAGGTATACTAGGAAAAGATAGAGATCTTAATTAAATCACTGCAATGATTTAATGCAAACTAGAAGAAGGTATATTTAAAGTTACTCTAAACAATAATGAACTGTCACTCTTATACTAAAGAAAGAGAACGAAAGTCCCAAAGCATCGAGCAGGAATCTTCTGAAGAAAGGCTGATGCTGGGGTAAGATGATCATATCGGATTTTGAACTGTAGTATAAAGCAGGAACAGGATATGACAATTGTAAGGACATATAGGGTTAACTGGCATGGGAATAATAATAACTGCGCAATAGTAGGAACTCAAACAGCAAAAGAAGTACTTCCTCATCAACGAAACAGCCTACTAGGGTTGTGCAACTCAACAACAACCTAGACTAATAAATGCCGTGAATAATAATGCATCCATAACAGAAAGAGTTTATAATCTAAATCTGGTGTCTGCTAGGCGAATAAAGTCTAGCTGGGATGTAGTAGGCTAGGAAACAATGGCTGAGCAAGCGGCTCGTAGTCTAGCGAAGTCCTTAAGGCTGTGCGGCCAAATTACGTTAATTGATGGGGTGCTCTCTTGAGAGATCCAGATCGCTAGTATCTGGTTCTCTCCTGGCGACACTCTCATAGTCAAAGCAAACGAGTTAGCACAGTGTTGGGTGGCAGAGGCAAAAGCCCTCACTCGCAACAGTGCTAAACTCACAAGGTACACAGTCAGAAAGACCACCTAGGCTTCCCACGTCTCCGTTGCGATTATACAGGTTCAACAAAACCTAGTACACATCGGAAATCACAACACCAGTAGCCTTATCCCAGTCTAGCATTAAATCCCCCAGCAGACCACCAAGATACAGGAAGGGAGACACCGTGAGTGTTTCGAACCTCTACAGACAAAAATGGCAACCCTTCCAAAATGCCAAACTAAACATGTGTTATCTGAGAGCTTCAGCATATAATACGATGGCCGATATATGAAATTGTGCAGAACCAAAGGGAAGTTATGATATTAAATAGAGTAGAAGAATGAGAGGTAAGAAGTTGAGAGAGAGAGAAAGTGCTCTATAGGTAGGCCTTCCATTCTCTTTACGAACGAGGGTTCACGATTCAAGTTTGCTGGGTGCCTGCCCATGTTGGTATCCCAGGTAACGAACTTGCTGATCGGGTTGCCAAAGAGACCACCATTTTACCGGTAGCACAAGATCATTTGCCAGTTGATGACTGAATTACTGCATTGTGGCCTATTATTACCCACATAGGCAATTCTTTTGGTCCTCACAGTCCTCCACCACCAATCTTCTCCGCAGTATCAAACCTACGGTTAGCCCTTGGCATTCGTCTTTCCAATCTGCCCGCCATAGTGAGGTTCTTTTGACTAGGCTCCGAATTGGTCATACACGTTTGACTCAGTGTTATTTAATGTCGTCTCCTCACGGCCCTCGACCCCTATGCATTACTTGCAACAAGCCCTTAACGATTCACCATATCTTTACAGAATGTCTGAAGTATTCCCACCTCCGATCTATTTATTTCGGTACCGGCACGTTTACGGATATATTTGTGGATTCTCCATCATTCTCGACCTACCATATTCTTCGCTTTCTCAAAGATTCCTCTCTCCTAGATAAGATTTAATACCCTCCTGACTTTTCCTACTTCATCTTGAATAGTCGTCCATTTTAATCTAATACTTCGGGCCAGCCCTGTGGGAGCTCTTTTCGGGAGCTCGGTGGTCTGGTTAAACTATCCTATAAACAAAAATAAAAAATAAAACATTATTGTTGCATAGCTGGACAGAATAGGTGTGGGACTGTATTGAAAGACGGGTGCCTTGCACTCGCCGCAAGGAGGGGGTATGCACTGAAAGAGCTCTGGAGAACATTGATTGTCGTAATAGCGATAGAAGAGTGAAACAGATGTAACATTTCGGCGTGTAGAAATATATTGTATATCACCAGTATATCTTTACTGCAGGAATAATAGATACAATTACATATATCTGAGAGAGAGAGAGAGAGAGAGAGAGAGAGAGAGAGAGAGAAAGAGAGAGAAAAGCTAGAAAATAGCATTGTCCTGCCGTTTGTGTATGTTTCTGTCTGTACGAATGTTGATGAAGCTGTGTCAATACCTCCATGTTGTATTGCTGTAGATACCATAAACTTTGGTTAATATTCTATGCAGTCAGCAGCCCCCCTGACCACCACAACCAAACGAGATATAGTTTATAATGTACTGTTATGTTATGTTGTGTTATGTATTGTAATGTATGTTATGTAATGTACTTAAATATGTGAAGTGTGTGATACATAAATAATAACCACCATAAAATCAAGCCTTTATAACTACCAGTGAGTCCTCTTGACAAGTTTAGATAAAAACATATGTTGGGCCGCGTCAAAGGTTGGTTGGTAAAATACAGAGCCAGAGTCTAATTAGTGAAGTGCCTCTTAAGATCCCCGGAACGACTACCATACAATAATTTCCTCCTCCAAGAGCTGCTGCCAAGATTACTGACCCTAAACTTACTGACACAAATGTTCCAGAGAAAAATACCGGTTAATGTTTGTTGTCGTCTGGCGGATAGGAGAATATTTGGGTTCTTTGGCTGATATATTCCAGTACTTCAAATTAATTAAATATTGTAGAAGCATTTTACTCCTGGAATGATATAGCTACCTGTGTTGACTAGTTGGTATCAGTAAAGAAGTTATAACTAATTGGATATTGTTTTTTTTTTTTTTTTTTGTGAGTGAGGGAGGCAAGAGGCAGAACAGCCTGTACCGAGTACCTCCCCCATAGTTGAAAGAGTGACAGGGTCAAAATCAAGGGACGTTCGAGCCAAAATGCATGGAAACACAGAGTTTGAAGCAATTTAAGTCATTGGAAAAGGGAACAAATGATTTTGGGAGAGAGTTCTAGAGATCAGCTGTTAAATAGAAGAAAGTTTGAGAGTATTGTTTCACTCTTGGGTTGGAGAGTTGCACCGAGTAGGGGTGGGATCATGTTGCAAGACGGGTACTACGTACCCTACGTAGAGGAGGTGTACAAAGGAGTACAAAGAAAATCAAGCAACAACAGATCTAGTGACACTTCTAGGTTGCTTGTCCTCCAAAACACTGAGGATCAAGTGTCCAAACAGTGGTTTAGAGTCGGTAAGGGAACATTGGAAAGGGAATTACTGCCCTGGAACTAATGTCTGTGGCAGGATTAGGAAGTTAGTAGAGGACAGATGGGTTAGTAACTGAGGGGGGGATAAAATAAAGTTATTCATTTACAAACGCAGTCACTCGCGGGTTTGATGCGAGATATTTGTCTAGGCGGAGTTTAAATGAATCAACGGTGATGCAGTCTATAATGTTTCGGGGAAGCCCATTCCACAAGTTGACAACTAGATTGAAGAAGAAATTCTTAGATTCGTGCGAGTTAAAAGATTTACCAATAATTTTGCAGCCGTTTCCCCGCGTGTAATTAGATTGGTCAATAGTGAAGTACTTACTACAGTTCATATTGTCGATGCCTTTGATGATTTTGAACACTTGAATTAAGTCACCTCTTAATCTGCGCTGGGTTAAAGGAAATAGATTTAATTCTCTAAGACGCTCTTCGTATGGTTTGTTCTTTAGGCTAGGTATCATTTTGGTAACTCTACGTTGAACTCGTTCTAGCTTGTTTATATCTTTTTGGTAATAAGGGCACCAGGATTGAACGCAGTATTCCAGAAGAGGGCGGACTAAGGAATTGTAAAGGGTTAGGATAACTTCTTTGGATTTATGCTCGAATGACCTGCCTATAAAGCCAATTATTTTGTTTGCCTTCTTAACAACTTCTGAACATTGTTGACTCGGTTTTAGGTTACTCGATATTGTTACTCCCAGATCGGTTTCTCTGTTTACATTCTTAAGCTGAGTGCCATTCATCGAATAGTTTGCTTTCTCATTTAGGTATCCGATATGTAGTACTTTACATTTTTCCGCATTGAAACTCATTTGCCAAATTTGGGCCCAACATGACAATTTATCTAGATTGTGTTGCATATCGTCAACTTGTTATTTTAAGAGTACGCTATTTGCATTTTTTTTTATCGTCAGCAAATTTTGAGATTGTACAGGTGAGACCCTCATCTATGTCGTTGATGTAAATTAGAAAGATAATTGGTTCTAGTACCGATCCCTGGGGTACCCCGCTACTTATATTGGTCCATTTAGATGCCTTACAGTTTATGACTACTCTTTGCTTTCTGTTGCTGAGCCAATTTTCTATCCATTTAAACACACCGTCTTGTATTCCATGCGCTTTTAGTTTTAGCAGTAAACGTTTGTGGGGAACTTTGTCAAAGGCCTTTTGAAAATCAAGGTATATAATATCTACAGCTTTACTCTCATCGTAGAGGTTGAGGATATCGTGGAAGAAGTCTAAGAGGTTTGTTAAACAGGAACGTTTTTTACGAAAGCCGTGTTGAGTATCTTTAAGTATGTTATTTTCCTCTAAGTGATTTACGAGTCTGTCTCGTATGACCGTTTCTAGCATTTTACATACAACTGAGGTTAAGCTAATTGGACGATAGTTACTGAGTAGGGATTTGCTGCCTTTTTTTAATATCGGTGTTACGTTGGCTAGCTTCCACTGATCAGGTATAGTTCCAGACTGCAAGGATTTATTGAATAGTAATGTCAGTGGTTTGGAGAGCTCATCCTTAGCTTCCTTTAGAACTCTAGGCGAGATTGTATCAGGTTCAGACGTTTTATTTACCTTGAGTTTATCTAAACAATTCAATACTTCTCTCTCTGTAACGGTGATATTGCTTAGAACATCTGAATTATCAATCTGAATCGGCGATGGTGTAGGGATATCACTGAGGTCTTCTTTTGTAAAAACTGAAGCAAAGAAGGTATTGAGGGCATTACTCATTTGTACTTCGTCTTGGTGTATTCTCCATTTTCATCGACTAACGGTCCAACAGTTGAAGTAACTACTTTTTTCTTTCTGATATAACTATAGAATTATTTCGGGTTTGTTTTACTTTGATTCGCAATATGTAACTCTAAGGTCTTTTTACTTTGCTTAATTAACTTTTTGGCTTTGCGTCGTAGCTCTACAAATTTCACCTGTTCTTCGTCATTTTGTGAGGATTTTAATCTATCATTAGCCATTTTTTTAGCAAGCTGGCAGTTTGAAATATCTTTATTCCACCATTTGGGCTTATTATTATGGCCTGGACGCCGTATTTTCGATGGTATGCAGTCTTGCACTGCTTTTAGGTAAGTGGTTTCGAAAAACTTCCAAGATGTATTTATGTCGTTATTGTTAATTAAAAAGCTCCAGTCAGTTTCTTTAAACATAGCTCTAAGTTTATGGAAGTTTGCTTTCTTGAAATTAGGGACTTTTTCGATGCTACTATTTGGTTCGTTACTAGTAAACTTTAACCCTTAAAAAGCGGCTCACCACTTAAGTCGAGTTAAATAAAGCTGGACTATGTGGCGGCGCTCGACATAGGTCGAGTGGCAATTTCAGCACGTAATGTGGCTGAGAGAGAGAGACAAGTGGTGGCAGGAGACTAGCGAGCGTATGACTGCTCCAGACCACCGCGGCGAACCTACTGACACAAATCTCAGCTCCCTCCTCCCTCTCTCACTCGCTACATACTCAATTATGTACCGAAAGTACCGAATTACCTGCTTTTTGCACTCGCGTTTGCACGGTTATTGCAAGAAAACTATCCATCATACAAGGATCGTTATGGTGTCATTCGAAAGCTCTGTTTATGCCCTTTCAGGGATAGATTGTTTTACGTTCTGGGTCTTATTTAGGCATGAAAATGATCACGTAAACAGCCCTATTTTGGCTAAAAACACCCCGCTGGGCGGTACACATAAATAAACCGCATAGGCCGCTCGTAAGGTGTTTAAAGTGAAAGTTATCGTACGATGGTCGCTGTTACTGAATTCATCACCAACATTCAAATTCTCTATCAATTCTTCTTTTGTTGCAAGTACAATGTCAAGAACGTTATTACCACGGGTCGGCGTTCGAACAAATTGATAAAGCGAACTCTCTTGCAAGTTCGTATACAAGTCATGTCCGGAGTGTGAAGTAAGACTATCGCCCCACTTGGTCACAGGTAAATTAAAGTCGCCAAAAATTACGGTATCTTGTGAGTTACTTACATCTGCAATTTGTTCGTAAATTTCTCGGTCAGTTTGCACTGATTGAGCTGGAGGTCTGTATATTAACGCAAGTATTATTTTTGTACCTTTATTAATTTTGATTAGCACAAAAGATGTGTCGACGTTCACACTTTGAGGTTTTGACAAGAGGGTAGGGTTAAGACTTTCTTTGATATAAAGTAAAACGCCACCTCCATTTCGATTTATTCGGCTTTTCTCAAACATTACATAACCGGGAAGTGAATACTCTGCTAAAAAGTCTCTATCTTTGTATTGAACCAAGATTCTGTTATGCCAATCACATCATAATTTTCTGTAAACACTAGCTCCTCTAAATCTGAAAATGTATTGCGTATGCGACGAGCGTTTGCATAGAAACCTTTAAATTTGTTATTTTAGAACTCACGGAACGCTCTTTAATAATATTTTTGGTTCTTGTCGGATCTACATTTATGTTCATGGCTGTCCTCGGTCCTCGCTGTCTTCGGTCCTTATCGCTGGTGGTCCTCGGTTGCCTCTGTTTTTTGTTTGGCGTTGGATGATTTATGTCACTGCTGCTTCTTCTCGTATGGCGTTTTTTGATCCATGGCTGCGGACTGCTTCGTGTAGGAGACGACCCATGCGTGCTGAGCCCACAGGGTTTAGATGAGTGCCATTCTTGCGGAACAGAGTAGGCTGGTTGTAGAAGTTGTCCCAATGAATGAATTCAACTTCTTCCCTCAGACACAAATATTTTAGTCGGCTATTTGTGCTGAAGGCCTTGTCGTAGAATTTGTCAGGTGCGTCGATCTTGGGGAGAATGCCTGAGATGATGATATTCCTTGACTTGTTTTTGTAGTGCTGGATCATCTTGCGATATTTCTCCATTAACTCTTCGGATCCTGGTGCGCATGACGTCATTTGAACCAGCATGGATGACAAAAAGGGTATTTTCATTTGCATTCTTTGTGGTATCTTCGAAGGCTTCCACAATGTCGTCCAGTCCAGCTCCTGGGATGCAAAATCTTTTTCGTCTATTTGGGACTCTGTCGCAGAACTCTTCGACCTGTCCTCGTAGGATGGAATCCCCAACGAGCCTGGTCTCTTCTGGTTCGTCTTCCATCTCTACCAATATCTCAAATCTGTTTGACATTGTGATTGGTAGATGAGACCTTTTCTGCGTTGGCCGTGCACCGTTCCTCACTGGTGTAAATCCGGAAACCTGTGGTGGCGGGACTCTGCGTACAGGTGGTGTACACTGGGAAAGCTCTGAGGAACACTAGTTATTATAGTAGCAATAGAATAGCGAGAGAGATGCAACATTGCGGCGGAGAGAGAGAGTTTGCAGAGTTGATGAGTGGACGGGAGTTAATGATACAAAAGGCCTTTCTTTCAACTTTGTCTAGGAGAGCGGTGTGAGAGGAACCTCCCCACACATGTGAACAATACTCAATACAAGGACGCACTGCGCCCCTGTACAGAGCAAGAAACTGTTCAGGGGTAAAGAACTCCCTGAGGCGGTTGAGCACACCCAGCTTCTTGGAGGCTGCCTTAGCAAAACTGGTAATATGGTCCTTCCAAATGAGAGCAGAAGAAAAAGAGGCACCAAGAATATTGAGAGACGATGAAGTATTGATTTTTGTATTGTTGAAGAATAAGGGATAGTCCGCTGGGAGTTCCGGAAGGGTAGATAGATGGAAACATTGGGTTTTGGAAGCATTAAAGGTAACAAGGTTTTCTCTGCCCCAATTGGAAATAGTAGTTAGATCAGAATTTAAGTGTTCTATGGCTTCATTACGTTTGTCTTTGAGGGATTGCTGGCTGGGGCGTTCTGGAAAACTAATTGAGTAGTGTAAGGTTGAGTCATCTGCGTATGAATGGATGGGACTTGAGGTACAGTTGAGAAGATCATTTATGAAAATTAGAAAGAGAATAGGAGATCATCGGAGTTGATAGGGTGAGGAAGTGAGCGATGGCCGTCCACAACCGCGGCTATGAAACGGCTGGAAAGGAAATTAGAGACAAAGGCACATATGGAGGGATAGAAACCGAAGGAGGGTAGTTTAGATATTAAAGATTTGTGCTAGACTCTATCGAAGGCCTTCGATATGTCTAGTGCAATAGACATTACCTGATTAATAGAATAATAATAATAGCCCATCACATGTATTATTATATGCGATCTTCAGAGAGTAGGTTATATATTTATCATATAAATTGAACTTTAATTGTGTTATTAGAATTCGAGTTAAACCGCTATATTTTCTCTTGCATTAATCGGACAGAGGGAGATAAAGTTGTTTCAGTTAATTTTAGCAAATCATATGTGTAATTATATAATAATGCAGTAAAATTATATAATACCTATACTCGATATAAACTATATGGAAAAGGCATTGATAAATATTATCAATCAGTAAGAAGATAAGCTATAATATAATATACGGTATAAGAAGGGTAGTTACGTGCACGGTCATATAATAACAATGAAAACAGTCATAGAAAACAGTTATAGAGCACTAATAGAAATATATGTACATGTTGAGTTGTAATTTGTGTACACTGTTAGGAGCAAGAACAACAACAACAATACATGAAACATTGGAGATACGTTACTAAAAAATCCCAATTTTAGCTAAGAAAGCAAACATATGGACACACATTTGATGAAAGGTAAACAACGAAGGGAATTATAAATACGAGGGAATAGAACACAAGGAACATATAAACGGCATTCATATATATATATGTGTATATGATGGAGGATAATTGATAAGAGTATACAAGCAAATATGTGCATACAATAACATCAAAAGAATGAATGCATGCAGAGACATATATGTCACAAGGAGAAGATATGATATTACATATTAGAGAAGAGACAGAAGCAAAATGTATAATTGTAATAGTGTAACTGATTGAAATGTGAAATATGAAAACACTGGACAAAGTGAAGATAAAGAAAACTGCAATGAAATAATTCATAACAGGGAAATAAGTGAGATACAGCAAGATAAGGTAGAGGACATAGAATGCAACACATATTGAATGAAAGACGTGCGAGAAAAATCCATGAGGGGCAACGTTGAGAAGGATAACAGAGTTTAAACTTTAATGAGTAGCTAAAGGTTGACTGACCAGAGAAGTGTTGACTTGAGGACGACCATGATGATATTGGATGGTGAAGGTCATAAATAAACCAATTTACTTGAACAATTAGTTAAAGTTGTCTTATATGTTATGTAGACTAGCACCAGATCGTTTAATTTGACACAGAAAGGATGACGTCCACCTATTCAGTGAGACAACAATATATTATGCAGTTTGCTATAACTATTTAATAATTATATTAGTATTCAATGACTTCAAATGATACGCATGTAAAAATGACATCATAATATGACTCCAAGTTCAGAGGGTGTTTGTCCAGGTCAGTACAGTCTATTCTATCCACATGTCTACAGTATACGTACTTAATGATTTCCTTACAGCGGCCACAAATACATTATACTGTACTGTATCTCTGCTTCATCTGGAAAACCAACAAAAGGAATAGTAACAGACCGTTGTTACATATATCACTGTAACCTCAATCAGTCTTTCCTTCACCCTATGGCTTAAACTGCTTTAAGCTGTGTGTACCCATGCATTTTGACCCCGACGTTCCTTGAATTTGGCGCTCTGTCACTCTTTTGGCTTTGAGGAAGACAAGTAAACACACACACCCCCAAACCCCGAGGGGAGGTGTGGCAGAGTGGTCTTGCCACTGGACTGGTAATCCAATGGACCCGGGTTCGAATCCCAATATGTCAATGGGAAGATATTATTGGGATGGAATTTGTGCTGTACCTACTGTAGTTTCAGTGCATTACCACAGCACACTGAAATGCCAAAAAAATACTCTCATTGTTCCCTGATTAAATAGCATTGTATGAATATTCCCATATTCAACATATGTTACAGGGGGGCAATGCCTAGTGAGTTAATTGCTCAATAGGTGGCGTTCTGAGAGTGAGGGTCCGAGTGTGGGGGATGAGACTGTGAAGCACAGAGGCGAAGCGGCTTCAGAGATGGAAGTTGCTTCAAGCCGGGGCGCTTCGCATGTCTCACTCCCTAGACTGGAACAAGACCTTACAGGCCTCACCGTGTTCAGCGGTGTAGTGTAAAGGCTATCAGCCTATGCCCGAGTGGGAGTAGTTGGAATATAGAAAAAAAAAAAAAAAAAAAAAAAAAACATACGCACACTTATTTGACCGTGCATTTATGATAAAGTTCATATTATTGACCAATCTGTCAGCATCACTATCAGTAGCAGCATCATTATCACCATTATCACCAGCATTTATTGATCCACTTCAGGATTGTTCTATCCACGAGGAGACAAGAACAACATATGTATCTTACTACGGTGGCTTCTTCCGAGTGGTAATGTTGTGCGGATGATTATTATTGTTTGTGAACTATCGTTAATGAGACTGCCCAACAACCCCCCAAATGTCCACCTCCAGCACCACTAATGTGTGTTGGTATAGCGAGGAGTTGTTTGGATAATATCCGTGTTAGAATATTGATTATTATCTGTGTCTAGTCTGTCTTCACTCTCTAACATTAACAGGAAGACTTACAATGACCTAACAACTGTTCAACTACCGGACCATACATACAAACGAATATACAAACTAAATGACATTGAACAATCGTATTTGCTTTACTGCAACATACCATACAGCCTACATTTACTATGACTTTGACTTTACTTTCTTTATAATACTAACTTAGAATATGTTATTATTGTTTGTATTATGTGTAATACAGACACTTTAGAGAAATAGTGTAATGTTTTAACACAAATGGCCTACCGATAATATCCTCTCTCTCTCTCTCTTACACCTGAACATATGATCTTTCGAAATCAAAGTTTCTCTGTCAATATCGCTATACAGAACCTACTTACAAACACGTATAACCTCGCCTATCTAGTATAATGTATTTGTATTTGTTCTCTATCTCGGGTATGATATTGCATCGTAGTTCACGTTTTCAATATGAAAAATAATTTGCTCACATTTTTGTATTGTACATTTTGCAGCCCGTGAATGTGAGGGTTAAATATTGTGTGTGTGTGTGTGTGTGTGTGTGTGTGTGTGAATAGAATAAAATAGAATGGAATATATGTATTTGGCTCAGACTTTTACAAAAACAGTATGGAGCACAGCTCCTCAGTACATAATACTTTTTATAATATGTATACTAATTTGATCTAAACATACCAAACACAACTCTCAAAAAATTCGCTAACTTATTCAGCACATCAACATTATTTGTTTGCATCAACATCTTGTACTTGAATTGAGTTGGTCTACGTATAAAGTAACTTGGAATATATTGATTTCTCAAACTAGCAATATCAGCATTTGGACATATTAATTAAAATGTGAAACTTGCAAACAAAGTCAAACCAAAACTGGGACAAAGACAATATAAAGTCAAAACAAAATATCAAAATCGCTGGAAACAACGCTTACTAAAATAAAATTTATGAAATGAAAGAACACAATCCACCACATAGGGTATACATGGTTTTCGTCACCAACATCACCAGCCTCACATATTCCACAAATATGATTTTCTCTGCTAATATTCTGATATCTACCAGCAGTTATAGGCAATTTATTGTTACTGGTTCATAGTTTACTCACAAGTATGCGATTACCTTTGCGTAGCTTTAAAATATATTCCTCCAAGACATACACTTCTTTATACATTTTATAACTACTACATATAGATTTGTTAAACTAGTTACTGTTCCAAGTAGTAATCCATTGATCTTTCAACCTTAATTCAATTGCTTTTTTTAACCATACTGGATTAGCAATATTTTGTGATAACCACACACCTGACGTTCCGCAGTCATTACATATTTGTTTGATGCAACTTATCCATGGAGAAGAATAAACACCAGTAGTATCCAAAAATACAAGCACTTGTACATAAGGTAACTCAATTTAGTGTCTTTGCCTAACAGTAGTCGCACCCAATAACCAATCATCCAACATTTAATATGTATCTCCAATGGGTAGACTCCAAGCTCTCCATACACCACATCCGTACTTGTTCTCTTATGTACATAAAAACTTGCTTTAAACATTGCATTTGTAATAACTCCAATTATCTTACAATATAATGGCCCCATATTTCTGATGCATAGGTCATGACAGGTAACACCATACTATTGAACATTTCTATCTGGATATCAACTGGCAAATTAAATTTACGAGACATACCAATTATTTATTGAATACATAGCTCTCTGCGCTTGATCTTTTAATTATAATTCTCCTTTACGAAGTCTACCATTATAATTGAATGATATGCCAAGATATTTATACTGACTCACTATTTCTACACTCTCTCTACCGATCTTCAAATTATAATTAGGCTACCAGCTTGAACCCCTGCTGAACATTACAATTTTTGTGTTATTGCAATTCACTTTTAATTTCCAATCGGTACAGTAAATATCCAAGGTTAGTAACGCCTGTTTCATCCCCTGTTCACTGTCACACAATATAACCGTATCATCTGCATACATTAACACAAGTAATTTGAAATAATCATTGAGCAAATCATTGCTAAAGTTTAAATAATTACAATTGCATTCAATAAGCTTGGCCTCAATATCATTAACTTAAAGTGCAAAGAGCAACGGAGTCAAATTTTCACCCTGGCTCACCCCCATATTACACACAAAGGTATCAGATTTCCGTTGCTCTAGCATCACACAGGATTTAATGTACATACTTCGAATTACATTCAGTAATTTACCATTAACGTTCTCCTTTACTAACTTGTACCACAAACCTTCCCGCCATACCATATCGAAAGTTTTTGTGTAATCTACAAACAAACAAAACAACTTACGTTTCTTCCAGTTAAATAGATCTATTACACATTTAAGCAAAAATGTATGATCTAGTGTAGAATATTCCTGTCAGAATCCTGCTTGTGATTCATTGATAATTTGCATAGCATTTGCAAATTCCTTTAATCGTTAATCGTGTGTGTGTGTGTGTCTTTATCAGGCTGTCTATTTTGGATTCTTACCTCTTTACTATTTCCTTGTAATAATTGTAGGTTCGGTGATGGCTGGAAGCATATTAATTAGGAAATGTAACATAGTTTTTTTAAAAGTAAACACCTTTGTTTTTTCTTATTTATTTACCAAGAAAATAGAGTTCTGATACGTTTAATTATGGAGAGTATTAACTCTAACTGTAAGGTTTGTGAAGGTATTGTATCTCACCCTGTAGGAAGTACCTGTAACTGTTAAACCACTATATAAAGAAAACAACTAAGACATATGAGCTACAGTATATTTTCTGTATCTGTTATCTCTGTAAAGAAAATAATATATTAGGAACATTCTTGGAACAAAAGTATTAACACACACTTTAAGTACATTGCAGTATTGATACTGAATGTGTCACTGTATTTACCCAACGTTATGAAATGAACGACCCGCCCATGGAGAGTTCTGTCTGCTACTGCCAGGCAGAGCGAGGTCCCAGTAGGAGAGGGACGTGATAGTGTAGTGTGTTACAGAGTAGTTGCTGGCAATCTCCTTGGGTGTTCCGACAATTGTCTGTGAGTCACGTTGCCAGAGCCGAGGGAACGGTGCTTACGTTCGTACTTTTAGACCAAGGCAGTCTATAGGTGAGGTTATGATCTTCTATTGGTAAGATCATACCAACTAAATATGCACAGTTGTTTACTAAAATATGTGTGTAACTGATATAGTGTTGTGAGATATACTGTATATGTTATACTACGGTTAAACTACAGTGTACAGTCAGCTATAGATGCGCTGTTACCTGCGTGTGTGTGTTACATGCGCGTGTGTGTGTGTGCCCTGTATGGTTTAAATACTCTATTTAAAATGTAGCCCCCTCCAGAAAACTATGACTTACTCTTCAACAACATACACATTAACCCTTCATCTTCTCTTAATATTCTTGGTGTCTATTTTTCTTCTGGTCTCTCTGGGAAAGATCATACCACTCTTGCTAAAACATCTTCCCAGAAGCTGGGTGTGCTCAACCCCCGTCCAGGGGTTCTTTACCCCTACACAGCTCCTTCTTGCTCTGTACAGAGGTACAGTGTGTCCATGTATTGTTAACACGTGTGGGGAGGATCCTCTCACACAGCACTTCTAGACAAAGTAGAAAAGAAAGGCTTCTGTCTCATTAACTCACGTCCACTCACCAGTTCTCTGCAGTCTCTCTCTCTTCGCTGCAATGTTGCATCTCTCACTATTCTACTGCTATAATCAGTGTTACTCAGAGCTCTCTCAATGTATACCACCCCTCTTTGTAGAGCATGTAGCACCCGTCTTGCAACACAATCCCACCCCAACTCTGTACAACTCTCCAACCCAAGAGTGAAACGTTATTCTCAATCTTTCTTTTATTCAACAGCTGAGCTCTGCAACTATCTCCCAAAATCAGTCTTTCCCTCTTCCTATGACTTAAATTGCTTCAAACTCCGTGTGTCCAGGCATTTTGTCCTTGATGTTGGCCCTGTCACTCTTTCAACTCTGAGGGAGGCACTCGCCATAGGCAGTTGTGCCTGTTGTCTCCCTCATTGACACAGAAAATAAAAATCCCTAAACCTTGAGAGAGAGAGAAAAAGAGAGAGAATACGAGAGAGAGAGAGCTAGAGAGTACCTGTGACAAGAGGTGTAAATATATAGGCACATACTATGACATGTAAACACAAATAAAATACAAAAACAATAAGTAAATGAAGAAACACTAAGTAGCATATTGAAGGTAAATATTAAAAGCATAGACACACAAGCCCATAAAGCTCCCCAATTTGGCAGTACTGAGGGCCTCGCCTGCAGGGGGGACTAACATCTACAGCATTTGGGAAAATCGGACGACTCTGAATGGACACTAATTAAGCTGTCGACATTCAATGTAGGAAGTGGCTTGGCGGAAGATTTAGTGAAAGGAAGGGAGGTGGAACTTGTTATTGAAGGAGAGTAGCCGAGGGTATGGTGGGAGAGAGAGAGAAAGAGAGAGAGATAATATTATGTTTAACTTTGAAGGGACCAGTACAATTATATATATATATACAGCACACACAGACACACACTAAACATATATATATATATATATATATATATATATATATATATATATATATATCCCTCAACCTTCACCAATAAATTCGGAACATACACCCGGTGAGGCCCTATACATATATTTGGTACAGAAGAAAATATTATCACTAACAAGTTTTTAATGCTACGTTATCCAGCCTGGGTCGTAGCACCATATAAATAGTCTGAATTATATAGGGAAGTATGTATTGATTTTCAACTGAATTTCCCATACCCATTAATACTGGACCTCCAATATTTATATTAGTGAATAATCTCGAGCAATAATACTGTATGTATGTGGGAGCATCCTATTTTTGTTTTGTATTATTATTATTATTATTATTATTATTATTATTATTATTATTGTTATTATTATTATTAATATTATTTTTCCAGAAGCTAAACTGACGATGTATAAAACAATAGTAATGCCTTTTATAGGAAATATATATAAGGAGAAATATTTAGAATGAATAATAGAATATGAAGAAGTTGTCAAGATGGTAGCGAGACAGTAAAGGTTATTGCCGCCAAAGTACAATGGCAACTAAAACCCATAACAATAAACTAACAGAAGATGAAACAATAAAAGCAAGCATCAACACTCTTTAAATTAATCAAAGAAAGAATTTCATATAGGAATAGTCTTTCCCTCATCCTATGACTCGAACTGCTTCAAGCTCCTTGTATCCATAAATGTTGACTCTAACGTGCGTGCACATCTTGAATTTAGCTCTGTCACTTGTTCAGCTTTGGGGGAGACACTTGCTATAGGCAACTTTGCCATTGTCTCTTTCATTCACAGAGGAAAAAAAAAATAATACTTCCTACACAACTCAGTAGTGAACGTGTGGTTGTGCAAACAAGAGGTGCTTTGGTAGTTGGAATACAAGCATAAACAGTTCCACTTCCATGTGATTTTGTGAGAGCTACATATGAGGTACAAATGTGATGTTAATTTCATGATATGGGCCGTAACTCAAACTGTCTTCCAAACATATTACATGTAATATACCTGTTTATTTCATAAAGTTATAGTGAGTGGAAATTGGCAACAGTGAGTAGGAAATTATTGCTTGACTGCATCAATTTATTTAGGCAAACACCACTTTCCCTCCACACCATTATCAAGATCATAGGGGATGTAAGCTGACAGCTAGTCTTCTATATGGAGATTGGAATCTGATTTTTTCAATGAGCATCAATGAATGTTGCTATCTTCTATAGTTACTACGTTATGGCAAAGGAAATATTGAGAGAATATTAGCCGAAAACTCCCACTGGGGTAAACTGAGCCATGTGTATCCTGTCGCAGGAATTGGGTTAAGTGTTCTGGTAGTATTACAATCTATTTAGACAATTGCACACTCAGTAAAGTTAGATGAATGCAAATGAGAATGGCGAAAAATCATAGTACACATATTATAACAAAGAAGTGGCAAAAGAAAAACATGCCAAATAATGCTGTTTATAAACAAATAATTGAGAAGATATACAATATAGTAGAAAATAAATATTGGCAAATCAAGAAAAAAACAGAACCTTGTAGTTCATCAAATATTGTTTGATTCCTGAGGTTTTCGATGAAGATGTTCTTAACCCACGGGACCCCAGCGCCACAGCATATGCGTCGGCAATGTATGTAACGCAAATCCCCAGCGCCGCATACGTTGTGTCCGCTACTTTGAAATGATTTACTCTTGTCCTATGGTAGCTAGAGGGTTGAGGATGGTATGGGAAACTACCTTGTGATGTTGCCTAACCGTGGCAGTACGTGCAACCCCCTAGCCCATCTGCGCGGGTGAGTAAGGGTGGATGGGGAAAGCCAGCTTACCCACTTATCCCACCGCCACTTTTGTGCTTATTTATTCTTATCCTATGGTAGCTAGAGGGTTCAAATTCATATGGGATATACCTTATGATGTTGCCCAACAGTGGCAATACTTATCAATTGGCAATACCCAAGTCCCGCTGCGGTGGGGAGTGGGGAGAGAGAGCGTGGGAGTGGAAGGACTGAGCGGCCTCTCACCTTCCCTACCGGCCCAGTTACCTTGTTTACCTCGTCGCCTCGCCTCGCTCCCCTAACGCTTCCCATAACATAGTTGACTCCCCACCAAGTGGGGAAGAGGACGAGGAGGAGGATCCAGACCCCATGGCATTCCTCAAAATTCCGCCAGGTCATGGTAGGGGTAAGAAGAGACGAGATAGTGTGTCATGTTGGTATGTACACAGCAAGTTTATGTGTACACTGGACCTCACCCATTCCCCCTGCCTTCACCACCACCTCCCCTGTCTCCCCACTAAGAATACGTCAAAACCCATATTTCTAAGTAAAAGGTGCCTAAAACAATGTGTAACACTCATATTCTAACTATAAAATATACGGTAAAGTATAAAATCAATAAACAGAGTACGTGAGAGAGGCATAATAAAAGTGAGAGTGAATGAAGGGGAAGTCTGGTGTCATTCAGCTGGAAGTGTGTACGTGCGTGAGTGCATGAACAAGGTGGCCGCCAGCCCGCCAGTCATCGTGGTAACCACGACACGCGCGAGTCTTGCCACACCCTCGACACTTAGAAAACTTGAATCTATGCACTTATCACACTGTAACTTCACTTACAATGACAATATGTGATACATGTTGCTAATATCTGAACTATGAAGGCACACATGATGCTCGGGTGGTGTAAATAACCGTCACTCGAAAATTGCACGCATCGTACATATGCCATGCTGCCGCGCTCAGCTGGGTCTAGCCGGGCGGGAAGCTTGAAGGCCACCCGGCATCAGCTGATGTGTGGGCCCCCCTCCATGGGACCCACAAATGACCGAGGTGAGTGTTTTGTTTTGTTTTGTGTTATTCTTCATTTCTCACCTATTTAAGTTATTTAAAAAAAAAAAAAAAAGGCCAAATCGGGTGGTCTCTCGATGTACATTTATTCTAAGCTAGCTGGGGTTCAGTGAGTTAAGAGAAACTGCTTGAAACACTTTATCTAGTATTTCCAGATTGGTTTGAACACAGCTCAGACTGTTTAAGCAAACTCTAAAACTTTAAACGTGAGAGAAAAAAAACCCCCAGAAAAGTAGATTTATTATCTTTTTCGCAGCCATTATGGATGCAGGGGCTTATAGATCATTGATATCGGACCTACAATAAAGGTGAATATCAAAGGGGTTGCCAACAAATATATACTTTGTTTGTAAGTTATTAGAACAGTATTGTGGTTAATCAGGAAACTTGCCACTATTCGTTCACACTGTAACGTTCTTGGATTCAGATATTAGTTACATATCAGCAAATAATGGCATTACATTTTGGATATGGTCGAAAGCGAAGCCTTCTGTATTTAAAGTGGCTGATATACACAGGCTGGTCGCTCGAATATTAAACAGCCTTTAGGAACTGTATCTCCCTTCCTGACTGTGGTTGATGGACGACCAATCTGGTGTGATATATATATACCGGTATATATGTTTTGTTGAGTGAGTTCCAACACTATATATATAAGTATATATATATATATATATATATAGTGTTGGAACTGACCCAACAAAACATAATATTAATCACCAATTATGACTAAACCAAAAGAGAAACAACGTAAGTTCGATGATCGCAAACCGCACATGATACGGACAAATCCCCCCCCCCCCCCCCCAGTCTCAGACTTGCTGCTAGTGTGAATGTTGGTAGTTTGCATCTGAGTGCAAATGAAGCGGCTGAGATGTGTGAGACGAGGCGAGTGGACGTCTGCTGAGCCCAGGCAACAATCTGGAAAGGGTATGTGGCACAGTGGATTGTTGGAAGAAAGAAAAGATATAGGATCTACTGGAAGGGGGTTGAGACTGATCAAGCGAAAGGAGGAGTGGATGTTTTGGTGGCTGTAGAGTGGGCGGAAAGTGTGCTTCAGACTACGAGAGTTAGTGAAAGGCTGATTGTTATGAAGTTGAAAGTTGGTGAAAGAATTCTGAATGTGATATCTGCATATGCCCCACAGGCTGACCTACACAAATAGATAAAAGAGGACTTCTGGAATGACACCATCAGTGTCATTTCAGGCCTCTCGGAGAATGAAATAACAATCCTGGGAGGGGACCTGGATGGTCACGTGGGAGCATCTGTAAATGGATACGAGGGAGTACATGGAGGAAATGGTTACGAAGGAGGAATCTGGAAGGCGAATATATACTGGAGTCCTGCGTTGCACTCAACATGGTTGTATGTAACACGAAGTTCAAGAAAAGACAGAGCCATCTGGTCACATATAACTCTGGGGTCTCCAGTAGCCAAATAGATTACTTCTTGGTTAGCAGGAAAGACTGAAAACTGGTTCGGGATGTAAAGGTCATCCCGAGCAAATAATGTATCCCCCAGCATAAGCTACTTGTGTGCGACATGAGCTTATACAGAGATCCTGATCGCAAGAAGTTATACATGCCCAAAAGGAGAGTGTGGCTGCTTAAGCACAAGGAAGTTAGGGATAGGTTTCATAGTGAACTGGAGGAAATTAATAGAAATAAGGAAGCTAGGCCTAGCAATGTAAATAGCCAATGGACTTTCCTTAAGCATAGCCTTCTCCCTGCCACTGACAAAGTCTGTGGGAAAACAAAGGGTCACCCCAGGAATAAGACCTCCTGGTGGTGGAACGATGAGGTAGAACATGCTGTGAAAGAGAAAAGGAGATGCTTCAAAGCTGGTAGAAGAAAGGCAGTAAGGAGGAATACCAGGCAGGTAAACAAACTGCCAGAATAGTGATTTACAATGCTAAAAAAGGCATTAAGGACATGGTCCTCGAACAAGTGTGTACCACTGAGAATCCCAATGGGATCTTTAACCTAAATAGGCGAGTTAAAAATGACAGTAGGTATATTATAGGTGAACAGTGTATTAGAAACGATAATGAGAAGATTGTGTATGCAGAAGATGAAATCAGAGAAGCATGGAAGGCACACTATGAACGATTGCTAAATGTAGAGTTTGAATGGGATAAGGAACAGCTTAGTATCGAAAAAACAATATCTGAACCCCCTCCTCTGATAGTACCAGCTGTAGTGAGCGATGCAATCAATAAAATGAAGGACGGTAAAGCTCCAGGGTGCTCTGACATTGTCGGTGAGATGAAGAAAAGACTCAGGGGAGACTAGTGTCAGCTTAATAACTGAGATGATAAACACCATTATTAAAAATGAGAAAATCCCCGAGGATTGGCACAAAAGTGTAATAATAAATATATACAAAGGAAAAGGGGATGCGCTAGATAGAGGTAATTATAGGGGCCTGAAAATGCTTGACCAAATTATGAAGGTCTGTGAGAGAGTCTTTGAGGGTTATGCAGTTTGGTTTTATGCCAGGACGTGGTACAACCGATGATATCTTCATAGTCGGGCAGATACAGGAAAGATACTTACTAAAAGGCAGGGATCTTTACTTTGTGTTTGTAGACCTGGAGAAGGCCTTTGACAGGGTGCCTAGAGATGTTGTGCATTGGGCTATGAGGAAACTTGGTGTGGAAGAGTGGCTGGTACATGTGATAATGAAGATGTATGAGGATTCGCGAACTGCAGTGAAAGTGAAAGGTGTACTGAATGAGGAGTTCACAGACCGTGTTGGAGTTCATCAAGGTTCAGTGTTGAGGCCCCTCCTCTTTATTATGGTCCTGGAGGTACTGTCTAGAAAGTTTAGATACGGACTCCCGTGGGAACTGTTTTATGCAGACGATTTAGTCCTAATACCTGACAATGTGCAAGATGCTGAGGCCAAATTCAGAAGATGGAGATAGGGCATGGCGAGCAAGAGCTTAAGAGTCAATATTAACAAAATCTAAGTTATGTATTGTAGATTGAGAGGAGGCAATGAGGATAAGGGCGGTGCATACCCATGTGCAGTGTGTGGAAAGGGTGTGGGTGCTAACTCAATTCGGTGTAGCATCTGTCGATTTTGGGTGCATCATGGAAGTAAGCACTGTAGTAGAATAAAAGGACCCCTGCCGAAGGATAAGTCAGGAATCAAGAAATTTGAGAGCGTTGTGTGCAAGGGCGAGCTTGTGTTAAATGATGATCCTGTGACTGTGAATTTAGGAAATGAGTTATTGGAGGTAGTGAACAAGTTTTGTTACCTAGGAGATACCATCTCTGCCGGTGGTGGGGCCGAGGATGCCACTGTCGCTAGAATTAGATGGCTGGGGGAAGTTCAGAAAACTGCTGCCAATTCTGACTATGAAAAGAATGCCTCTCCCTGAAGGGAAAGGTGTATGCCTCATGTGTTAGCAGGGCAATGATGTATGCCTCAGAAACATTGGACGTTAAAGTAGAGGATGTCAACAGAATGGAACGTAATGAGATGAGAATGGTGATTTAGATGTGTGGAGCCAAGCTGCAGGATAGAATGACAAAGGATGAGCTGAGGAGACGTTTAGGTATAAAGATTATTGGCGAGGAGATGCCTACAAGTAGACTGGGATGGTATGGGCATGTGGAGAGAATGGATGAACGAAATTGGGTGAAAAGATGCAGGTCTGTGATTGTGGAGGGAGCTGCACCAAGGGGTGGACCGAGGAAAACCTGGGATCGGACTATACGTGCCGATCTTAAATCACAAGTGAAGCAGCCCTAAACAGGGTTGCCTGGAACGCCGCCATTAGATTAAGAGACTGAAACTGCACGTATGTGTGGAGCACTCAGTCTTAAAATGTTATGTATGTATGTATATATATTTACTGAGCAAGCCACACAAGCAGTGCAACCTTCACCATAATTATACTGTATTCTCTCTTTATAAAATCTATAGATGACTCCCCAAGAAATGTAGGTGATTATATAATAGTTAATTAGGGAGAACAAAAAAACTTCCTTATTGATTTTCAACCAAATTAAGTAGAATACAGGGTCAAATTTGAAAACAAATATATTAAAAATTATCTTACTATTAAGTAGTGATGCAACACGAGTAGTATTTGTAACTAAGGGGAAAGAATCATACCTATCTGTCATGTACACTCAGAAGTAAATGTCTCTGGCTGGGGTGGGTGGATGGTGGGATACCTACGGTTTAATATATTACTGAAATATGATATAACACCATGAGAAATATCACAATTTGATATTGTGCCAAAATTATCAATTTCTGGTAATCAACTTGGTTTAGAGAATGTTTATAGCGTATGAACCTCCTCTATAGGAGAAAAGGGATCTGATTTTAAATATGTGGTTATTTAGAATCTGACTATGTACTGGGTATCATAAATCCTTATGTCTTATATCACTGACAAAATCGTAGTTATGTCAAACGAAACACTTAACTGAACGTTTAGCTATTGTTTCAGGTTACTTTTTATTTCAGTACAGTACAACGTGGGTTACAACAGTTATCATACATATTTAAGCCAACGTTTGCTCTTGGCTATAGTGAGAAATAAAAAACTCATTTAGTATGATCACCTTGCATGAAGTGCTTCAAAACTATGACCTCGATCGGCGAGATTATGAATAGTGTTCTGTTTGTCGGCTACAACATCATATAGGAATGGCTTCAGCTGTGTATGCTATTTTACTTCAATATTTGTTTCTAACGATACATATATTTTCTGGCAATAACACGCGTCAAAACGTTTGCTCCATTTCATTTACATGATCTACCTTGGAATCTTGATGGTAGAGTTTTGAATCACCATGTTTATATATATATATATATATATATATATATATATATATATATATATATATATACTGTATATATATATATTACTCATACAATTTAGTACTATACTGGATAACAATTAAGACATCATGAGCGACTGAGGGGAAGTAATGTCAGAGATATGTCGGCAAAAAACAAAATACCAGACATTGAAACCAACTGCCGGACAAACGACCAACATGAAATCGGGAAAACTAAAAAAGCTGATGCACCAACAATTGGTCACATCGGTGATAATGAGACGTCACCGATAATGGTCGAAGGGAGAGATATTGGGAGGAAAATTGGCAGTGTCGGTCAAAGTATTTTGTCCTCCTCTCCTATCCTCGCTTGTATTAATGTTGTAAATTATCGTTGAGTCTTCCCTTTTAATCTACTTGTTTTTGTTTTGTTGAAATATTTATATTTTAGCTTGTGCCCCCTTTCAGATCATATTCATACAGTTGCCATATTTACCAGAGTGCCAGTCAAGTGACGTCGGCGACCATGGATCTCCATCCTTCTCTCTCATCAGTAAACCTGACCAGGAACAAAACCCTCCATCCATCTCCGAGCTAAGCCAACAGTACATCCATGCACTCTGCCATCCTCTTGCTCTTGTAACCTACACTCTGTCCAGTATGCAGTTCATCTCTAGTCCATCCGGTCTCCTGTAATGCTCCACAAAGTTATCTGCTTCCTTTAAATGTTTTTCTTCAGCAGTCTCTCTGCCCCTGCTCTTCTCAGCACCATATATTTTGAAACTCGAGCAGTTCCGAGAAATCTCATAGATTTCCGCTAGAACCACATTTTCACTGCGTGAAATATTTTTACCACATTCTTTTTCACCGTCCACGCCAATAGTAACTTTTCTACGTTTTTTTAAAAACTCGATCCCTACCGGGTTGCCCAATTGCATTAGGACAATATGTTAGAGGTAATAAGGTATCAACCAGCAAATCAGGAATGACGAGTTGCATAACTTCACTGTCTGAAAGCTTAGATTTCCCGTATAAGCAATCATCGTGCATTTTAAATTCTATAGAATTAACCCGGATTTTTGTTTAAAGTGCCTCCAGTGCGACCCCTTTAAAGGTCAATTCAGAAAAAAATTGTTTTATATAACATATAAAACAATATTCTGCTTGATATGCACATATTTTACTTGTATAATGCGCATGTGAGCATTGAAGAACTAGTTCTCAATACAACTAACGGATTAATGAAACTACACGTTGATACTAAATTATGTGAAGCCTCATGCATAGCCTACCTTGTGAATTTTAAGAATATATTTCACATTCCGTTGCTACTGTGAAACCAGTTTCCACGACTCCTATATATGAAAGAATACAAATAATATATATGTCACATATTTTTCTGAGGCTCATGAACCACATGAGGCTTTGTTAAAGGATATATTAGGACAATCACATAAATAGAGCTGCTATCGGTTTCACAGACTTTTTAGAACATAATATTGTGTTGAACGATGAGAAACAAAGCAAGATTATGTTCCAAAAGATTGAATAAGTTATTAATTAAAAAAGTGCTTCTTGTAAGAGAATGCAATGCCTATATGGGATTGAGGAGCCACTCATTTAATTAATATAAGTGTGCATGTTAATTAAGATGAACTCAAATAAACAAAGACATTATTTGATAAATTACAATGGTTGACGAGAGTAATAAGAAAGATATGGCACAGGATTCAGTTAATGGAATGGTAAAATTGAAATATAGAACTAAAACAGGAAGGCTGAATTGAAAATGTAGAAGATACAAATAAAGAACAGCAGTATGCATAATAGACAATGGTTACTGTGGAACTAGAAAAAACTATGGGGTAGGGACTGTGACGTCTACCAGCGTTGGCAGAATCGCCTCTCGTTGGCCACTAGCGCTCGCCAGGGACATCGAAATGGGCTACAGTTATCAGAGAATGTTGTTCTTTCTTTCCTAGTAATCGCATTGTCACGGACAGTCCAGCGGTGGTCTTTGTTTTCGTCTGTGACAACGGGTTATATTTTATATCAACAGTAGTGATAATAGTACCAGCGTGTGAATGAGAAAGACTTTCAGAGCGAGGAGGTAGTGAGTGTCTGTATGTAGGTGCATTCCTGCCTCTCGCTCACCATTGGGCGGCGTGTCTGGCTGTGTCCTGTGGCGCCTGCTGTCTTGTGACATCTCGGCCCGTGATTGGCCGACCATCGCGCCTCTGCGGGCTCCTGTGTAACTTACCTCCTCCATGAGGGTCCCTAGGAGCTGTCCTCGTCAGGACAGGCTTGGCGCGCGTGCTTCTAACATCCCTTTGCATACTCTCTCCCGATCACCACCTTTATCACTGTTTCTCTCACTCGATTCTCTCTTTCCATACTCTAACCTTTATTAACTGCACAACACTCCCCTTGGGTTCTGCATACGGTTTTCATAGCCGGCCCATTGTATTGCATGCGCCGTCCTCAGAGATATTTACATGTACTTAGAATAGGTTTGAGGGTTCTTAGTTGGTATAGGTTAAGAACTTTGTGTGTCTCCATTATTGATTTAGTGTTTCTGCTCTTTTATTTAATGCTAGACTGGGATAAGGTAACTGTAGTCGTTGTCTCCGATGTGTGTACGGTTTGCTTATACCTACACGACTTCGACCGGTCCTGTGGTAGCCTGGGTTGTCTTTTCGGTTGCGTCCTTTGTGAGTGCAGCATTGTGTTGACAGAGGGTTTTGGCCTGTACCAGTTCCACACTTTGCTGCCTCTTTGCTTGTCTTTAGAGGGTCGCCAGGATAGAACCAGATACTTGTGATCTGGATCTATCAAGAGAGCCCCCTAGTCAATTAACATAACTTAAAGGATGCAGTCTTAAGGACATCGCTAGGCTACGAGCCTGTCTTGCTCAACCCCAGTTCCTTACCTAGAGTGTCCCAGCTAGACATTATTAATCGAGTAGACACTTGTTAGTATTTAATATAAGCTCTTTGATATGTGCGCATTATTATTCACAGCATTTATTAGTCTAGGTTGTTGCTGAGCCGCACAACCCATAGCAGACTGTTTCGTTGATGCGGAAGTACTTCTTTTAGTGTCGAGCATTGCTACCGTTGCGCATTTATAGTATTCTCGTGTCAGTTAACATTATATGTCCTACCTTTTAGTGTATTCGATTTACACGTGTGGTGTCCTGCCTCCTGCCTTTATATAGTTTAAGATACGAGCATCTTATGAGCATCAGACTTTCTTCAGAAGTTTCCAGGTCTATGCTGTAGGACTATACTTCACTTTCTTTCAGATAGGAGTGAAGATTTTATTGTTGTTTAGAGTAACTGTATTGAAGCATCTTTTATTGTATTAAATCTTGCAGTGATTTAATTGATCATTCCATAGATTCCTTTTTATGCATTTTAACGTAACTTGCATCTTGTTTGTTATCAGGCTATACCAGTGTAGGTTAGCCTGAAGTAGATAGAGTACATTGATGCCCAGTTAAGGATACCCCGCTATCGCAGATTAACCCTGGAGGGTATAGGTGTTTTTGTTCGCCGGCATATAAGTTCGAGGGTTTGGATCTAGCGTACAGTTGTTGCATAGTGCCCTATTACTAGTCCAATCATTGAGTGCCCTTGTTATATTCGTAGTCCCGGTCGTAACAAATGGCGACCTTGCCTAGTATCTTATCTTAGTCGTCATAACAAATGGCGACCTTAGTCTAGGATTTAGTGAACTAAGAAATAATTGCAGGATTTTTTTTCGTGGAGAATTTTTTTTTTTTAATCACCGTTTGGGGGTCGATTGTTATTTCTCACAGTTTGGCAGTGGACATTTGTTTTTTGAGGAATATTTTGGACACGTTGGAATTTTTTTTTGGCAACGTAGTATAGCACTTGAGTTGTCTTCAAGCATTTTTTGAGTGAATAGTGCTACATGAGAGTTTAGGTACTTTTTTTTTTATAAACGTTGAGAATTTCCGGTGGACACTATGTCGAACGACGGATCAGTGCACAGTGAGGACACAGTACGGGAAGCAGGCTCTGAGGTGCAGAAGCTGGGTTTGTTAGATGGCATTAGAGTAGTAACTAGTGAGGAGGATGCAAGGAAGTTTCTGGAGATGCCTATTACTGTTGACCGGGTGTCGGGAATTGATCGGTATGGTCTCCAGTGTTTGGCCACGGTCATGGGGCATGTTGGCACTAGCAGCATGACGAGAAGTGACCTGGTGGCATGTGTGCTGGGCTGGGTGCGTGGTGCACAGGGTGGAGCGGGTGCTTTGGCACCTTCGGCCAAGCCCCCCCTCCACTCTACTCCCATCATACTCTCTAGAACACCGGATCCGAGGACGTTCCTGCAGGCCGATAGTCACTGGCAGCGTGGTTTTCCCCTGGGTGGATCACTGGGTGGGTCTCCAATTGTTGCATCTCCTCCTCCTCAAGGTTTAACTGCAGATATGCTCTTCCAGCTTGAGATGGCTAAGCAGCAGTGGGAATCTGAGCTTGAGATGGCTAAGATTCAGCAGCAGCAGTGGGAATCTGAGCTTAGGATTCAGGCTGAGGAGAGAAAGGCCATACGTGAGGATGAGCTGCAGGTTGAGGCTACGAAGTACTGTGCAGATATGGAGCTTGAGAAGTCTCGGGTGGAGTCGACAGGGCAGCGTCTCGGTTCTGGGAATTGAGGTCTTGATCAGTCTTTATCGCAGCTTCTTAAGTTAGTCCCTGCATTTGACGAGTCGGGTGTCACCGAGTTTTTCCTGCGTTTTGAGAAGAAGTGCCGGGAGCACCAATGGCCCAAGGTTAAGTGGGCAGTCCTTGTTTCCTCTAGGTTGGTTGGCAAAGGACTCAAGGCATATGATGCGTTGCCCTTGGAGTCTTGCATTGATTATGAGGTGTTGAAGGAAGCTGTTCTGCGGGCGTACGAGTTACAACCAGAGACATAAAGGTTGAAGTTTCGGGGTGTTACGAAGGGTCGTGAGTGCACTTTTCTAGAACATGCCCGGGAACTGTCTGATGCTTTGAGAAATTGGCTGAGGTCAGAGAAGGTGACGACGTTCGAAGAGCTTGAGCAGTTATTCCTTCTAGAGCAATTTTTTAAATGCACAGGCGGCGACCTGACTTTGAACCTCAAAGAGAAACATCCTAAAACTCTACAAGAGGCAGCTGAGTTGGCTGACCTGAGATTATCGCTGATTCGTGGGTGCGGGTCTGCACAACGGACCGATGTAGTTAACAAGGGGCGCAACACTCCACCCCTCCCGAGTCAGTGATGCAACATTTAATAACAAAAGTAAGAGCAATGATTCTAATTTTGAACACAAACCAAAAACCGTCCCGTTTAAGAAAGGTCAGGGCCCTTGCCCACCTCAGGGGAAGTCCAAGGGTGAAGTAGAGTGTTTTAAGAGTCATGAAAAGGGGCATTTTGGACGTTCCTGCCCTAGTAACCAACCTGCAGCAGTCATGTCTTTGGCTAGCAACATTGGGGTGTCTCTGAGGTCTTCTGCGTTTACCCGGGGTGATATGTCAGATGCGGGGGCACAGCCAGTGAAGGAGTGTCCGGAAGGCTCGAAACCTGTCTGCGATGCTTTTTGCGACCATAGAGGGCGTGGCTGCGTGAGTTGGGCTGGTTGCAAGCATGGGTTGGAGTTGTTGCGTGATACAGGTACATCCCAGACTGATGAAAAACTTTACAGGCCAACCTATAAATGCGGCACGGGTAGTTGTGGTGCAGGGTATTAATGCTACACGGTCATACCCGTTGGTTCGAGTGGAGCTGGAGGTTGATGGTGTGACACGAGAGATAGATGTTTGAATCGTAGAGAAACTGCCAGTAGAGGGCGTCGACCTTCTTCTCGGCAACGACTTTGCGGTGCCTGCTTCTGAGGTTCCACCCTTAGTCGTTGCCGAGAGGGCGGCCGACATGAGTAGGGAGGGGCAGGAGTTGGTCGAGAGGTGTCAATTACAGCAGATGGCGTGTGTTGTCACCTGATCTCGTGCGTCTAAGGTGTCACAGCCTATTCCTCAGTCTCTAGACCAGCGGAGGAACGGTCGGAAGGAGAAAGCTAAAGTTGGGAGAAGTTTTGTGAGTTTTGATGCAGCGCCTCTTCTTGGCGACTCGGTACTTGACCCAGAGGTGAGCTCTGGAGTGGCCCCAGAACCTGTCCCCCCTAGTGACATGGTTGGGCGTGATGCCACTCCGCGACAGAGTAGTTCCCAGGTGGAGGAGAGTTGTGGGGATGGGGCTATTGAACACGAGGACGGGGAAACATGTCATGTGAACCTATTAAAGGAGTTTGTGAGGCAACCACCTGAGCAGCCTACTGTCCCTGCGTTGGTCTGCAGCGGCCAAGGTGGAGAAGGAGAGGGGGGCAGTGGGGCACAGGTGGAGGAGAGTTGGGATTGTCATGTCTCGGTGGAGCAGTGGGCGGGGGACACGAGTCAGGTGGCTTTGGATGCGCTAGAACACCTGCCTGAGCAGCAGTGTGCAGCGCTCCAGCACCGGCTCGGTTCATACCCCACTGTTTGTGCCGAGCACCCAGGCCTCAACTCATGCGGTGCACGATGTTCCGCTGGCAGGTCACTTGAGTGTTAGTAGACCGTTAGCCTCGTTGTTTCGGTGGTTCAAGGTGGGCAACGAGGCTTTGGCATGGTGGTCAGGTCAGGGTCGACCCATGGCTGCCCAGGGTGGTGGTCAGAATCAGGACATTGAGCAGATTGGTGAGGTTGGCTGTAGCATAGATGCGCCCGGTCGTCGCATAGCCTCCCAATGCTGCTCTAGTCAAATGCAACAGTCCTACCATAGACTGACTGTATCTTGCCATGTCGCTGAAGGCGGTGATGCTGCGCAAGCAGATGTAGTCGCAAGGAATGCGAGGGTGCGCATGTACGGTATCGGCGGGGAAGCCTTAGCCATTATGAACTATGGGAGTGACTGCACAGGTGGTACTGATTGTCCCTCTCGTGACCTGGCTGTTCTAGGGACGAAGGTGGAGAAGGAGGGAGACTATAGTTTAGAAGCTGCGGTCTCGGCTGGGTTGTGGGAAGGCACTAGGCATGTTGTTCTTCGAGATAAGTTGCAACCTCTTGTTCCTGAGCGACAAGAGGAGTTGTTTACTAGGCTGTGGCAGTACATCCGCATCTTTGTTGCTTCTCTAGGCCTGATGTACGGGGTAGAATCCGACATGGAGGCTGGAGACAGTGCAAGGCTCAAAGTGGTTCCCTACCGTATAAATCCTGCTCAACAGCCTGTCGTGAAAGCAGAGCTAGACGACATGTGGAAAAAGGGTCTGAGGGATAAAGGATATTGTGAGTGGTCATTGCCAGTAACTTTGCAACCTGAGTTAAGTGGCAAGATCCGTGTGTGTGTTGATTGCAAGAGTGTGGAAGCATTATCCCTGACAGACACCTACCATTACCTAGAGTTGACGACACCAAAGACCGCATCGGGGCTGCGTCGCTCATCACGAAGGTAGAACTAGTGAAAGGTTATTGCCAGGCCCCGTTGCCGGAGAGAGCGAAGAAAAGTGCCAGTCTTGTGATGAACTGGGCAGTATATCAGTGTCAGGTGTTGTTTTGCTGTCGGAACACAAGTTGGATGTGTGGCATGTTAAGGGCACTGATAATGTTTTGGCTGATTGTTTGTCACGGGAGGGTATGTTTAACACTCGCCGTTCAGTCAGTGTGTGTTGAGGGTGGAGAAAAACCAGGCTTGCCCCTGTAGAGCAGCCGTCAAAAACAACATTAAAATTCAATCAAAAATCACATAAAAACTCTTTCTTTTTGATAGTTAATTGTAAGTTGCCAATGTTATAGCTAAAGTCCTAAGTTGAACCTGTCTTTCACTTAGTAGGCTGGGCTCTGTGAAGCTCGCTCAGGGAGCATAGCAGGCTAAAATTATACTATTGTGTTTGGGAGGGGTTGTAAGATTTTCTTTATGCTAATATGTTGTTTTATTTAAGATTGAGCTTTGCATTTCATTTCTGGTGGAGTGGCTAGGTGTGGCAGGTCTTGTCGGGATTCTGCCTTGTCAGATATGGTGCTCGCCTAATGTTGAGCGTCCCTTATCTTGGTCGGGGTGTGACGTCTACCAGCATTGGCAGAATCGCCTCTCGTTGGCCACTAGCGCTCGCCAGGGACATCGAAATGGGCTACAGTTATCAGAGAATGTTGTTCTTTCTTTCCTAGTAATCGCATTGTCACAGACAGTCCAGTGGTGGTCTTTGTTTTCGTCTGTGACAACGGGTTATATTTTATATCAACATTAGTGATAATAGTACCACCGTGTGAATGAGAAAGACTTTCAGAGCGAGGAGGTAGTGAGTGTCTGTATGTAGGTTTATTCCTGCCTCTCGCTCGCCATTGGGCGGCGTATCTGGCTGTGTCCTGTGGCGCCTGCTGTCTTGTGACGTCTCGGCCCGTGATTGGCCGACCATCGCGCCTTTGCGGGCTCCTGTGTAACTTACCTCCTCCATGAGGGTCCCTAGGAGCTGTCCTCGTCAGGACAGGCTTGGCGCGCGTGCTTCTAACATCCCTTTGCATACTCTCTCCCGATCACCACCTTTATCACTGTTTCTCTCACTCGATTCTCTCTTTCCATACTCTAACCTTTATTAACTGCACAACACTCCCCTTGGGTTCTGCATACGGTTTTAATAGCCGGCCCATTGTATTGCATGCGCCGTCCTCAGAGATATTTACATGTACTTAGAATAGGTTTGAGGGTTCTTAGTTGGCATAGGTTAAGAACTTTGTGTGTCTCCATTATTGATTTAGTGTTTCTGCTCTTTTATTTAATGCTAGACTGGGATAAGGTAACTGTAGTCGTTGTCTCCGATGTGTGTACGGTTTGCTTATACCTACACGACTTCGACCGGTCCTGTGGTAGCCTGGGTTGTCTTTTCGGTTGCGTCCTTTGCGAGTGCAGCATTGTGTTGACTGAGGGTTTTGGCCTGTACCAGTTCCACACTTTGATAACTCTTTGCTTGTCTTTAGAGGGTCGCCAGGATAGAACCAGATACTTGTGATCTGGATCTATCAAGAGAGCCCCCTAGTCAATTAACGTAACTTAAAGGATGCAGTCTTAAGGACATCGCTAGGCTACGAGCCTGTCTTGCTCAACCCCAGTTCCTTACCTAGAGTGTCCCAGGTAGACATTATTAATCGAGTAGACACTTGTTAGTATTTAATATAAGCTATTTGATATGTGCGCAATATTATTCACAGCATTTATTAGTCTAGGTTGTTGCTGAGCCGCACAACCATAGCAGACTGTTTCGTTGATGAGGAAGTACTTCTTTTAGTGTCGAGCATTGCTACCGTTGCGCATTTATAGTATTCTCGTGTCAGTTAACATTATATGTCCTACCTTTTAGTGTATTCGATTTACACGTGTTGTGTCCTGCCTCCTGGCTTTATATAGTTTAAGATACAAGCATTTTATGAGCATCAGACTTTCTTCAGAAGTTTCCAGGTCTATGCTGTAGGACTATACTTCACTTTCTTTCAGATAGGAGTGAAGAGTTTAGAGTTGTTTAGAGTAACTGTATTGAAGCATCTTTTTATTGTATTAAATCTTGCAGTGATTTAATTGATCTTTCCATAGATTCCTTTTATGCATTTTAACGTAACTTGCATCTTGTTTGTTATCAGGCTATACCAGTGCAGGTTAGCCTGAAGTAGAGTACATTTTTGCCCAGTTAAGGATACCCCGCTATCGCAGATTAACCCTGGAGGGTATAGGTGTTTTTGTTCGCCGGCATATAAGTTCGAGGGTTTGGATCTAGCGTACCGTTGTTGCATAGTGCCCTATTACTAGTCCAATAATTGAGTGCCCTTGTTTTATTCGTAGTCCCGGTCGTAACAGGACACAAAGAAGCCATCAATGATTATGAAGAGGAACACAATTTCGAAGCTAAATATGCAGGTGTACAGGTGCATACAACACACGAATATTGGTGAGAAGGTTGGAAAGATAGACAAGTGCAACCAGGAAGGAATAACATAAAGTTATACAACCAGATGTGGGTAGTAGGGTTTCAGGACTAGACAACTGATGGAGGAAATGCTTCAAGTGAGACAGGAGAAGACTACTAGGATTAAGAGAGGATAGTGGAGGACATTATACTTTTTTACTGTAAGGTCAAACCGGTACCTATAATAAAAACAATGTGCGGGAAAATGAAACTCATGGATAAGAAGTGGAAGTGAGGCAGTAAGACATATACAAGTATAACAGTTAAGGTTGATGAACGAGAGAAGGACAGTAGTGTACCAAATATAACACAGTAACAGGAACCCAAGATACAACAGGTAGGAACTAGAGAGACAGTAAATATACAGACATGAGACAGGTATCAATTATAGTAGCGACCACAGGTAAGTCCAAGAAATTCTTCCGAAGCCGATAATATTTAACATACATAAAGTATAGTATCATAAATATGCATTGATTGTACTGCAAGGACTATGAATGTATCTAACAGTAAACTGTACAGTATTGAAGAAAATTACAAATATGTAAATGATTTCAATATTTAAATACAGGGAGATTGCATACAGCATCATTATTTGTATTATTTGTTTTATATACTGGTTGTTATTATTCCTACAGATTGCTGATCGACTTTTAAATAAATGTTAAAAACACCATCGTTTTCTGGAAGTATGTATCTAGGCCTACTTCTTTCAAGTGTTATTAACTATAGAAACATTCGGAAAATATTTGAAACACCAACTATAATAATTATAGTTAATACATTATTATTATGTGTATTTACAGTCGCTTGGTACTCATCAATATTCATATGTATGTACATTTTTTGTTGCACTACTACCTATTCTGCATTTAACCAGAAAAGCACTATATAACTCACAGAAGTATCTGTATAGCAAATACGAAAGGCCTCACAGAAGTAAGGCCATGAAAAAACCTTTCAAAAACAACCCAGGAGCTCTCAAAACAAACAAATATGTCATTAGGTGAGACAATTCCTCTCTAGTACTCCCTACCACTCATCCATATGTTTCACCCCCCCCCCCCCCTTCCCTCATTCTCCACCCTCCCCCCTCCTCAATTACCACCTATTTTCCCTCTTATTTTAATATTGTATCGGCTGTATTTCGCGGGAATTATTCTTTCGCGGTTTCGTACACAACAGCGAGTCATTTAGAGGTCCTATGCAACAAGAAAATCTCTCCCACATCGATCAGTGTGGCGAGACAGCTCAGAGGGGGAGAGTGAATGTCTCGCTGCCTCCTGCCTGAGAATACAAGTGCTCATGGAAAATAAATTATGGTTTATATGATAGATAATTATAACAAATGATGTCAGAATATTGGTTAATTAATTCGCATATAACTACGTTGGTCACACACCCTATTGCGCGCTTACCGGTTAATATATATTATACACAGCAATGTATATAAAGGTTTAAACAATATTGTTTGTTAAAACAAATTATCCATTGGAAGGTCTCTCACAGCTTACTGCTTGGCTACACATTGCCCCCCTGTATAATTAGATTGTGGCCGATTATCAAGTTAATATAAATTGTGTTGCTTGCCAAGAGCATAGCCTGGCAACGCTACAAGCACACCTAGCAACTCACAATGAATACATCCAGAAACACGCCTGCAGAAACATGGACCATGTACATCGATGGAAGCAAGGCCTCAAAACCAAACTAACAAATAAATCTAAATGTTGAGTAAGTGAACTGTATGATTGTCCTTTATTAATCTAAAAGAAAGCAAGATATAGTTGTTTAGGCTAGGTTAAGTGTTGTGTTATGTTACAAACTCCCCCTCTAGGTGTGTGCCAAAATTCAGCGTGTGTTTCGTGAGAGCGGAAATGAAGTCCCCAGGAACCATAGAGGAGCACCAGTTGTCAGGGGGAAAATGAGAGTTGATAGATTTATATTTCCTTTTCTTTCAATATGTACAGTGTGTAAAGCCTATCTGTTCAGGAATAGCTACAGGATTTAACCATCCAATTGACTACAATACAACCCTGTTAAAAGTATTGGTTGTACTGTAAAGCAAATGGTACATGTGAATGTGCTAACGACCGGTATACTGTATATATTTTAGATTAGTGTACACAAACGATTGAAACACTTATGGGTATAATACATATTATGTTGTTTGTAATAATCATTATATATATATATATATATATATATATATATATATATATATATATATATATATTCATATATACAGCCAAGTCATTATTGCCAACCCAACTCATATCACTGTCGTCTGATTCTACCATCGCATATAGGCCTCATAAATAATATTGATCATATTCGGGAAAGTGTGGTGTGGTGACTGATAATACTGCACCCTGTCTGACAACTTGTACTCCACACACTTCCCGAAGCCATCAACAACACTAGTATTACACTAATATCCGATTGTGGTTTAAATATCGGCTTAGCAGAGAGGCAATTATTTATTATTTAAGTGTAATTACAACATGAGACACACAATATAGGAGGAATATTACCACCATGTGAGGAGGAACCTTATTGGCAACGTTTTGCACATAACATCTAAGAAGCTACCTGCGAAACTTTGTCAATAAAGTGCTCCTCCTCATATGGTGTTTATATTAATTTAGGCAACTCCTCAAACATAATTACTTCAACACAATATAGGAGATAATGTAATGACTCAAACATATTATAAGTGTGGTTATATATGGAGTGTCTCCCATATCGTTAATGAAGATGGTCCAACCCCTCAAGGACCTCCAGGCTCCATTACTGTCACTATTATGGTCATGTTACCAGCCCTGGGTGGATCAATCAACAACCTGCCAGATGGATGGGTCATGGGTACGAGTTGAAATAGCCAGTTATAATAGCCCAAATGGTTTGAATATATATACAGTATATATATATATATATGTACAGTATATATATATTGACTTATTTATAACCTCTCACCCTTCTGCTTATACTGTAAATCCGTTTTCTCCTTTGGGCTCCTCCGACCATAAACTTATCTCTGTCACCTGTCCCATCTCTTCAGTACGGCCAGCCGATCATCCCAGCTGGCGGCGCTTGTGGCAATTTGGCGCTGCAGACTGGGAGGATCTTCGGCAGTACTTCTTTGGTTTCCAATGAAATCTAGCCAAAAATGTTCCCAACAGTTTTTCTTCTTCGTCTTTCCCTCCTGATTTCCACTCTGACGACACTACCGCCACTTCTTCTTCTAACAAAGCGGAACTCTTGGTAAACACTTTCGCTAAAAACTCCACTTTTGATGATTCCGGTGCTATTGCTCCCTCTCCACCCCCCATCTCTTCCACTTATGCCTAACATCATAATCTCTTCCATCATGCCATGGATGTACTTTCCACCCTCTCTGGGCTTTATACTAAGAAGGCAACCGGACCGGACCGACTTCTTCCTGTTGTACTAAAAAACTGTGCTTCCAAGCTGCTTACTCCCTGCCTAGGCACTCTATTCCGTCTCTGTCTCTCCTCTAACGTCTTCCTTTATTGCTGGAAGTTCGCTCTCATTCAACCCGTCCCAAAGAAAGCCAGGTGACTGCTCTCAACCTTCCAACTAGCGCCCAATTGTTCTAATTTCTTGCATCCCCAAAGTTTTTGAAACTATTCTTACCTCAGCATTTCTGAAGCACTTATCTTTCCATAACCTACTCTCAGATTGCCAATATGGCTTCCTTAAGGGGAGATCTCCACTTGAGGGATTTTTTGCTTTACCCCTTTCTCCCTCATGTTTAGCCCCATTGCTTTTGATATTATAAAATGTTCACCCCTTTAGTTTAGCGATTTTAAGAACTTTCACCCCATATTAAGACCTTTCGTGCCATTCAGGTGTCGATTTTATCCTGGCGAGCGATAGCGAGCCTGTAATTTAAGAGGAACCGGCCTTTGGCCGGGACATTTTTCTACCGAAAATTGTACAAATTTATCTTGAAAGGGACTCAAGGGGGTGTAATTTTAACCTTGATGGTGGTATAGGGAACAAACTAAATACCTCCCCTTAACCCCTATTGATCCAGAGGGTATTACTATAAATGTACTCTCCAGTACCAGGCATTGTGGCCAAAATAACTGTAGAGTCAAGAGAGAAAACCCACTCACCCTGAAAGTTGGAGGAATACTGTCCCAGCAAGCTCCCACAGGCTTGGATCCAAGCTGAGAAGTGTTGCCTGTGTCAGAGCAGTAGGTACAAGACATGGTACCAGGTACCACTCGATACGGGCAGTTACAAGAACCGCATAGTACTAACGGACATCTTCCGTCGCTGGCACCGACGAGAGACTATTTTACTGATGGCTGTATACCGTCGCTGGTACAGTAAGGGTTAAGCGTCGCTCTACTGTTGATTTTCTTTCTTATCTTACTAACTCTTGGTCATCCTCCATTTGGGACTTCGGTGAGACTTTTTCTGTTGAGTTAGACATATCGGAAGCCTTTGATTGAGTTTGGCACAAATCCCTCATTTCCAAACTACCCTCCTTCGGTTTCTATCTCTCCATCTATGCCTTTGTCTCTAATTTTCTTCCCGACCGTTCTATAGCTGCGGTTGTGGATAGCTACCATTCATTTCCTCAATCTATCAACTCCGGTGTTCCTCAAGGTTCTGTCCTATCTCCAATTCTCTTCCTAGTATTCATTAACGACCTTCTCAACTGCACCTCCAACCCCATTCACTCATATGTAGACGACTCTACATTACAACTAGCCTTCCACAACATCATTCTCAGCAGGAACTCAAAAACTCACGTAAGGGGGCCATAAAGAACCTATCTTCTGTCTTCGTAGTGCAATGCATAAGTGTGTTGATTTTCGGTGTGAGCGTCCTAGGTTCAAATCCCCGGACTGCCACATGTGTTTGTTAATTTCATTAATCGAGTTTAGGAGTAAAGTTGGTTAGTGGAGAGAACATAATAATATATATAATGGGGGCATAGAACATCTTGTTTCTTTTAGTGCTTCCAAAACTCAATTTCTCCATCTGTTTACTTGTCGCTCCTTTCCAGAAAACTATGATTAACTCTTCAACAACATACAAATTAACCCTTCATCTTCTCTTAATATTCGTGGTGTCTCATTTTATTCGGATCTTTCTTGGAAAGATCAAATTACTACTCTTGCTATAACAACTTCCCAGAAGCTGGGTGTGCTCAACCGCCTCCAGGGGTTCTTTACCCCTGCGCAGCTTCTTGGTTTGTATAGGGACACAGTGCGTCCATGTATTGAGTATTGTTCACATGTGTGGGGAGGATCATCTCACACAGCACTTCTAGACAAAGTAGGAAAGAAAGCCTTCCGTCTCATTAGCTCATGTCCACTCATCAATTATCTGCAGTCTTTCTTTCTTTGCCGTAATGTTGCATATCTCTCACTATTGTACTGTTATTACAGAGCTCTCTCAGTGTTTACCACCCCCTCTTCATAGAGCACATAGCAATGCTTCCGGTTTTAGACCAGGGGTAATGCACGGGCTTCCTGAAGTTCACAAAGATGATTGTCCTCTTAGACCAATACATTCAGCAATAGGCACATTCAAATATAACATATCGAAATTCTTGGTACCACTGATATCCCACATCACCACTAATGAATATACTGTTTCAAGCTCATTTATTTTTGTGAAAGAAATCTCTTACTTAAATTCTAAGAACTGTTATATGGCTAGTTTTGATGTGACTTCATTGTTTACTAACATTCCGCTCGCTGAAACCGTGGATATTTGCATAAATAAACTTGTTGATGGAGTTGAGTTGATAAGTGTTTTTAGCAAGGAACAATTCACAGATCTGCTTAAACTAGCAGTACAGGACAACTTCTTTATGTTTAACAATAATTATTATAAACAATGTGATGGTGTCGGTATGGGATTGCCACTTAGTGGTTCCTTAGCCAATCTATTATGAATCACAATGATTGGATGCTTGCCCTGATTTCTTTAAACCCATTTTTTTATCGAAGGTATGTGGACGACACCTTCCTAGTCTTTCGATCACCCCAATATGTCTCCTTGTTTTTAGATTATTTTAATAGCAAACGTCTGACTATTCACTTTACTTCAGAGTCTGAAAAGAACGAACAACTGTCCTTCCTAGATATAAACATTAAGCGTAATAATGAGGGTTTTGAAACTTCGCTGTGCTGGAAACCGACTTTCACAGGACTTACTTCCAAGTTTTATGCATTTATTCCCATGACCTATAAACGCACTCTAGTTCTAACTCTCACTTCCAGAGCATACCAAATATGTTCAGATTATTTCAAATTCGACAAGGAGATTCAATTAATTCGCGACTTGCTTCACAACAATGGTTTCCCTCATTACTTTATTGACACATATGTAGGTAAAGCCCTTGATAAAAGATTATTGGTTATAAATCATCTATGGTAACGGTTCTTAACACTCCTCGAGCGGCTAGGTCGGTAACTTCTACTACCTGGCAAGTGGGTGGTTTTACCCTAAACAACCTTGTTTCCGTGCTCTTTTTCAAGCATAAACAAGAGCCAGAGGGTAATACAATTATGTATCCCTGAAAGGGCGTAAATTGAGCTTTCCAATGACACCAGAACCATCCTTCTACGACCACGCGTTATCTTGCAACGATCGTGCAAGACGAGTGCAAAATCTATAAAATATGGTAATTTCCTTACATAATTCCCTGTGTAGCGAGGCACTGAGTGTGGGTGTGTGAGGAGTAAACGTCAGCAGTCACACGGGACCCGTGCCGAGTGGTTATGAGCCGACCTACGCTCCTCCACCCGCTCGTCTCTCTCTCAGAGCCATTATTGCTCCAAAATTGAACACAGACTTAAGTCGGGCCCCGCCACTTAGTCCTTGGTTCTCTAGGCCAACTTAAGTCGGGCCCCGCTAATAAGGGGTTAAACAGGTTATCTATTTCCCCATTGTTTTCACAGGCAGCAAAAGTCTGCTGTTATGTAGGAAACTCACTGGACTCTTTCGTGAATTTTACCCTCAGGTCAGTTTCAGGGTAATTTTTAAGTCAGAATGCACTATAGGTAGTTCTTTTAAATATAAAGATGTAATTCCTACCAAGCATTTAATGCTTCCAAAACTCAGTTTATCCATCTTACTACCTGTCAGGAACCTCCAGAGGACTATCCCTTATTCTTCAACAATACAAAAACCAACCCTTCATCATCCCTCAATGTTCTCGGTGTCTCTTTTTCTTCTGCTCTCACTTGGAAAGACCATATTACCAGTCTCGCTAAGGCAGCCTCCCAGAAGCTGGGTGTGCTCAACCTCCTCAAGGGGTTCTTTACCCCTGCGCAGCTTCTTGCTCTGTACAGGGGCACAGTGCGTCCTTGTATTGAGTATTGTTCACATGAGTGGGGAGGATCCTCTCACACCACACTCCTAGATAAAGTAGAAAGGAAAGCTTTTCGTATCATTAACTCCCGTCCACTCACCAACTCTCTCCAATCTCTCTCTCTTCGCCGCAATGTTGCATCTCTCTCGCCATTCTATCGCTACTACAATAATCAGTGTTCCTCGGGGCTTTCCCAGTGTATACCACCTCCTCTACGTAGGGCACGTAGTACCCGCCTTGCAACACAATCCCACCCCTACTCTGTGCAACTCTCCAACCCAAGAGTGAAACGTTATTCGCAGACTTTCTTCTATTCAACTGCTGAGCTTTGGAGCTCTCTCCCAGAATCAGTCTTTCCCTTTTCCTATGACTTAAATTGCTTCAAACTCTGTGTGTCCAGGCATTTTAGCTCGAACGCCCCTTGATTTCGGCCCTGTCACTCTTTGAAATCTGGGGTAGGCACTCGCTGCAGGCAGTTATGCCTTTTGTCTCCCTCATTCATATAGGCAAAAAAAAAAAAAAAAAAAAGCAAATCAGTTAGAACGGGTCATCCATTATCGAGATATGCTCACTCAGCGGTTCGTGATCACGCCCATAACAATGAACACTGTATAAATAGAGACAATTTCTCAGCTTAAGCCAATAGCTCTAGTGACGCAGATCTCTTCATCCTAGAGAGTATCTACCAGGCGGTCGAGCACCCCAGCATAGGGGGCTACGAGTCCTCCGTACCTCTTCTTTGTTTTCAATGTAAGTAATAAAACTAGATATGTAGGGTTAGTTTCTAATTTGTCTTTTAACCCAGGAATGCGAGCTATTGGTAGTGCACACCCTACCGCCAAGCGACGATATTAGGATTCATTCCTGCCTAAAATCATAATTTTACGATAAATATTGTTATTACTTATTCATATGCTCCTATTATACATTTAATATGAAGATATTAACATGTAGCAGCAATAACACATGTGGGAATAGTATTTGGGGGGTGAAAAAGACAAATTATGAAGTGTGAGGCGAACGAGACTGTTACGCTGGCCAGGTTGCCAGAATGCGCTCGCAACTCGCTAGCGCTCGCCAGGGCAGTGAAATGGGCTACAATAATCGTAGAACGATGTTCTTTCTTTCATAGAGTTCATGTTGTCGCAGACAGATCAGTGGCGATCTTTATTCTTGTCTGTGACACTTGGAAGTATTTTATATCAGTGATAGACTATAAGATGCATTGTGCGAAGTTAAAGAGAAAGAGCGAGGTAGGCAGCGAGGTGGTAGTATGTGCGTGTGTATGTATGTGCTGCCTCCCTCGTTCGGAGGAGTTTTCCCACGCTCCTGATTGGCCAGCGGGCCTGCCGAGTCACGTGACTTCTGCTCCTCGTGACGTAGTAGTCTGTGATTGGGTGCCGCTGCCTTTGATAGTGCTGGGGGGGCTCCTTCCTGCGTGTCTCCTGCAGAGCTTGGCGTAGCGTGCTTGGTCCTACATGTCCTTTGCAATCTGTCCCCCATATAACCCTCTATACTACTGTTTCTCTCTCTGAACTTCTTCTTTTTCATACTTCCATCTTTATTCAATTACTTATCCCTTCTGGTTCTGCATACGACTTCCACAGTCGGCCAGTCGTATTACCAGCACCAGCTCTCACATTTATGTTTGCACTAGTTTTAGGGATTAGTAGAGTCATAGTCAAATGGTAGCCTAGTGTTGGGGTGCTTCTAATTTTTGAGCTGTTCTCTCTTATTATTTAATGCTAGACAGTTGAAGGTATCTTTGGTCGTTGTCTGAGTTATGTATGTGGCAAGTCAGAGCCTGTACAACATCGACGAAGCTAGCTAGCCTGTAACCCTTGTGCATATTTTCCTTTGCGAGTGTAGCAGTATACAAATGAAGGGCTTTTGCCTACTCTCACCTGTATAGTTGCTGCCTCATTGTGTTGACCTTTGTGGAGCGCCAGGGTAAGACCAGATACTTGAGATCTGGACTTACCAAGAGAGCCTCCAAGTCACTTAACGTAACATAAGGGAAATCTGTTCAAGGGGAGACAGTAGGCTACGAGCATGCTTGCGCTCTGCCTAGTTTCCTAGTACCTTTTTTGCTACTGCTAGACATTATTAGTGAGAGAGACGGTATTGTGTTTATTAACTTTCATTGTGTATGCTTTTGGAATTATTCACGCTTTATTTTAGCCAAGGTTGATGCATAGTGCACAACCCAGTTTGGCTGTTACGTTGGCTAAGGAAGTACTCTTTCTGAGTGGTTATTATTAGTGCTGTCACAGAGTTGTTGCACTCCCTTGTTATATATATGTATCCACTTATTGGTGTATTTAAGATACACGCTTTGGTGTCCTGCCCCTGCATATATTTCTGTTCTGTATTAACGAGCATCTTAGAGCATCAGACGTTTTCAGAAGATTCTATACCTGATTGCTGTAGGACTAGACTTCCAGTGCTTTCATAGAGCATTGTAGAGGTTAGTGTTGAGTACAGACTCACACTAAAGTTAACGTAAGCATATACTCCTTTATTAAATCTTATTATAGTTTATTCAAGCATTGTTATTACTTAAGAGCATTTTATTAACGTAAAGTACTCCTTTTGTGAGTAGGCTTTGCTGTCATCGGCAAGCCTTTGTAGAAGTGCACTAAAACCCAGTTAATTGATACCCCGTTATCCATGAGATTAACTCTGGAGGGTTTAAGTGTTTTTGTTCACCGGCGTAATAGTTCGAGGGTTTGGAATTAGCGTACCATTGTTGCAGATATAGCCTATCATCTAGTCCATTCTTAAGTGCCCTTGTTTATTTCGTAGTGCCGGTCGTAACAAGACGTATACCCTCTCTCTCCGAGGCCTGGAGGCAGACTGAGGTCTCTCTCTCACTTTCTTTATCTCCCCACGCACTCGATATGCGCAGGAGAACACCTTGGAACCAGGTTGGAGATGTTGGCATGATAAACAAGGGAATTAGAGGAAAAATAGGTGATAATTGAAGGGGGGGGGGAAGGGGGGGGGTTTTGACACATTTGGAGGAGTGATTGAAGACATGGAAGGGAATTATCTCACTTAATCACATCTTCCTTTGTTTTAAGTACTACTGGGGCCTTTTAAAAGGCTTATTTTAGGCCTTGGATCTTAAGAGGTTTGTCGCCTTTCACCACTAAAACCTCTTAAGAGTCTTCTTGCCGTTCTAGGTTTTATTTAGAATTAAGTAACCTTCCGCAATTCTGAATATTATCGTTGGCATTTTAGTTTTAGTTTTGTATTTCTATATTTTGATTAGACAATTTATATATATATCGCTCTTTTTCTTCTCTTTCAAACGTTCGACGATCTTTTCTTCAAAAAATTATAAGATTGTTTTCTTAACATATATATTGCTATTTTTATGTTATTTTCGTTTTCGATTATATGTCATCTTCAGCAACTTTTGTAAATACTGTTGATTCCCCTGAGTAATAAATTTCGCCTGCCAATGTTTTTTCCAATGTATTGAGTTTCTGTTACCGAATATTTTGATCACCATTTATATTTTAGTTTTCTTAACGCATCGCTAATTTAATCTTTGTTTACATTATCAACAATTTCATAATAATTACATAAATACCTTGGATTTTACGGTGTATGCTCATTTGTCTGCCGATTTGTATGTTGTCTAGGTTTATGATTTACGTTTTTTTGAAACATTCTTATTGTCAAAATTGTGTTTTATTCATAGGCCTGATGATGGACCTTGTGTGAGTCCGAAACGTTGCCATAAAGATGACCTCCGTGAAGATGTTTGTCATAACCCTGGTCTTGTTGTTCATATATATATATATATATATATATATATAATATATATACATATAATAAATATATATATATATATATATATACATATATATATATATATGTATATAAATATATATATATAATTATATATATTTTATATATATATATATATATATATATATATATTCGAACCATCTTGGCTTGTATAACTGGCTATTTAAACTCGTACCCATGACCCATCCATCTGGCAGGTTGTTGATTGATCCACCCAGGGCTGGTAACATGACCATAATAGTGACAGTAATGGAGCCTGGAGGTCCTTGAGAGGTTGGACTATCTTCATTAACGATATGGGAGACACTCCATATATAACCACACTTATAATATGTTTGAGTCATTACATTATCTCCTATATTGTTGAAATAATTATGTTTGAGAAGTTGCCTAAATTAATATAAACACCATATGAGGAGGAGCACTTTATTGACAACTTTTCGCAGATAGCTTCTTAGAAGTTATTTGCGAAACGTTGCCAATAAAGTGCTCCTCCTCACATGGTGTTAATATTCCTCCTATATTGTGAATCTCATGTTGTAATTACACTTATTAAATATACAATAATTGGCTGTCTGCTTAGCCAATATTTAAACCACAATACGATATTAGTGTAATACTAGTGTTGTTGATGGCTTCGGGAAGTGTGTGGAGTACAAGTTGTCAGACAGGTTGCAGTATTATCAGTCATCACACCACACTCTTCCCGATAGTCATAATAATCCATCTTATTTATGAGGCCTATGAGATGGTAAAATCATACGACATTGATGCCAGTCCACCGGGTTTGTCAGATTTACCACACATTATGATTGGCATCATAGACTAAGACATTCATACATATTATTATGACGATATGATTTTGGCTGCTATTATGTTAATATCATGATTAGAGACAGATGTAGCCATTGTGAATTAAAAAACATGAAAAATAAATGTTTCAGTAGTTAATGTGCACTAATTTATATACATATACAAATATACAGTATACTGATCCTTACCCATGTATTCGTAACATTTGTTTTGTATCACAACCAATACTGTTTATAGAGTTATGTTTTGGCTAATTGGCCAGTAAAATCATATATTTCTGAATTAAAATACTTACAGTGTTACTTTTCCAGTGATATTACTTACAAAAATAAAATAAAAAATAAACATATAAATACAAAGTCATGTCCCTCTTGACAACTGGTGGTCCTCTCTGGTTCCTGGGGACTATATTTCCGCCCTCACCAAACACATGGTTGTATTTTTTCACACACCTAGATAGGGAATGTCTAACATCAGGCAACACCTAACCTAACCTAAAGAACCCCATCTTGCTTATTTTAAATGTATAATTATAAAATATGTAGTACACGTAATCAACATTTGAATAGTAAGGTATCGTCAAGAAGTAGTGCCATCAGGAGTGAGAGAGATATACTAGTTCGGGGAAAAGTGTGGGACATTGGCGCCTCAATGTCCTGAACGGTGTTGTTCCTGCTGCCAATGACGCCCAACATATATCATTACACACACATACACACACACACACACACACACACACACACACACACACACACAAACAATAAAATAATATTATAACTGGCCTGTACACTGTTAGGTCTGTCATGTTGAACTGGACATCTATGAAGGTCTTTATGTATTCCTTATTATGAGAGTACTATGATCTAAGGTGGTTATCTAGGTCACTAACTTCTTCTTTGTAACAAACATAACACTGTTTTGTAAAAAAAAACATCTTCTATTTATCTATTCAAATTTGAGCACATATACAATTAAACCCCTCTTGTGCGTACCATTGTTGTTACAATTAAACCCCTCTTGTGCGTACCATTGTTGTTACAATTAAGTGTTAATGTAATCTTCTACAGTGTACTGCTACTGACTAATGTTTGTGAGCTCTTGCGACTTTTTCTATGCAAATAGAGACATTTACATTGATGTACAGATCCAATTAGCTATGTATTAATACATAGGCCTACATAGTATGCATTTATGAATATATAGCTGATTGATAATAATAATAATAATAATAATAATAGTTTTTAAAGCTAGCGCATGCTAAGCTAGCTAAGGATAGCTCAATTAGGCCGATTAGGCGTATTTCCATTGGGGTCCTGTACTACTATCCCTTCCCTTTGCTCATGAGGGATGGTAACGACTCAGTGCTTGTGAAAAATCTTTAATGCCCCGAGCGTGGGCGCGAACCCGGGCCTTCTGGGTGGAAGTCCGAGACGCTAGTCACTACACCAAGCGAGCCGAATATCAATCTAAATGGATATATTTGCATAAGGAAAATCGTGATGGCTCACAAACATTTATCAGTTGCTGTACATAAAACACCCTTCCCATCCAATTCAAGTGCTTTGATGCTTAAACCGTCGAGTCATTAACCAAGAACCGTAACATACATTTTTTAAATTAGTGAGATCACATTAAATTGATTGTTAGTATTAGCTTTTCATGCCAGCCCTTCTAATCCGTGCCCGTGTTGAAAGAACCATGTTAATAATGCGTTTCATATCATGTTCCTCGGGACCAATGACGTCACTCTCAGGTTTATCACAATATTATTTCGTCCCTCATGGAGTCACACCAATCACCTTATTATCATCACACTGTTGTCATCACACTGTCACAGCTGTTTGTAAACATACACTATGGTATTACTGTATTATACATTATAAGTATTTAAAATTAGTTATATGTATGGCTGTATCTATGTTATAAATAGTATACATATGTCATTTTTATAACAGTAATTCAAAAATCCAATATAATAATAGTTATTGTACTTAATCTTTAACACCTAACGAGCGGCCTAGGCGGTAAATAATATGTAGCCACCAGCGGGGTGTTTTTACCTAAAATAGGGCTGTTTACGTGATCATTTTCATGCCTAAATAAGACCCAGAGCGTAAAACAAGTATCTATTCCTGAAAGGGCATAAACAGAGCTTTCCAATGACACCACAACGATCCTTGTATGACCGCTAGTTTTCTTGCAACAACCGCACAACACGAGTGCAAAAACCATGTAATTCGGTACTTTCCCCATACATTTCAGTATGTAGCGAGTGTGAGAGGGTGGAGGAGGGTGGGATTCATGTCAGTTGGTCCACCGCGGTGGTCTGGAGCAGTCATACGCTCGCTACTCTCCTGCCACCACTTGTCTCTCTCTCTCAGCAACATTACGTGCTGAAATTGCCACACGACTTATGGTGTGAGCCGCCACATATTCCAAATTTCTTTCACTCGACATATGATGCGCGCTGCTAATAAAGGGTTAATTCACTGCTCTACTAGGGTAAGAATAATTCGACAGTAGTTCAGAAGTTCGTGTCTCTATCAAACAAACTCCCATGGTATCCGTAACCCGCATAGCAATTGAGTCTCTTTTCGGGTCAAGCTGAGTTCAAACTATTTATTTGAATATTTACAACGGCCCAGTATAGAGTGCACTTCGGAATTGTTACATTCCCATTACCAAGGTATATGAGAGAGGTATTCTCATTCCCATTTAACTCAGTAGTAATCTTTGAATAAATTAGATATATTAATATGGAGTTTACCATGTATCTGATGCTACAGAAAGTTGCTACACATCATATAGATATTTTTAGAATATATTTAATCAGTTGGGAAGGAGTTCATAGTGATAAATAAATACCGAATTAATATTTAAAAAGCGGTTGTTGGCAGGAATCACAAGGAATCCACAGGACTAAGCTCCGCCCAACTTCGCTCAATGCCAATTTTGATTGGCTAACATCACAAGCCCTGCCTTACTGTTCCTGACGCCTGACGACGGGAGTTTTGAATATTTTGTTTGCTTACTTGTGACATTTAATTAATTACAATGTTTGTTTGTGCTGTATACACGTGTAAATTATCAAGGAATACAAAAAATCGATTTGTGTCTTTCTACATGTTCCCTAGAAACATTACACTGAGAAAAAGGGCTAGAAGCGTGTAAACTAGACATAAATCTGGACGAGTTAAAGCTATGGCACTCAGTATGTTCCATGCATTTTACACCCAAGTGCTTTAATTTTCACCTGTACCTCTGGCCTCCCAAGACTATAGTACCATGCACCCAGTCTCGCCTACTTTGTCTTTCCTGGAATATACAGATAAACAGGGATGGATGCATTGGACACTAGGAAGACAGTGCCTTTATATATAGCCTACTGTTCTCATTCCACAATTAATCTTGTTTAAGTAAACTTGACTTAGTTACAGCATTGTGGCTAGAATATAGTCTATTGTATCTAAAAATAAATATCCTGTTCTTAAGTCTATTTTATTTCTGTCAATTAATCCTGTGTCATACTTTGTATAACACTAACATTTAAATACTGTACTAAAGTCGAGGCTCATATCTTACTTTAAAGTAATGAAATAGCTAGAAATATTATCCCAATGTTCATAACTATCAAGCATATCACTTACACATTATCATAGATTTACTTGTTTCATTATTAATGAATGAAACTGACGGTTTTCAACCATAATTTGTATTTATTAGGGAGCCAAGACAAACTAGGCTCCCAAGAGGAACAAGTGGGCAGCCTAAGCGTAAAGTTGCTAACTCGTATTTTTGCAGTGTTAACATGACACTACCTCTCCCTATACAGTTCACCTTCCTTGCCCATTACTACCTACCTGGACACTCGGTATTCAGAGTCTTGACTCACTTCGACTTCGAGCCAAAGGCACATCACTATATTCACAATCGTTGACAAAACTATACTATTACTATCCCTCTATAATTATGTCCTTTAATCACTTTAACAATATTAGGACCGAGGAGTTTATCAATAAGTTTTCACATCACCATGACAATATCAGAAACACTTATTCCTTAACATGGGATTATATCACCTTAATAATATTAGACACGATTAATGAACCCGTAGGTATTTACATCACCATGACCATACTAGTAAACAATGACTCGATCCGCGTTCTTAAATCCCTTTTACAATATTGAACACAATTACTAAATCAACAGGTATCTATGTCACCTCTACAATACTAGAACACTATTTCCTTTAGGTCACTTTAACAATGTTACAAACTATTATTCAATTAATGATATCTTTAAAATTAGTTGGCTAGATATTTACGCGCAATCGAAAGCATGTTGTCGACGAGGTGAATATCTAATTAATAAATTTGTATTCCTTATAACAAAAATAGTATTTCATAGGTCTGGGCTGAAGCCCTTCTCTAACTATTTCTTCAGCTAGGTCTAACCTATGTTGCAAATGCTAAACCCCGGAAAACTGCTCAGGTAAACCTACTATGGGTTTCAGAGGCCGTGTGGCATCGTTTTTCGGGAATAACTTATTAACAAACAGTTGGATCAGTATGATATTTTGACAGCTTTTTTGACACCGTCCCCTAATTGTCGTCAATAAAGTGCATTACCAAAAGTGTAGAGATAAGCCACTTGTCCCTGTGTCATGAGGTTATAGTCACACATTAATGACTAAGAAACGGACATGCTAAGGCAGCCTCCCAGAAGCTGGGTGTGCTCAACCGCCTTAGGGGGTTCTTTTCCCCTGCACAGCTTCTTGCTCTGTACAGGGGCATAGTGCGCCCTTGTATTGAGTATTGTTCACATGTGTGGGGAGGTTCCTCTCACACCGCTCTCCTAGACAAAGTTGAAAGGAAGGCCTTTCGTATCATTAACTCCCGTCCACTCACCAACTCTCTGCAATCTCTCTCTCTCCGCCGCAATGTTGCATCTCTCTCGCTATTCTATCGCTACTATAATAATCAGTGTTCCTCAGAGCTATCCCAGTGCATACCACCTCCTTTACGTAGGGCACGTGGTACCCGTCTTGCAACTCAATCCCACCCCTACTCTGTGCAACTCTCCAACCCAAGAGTGAAACGTTACTCTCAAACTTTCTTCTACTCAACATCTGAGCTCTGGAACTCTCTCCCAGAATCAGTCTTTCCCTCTTCCTATGACTTAAATTGCTTCAAACTCCGTGTGTCCAGGCATTTTGGCTCGAACGTCCCTTGATTTTGGCCCTGTCACTCTTTCAACTATGGGGGAGGCACTCGCTATAGGCAGTTATGCCTTTTGCCTCCCTCAATCACATAGAAAAAAAAAAAAAAAAAAAAAAAAAATGACTACCGTGGCTTACCTGTGAGAACCACCAAACCATTATTGCTCCCCCATCAAACACGGTAGTTATCAGCCACCACCTAACCTTATTAACGTCTTTAAATTCAAGCTACCTGTCAATATCAAGAATAAATATACACAAAGTATGTATTTTGTTTTAATAATAATAATAATAATAATAATAATAATTTATTATTATTAATAAGAGCCGGTTTGTGGGAGGAGGAATCTGAAGGTGAACGTCAATAAAGTAAAGTAATGTTGTGTAATAGGGGTGATCGTAGGGTGAATCTAGATGTGAGGTTAGATGGGGAAATAATTATTAGAACAGAGTATTTTAAATATCTAAGAGGAACGGTAAGCAGTAGTGGAGGTATGGAAATTATGGTAAAACAGAGAGTGTGTGAAGGAAGAAAGGTTTTCGGAGCAAGGGGAAGTATGTGGAAGACGATAAATCTCGGAAAGAAAGTAAAAAGTTCAATGTATCAAGGAATTGGTGTGCCAACAGTGATGTATGGGGCTGAGACATGGGCTCTGAAGGAAAAGGAGAGAAGAAAACTGGGTTTGATGGAGATGAGCTACTTGAGGAGTATGTGTGGAGTTACTCGTAGAGACAGATTGAGGAATGAAGAGATACGTAGGAGAGTGGGGCAGCAGGAACATTTGTCGGCCAGAGTGGACAGAAGGGTGCTGAGCTGGTATGGTCATGTTGAACGAATGGAAGATGAAATGCTTACAAAGAGAATATGTGAATAGAAGGGCAGGAAGACCCTCATTGAGATGGAGAGACACTGTAAGGCAAGCTTTGGATGATAGAGGAATGACTATAGATTAGTCAAGGGAGCGGTAATAAACAGGAATGAATGGAGAATGCTTGTGAATAAATGAGTGAACACGTGGTCATTTGGGGGAAGGGGTCGGGAGCAAGTTGGACTAGATAATAGTCCATCAGGCGCCTGGAACAGGGAGACGGTTTATATGACGGGTGCGCCTGGAAGTGTGGTGGGCGGGCTTGTGGTTTCGCTGCATGTCTGCCTCCCGAGATCAGAACCTCTCCGGGTGGTTGGGGGCCGGGGAAGTGCTGGAGGGACTTTGGGGACCCTGGACCCAGATTCACTAACGGTCGTAGCGTGCGATGTCGTACAGCAACCTACGATCGTTCCTAAGGGAGTGCGGAAGATGTATTCACGAACGCATCGTTGAGCTCCCTTACGGCTCCCTTTCGGTTATTTTCACCGAGGCTTCTTTTGACCAATCAGGCGCTTGGTCTTTGTAAATAAACAATATGTCACCCACACGGAAGCGCCAAGAAGAACCTAATATACTTTAATTTATGAGCTTTTCATTGTTTAGCATGGCTAATTCGATCCACCACAGCCAGCAGGAAGAAGAATAGAGTATCTTGTGTATTGATGATAAGAAATTAGCCTACCTAGGTTACAGGGAAGCCTGGAAGTCGCCCAAGTTAAAGGATTTTCGACGGATTGATCATGGATAATCATCTGTTAGGCTAGTTGGGAAATTAGTGTAGTATTTATACCTTAACCACAGTATATTGTTCTACTTTACCATGTCTACACCTAGACATGGCGAGCGGCGAGCCAAACCAAAATGCCAGACTTTACTATGTCTATGCCTACACAGGCAGTTCTAGCCAAGCCAAAATACCAGACTTAGCCTAGGCCTAATTTTTCAAAATAGGCCTAGGGTAATATTGTTGTATTCACAACACCTCAAGGCCTATCTACCTTTTAAAAATAGGCCTAGCATAGGCCTCCTCAACCTATTACCCAACAGTTGGGCATGGGATATAATGATAGGTTGAGGGGGGCTTTGTCCCCCTCACCTCCCATGACTTATTGCCATCATCAAATATATTACCAGCATGGGACTAATAACAGCTAGTTAACAATGAGGACGGTACGCCTGCAAACACCATCTCAACCTGCTAGGCTTCTACTTGACCATGCTTAGGCTACACCAAGCTAGGCATTGCTAGCCTAACCATCAAAATACCATACATAGGCCTTACTTTTCTAGCCTAAATAGCCCTAACTTTTTCAAAATAAACCTAGGTTATAGCCTAGGCTAGGCTAAACAAAAATATTCACAAAACCATATAGGCTAGCCTATTATTTTTTGTTTAGGCTAGGCCTAGGGTAATTATTTTCATATTTTTGTTCCTGTGATAGGCCTACTTTCAAATTTGTTGAGGAAATAGGCTACCCTAATCTAACCAAGCTAGGCATTGCTAGCCTAACCAAAATACCATACATGGGCCTAACTTGTCTAGCCTAAATAGCCCTAACTTTTTTCAAAATAAACCTAGGTATAAACCTAGCCTAGGCTAGGCTAAACAAAATTATTCACACAGCGTTTATTATTTATTCATTTTTTAGGCTAGGCCTAGGGTAATTCTTTTCATAATTTTGTTTCAGTGATACTTTCAAATTTGTTGAGGAATAGGCTACCCTAATCTAACTCAGAGGTGGTGGGGAGTTGGAATAAAACATTTCCGCAATAAATGAGGGTTAAAATCTACTAATGGTAGGCTACGTGTTGTCGCAGCACATGAATGTGTGCATCAATTAACCTTGACTAGGTCTAGGCTGGCATATGTAGGCTATTCATAACTTAGTTCGGCCTGTCATAAGACAGTAAGGATACAAATATATTCATACTTTGTATTAAATGCCTTAATGGTGTTGTAAACACAAGTTAACAATCATATTGTGCTATTATTGCCTCAATAATGACTTAGTGTGTCATAAAGAGCTATACTGCAGATGAATTTGTTATGGTCGCGGGTTGTGTTATCGATATTTGTGTACCTATATCCGGGTCAAATTCATGTAAGGGTGGTCTGGACGACCCTTTGCGAAAGGGGATATAAGGGCTTCCTACGATCAAAGATGGCCGCTACGACGCTTCGTGAATACCAGCGTTGAGACGTAAGGAAACGGTAAGGGAGTTTTCGGATCGTACGACCGTTAGTGAATCCACCTCCTGGACTCTCTGGGTATTCTCCTGGATGACCTAGATGTGTGCGAATTTGTATTTTGTTTTTGTGTGTTCATTGTTTTCTGTTGTGGTGTCCCTATTCGGTCTCTGCCTTGAGTCGGCAACTCCCCCCCTCCCCCTAAAAAAAAAGGAAAATTGGGGATTGAGCCTGAGTATATACATACAATACATACATACAGACATACCTACAAGAGCCGGTGAAGCATAGTGTAACATATTTGCTGACGATAATAATAGGGACCTTGGTGACTGGCCAGAACAAAACAATATATAAAAGAACTTCAGTACATACTGTAGGTTTTAGAGGAAGGGATAAATACTATATATGTCTGAGAGGAAGGAACGGGTTGAATTCAGTGACTGTTGATTACACCTGAAGACGGAAATGAAACTCTTACATACTTAAAGGTCGACAGTATGTGAAGGATGTAGGACAAGTTGTGGAGGAATAGAAGGAATTAACTGGTTTGTTTAGTTATTTTGGGAATAGGAAAACATCCTGCCTCAGGGAAGAGAGAAGGTTGAGGATGTGAGGCCTGATCTAGCAGATAGGTACAATATTTTAGCCTTTTCACTAAATACGAAATTGAGGCGTTTATAATAAATATATATTATGACAAAATTAAAATGCATATATTAATAGCGTAATAACAAAGCATATTTGAATACTAATATGCAATAATTATGTAATTAAATATTATGGTGCTTTATCGTAGTGCCTACCACAACACCCCATTACCTAAAAATATAACCTTGATGAAACTTATTATCTCATTGCTTTCGTTCATGGTTGTAGTGATACTTTATTGTATCCTTCTAAATACCCAAATGCCCCGTATATCATACATTTTGCTTATATAAACTGAGGGTGTTTAAGATGTAGCTAAAGGTCCATAATAACTCTGTATTGCATATGAGTCCACATTAGTAGCTTTTGAACACATAACGAAATTATACCAAAATATAAACTTAGCTCTCTGAAATACACAATTCCATTTCACATAATATGTTGCCCATGCTAACATGTCTCATAATTATATCATTAATTATTTGCTAACAAAGGCGACTATTCACCCGCTTCAAAGTCCACAATACGCTCATGGCAGGGCAAGACATCTATTGTTGTGTTGACCATTGAGAAGAACATAATAATGAGAGCAGCTGACCCGCGGCGTAGTTAGTGTGTTTTGTAAAGACTCCACCAAACTTGTTGATCTCTCACAATAAGTCATAACACCTCTTGGGACTCCACGTATTCTTCATTGGCATGTGCCAAATTAACTCATTTGTTTCAAGTTAATTCGTCATTACCCTTTGTTTATGACTTTCAATCCTAATTTCATGATCTAGAATTGTTCATCCTTGTCAACATCGTCGTAAAAGTGCAAGAATTAAATTAACAAGTCCAAGCTGGACTATAGGTTTGTGCGGTCGTATTAACTCTGAGGCGGCGCGTGGTGCGACGCTCAAGATGAAATGTAAAAATAATAGGCTCCGTTACGGCCTAGAGGATAAATTAGAGTATATGCACGTAGAAGATCATTAAATTTGGTTCAATAGTATACACCGAATTTTGTGAAAATCAGACCATAACTTTGAGAGCCGCCTACGCTGGCGGATGTATGCGCTCTATTGATTGTCTCCTATATTTAATCACTTCTTACTTGGAGCATATTCTATCTGCTCACCAAATGTTTTAATCATCGGTTAATAACTTTTGAGATATTTTTCTTCAGACAAACAGAGGCAAAAACATAACATCCTATACCGCCTCCACGATATTTACCACTATTTCGTAAATAACAGACCACATTTCTTCCAGGGCCCTCGTTTCACGGACTAACAACGACTTTATCTTATTGGCATAGTTCGTGGTTTTAGGTTACAGAATAATTACACATACTGATACACACACATACGTCACTGTCCTGTTTCTCAGAATAGGAACAATGTTAAAAGTTCATTAATACATATATAAGAATGTTGACAGTACATTTTGAATACCAGCCGACTCTCTTTGCGTCTATGTCCACATCATAGGATATTATACATACAGGCATCTTAATATTTCATATATCTGTTATATGTATGAAGACATTATTATAGTCTTTGATATTGTTTACCATGACTGACGGAAAGCTTTCAACAAAGTCATCCACAAGCGAATATTGATAACATTAAAACCTAAAGGCAGAGAAGGGTACGTATTTCGATGGATTTATAATTGGTTTAAGATACGTAAGCAGCGAGTGGTGATTAATGGTAAAGCCTCGGACTGCAAGAATGTCCTACATTATGGTTGTATTTTCCTTAATATATCTGTTTAGAAATTAAATAATCAAGTATTACCAACACTACTAACACTAATCCTTCCACTTGACTAAACAATAAAGTTATGTAACACTTAGGAACTATTTCGCTAAACTATAATTTAATGTATTCGTCACTGGAACACCCATCTTATCTGGGAACACATATTATAGTTTTGACATTCCAACTTTGAATTAAGATTAATGATCCACCAACCACCATCAATAAGCTTAACTTGGATTGCTACTCATTTAATGTTTTCCCTAAATGATTGAAAGTGCATATTCTGAGAGAGAGAGAGAGAGAGAGAGAGAGAGAGAGAGAGAGAGAGAGAGAGAGAGAGAGAGAGAGAGAGAAGCCAAACGTTAGTAATTAAACATATTTAAAAAAGCCAGAGAGGGAGTGTGATCATCTTTTCATACTCGTAGGGTGATGAAAAGCTTTGTCCCATAGAAATATGATAAGGAATGGTATTTCATTACTCCTTTTGAATATGGGTCGTTGTTTCATAAATGGTAGTGTGTGTGTGTGTGTGTGTGTGTATAATGGGACTCAGTAATGGAGTTATAACGTGTGTATAACCCACTGGAAACTGCAACCATTCTCGATATCTTGAGGGAATATATTTATTAAATGTATATAGAATAACATCAGTCATAGACTACAGTAGATCTGGACTGGACACGACAATGGAACTTCGCAGTAAGGGACCCAACATCGGAGAACGAACCCTCAAGTTCGACCCTCGAAACCTCGAAACCGCGAAATTTTGATATTTTTGCGGTTTCGAGGTTTAACCTTGGGGGTTCGTTCTCCGATTTTGGGTCCCTTACTGCAAAGTTTCATTTTCGTGTCCAGTCCAGATCGACTTTAGTTCATGGTTACAGTTATCTTCTCAGATAATGTTAGTTAGATGTGCTAAATGGTTTCTCAAACTCAACATCAACCTCCAAAGTCGATTACGAGTTTGATTCCCGGGTCAAATTAAGCCAAATGAGGCAATAGCATGATCTCCGAGTGCATCCCCAACGTGATAGAAGACTGATAAAGTACCTGACGTATCAAGTTGGCTTAAGTCATGATAGTTAGCGGGGTGATAATACAGGAAGATGTTGGGCCATCATTATGTTAGACTGATAAAGTACCTGACGTATCAAGTTGGCTTAAGTCATGATAGTTAGCGGGGTGATAATACAGGAAGATGTTGGGCCATCATTATGTTAGACTGATAAAGTACCTGACGTATCAAGTTAGCTTAAGTCATGATAGTTAGCGAGGTGATAATACAGGAAGATGTTGGGCCATCATTATGTTAGACTGATAAAGAACCTGACGTATCAAGTTAGCTTAAGTCATGATAGTTAGCGGGGTGATAATACAGGAAGATATTGGGCCATCATTATGTTAGAACATAAGAACATAAGAAAATGGGAGTCTGTAGAAAGCCGATTGGCCTAAGCAAGGCAGATCCCTGTCCCACACAACCCCAATTACAAAGCCCAATTATAGGCTCAACACTCTAATACCCTGAGGATCATCTTACCAAAACGGTTAGAGATTAACGCAGGATTACGGGGGTCTGCAGAGCGCTGATTGGCCCAACCCTGCTGATCCCCCTTCACACCCAACCCTTCTCGTCCATATGCTTATCCAATTTTATCTTAAAGCTCCCTATCGTTTTTAATCCCACTATAGCACTTGGTAGTCCATTCCACCCATCTACAACTCTGTTACCAAACCAATATTTGCCTATATCTTTTCTGAAACGAAATTTATCTAATTTGAAACCATTGGTACGAGTTCTTTCGCTATCACTGAGCTTTAGTACATTTGTCATGTCCCCTTTGTTAATCCCACTAACCCACTTGAACACCTCTATCATATCTCCTCTAACTCTGCGTCTGTCTAACGAATGTAAGCCTAATTTCTTCAACCTTTCTTTATACGGAAGATTTCTAATATTATGGATCATTTTTGTCATTCTACGTTGTACTCTCTCCAATGAATCTATGTCCATTCTGTAATAAGGACACCAAAATTGAACAGCATAATCCATATGGGGTCTCACTAATGACAAGTACAGTTTTAAGATAACATCAGCAGTTCTGTTACTCACACTCCTTGAGATGAACCCGAGAATCCTGTTTGCCTTGTTTCGAACGCTTATACACTGTTTTCTAGGCTTCAAATCATTGCTAACAAACACACCTAGATCTTTCTCGCAGTCTGAATTTTCTAATTCTAAATTAGCTAGTTTATATTTAACATTTGTTTGCATCTTCCCTATCTTTAATACCTTGCATTTGTCAATGTTAAACTTCATCTGCCAATTTACTGACCATTCATGTAAGGTATCTAGATCCCTTTGGAGGCACTCTATATCGCTATCTGAATCAATTGATCTCCCTATTTTAGTATCGTCTGCGAATTTACTTATCCTACTAGTTATACCTAAATCTAGGTCATTTATGTATATAAGAAACAACAGGGGACCTAATACCGATCCCTGGGGGACACCACTTTTGACTGCTCCCCATTCTGACTTGGTACCATTTATGCTGACTCTCTGCTTCCTACCAATTAGCCATGACCTAATCCATCCTAACAACGCCCCACCTATTCCATGTGCCTCAACCTTTCTCATCAATCTCTCATGAGGGACTCTGTCGAAAGCTTTACTGAAATCTAAATATATATATCATATGACTTGTCATTATCTACTGCTTCATATACCTCTGAGAAAAAACTAAGCAAATTAGTAAGGCAAGACCGTCCCTGAGTGAATCCATGCTGAGAAGAATTGATTAAGTTAAATGTTTCTAAGTGGTTTCTCATTTTCCTAGCAATAATTGACTCTAGTTTTCCTATGATTGAAGTGAGACTAATGGGACGGTAATTGGATGCTATTGATTTATCACCTTTTTTGAAGATCGGAACTACATTTGCAAGCTTCCAAGCTTCTGGAACTATACCTGTTTCTAATGACTTGTTAAATAGAAATGTTAATGGATAACTTAACTCATCTCTGCATTCTTTTAATACTCTAGCATATACCTCATCAGGACCAGGCGATTTATGAGGTTTCAGTCTGTCAATTTCCTTAACCACATCATTTCTACTTATAGTAACCGTACTTAACCTATTTTCTATACTATCTCTATACACCTTACGGACTTCTGGAATCTGTGCCAAATTTTCATTAGTGAAAACGGATAGAAACTGACTATTTAATGTACTGCACATTTCTAAATCACTTTCTGTCATTTCTCCTATCGAAGTTTTAAGGGGGCCTATTTTATCTCTAACTTTAGATTTATATAGCTGGTAAAAAGCCTTAGGGTTATTTTTTGAGTCATTGGCTATCCTGATTTCATAATTTCTTTTGTCTGTCCTTATACATTTTTTAACCTCTCTTGATAGATTCTGATAGTAAGCAAGTAGGTGAATTTCGCCTTTCTGTATTTTTCGATATATTCCTCTCTTTTTTCCTAGAAGGTCTAATAGTCTATTATTCATCCATTTGGGTTGGTTTTGTGTTGATCTAAATTTTCTTTTGGGGATATATTTATTTTGCGCATTGTGGAGTGAAGAAATAAAATTATTATATGTAGCTGTCAAATTATCCTGAGTTAAGACAGGTATCTGAGAGAGAGTATGTTCATTAGCGCACCTGGGTCCACTTAATAGTTTAACCATAGGATCGACTCTTAAGGCTCGTCTTAATCCACCATAATTGGCTTTTCTGAAATCTGGGATAAGTGTCGTATTCTCTTTAGCCTTTCCTGTCCATTGTATGTTAAAATAAATTGATTTATGATCACTATTTCCTAGTTGGTCTCCTATCTCTACATTATTTATCATTTGTTCATTATTACTGAGAACTAAATCGAGGATATTATTACCTCTAGTAGGCGAGTCTATGAATTGAAATAAAAAACTATCCTGTACCGCCTCAATAAACTCTGTTGAATCTGAGTCGCCGATTTGATGCTGCCAATCAATATTCGGAAAATTGAAATCCCCTATAATACACACATTGCTAAACCTTGATGCTATTTTCACTTCCTGCCATAAAGCTGTACCTTCGTTTCTACTCATATTAGGTGGTCTATAAATAACTCCAATAATTATGGTCTCACTACCTTCGCTAACCTCAACCCAAACACTTTCGTTATCAGAATTTAGTCTAATACCTGATTTAATACAGCTTTTTAAAGAACTCCTGACAAACACTGCTATTCCGCCGCCCCTCCTACTTGTTCGGTCGCGTTTAAACAAACTATATCCTGGTATATGGAATTCTGCTAAAAAATGTCTTGATTCTGTATTAATCCATGTTTCAGTCAGTGCTATAATGTCTATATTTTCGTTGCTAACAAGTGCTCTAAGTTCATCCATTTTGTTACATAAACTCCTACAGTTGTTAGACTGATAAAGTACCTGACGTATCAAGTTGGCTTAAGTCATGATAGTTAGCGGGGTGATAATACAGGAAGATGTTGGGCCATCATTATGTTAGACTGATAAAGTACCTGACGTATCAAGTTAGCTTAAGTCATGATAGTTAGCGGGGTGATAATACAGGAAGATGTTGGGCCATCATTATGTTAGACTGATAAAGTACCTGACTTATCAAGTTGGCTTAAGTCATGATAGTTAGCGGGGTGATAATACAGGAAGATGTTGGGCCATCATTATGTTAGACTGATAAAGTACCTGACGTATCAAGTTAGCTTAAGTCATGATAGTTAGCGGGGTGATAATACAGGAAGATGTTGGGCCATCATTATGTTAGACTGATAAAGTACCTGACGTATCAAGTTGGCTTAAGTCATGATAGTTAGCGGGGTGATAATACAGGAAGATGTTGGGCCATCATTATGTTAGACTGATAAAGTACCTGACGTATCAAGTTAGCTTAAGTCATGATAGTTAGCGGGGTGATAATACAGGAAGATGTTGGGCCATCATTATGTTAGATTTTTAGAAATATTTATTAAACTATGTATCTTTTTTTTTTTTTTACTGTAAATATATATTTGAAATAACTGAATTTCCTACATTAGCTTACTCTTATTATGTCAGTGTCGTTCTCTTTATATTACAGTATAATTGGACAGTGGTAAAATATTTAATTTAATATACATTGTGTAGCTTATCTGTGACATGGTGTGCGAGGTGTCTTTATTGCGCCCAGGTAGGAAGAAGGGAGGTGGGAAGGAATGGTGGGAGGTAGGAAGAAGGGAGGTGGGGAGGGATTGTGGAAGGTGAGAAGAAGTGAGGTGGGTAGGGATGGTGGGGGGTGGGGAGAGATGGTGGTAGGTAGGAAGAAAGGAGGTGGAGAGGGATGGTGGGAGGTGGGGAGAGATTATGGGAGGTGTTAGGAAGGGAGGTGGGGAGGGATTGTGGGAGAAGGGAGGTGGGGAGGAATGGTGGGAGGTGGGGAGAAGGGAGGTGGTGAGTGATGGTGGGATTTTATAACAAGGGAATTGGGGAGGCACGGTGAGAGGTTGGGAGAGATGGTGGGAGGTAGGAAGAAGGGAGGTGGGGAGGGATTGTGGAAGGTGAGAAGAAGTGAGATGGGTAGGGATTGTGGCAGGTGGGGAGAAGGGAGGTGGGGAGGGATGGTGGGAATTTAGAAGAATGGATGTGGGGAGGGATGGTGGGTATTTAGAAGAAGGGAGGGATGGTGGGAGGTGAGGAGTACAAAGGAGTACAGAGGAAATCAAGCAACAACAGTATAGTGACCCTTCTAGGCTGCTTGTCCTCCAAAACACTGAGGATCACGTGTCCAAACAGTGGTTTAGAGTGGGTAAGGGAACATTGGAAAGGGAACTACTGCCCTGGAACTAATGTCCGTGGCAGGATTAGGAAGTTAGTAGGGGACAGATGGGTTAGTAACTGAGGGGAGGATAAAATAAAGTTATTCATTTTCAAACGCAGTCAGTCGCGGATTTGATGCGAGATATTTGTCTAGGCGGAGTGTTACGACCGGCACTACGAAATAAACAAGGGCACTTAAGAATGGACTAGATGATAGGCTATATCTGCAACAACGGTACGCTAATTCCAAATCCACGAACTATTACGCCGGTGAACAAAAACACTTAAACCCTCCAGAGTTAATCTCCTGGATAACGGGGTATCAATTAACTGGGTTTTAGTGCACTTCTACAAAGGCTTGCCGATAACGTCAAAGCCTACTCACAAAAGGAGTACTTTACGTTAATAAAATGCTCTTAAGTAATAACAATGCTTGAATCAACTATAACAAGATTTCATAAAGGAGTATATGCTTACGTAAACTTTAGTGTCAGTCTGTACTCAACACTAACCTCTACAATGCTCTATGAAAGCACTGAAGTCTAGTCCTACAGCAATCAGGTATAGAATCTTCTGAAAACGTCTGATGCTCTAAGATGCTCATTGTTCCCTGATTAAATAACACTTTATGAATATTCCCATATTCAAAATATGTTACAGGGGGACAATGCCTAGTGAGTTCACTGCTCAATAGGTGGCGTTCTGAGAGTGAGGGTCTGAGTCTGGAGGGTGAGACGGTGAAGCACTTGAGCGAAGCAACCAGCCGCTTCAGAGATGGAGCTGCTTCGAGCCATGATGGATGCTTCACGTCTCACTTCCCAGACTGGAATAAGACCTCACGGGCTTCACCGTGTTGAGCGGTGGAATGTACAGGCTCTCAGCCTATGCCCGAGAGGGAGTAGTTGGAATATAGAAAAAAAAAAAAAAAAAAAAAAAAAAAAAAAAAATAGGATACATATATATAGCAAGGGAGTGCAACAACTCTGTGACAGCACTAATAATAACCACTCAGAAACAGTACTTCCTGCGCCAACGTAACAGCCAAACTGGGTTGTGCACTGTGCATCAACCTTGGCTAAAATAAAGCGTGAATAATTCCTAAAGCATACACAATGAAAGTTAATAAACACAATGCTGTCTTTCTCACTAATAAAGTCTAGCAGTGGCAAAAAAGGTACTAGGAAACTAGGCAGAGCGCAAGCATGCTCGTAAGGCTTTCGTAAAAAACGTTCCTGTTTAACAAACCTCTTAGACTTCTTCCACGATATCCTCAACCTCTACGATGAGAGTAAAGCTGTAGATATTATATACCTTGATTTTCAAAAGGCCTTTGACAAAGTTCCCCACAAACGTTTACTGCTAAAACTAAAAGCGCATGGAATACAAGACGGTGTGTTGAAATGGATAGAAAATTGGCTCAGCGACAGAAAGCAAAGAGTAGTCATAAACGGTAAGGCATCTAAATGGACCAATGTAAGTAGCGGGGTACCCCAGGGATCGGTACTAGGACCAATTATCTTTCTAATTTACATCAACGACATAGATGAGGGCCTCACCTGTACAATCTCAAAATTTGCTGACGATACAAAAATTGCAAATAGCGTACTCTCAAAAGAACAAGTTGACGATATGCAACACAATCTAGATAAATTGTCATGTTGGGCCCAAATTTGGCAAATGAGTTTCAATGCGGATAAATGTAAAGTACTACATATCGGATACCTAAATGAGAAAGCAAACTATTCGATGAATGGCACTCAGTTAAGAATGTAAACAGAGAAACCGATCTGGGAGTAACAATATCGAGTAACCTAAAACCGAGTCAACAATGTTCAGAAGTTGTTAAGAAGGCAAACAAAATAATTGGCTTTATAGGCAGTCATTTGAGCATAAATCCAAAGAAGTTATCCTAACCCTTTACAATTCCTTAGTCCGCCCTCTTCTGGAATACTGCGTTCAATCCTGGTGCCCTTATTACCAAAAAGATATAAACAAGCTAGAACGAGTTCAACGTAGAGTTACCATAATGATACCTAGCCTAAAGAACAAACCATACGAAGAGCGTCTTAGAGAATTAAATCTATTTCCTTTAACCCAGCGCAGATTAAGAGGTGACTTAATTCAAGTGTTCAAAATCATCAAAGGCATCGACAATATGAACTGTAGTAAGTACTTCACTATCGACCAATCTAATTACACGCGGGGAAATGGTTGCAAAATTATTGGTAAATCTTTTAACTCACACGAATCTAAGAATTTCTTCTTCAATCGAGTTGTCAACTTGTGGAATGGGCTTCCCCGAAACGTTATAGACTGCATCACCGTTGATTCATTTAAACTCCGCCTAGACAAATATCTCGCTTCAAACCCGCGACTGACTGCGTTTGTAAATGAATAACTTTATTTTATCCCCCCCTCAGTTACTAACCCATCTGTCCCCTACTAACTTCCTAATCCTGCCACGGACATTAGTTCCAGGGCAGTAATTCCCTTTCCAATGTTCCCTTACCCACTCTAAACCACTGTTTGGACACTTGATCCTCAGTGTTTTGGAGGACAAGCAACCTAGAAGGGTCATTAGATCTGTTGTTGCTTGATTTCCTTTGTACTCCTTTGTACTCCTTTGTAGCCTACTGTCTCCCCTTGAACAGATTTCCCTTATGTTACGTTACGTGACTTGGAGGCTCTCTTGGTAAGTCCAGATCTCAAGTATCTGGTCTTACCCTGGCGCTCCACAAAGATCAACAAAATGAGGTAGCACGTATGTAGGTGAGAGTAGGCAAAAGCCCTTCACTTGTATACTGCTACACTTGCAAAGGAAAATATGCACAAGGGTTACAGGCTAGCTAGCTGCGTCGATGTTGTACAGGCTCTGACTTGCCACATACATAACTCAGACAACGACCAAAGATACCTTCCACTGCCTAGCATTAAATAATAAGAGAGAACAGCTCAATAATTAGAAGCACCGCAACACTAGGCTACCATATGACTATGACTCTACTAATCCCTAACGCTAGTGCAAACATAAATGTGAGAGCTGGTGCTGGTAATACGACTGGCCGACTATGGAAGTCGTATGCAGAACCAGAAGGGATAAACAATTGAATAAAGATGGAAGTATGAAAAAGAAGAAGTTCAGAGAGAGAGAGATAGTAGTATACAGGGTTATATGGGGGACAGATTGCAAAGGACATGTAGTACCAAGCAAGCTACGCCAAGCTCTGCAGGAGACACGAGGGAAGGAGCCCCCCAGCACCGAGCTGAGACAGCGGCCTCCAATCACAGACGACTACGTCATGAGGAGCAGAAGTCACGTGACTCGCCAGGCCAATCAGGTGCGTGGAAATTCCTCCGAGCGAGGGAGGCAGCACATACATACACACGCACATATTACCACCTCACTGCCTACTTCGCTCTTTCTCCTTTACCTTCACACAATGCATCTTACATTCTATGAATGATACCTTCCTCCGCTGGTCTGAAACTTGGGTATTAGGCTGTGACATCTGCGCGGACTGAGATCTCTCGAGCCCCTCTTGCCCCTCCCTACTCGTGGCGGCCGCCCTCTCGGCAACGACTAAGGGTGGAACCTCGGAAGTGGGCACCGCAAAGTCATTGCTGAGAAGGAGGTCGACCCCCTCAACTGGCAAGTTCTCCACCACACCCACATCCAACTCCCGTGTCACACCATCTACCTCAAGCTCCATTCTAACCAGCGGGTAAGACCGCGTAGCATTGATACCTTGAACCACCACAACCCGAGCCACGTTAACAGGCTTGCCAGTGAAATTCTTAACAAGTGTCTGGGAAGCGCCCGTATCACGCAACAACTCAAGCCTATGCTTCACACCAGCCCACCTCACAGTGCTGCGCCCTCTATGACCACAAAAAGCATCACGGACGGGTGACGAGCCCTCCTGCTGCTTCTGCACCGACGATGACTTCGCAACCGACTGTTTACCCCGGGCAAACGCGGAAGACCTCAAAGAAACGCCAATGTTGCTCACTAGTGACACCACTGCTGTAGGCGGTGTGCTCGGACATGAGCGCGCTATATGCCCCTTCTCATGACACTTGAAACATTCTACCTCACTCTTGGACTTCCTCTGAGGTGAGGAAGGGCCCTGGCCTTTCTTAAACGGGAAGGGTTTCGACTTGGGTTCATAATCGGCAACAGTACTCTTGAATGGATAATTATTTGTGTCATTAATTCGGGGGGCTGGAGTGGTACGCCCCTGGTTACCTACCTCAGCTCTCTGTGCAGACCCGCACCCACGAATCAATGACACCCTAAGGTCAGCCAGCTCAGCCGCCTTCTGCAGAATTTTTGGTTGCTTTTCTTTAAGGTTAAGAGTCAAGTCACTGCCAGTACATTTAAACAATTGTTTGAGCAATACTAATTGTTTTTACTGAATCAAAAGTAGTTGCCTTCTCCGACCTTAACCAATATTCAAATGCATCTGACAGCTCTCTAGCGTGTTCCTGGAAAGTACTCTCCTTTCTTTTTGGAACCGCCCTAAACTTCAGCCTATAGGTCTCTGACTGTTTCTCATACGCCCTCAGGACAGCCTCTTTCAACAACTCGTAATCCACACAGGAATCTAGGGGCAAAGCATCGTACGCCTTGAGTGCTTTCCCCGTCAATCGTGAAGAAACAAGGGCTGCCCACTTCTCCTCGGGCCATTGGTGCTCCTGGCACTTTTTCTCGAACCGGAGAAAACATTCTGTAACTCCTAACTCATCAAACACTGGAACCAACTTTAGTAGATGCGGCAGGGACTGGTCCTAGGCTCGACCCCCCTTGACGACCCGGTTCCTCGTCACCTCTACACAAGTGTTCTCTAGGTCAATATCGGCACAATACCTTGCAGACTCAGCCTGATACCTATACTTGCGCTCAGACTCTCGCTCCTGCTGCGCGATCTTCTGCTGCTCAAGCTCAGACTGCTGCTTAAGTTTGGCGAGCTCGAGCTGAAACAACATCTCAGCAGACAAACCTTGAAGAGGGGGTGCTACTATCAGGGACCCAGCCCATGAATAACCTAGAGGCATACCCAACCGCCAGCGGGCATCGGCCTGCGGGAACGTACCCGGCTCCGGAACCCGAGGGGGCGCCATGATAGGAGTCGAGTGGAATGGGGGCTGGGCCGAAGGTGCCCCAGCTCCCGCTCCACCCGAAGCCCCATGCACCCCACCGGGCACACAGGTAACCAGCTCACCTCTCGACAAACCGCTAGTACCGGGAAACCCTAAGACCGTGGCCACACACTGCAGTCCGTACCGGTCTAGCCCCGACACACGATCCGCTGACACAGGCTCCTCCCAAAATCTCCGACCATCCTCCTAATTGTTCACCACCCGAACGCCGTTAAACAACTCCACCTTGTCAACCTCCTCGCCTGCCTCTCTCACTGTGCCCTCACTATGCTCAGACCCGTCCAGTGACATGATGGAGTCAACAACAAAAAATCTCAAGTCAAGACAAAAGTAGCCAAACCTTGCGCAGCTTTATTCACCAAAAAATATTCGAAGATGTTCTTGAGTGCAATACTAGGTCACCAATAACTCCAACAAGTTCTATGTATCCTCAAAACAATGTCTACTGCCAACAATGCGAGAAATAAATTCAACCCCCAAATGGCAATAAGATTTCTAAAAAAAAAATGCAATATTCAGTTCACTATATTCTGGTCTAAGGTCGCCATTTGTTACGACCGGCACTACGAAATAAACAAGGGCACTTAAGAATGGACTAGATGATAGGCTATATATGCAACAATGGTACGCTAATTCCAAACCCTCGAACTATTACGCCGGTGAACAAATACACTTAAACCCTCCAGAGTTGATCTCCTGGATAACGGGGTATCAATTAACTGGGTTTTAAGCACTTCTACAAAGGCTTGCCGATGACGGCAAAGCCTACTCACAAAAGGAGTACTTTACGTTAATAAAATGCTATTAAGTAATAACAATGCTTGAATAAACTATAATAAGATTTAATAAAGGAGTATATGCATACGTTAACTTTAGTGCGAGTCTGTACTCAACACTAACCTCTACAATGCTCTATGAAAGCACTGGAAATCTAGTCCTACATCAATCAGGTATAGAATCTTCTGAAAACGTCTGATGCTCTAAGATGCTCGTTAATACAGAACAGAAATAAATGCAGGGGCAGGACACCAAAGCGTGTATCTTAAATACACCAATAAGTAGAATACATATATATAACAAGAGAGTGCAATAATTCTGTGACAGATCGGGGCTGTTCGGCCAGGCAGCTTAGGGAACAACAACAACAACAACTCTGTGACAGCACTAATAATAACCACTCAGAAACAGTACTTCCTTCGCCAACGTAACAGCCAAACTGGGTTGTACACTGTGCATTAATCTTGGCTAAAATAAAGCATGAATAATTCCTAAAGCATACACAATGAAAGTTAATAAACACAATGCTGTCTTTCTCACTAATAAAGTCTAGTGGTAAAAAAGGTACTAGGAAACTAGGCAGAGCGCAAGCATGAGGTAGCACGTATGCAGGTGAGAGTAGGCAAAAGCCCTTCACTTGTATACTGCTACACTCGCAAAGGAAAATATGCACAAGGGTTACAGGCTAGCTAGCTTTGTCGATGTTGTACAGGCTCTGACTTGCCACATACATAACTCAGACAACGACCAAAGATACCTTCCACTGTCTAGCATTAAATAATAAGAGAGAACAGCTCAATAATTAGAAGCACCCCAACACTAGGCTACCATATGACTATGACTCTACTAATCCCTAACGCTAGTGCAAACATAAATGTGAGAGCTGGTGCTGGTAATACGACTGGCCCGACTATGGAAGTCGTATGCAGAACCAGAAGGGATAAACAATTGAATAAAGATGGAAGTATGAAAAAGAAGAAATTCAGAGAGAGAGATAGTAGTATAGAGGGTTATATGGGGGACAGATGGCAAAGGACATGTAGGACCAAGCACGCTACGCCAAGCTCTGCAGGAGACACGAGGGAAGGAGTCCCCCAGCACCGAGCTGAGACAGCGGCCTCCAATCACAGACGACTACGTCATGAGGAGCAGAAGTCACGTGACTCGCCAGGCCAATCAGGAGCGTGGGAAACTCCTCCGAGCGAGGGAGGCAGCACATACATACACACGCACATATTACCACCTCACTGCCTACTTCGCTCTTTCTCCTTTAACTTCACACAATGCATCTTATATTCTATGAATGATATTAAATACTTCCAAGTGTCACAGCCAAGAATAAAGATCACCACTGATCTGTCTGCGACAACATGAACTCTATGAAAGAAAGAACATCGTTCTACGATTATTAATTGTAGCCCATTTCACTGCCCTGGCGAGTGCTAGCGAGTTACGAGCACATTCTGGCAAGCTGGCCAGCGTAACAGAATGTAAATGAATCAACGGTGCTACAGTCTATAACATCTCGGGGAAGTCCATTCCATAAGTTGACAACTCGATTGAAGAAGACATTTTTAGCTTCGTGTGAGTTAAAAGATTTACCAATAATTTTGCACCCGTTTCCCCGCGTGTAATTAGATTGGTTGATAGTGAAGTACCTGCTACAGTTCATATTGTCGATGTCTGATGATTTTGAACACTTGAATTAAGTCGCCTCTTAATCTGCGCTGAGATACAGGAAATAGATTTAATTCTCTAAGACGCTCCTCGTATGGTTTGTTCTTTAGGCTAGGTATCATTTTGGTAACTCTACGTTGAACTCGTTCTAGCTTGTCTATATTTTTTTGGTAATAAGGGCACCAGGATTGAACGCAGTATTCCAGAAGAGGGCGGACTAAGGAATTGTAAGGGGTTAGGATAACGTCTTTGGATTTATGCTCAAATGACCTGCCTATAAAGCCAATTATTTTGTTTGCCTTCTTAACAACTTCTGAACATTGTTTACTCGGTTTTAGGTTATTCGATATTGTTACTCCCAGATCGGTTTCTCTGTTTACATTCTTGAGCTGAGTGCCATTCATCAAATAGTTTGCTTTCTCATTTAGGTATCCGATATGTAGTACTTTACATTTATCCGCATTGAAACTCATTTGCCAAATTTGGGCCCAATATGACAACTTATATAGATTATGTTGCATATCGTCAACTTGTTCTTTTGAGAGTACGCTATTTGTAATTTTTGTATCGTCAACAAATTTTGAGATTGTACAGGTGAGACCCTCATCTATGTCGTTGATGTAAATTAGAAAGATAATTGGTCCTAGTACCGATCCCTGGGGTACCCCACTACTTAGATTGGTCCAGTTAGATGCCTTACCGTTGATGACTACTCTTTGCTTTCTGTCGCTGAGCCAATTTTCTATCCATTTCAACACACCGTCTTGTATTCCATGCGCTTTTAGTTTTAGCAGTAAATGTTTGTGGGGAACTTTGTCAAAGGCCTTTTGAAAATCAAGGTATGTAATATCTACAGCTTTACTCTCATCGTAGAGGTTGAGGATATTGTGGAAGAAGTCTAAGAGGTTTGTTAAACAGGAACGTTTTTTACGAAAGCCGTGTTGAGTATCTTTAAGTATGTTATTTTCCCCTAAGTGATTTACGAGTCTGTCTGTTATGAGTGTTTCTAGGATTTTACATACAACTGAGGTTAAGCTAATTGGACAATAGTTACGGGGTAGGGATTTGCTGCATTTTTTGAATATCGGTGTAACATTGGCTAGCTTGCACTGATCAGGCATAGTTCCAGACTGGAAGGATTTATTGAATAGCAATGTCAGTGGTTTAGAGAGCTCATCCTTAGTTTCCTTTAGGACTCTAGGTGAGATTGTATTAGGTCCAGGCGTTGTATTTACCTTGAGTTTATCTAAACAATTCAATACTTCTCTCTCTGTAACGGTGATATTGCTTAGAACATCTGAATTATCAATCTGAATCGGCGATGGTGTAGGGATATCACTGAGGTCTTCTGTCGTAAAAACTGATGCAAAGAAGGTATTGAGGACATTACTCATTTGTACTTCGTCTTTGGTGTATTCTCCATTTTCATCGACTAACGGTCCAACAGTTGAAGTAACTACTTTTTTCTTTCTGATATAACTATAGAATTATTTTGGGTTTGTTTTACTTTGATTCGCAATATGTAACTCCAGGGTCTTTTTACTTTGCTTAATTAACTTTTTTGGCTTTGCGTCGTAGCTCTAAAAATTTCACCCGTTCTTCGTCATTTTGTAAGGATTTTAATCTATCATTAGCAAACTTTTTAGCAAGCAGACAGTTTGAAATAACTTTATTCTACCATTTGGGCTTATTATTATGGACTGTACGCCGTATTTTCGATGGTATGCAGTCCTGCACTTCTTTTAGGTAAGTGGTTTCGAATAATTCCCAAGATGTATTTTTTTCGTTATTGTTAATTAAAAAGCTCGTCAGTTTCTTTAACACCTTACGAGCGGCCTATGCGGTTTATTTATATGTACCGCACAGCGGGGTGTTTTTAGCCAAAATAGGGCTGTTTACGTGATCATTTTCATGCCTAAATAAGACCCAGAACGTAAAACAAGTACCTATCCCTGAAAGGGCATAAACAGAGCTTTCGAATGACACCATAACGATCCTTGTATGATGGATAGTTTTCTTGCAATAACCGTGCAACGCGAGTGCAAAAAGCAGGTAATTCGGTACTTTCGGTACATAATTGAGTATGTAGCGAGTGAGAGAGGGAGGAGGGAGCTGAGATTCGTGTCAGTAGGTTCGCCGCGGTGGTCTGGAGCAGTCATACGCTCGCTAGTCTCCTGCCACCACTTGTCTCTCTCTCTCAGCCACATTACGTGCTGAAATTGACACTCGACCTATGTCGAGCGCCGCCACATAGTCCAGCTTTATTTAACTCGACTTATGTTGCTCGCCGCTAATTAAGGGTTAAATATAGCTCTAAGTTTATGAAAGTTTGCTTTCTTGAAATTAGGGACTTTTTCGATGCTGCTATTTGGTTCGTTACAAGTAAACTTTAAAGTGAAAGTTATTGTACGATGGTCGCTGTTACTGAATTCATCACCAACATTCAAATTCTCTATTAATTCTTCTTTTGTTGCAAGTACAAGGTCAAGAACGTTATTACCACGTGTCGGCGATCGAACTAATTGATAGAGTGAACTCTCTTGCAAGTTTGCATACAAGTCATGTCCGGAGTGTGAAGTAAGAGTATCGCCCCACTTGGTCACAGGTAAATTAAAGTCGCCAAAAAATGCGGTATCTTGTGAGTTACTTACATCTTCAATTTGTTCATAAAAGGGGGGAGGTGGGGAGGGATGGTAGGTGGTGGGAAGAGGGAAGGTCGGGAGGGATAGTGGGAGGTGGGGAGGGATGGTGGAAGGTTAGTTAAAATATGACTTCAGAGGCTATCAGTCCACGAATAGTTTCAGGACTGGAGCCCCTTTTAGAGAACTCCAGTCCCTTGATGGGATGTGGGGGAGGTATGGTGGGAGGTGGGAAGCAAGGGGATGGGGATGGATAGTGTAAGGTAGGGAGGATTATGGGAAGAAGGAAGGAAGGGAGGGATGGTGGGAGCTGGGAAGAAAGGAGGGTGGGATTCGGGAATATCACGCGATGTGATCGTATTATCACTGATGGATCGAAAAACAAAAATAAATACATAAAAATATCCCTCCCTAGAGGGAGGTTGCGTGGAAGATATAAGTAGGGCGAGGAGGTTAACCTGGAATATAACAGAGAGTTATTATAGACAGTTAAATAATATATCCAGTTTTGGCAGGTCTAGTTAAAGAAAAAGAAGGAAAGAAGAGAAAATGATTATTTCCTCGATCGAACTAGGGGTAGCAGCACTATCGTGGGGCATAGTATTATAAGCAAAAGGCTCCAGTGGTTATTCCTTATTAAATACTCCTTGATATCTACGCACCTGGCTTGTCTGCAGTGTTACCACAGTTAGGGAAAGTCTGCATGAGGAGGCGTTAGATTAAAGAGGGAACGTCTTTAAGAATGAATTAATGTTGGTAAAAACACTTGTAAATTATTTAAAATAAAATAGATATATATAACCAAGAGGACAACAATAGGTATACATATACACTATACAAAATACCTATATATGATGCAAGCTATACAGTATAACTCCAAGCTACACAACAAGAATGAACATTTTATTTTGAATATACTGTATATTATTTAATTAGTTACATGTTACATAGATGTTAATTTGTAAAGTTGCACTAAAACTGGACATGTATACGAAATACGTTCTTAAGTTATACGTATGACGTCTAGGGATATTTTGTCCCAGCCTGTTTGACGTTGGCTACTCCCGAATCTCGCAACACCAATGGCGGGGGTTGGAGGAGGCTTGCCTGTGAACCTCCTCATAATGACGAAAATTTCACGATGATCTATACTAATCCTGACTATAAGGACAATGTGGGCTGGGTCAAAGAAACGCTGCCACAAACCACCGCAGGGAGGGTATCAAAGGTGGCTGATCAGACTAGAATGCCACAGAAAGATCACAGATAATTCTGAAGCGCAGGTGTTGATGGTAGGATGGTGGAAGGACCAGTCCACAGCCACATAGTAAGACAGGCAGACTGAAGCCGGAGACCACTGAAGAAGTGAAGGCTGGAGCATATTTGAGTTCTGTGGAAGTATAAGCGGGGACAAGGAAGTGTTGAAGCATTTCTTCCACCGTGAGGTCATCACTGACAGTATGGGTCAGGAACAAGCCGGAGTCCCTAGACTGTAAACTGCTGGTAAACATTATCTTGTATATATTATTGAAGTTTAAAACAAAAATTGTATAGTGATCGTATTATCACTGATGGATCGAAAAACAAAAATAAATACATAAAAATATCCCATACAAAATATGATACTTATTATATACGCTTTCTCACAGCAATTTTAATTATATAAATCCTTTACAAATTAAAGATTTATCTAAGGAACGAAAGAGCAAACAATTTGTAAATAATAATATCAAGAAATACATAAATAAATCCAGAGGAATATTCTTCTTAAAATAACGAACTCGGTATTGTGATGGGCCATCACAATTCGTTATTCTAAGACAAATATTCCTCGGGATTTATTTATGTATTTCTTGATATTAATATTTACAAATTGTTTGCGCTTTCGTTCCTTAGATAAATCTTGATGATAATGTTGATGTATTGACCATCACTGATGGCCAATACATCTACCTGGTTGGGAGAGAAAACACACGTTTTCCCTTACTTGGGAAAGCCGGTATATCTAACAAAAGCGAAGACACACGCTGTCATAAGTTAAACAATGAGTAATTATTAATTTGTGTTTGGTTAAGTTCCAAACCATTGATTTATTGAGAATATTATAAACAGATAAATGTTGTACTGGTTCCTCACGATAAACTAGACAATTACTCTACTTGTAACGATGTACAGTGCGGATTGTCTCAAGAGAGTCCTGTAACAAGCATGCTGTACAGGATAATTAATTTGCACAGACACTGTGAATATACAATACACAAAAGCTACGGAAAACAATAATGGGACAGAGCTCAAGGCATATGTATTCTTGCAGAAGGCGAGCTAGAATGAAAAGATTGCACACATTGATGTCTATGTCTACGCCCCTTTTGTGTACGTAGTTCCTATTATCTATGCAGGTATACTGTCACGGCAGCGATAGGTTTTGCAACATTCTTGTTCCTCCAGAAACGAGGTGACCTCATGTGTTTTTGGTGGGATCAATATGCAGGTATGTGGCTCGTGTGGGGTGAGTATGAACGTATTTTGTGTGTGTCTTTATGTGGTTGTGTGAACATATATATTGTGTGTGTGTAATTGTGGAAGAGGAGGGATGGGAGAGTGGAGGAACAAAAAGCACTGATTGAATATATATGTGTGGATGATCGAATGAAGAATTCTATGCTGGATGCTAGGGTGTATAGAGGGGTATTGGGGGGGGGGGGGGTCTGTCTGACCATTATGTAGTAGTAGCTTAAATTAGGATACAAAAGAAATGGGCGAGAAGAGCTGGAGGGAGATGAGAGGAAGGTGGAGTGGCGAAGAGGGTGGAGAGGCTGCAGGAGGAGATCAGGGAAGAGTTCAAGAGAGACGACTAGGTAAGTTTGACCTGGAGGGTGTGGAGTGCGCAGTGTTTAGGGAAGAGATTATGTGCAGCATGTGAAGAGGTGTGTGGAGTAAGGAGAAGAGGGAGGGGAGTGAAGAGTACAGATTGGTGGACAGAAGAGGTAAATATAGCTGTTAAAGATAAGAAGAAAGCGTATAGAGAGTGGTTGGATAGTAGAGGGAATCAAGCTTTGGAGAGACAGAAAAGAGTGAGGTACTTGGAGAAAAAAGAGAGTGGTGGAGAGAGTAGTGAAGGAAAGTAAGAGAAGAGCAGATGAGGAATTTAGACAAAATCTAAGCAAAATGCAGGTAGTGTAAAAAGCTGTTCTGGAAAGAGGTCAAGAGGTCAAACTACACACGGGGAAATGGCGGCAAAATCATTGGTAAATCATTCAACTCTAACAAATCCAAGAACTTCTTCAATCAAGTCTTCAACTTGTCATAGACTGCAACAACGTTGATTCATTCAAATTTCCCCTAGACAAACACCTTGCCCTGAACCCGAGGTTGGCTGCATTTGTAATTGAATACATTATTTCCGTAGAAGTGTTCATTCAATAACCTAATAATAACAAATATAATTTCCCCTGCCATGGACTAAGCTCCAGGGCAGTACTTCCTTCTCACATCTTTCCCACATTCTCTCTGAAATACTGTTGCAACACTTGGAACAACAATGTTTTGGAGGGCAAGAAACCTCAAGGGGTCGCATGACCTGTTGTTGCTAGTTTTCCTATGTAATCCTGTGTACTCATTGAAGTATTTAGGCAGTGTGTTGAGTACAGATGGGAGTATGAATGGCGAAGTGAGGGAGAGGGTGCAACAGGGGAAGAGGGTTGTAGGAAGGGTGAAAGCAGTAACAAGAAATAGGGTGGTCACCATGGAAGTAAAGAAATTCTTGCATGACAGTGTGGTAATCCCGACATTGACTTACAGGAGCGAAGCATGGACGTTGGTGAAGAGACTCAAACCAGAGTAAGAGTTGTGAAAATGAATTACTTGAAAAGTGCATGCAGAGTTACGTGGAGGAATAGACAGACGAATGAGGAAGTACGCGAGAGGTGTGGTGTGGATGTAGATGTACTGTTAAGTGTGAAATGTAAAATCTTGAGATGGTTCGCCCATGTGGAACGTATGGGAAGCGAGGGAATGACTAAGAGAGTGTACAAGAGTGAGGTGGAAGGACAGAGAAGGAGATGTAGACCGAGTGAAAAGTGGAAGGATGGAGTTGAGATGTATATTAGTGAAGGTGGTGCTGGATGGGAGGAAGGACGTCAACTGACTGGGGACAGAGGTGCATGGGGCCGTTTTGTTTGTGGCAACCCCTTCGGGAATCACAGCGTCCGGCAATAGATAGATAGATACTGTGTACTTGCGAGTGTGTGTAAGTGGCATGGCGATACTGAGAAAGCAAAATAAAACAAATATTAGAACATGTTACTGTATCTCAAGTATTAAAGTGACCTATATACTTGTGAGAGTGTAATAATAGTGTGAGGTGAGAGAAACAGTATAAGGGACAAAGTTACTGTTAATTAATCAGTATCAATTTGATATCCAAACCCAACCTTACCTAACCTAACTCAATACTGTTGGTTGAGTTAGCAATGTTTAAGATATACTAATTGAAATGGTCAACTATCACTTGAGGATCTAAGACGCATTTGTCCATCTTAATTTGCTTATCAGTAGACGATTGTATGCATTTTAGAAAAGATATCTACGAATTAAAGAGGTAAATACTATCTCAATTAACTGTTTAGCTCCCACAAGGCATGCTAAGCTGTATAAAATCGCTTAATGATAGATAAAATAAACTGTCAACATTCGTCATGATCCTCAGAGGTTTAAGTTGTCCGGTTATTGATTACAGTTAGTCATGATATGGTCACATATACTGTATACTAGGTTAGTAGAGGATAACTATCTTAATCGAAGATACGTGAGGGTAGGTTTGTAAATTATATGGTAGAATAGGCTGGATAGGATATTGTAGGTTAGGTTTAATTAGGTAAGGTTTAGTTTGGTTATGTTAGGATAGGTTAGGTAATTAAACAATAGGCTAAGTTAAGCTAAGCCATGTAAGGTATTAGACTTGATTAGCTAAAATCATATGTGGGAGACATTATAAACTCAATGCTGTTAAGCAATGGTGGGTTCTCGTTTTAGACAATCTCGCGGTGCAAGAGCCACCACAATGAAGTGGCGGAAATGTAGCAGGTTCTCTTTATTAATTTTGGCTCTGCAAACAACTTTGGTCTTCGCATTCAGTGTCGTGGAGGCAGTCGTTTAGGAGGAGTACTGCGCCAATGGTTCCGGAGACAACAATTTTGGCAAGAGCCACTAGAGCCGATAGCAAAAAACTAGTTCATTCTCTTTGTTCGATTTGGCTCTGTAAACAACTTTTGTCTTAGTGTCCAGTGTCGTGCAGGCCCCCGTTTAGGAGGAGGAGTGCGTCAAAGATTCTGTCAAAGATTCTGTAGATGACACAACTCAATTCAGCAAATCACAGCTCTCTTCCTAGCAGAATCAGGAACATAAACATAACACTTTTAACTCTCACTGTACAACTATCAACAGTACTAAAATGAATATGACAGAAAATGTGATCCGGTGGTAATGAAATACATTACGTACAATGGTGCTATATTTTAATGACCTCCGCTAACGAAGTTGGAGGACGTTATGTTTTGTCTTCTATGTGTTTGTCTGTTTTGTTTATTTGTTTGTCTGTAAACAACGTAAGCCTATCAAAAAGCTATGAACAGATTGTCACGAAAGTTGGAGGCCAGATAGGATATGTCGTTTAATTGTGGAGGTGATTGGTAGAGCACATTCCTCCGCCACCGTAGACGGCTCACAAAGTTACGAACCAATGTTTGTGAAGCTTGGTGGGCAGATACGATATACAGTAGCCACTGTGTACCAGGCTGGATAACTATGGTAACCTGGATAATATTATGCAGTAGCCCCTGTGTACCAGGCTGGATAATATACAGTAGCCACTGTGTACCAGGCTGGATAACTATAGTAACCTGGATAATATTATGCAGTAGCCCCTGTGTACCTGGCTAGATAATATACAGTAGCCACTGTGTACCAGGCTGGATAACTATGGTAACCTGGATAATATACAGTAGCCCCTGTGTACCAGGGTGGATAACTATGGTAACCTGGATAATATACAGTAGCCCCAGTGTACCAGGCTGGATAACTGTGGTAACCTGGATAATATACAGTAGCCCCTGTGTACCAGGCTGGATTACTGTGGTAACCTGGATAATATACAGTAGCCCCTGTGTACCAGGCTGGATAACTGTGGTTACCTGGATAATATACAGTAGCCCCTGTGTACCAGGCTGGATAACTGTGGTAACCTGGATAAAATACAGTAGCTCCTGTGCACCAGGCTGGATAACTGTGGTAACCTGGATAATATACAGTAGCCCCTGTGCACCAGGCTGGATAACTGTGGTAACCTGGATAATATACAGTAGCCCCTGTGTACCAGGCTGGATAACTATGGTAACCTGGATAATATACAGTAGCCCCAGTGTACCAGGCTGGATAACTGTGGTAACCTGGATAATATGCAGTAGCCCCTGTGTACCAGGCTGGATAACAGTGGTAACCTGGATAATATACAGTAACCCCTGTGTACCAGGCTGGATAACTGTGATAACCTGGATAATATACAGTAGCTCCTGTGTACCTGGCTGGATAACTGTGATAACCTGGATAATATACAGTAGCCCCTGTGTACCAGGCTGGATAACTGTGATAACCTGGATAATATGAAGTAGCCCCTGTGTACCCGGCTGGATAACTGTGGTAACCTGGATGTTATACAGTAGCTTCTGTGTACCAGGCTGGGTAACTGTGATAACCTTTGATAATATACAGTTGCCCCTGTGTACCAGGCCGGATAACTGTGGTAACCTGGATAATATACAGTAGCCCCAGTGTACCAGGCTGGAACCTGGATAATATACAGTAGCTCCAGTGTACCAGGCTGGATAACTGTGGTAACCTGGATAATATAAAGTAGCCACTGTGTACCAGGCTTGATAACTATGGTAACCTGGATAATATACAGTAGCCCCAGTGTACCAGGCTGGATAACTGTGGTAACTTGGATAATATACAGTAGCTCCTGTGTACCAGGCTGGACAACTGTGGTAACCTGGATAATATACAGTAGCCCCTGTGTACCAGGCTGGATAACTGTGGTAACCTGGATCATAATTATACAGTAGCCCCTGTGCACCAGGCTGAATAACTGTGGTAACCTGGATAATATACAGTAGCCCCAGTGTACCAGGCTGGATAACTGTGATAACCTGGATAATATACAGTAGCCCCAGTGTACCAGGCTAGATAACTGTGCATGGTAACCTGGATAATATACAGTAGCCACTGTGTACCAGGCTGGATAACTATGGTAACCTGGATAATATACAGTAGCCCGAGTGTACCAGGCTGGATAACTGTGGTAACCTGGATAATATACAGTAGCCCCTGTGTACCAGGCTGGATAACTGTGGTAACCTGGATAATATACAGTAGCCCCTGTGTACCAGGCTGGATAACTGTGATAACCTGGATAATATACAGTATCCCCTGTGTACCAGGCTGGATAACTGTGGTAACCTGGATAATATATAGTAGCCCCTGTGTACCAGGCTGGATAACTGTGGCAACCTGGATAATATACAGTATCCCCTGTGTACCAGGCTGGATAACTGTGGTAACCTGGATAATATACAGTACCCCCTGTGTACCAGGCTGGATAACTCTGGTAACCTGGATAATATACAGTAGCTCCTGTGTACCAGGCTGGATAACTGTGGTAACCTGGATAATATACAGTAGCCCCAGTGTACCAGGCTGGATAACTGTGGTAACCGGGATAATATACAGTAGCCCCTGTTTACCTGGCTGGATAAACACAAAAAATATATGCGAGTGCAGGAGACAAAAGGTAAAAATGCCTGTATCGAGTGCCTCCCCCAGAGTTGAAAGAGTGACAGGGCCAAAATCAAGGGACAAATGCCTGGACACACAGAGTTTGAAGCAATTTAAGTCATACGAAGATGGAAAGATTGATTCTGGGAGAGAGTTCCAGAGCTCAGCAGTTGAATAGAAGAAAGACTGAGAATAACATTTCACTCCTGGGTTGGAGAGTTGTACAGAGTAGGGGTGGGATTTCGTTGCAAGACGGGTACTATGTACCCTATGTAGAGAAGGTGGTATATACTGGGAAAGCTCTGAGGAACATTGATTATTGTAGTAGCTATAGATTAGTGGGTGTCCTCAATTGAGTCTGTAGTGAGCAAAGGTGAGCGTCCTCATATGAACCAAGGCCTTAAAAAAGCCTTTCAAAACATCCCACTGGCACTTGAAACAAAGCATCATGTGATTAAGTGAGATAATTCCCCTCCATACCTTCTATCACTCCTCCACATGTGTCTGACCCCCCCCTCCATTCACCCTGTTCCCCACCCCCCTCCCTCAATTATCACCTATTTCTCCTCTTAATCCCCCTTTTATCGGGTAATTTTTGGTGCGAATTTCACGCCTGGTTGTTTTAGGGTCACTCAGGCGGCAGTTATAAAACCTAGCTACAGAGAGACTTCACTTGCAAGACGTCAGTATCGATCGGGAAGTGAGAGAGAGTGTTTACACCGCACGCCGGCTCTCCCCTCCTGATACGATCGGTCGGCAATAATACGTTTTTTCACCCCCCAAATACTATTCCAACTTGTTATATTGTTGCTACATGTTAATATCTTAATCTTAAACATAAAATAGGAGCATATGAATAAGTAATAACAATATTTATGGTAAAATGACTATTTTCGGCGGGAATGAATACAAATATCTTCGCCTGGCGGGCACTTTCAAATACCATAGCTTCGTGCTTCCTAGGTTAATGATGCTAAAGGGTTTCCTTTCTACTTTGTCTAGGAGGGCATTGTGAGAGGATCCTCCCCACAAATGTGAACAATAGTTGATATAAGGCTGCACTATGCCCCTGTACAGAGCAACAAGCTGTGCAAGAGTAAAGAACCCCTTGAGGCGGTTGAGCACACCCAGCTTCTGGGAGGCGGCCTTAGCAAGACTGGTAATATGGTCCTTCCAAGTGAGAGCAGAAGAAAATGAAACACTGAGAATATTGAGAGAAGATGAAGGCTTGATTTTTGTATTGTTGAAGTGTAGGGTATAGTCCTCCGGGAGGAGTTCTGGACGGGTAGTGAGATGAAGAAATTGGGTTTTGGAAGCATTACAGACGACAAGGTTTTCTCTACCCTAATTGGAAATAGTAGTTAGATCAGAATATAAGTGTTGCATGGCTTCATTACGTTTGTTTTTGAGGAATTGCTAGCTGGCGTGTTCAGGAAAACTAATTGAGTTGTGTAAGGTACAGTCGTCTGTGTATGAATGGATGGGACTGGAAGTACAGTTGAGAAGATAATTTATGAAAATTAGAAACAGAATGGGAGATAGGACAGAGCCCTGAGGTACACCGGAGTTGATAGGATGAGGAAGCGAGCGATGGCCGTCTACAACCACAGCTATGGAATGGCCGGAAAGGACATTAGAGGCAAAGGCACAGATGGAGGCATAGAAACCGAAGGAGGGTAGTTTGGAAATAAAAGATTTCTACCAGACTCCATCGAAGACCTTCGATATGTCTAGTGCAATAGAAAAGGTCTCACCGAAGCAAAAATCTGATCTACACATCCTCTTCCCTTCCTAAACCCTTCCTGCTCGTCACCTATCCATTTCTCCATTCTCGCTCTCACTCTCTTGATCACTACCTTACTGTACACCTCCCCTACTACGCTTAGAAGAAATATTCCCCGGTGATTACCTCACACTCCTTTTTCCCCTTTACCCATTTACAGGGGGACTATTATGCCTGTCTCCCAGTCATCAGGTGCACTCCCCTTCTCCAATGCTACTTTACCCATTTTTCCATACCCATTCGATCATTATCTCACCGCAATACCTCTGCATTTCCCCACACACTCCATCTATTCCTAATGGTTTCCCCATCTTCACTCATTTCATGGCTTCACACGCTTCTGACCTCCTGATCCCCACCTCCTCCTCCACTACTTCTCTTCTTCTCCCTCCCATACCCCATCCAACTATGTTGTTGGCACTTCATTCCTTGCATTCAGCAATTAGTTGAAGTACTCCCTCCATCTTTCGACTCTCTCTTGCTTCTCGGCAATCACTCTCCCTTTCTTATCTTTCACACCCTTACTATTTCCCTAGGTACCTTCCCTAACTTTCTTCACCTCTTTCCAGAACAGTTTCTTACATTCCCTACATTATACACTCAGATTAATTCCAAACTCCTCATCTATGCATCTAATGCATCCTCATGCAGGGATCTGCCTTGCTTAGGCCAATCGGCTTTCTGCAGACTCCCATTTTCTTATGTTATGTTCTTAATATTCTCTTACTTTCCGTCACCCCTCTTTTCACCACTCCTCTCTTCTGTCAACAGCTATTTTTACCTCTTCAGTCCACCATAATGTACCCTTCACTACCCTCCATCTTCTCCTTACTCCACACACCTCTTCACATGCTACACATATCTCTTCCTTAACCCTAAACCATCGGCGCACGACATCTGTCGAGTAAAATAAATTTGGACTATGTGGCGGTGCACCACATATGTCGAGTGCCATTTTCAGCACGTAATGTTGCTGAGAGAGAGAGCTGAGCGGTGGGACGAGCGTAGTAACCTTATGACCGCTCCCCACGACTGCCGTGGGTGTACTGAACTGTATTCCACCTTCCTCCCCCTCCTCTCGCTCGCTACACAGGGAATTATGTACGGAAATTACCTTATTTTAGGTTTTTTGCACTCGTGTTACACGATCGTTGCAAGAGAACCAGTGGTCGTACAAGAATGGTTCAGGTGTCATTAGAAAGCTCTGTTTATGCCCTTTCAGGGATAGATACTTGTTTTATGCTCTGGGTCTTGTTTATGCATGAAAATGAGCACGGAAACAACCCTATTTAGGGTTAAAAAAAAACGCTGGGCGGCACAGTGTAAAATACCCTACCACCCGCTCTTTGTGTGTTAAACAATTTGCTCACCTCCTCCACTTCCTCCATACCCTCCAGGTCAAACCTACCTAGTCATCTTTCTACTGCTCTTGAACTCTTCCCTCACCTCCTCCTCCTGTAACCTCTCCACCCTCTTTGCTACTCCATCTTCCTCTCACCTCCCTCCAGCTCTTCTCAACCACTTTTGTGTATCATAATTTAGCTACTACTATATAATGGTGAGGCAGACCCCCTCCAATACCCCTATACACCCTAGCATCCAGCACATAATTCTTCATTCGTTCATCCACACATATATAATCAATCAGGGCCTTTCGTTCCACCGCTGTCTCACTCTCCCTCCTCCACACCACTTTCCATGTGTAACTGTGTATCATTTTGTGTCGTAAGAAGGTGTTTGCTATCCACAGCCTCCTCCCCCCACACATACATCCACAAGTGCACTACCATTCCCATTCACCTCTGATGGTATACCCAACCCTCCCACCACTCCATCAACTTTCCTATCACCCACCTTCCCATTCATATCCCCAATCAGAAATATTCTTTCGCTCATGCCAATCCTATCCAGGCACACCTCAACATTCACCCAGAACTCCCTGTTCTCTCTTACAGCTTTATCCTCTGTCGGAGCATACACACACACAACCACCCACGTTTTATTCCTACTTTCATTCTCACCCACACAATATTTGCACCGACAGTAACATAGTCTCTTACAAGCACCACCTTCTTTCGCTCCCTCATTCTCAACCACTCCAGCACGCCACACACACCCATTCCACACTCCCACTCTCTCGCACATGTAGCCTACCATTCCATTTGTTCTCAGTCATTCCGCATACATCCAGCCTGGCATTAACTAACACTTCCAGGACCTTTCTCTCTGTCATCATTCATGCCTTTTATATTCCAAGTCGCAATCCTTTGACTGTCCATGGTTGGTCAGAGTTCGTTAACATTTTGTCCGTCCAGTTCCGAGGCCGTTTGTTCGTTATTCGTTGTTGGCCTTTTCCAGGTTGGTAATTAATGTTTGTGAACTAACATTAGTGCAACTTTTCTTAACAACCGCCATAATGTCCACCTCCAGCACCACTAATTAACCGTTAATTAGCGGCGAGCAACATAAGTCGAGTTAAATAAAGCTGGACTATGTGGCGGCGCTCGACATAGGTCGTGTGGCAATTTCAGCACGTAATGTTGCTGAGAGAGAGAGACAAGTGGTGGCAGGAGAGTAGCGAGCGTATGACTGCTCCAGACCACCGCGGCGAACCTACTGACACGAATCCCACCTCCTCCCTCCCTCTCTCACTCGCTATATACGGAATTGTATGGGGAAAGTGCCTAATTACATGCTTTTTGCACTCGCGTTGCACGGTTATTGCAAGAAAACTAGCCATCATAAAAGGATCGTTATGGTGTCATTCGAAAGCTCTGTTTATGCCCTTTCAGGGATAGATACTTGTTTTACGTTCTGGGTCTTATTTAGGCATGAAAATGATCACGTAAACAGCCCTATTTTGGCTAAAAACACCCCGCTGGGCGGTACATATAAATAAACCGCATAGGCCGCTCGTAAGGTGTTAATGTATTGTGTTAAAGTGAGGAGTTATTTGGAAAATATCCGTGTGAGAATATTGTTTATTATCTGTGTCTAGTCTGTTTTCACATGAACAGGAAGCCGTATAATGAACTAACAAGTGTTTAACTATCAAGCTATACATACAAACAAAAAGTTATATTAACTGGCTTCACTAAATGCCCACGGTACATGTTTGATTTACTGCAATATACTATAGAGATAAATCCTTTACTATGACTTTTGACATTACTCAGTTTATAATACCAACATGGTATTTTGTATTAGTGTTTGTATGATGTTTATTAAAGACATTTTAGACAAATAGTGTGGACGAGTTGTTTGTCACTGACGACCTTACGATATTATCCTCTCTCTATCTCTCTCTCTTTTACACCTGAATATATGGTCTTTCGAATTCCAAGTGTTTTTATCAATTTCGCTATCCAGAACCTGTTTTCACATACGGTTGACCTCGCCTATCTAGAGTATAATGCATTTATATTTGCTCTCTATTTCCGGCATAGTATTGCATAGTAGTTCACGTTTCCAATATGCAATCACATTGTATTGCTCACATGTTTTCACCATAAATGTTGCAACCCGTGAGTCTGAGGGTTAAATAATGTGTGTGTATGTGTGTGTGTGTGGTTTGTATGATTTAAATACTCTCTTTATAAGTTTGCTCTTATAGATAGAAACAAGCTTTAATTGCATTTACCTTAACCATTTAAGTACGAAACGTGGCCAAGTGACCTACTCAACAAGAAAGCTCTGGAAATCTCTCCCTCAAACTGTCATTCCCTCAGCCTATGACTTAAATTGCTTCAAGCTCCGTGTGTCCAGACAGTTTGAATCTAACGTGCTTTGAATTTGGTTCCCTATCACTCTGTTAACTTTAAGGGGGACACTTGTGTCTTTCACAAACATCACAAACACTCCCTGGTTTGTGCTACGGCTATATACAGTATTGTCTAAATAATTGCAGTATATCAATCATTAATGAACAAGTTTAATGTATCTTACCTCTGGTGAACCGTAGCTTGATTTCTATATAGTTTGAAACCAATGTAACCTATAAGGAATATGTAAGGCAATTGTATTATGTAAACATTGTTCGTAATCAGTACAAAATATTGGAATATACTGTTTATGTTACTGACTGTCCCTTGGGTCAGATTGTATCATAATATCACCAACAACAGTGTGGCTCTCCCATCAACTATATACACCGGGTTGACCTAATTGACACCATCGTTAGCGGGGAAAATATATTGGGAAAATGTTTTAGCCACGCGGGATTTAACCCACATTTCACTAGTGAAATTGCAGGAAACTGAATACATTGTTATATATATATATACTTATATATATATATATATATATATATATATATATATATATATACTGTATATATATAGTTTTTTGTTTTTTCTATGGGAATGAGGGAGACAAAAGGCATAGCTGCCTGCAGGGAGTGCCTCCCCCAGTTTTGAAAGAGTGACAGGGCCAAAATCAAGGGACGTTCGAGCTAAATTGCCTGGACACACGGAGTTTGAAGCAATTTAAGTCATAGGAAGAAGGGAAGACTGATTCTGGGAGAGAGTTCCAGAGCTCAGCAGTTGAATAGAAGAAAGTCTGAGAATAGTATTTCACTCTTGGGTTGGAGAGTTGCACAGAGTAAGGGTGAGATTGTGTTGCAAGGCGGGTACTATGTACCCTACGTAGGGGAGGTGGTATACACTGGGAGAGCTCTGAAGAACACTGATTATTGTAGTAGGGACAGAATAGCGAGAGAGATGCAACATTACGGCGAAGAGAGAGAGATTGCAGAGAGTTGGTGAGTGGACGAGAGTTAATGATACGAAAGGCTTTCCATTGTACTTTGTCTAGGAGTGCGGTGTGAGAGGATCCTCCCCACACATGTGAACAATACTCAATACAAGGATGCACTGTGCCCTGGTAGAGAGCAAGAAGCTGCGCAGGGGTACAGAACCCCTTGAGGCGGTTGAGCACACCCAGCTTCTGGGAAGCTGCCTAATTAGCAAGACTGGTAATATGGTCCTTCCAAGTGAGAGCAGAAGAAAAAGAGACACCGAGAATATTTAGAGAAGATGAAGGATTAGTCCTTATATATATATATATATATATATATATATATATATATATATTATATATATTATATACATATATATATATATATATACTGTATATATATACTGAACTCTGTTTCGATTAATTTTCTGACAGATTAAAAGTATTTTCATATACAGTATAATTAAAGCTACTTTGTACAACACCTATACCAACACCCATTAATCAAAGCAGTATACTAGTATACCCCATACGGACTATATGAACAGTAATAACACAATCCTAATTTAAATATATAAACGTGACTGAGTCAATATTACTGCCAAGGATATTTCCTGGAATTAAATGATAAATGATGACGGTACACTAAGAACCTTTTAGATTCATGATGGCCTATAGTTTATAGACCGGTATCTAGGTGGTGAAAACAGTCACCAACAGCATACACTAAATGAATGAGAGAGAGAATGCGGGAAGGAGGGTGAAGGTGTTAAATGAGTTTATGTACGTATACAAGGTGGTGTATATGTGTTTGTCTATGAACGTAAGCGTGACTGTAAGTTAAAGTTGAGGGCAGGCTTTTGAATGTGTTATTACGTGTTTCTGTTATCGGACGAAACGCTTGTTTGTTTTTCAGATTCATATACGTAAAGGTGTGAGGGTATCATTATGATCATGTATACTTTTATAAATGCGTTAATTTGTAAGCATCTATGAACATTAATATGAATTGTCTTGATCACATATTTAGTAGTTACAATCTTAATGTAAACACCAGCATCCATGTTTAGTGGCTTGTAGTTTAATAGCAAATAGAAGGACAGGTGGGCGGAACTTGTCGTATATATCCATTTACTAAAACAAAACTAATTTATAAACTTGATAAGGTGCTAACGGCCTGGGTGTTACATATATAAATACACACAAAAGTAAAGAGTTTAAGACCAGCAGCAGCACTCCCAACTTGAACCAAGGGCTGGAAAAACTTGTCTCGGCAAAGTCTGTGGTGTTAACGGGCTGGACAACATTTAATTAAGTCTTGAAATGAAAAGTTAGACCCAGAACAGCTCATTGAAATGGCTATAAATATATACGGTAACTGTTAATTAAAGTGTGTTATCTGTCTCTCTTCCGCCCCCCCCCCCCCCCCCATCCTCCCTATCTCTCTCCCTATCGCTGTCTCTGGAAGCTAGCCTAGGAAACAGTAACAAAGATTGTGGTATTGTCCAAATAAATACGAGATGGAAGATTGCTTGTAATACAAAATACAGTACTGGTACATATATTGTGCTATCCTATTGTTAGGGCCGACGTATGGATAAGTCCTATGTACAATATATGTTTCCTGCGCACTATATTCCCATTAATGTTGTTATCACCGGCCGACTTGGTAGTACCAAGCCGGAGCACATGTTGACAGATACTTCCATAAGTTTATATCCTTCCCTCCCATACTAATATCGGTCTGCAACAAGCATAGGTTGAGATAGGGTGTGTGTCCATGCAAGAGGTGTTTTAGAAGCTGAAATTCAAGCAAAACAGTTCCACATCAACATCTATTTTTGACAGCTATACACCGGTTACGAATGTGAGGTTCGTTTCAGGTTACAGAGCATAACAAATTCTGTCTTATAAACACAAAACTTTATTAAATGACAGTTTATTTCACGGACCTATTGCAAATGTATATTATGAAGGAGGGAGAGAGAGAGAAAGTGAAATCATAGCCGCTGCAGGGCCTCACTGCTAGGTATGCAGAGAAGTATTAAGGGGTATTTTAAGATTAGAAAGGCCAGAGCATGAATGAAAAGACTTTTATATGGAGATTTTGACCTGATATATTGAGCCATAATAGCAGGAAAGTTGTGCCTGAGCGGTAACGCCATTTACAAAATAACCGCAGTAATTGTTTTTTTTGCCACCTTAGTAGTGCATACTTTAGGATAGCTATGGTAGCATATACTTTTGTTTAGCTTTCTCGCCTTATATACCGGTTTGTTGATATATATGGAGGATTGTTATTTGTATTCATTTTGTTTTACTTGCATATTATCTATTTCACTCATTCTTTAGTGTGTAAATGCCACATCTTCCTAATGAACAAATAATCATTTATACGTATGTCACTAAATATTAGTCCAACCTGTGAAATAGTGGATATGGAGAGGAGGTAGAACATATCTGGTCTACAGGGCAAGGAAAAATGGAAAGAAGTGAAGGATTGAACTAGAAATGGAAGTGAAGCATAAAGATAAACAAGAAGTAGAGTAGGGTGATATTTATCAATCCTTTCACGAACAGATACGCAATATCTGCCCTTCTGGATACCTACAAACCTTTGTGACTTACAGGGGTCTTCAAAATCGTTTAGCGTAGTTACTACTGCCGTTTTCTTTAAGCGAGCTGAGGACAGAAAGCTAATTCGCGAGAGGGAATTATGAGATAAAGATAATTCTATTTCTGAATACAATGGCATGGAAGGGTTAACCTGGGAACGGCGAGAGGACTCTTAAAAGGCTTTGGTGGAGAAAGGTGACAAACCTCTGATGAGCCAAGGCCTAAAAAGGCATTTTAAAAGGCCCCAGTAGTAGTTAAAATGAAGGATTATGTGATTAAGTGAGATAATTCCCCTCCATACCTTCTATCACTCCTCCACATGTGTCAAAACCACCTCCTTCCCTTCGCCACCCCCCCCCCCTCTTCAATTATCACCTATTTTTCCTCATATTCCGTTGTTTATCGGTTTATTTACCGCGCCAATATCTCCAACCCGGTTCCAAGGTGTGTTCCTCACAGTGCGTGAGGAGAGGAAGAGACTCAGAGAGAGGCTTTAGTCTGCCACTAGGCTTCGAGAGAGGAGGGTGTAGGGCTCGCACGTCTCACTTCATGAATGAACGGCCGTCAATAATTTGCCTTTTTCACCTCCCAAATACTATTCCCATTTGTTTTATTCCTGTTACATGTTAATATCTTCATATTAAACGTAAAATAGGCGCATATGAATAAGTAATAACGATATTTATCGTAAAATTACGATTTTAGGCAGGAATGAAGCCTAATATCGTCGCTTGATGGTAGGGTGTTCACTACTAATAGCTCGCGATTTTAAGGTTAAGTGGACTAGTGGTGAGTACAATCCTTTATCTCTTGCATTATTGCCTCTTCTTGTTCCTATATATCCTGATATGAGGAAAGTCTTTCTTGGACTAATATTCTATCTACAATGTTTCACGGGTAATCATAGTTTTCTCCCCGCCATCATCGTAAATATCAAACATTAATTTATTTTTAGACCTCCAGGTTTTACTAGTTACCCATATTGTCAACATTCCTTCCAAGAGAGTTGTTTGGAAAATGGAGTTGAAAGTTAGCATTTGTTAGTGTTGGGTACGAAAGATAATAATAAAGACCCTCACTCTATCACACACACACATTTACAAAAAAGAGAGAGAGTGTTCACAAGAATATATATACATATGGTAAATCACGAGAAAATCACAGGATAAACTGAATGTAAAAATATACATATAATATGACTATCGGATAATCATATGAAATATTAACACTATTTTTTTTTTTAAATACGTTAATAGGGAAAAATAATGAATATCAGATGAACAAAACTGAAACAGTAGACATTAGGCTGCATATATGTGTTGCTACTCTAGTTTACAGTCCTTTAATAACGGTGCTGTCATAAATATAATGTCACGTCAGTAAGAGGTTAACATGCACTTCTAAACAGATAAATAAATATATAAATAATTACATATATTGAAAGGTTCTATTTTTAGTTACAACTAAGAACAAACGTATATGTTAGATTAAGTAAACCCTTTCACGCATTTATGACGCAGAGGTTGCCAGATTAGCAATATGAAATAGAGTTCTCTCATTCATATAATTACCTCTCCAAAATTTGTTTTCTGCCTACAGCTAACTCAAAGACAACTGCAGAGGTTGAAGTAACTAAACTAAAGGTTTCTAAATACCCCTGATGGCAACAAAGGTTTTAAAGTATCCCCAATAGGGTCAAAATCGCGTCATATGTCGGAGTGGGTTAAATACATTTACACAAGAACAATACATGAAGTATCTGAATTTTAGAACACATGGTTTTCCAAAATATATTCACTTCACACTGTCATAACTTTAAGAGAAATTAGTAATGACAGTAAGTTTTTATATATGAATTGAGGGAGAAGGGTGTCCACACACAAGCTGACGAACCTCCCTTAATACAATTATATATATATATATATATACTGTATATATATATATTATCTACTGCATGTACAGTATATCTAATTCTGAGATCCCCACTAAGTTTATTTAAATAGTTTTGGATTGCAGTAGTCAGACCAAATTATAAACAGTTTCACCTGATAATATATTGCTATTCAAAGTTAGCGAAAAATTACAAGGTCAATCAAGCCTGGGTATAATATAGAGTACTGTTATAACAACCAAGCCTGGGTATAATATAGAGTACTGTTATAACAACCAAGCCTGGGTATAATATAGAGTACTGTTATAACAACCAAGCCTGGGTATAATATAGAGTACCGGTATAACAATCAAGCCTAGGTATAATATAGAGTACCTGTATAACAATCAAGCCTAGGTATAATATAGAGTACCGGTATAACAATCAAGCCTGGGCATACTATAGAGTACCGGTATAACAATCAAGCCTGTGTATAATATAGAGTACTGTTATAACAACCAAGCCTGGGTATAATATAGAGTACCGGTATAACAATCAAGCCTGTGTATAATATAGAGTACCGGTATAACAATCAAGCCTGTGTATAATATAGAGTACCGGTATAACAATCAAGCCTAGGTATAATATAGAGTACTGGTATAACAATCAAGGCTGGGTATAATATAGAGTACCGGTATAACAATCAAACCTAGGTATAATATAGAGTACCGGTTGTTACGGCTGGATCGGCAATACATATTCGGGATTCTTGATCGTAAGACAGAAATGGCTTAAGTGACAACGACACGCTCGATTCCAGTCCCAAATACTATATGCTCCAGACAACAAAAGCACCAACGCCCTACAGAGTTATCGTCTACGGTAACGAGGTACCTTAACTCGGCGAAAGTGTACAACAGGGGTAGGCTATGAGGCTAAACTCCCTCAGACATTTATAGGTTACGTTATTACTAAAGAAATGCAATACTCAAGAAACTACGTTAATATTAAGCCTCTAATAATGTAGAATAGAAGCAGGCTAAAGGTATGACAGTGAAATGCTAAATGACAAATGTACACGCCTACTTGAAAGCGCGTGCACTACAATAACTGTCCCCTACTAACATGCACTAGCATGTAGCATACAAGATGTTCATGATCCAGTAGATACCTAATAATACACATGGGAGGAACATAAATAGTAGTCACTTATTATAATAATGAATCTATACTTGGAATAACTAAAAGGTTGCAGGCAACAGTACTGCGCCGGTAGCCTACTACCGCATAGGCTACTTCGCTTCTCTCACTCTGTCTCCCCTCCGAGTCCGTATGCGCCCTACGCAACAGAACTCCGGACACAGCAGCAAAACGACAGTGCAGTTAATTGATACATGAAAGTATTAATAGTGTTGTCTTGTGTGTGAGTAATGTGTATTGTAAAGGGTTACATACATATACTTAAAGAGAGCTGCAATGCATAGTAAAATAAAGATATATCCCACTCATCATCCCCATGTGTTCTAGCTAGCAGGCCAAGTCACAGGAACAACGATTCCCAGCACCGAAAGCGAGAACCCAGGAGAAGACTGTAGAGAACACAAGGACAGATAAATTACGTTACTCTACTATACCGTTACTACGAGCGAGCTGTAGTCTCGGGTACTACACTCGCTCCTGGCTCGGTATGCAAATCAAGGCTAAGTCCTCGTCCCTCTACAGACAACTCCTGGGATGGTCGGGCTCTTACACATGGCACCAGTCTAGTCACAAATGGGATGATGAGCGGGGCATATAACTCGTGAACATGTAGAACGTTCACCAACTATCCTCATCAAGAAGATCGCTGTTCACATTAACCCCTTAAATCTAATACATGTAAATATATGCTTGTCCTAAGAGTAATACGAGAGGTGAGTGCTGAAACTCCTTTAGGACCTCAAGGGAAGGTTATGCATTTAAATAGAGAGAAGAATGAAATGAGAGTAATGTCGTCAGAGAGAAAGAGTGCAACAGTGAGAAGTTGGGGGAGAGGGCAAGGGATGTTAGAATCTCAAAGGTTCTAGGCAACCTGGTCATGGAACACGCAGCCAGCCTCCAGGCAGTGTGCTGTACGACAACATGGGCCCAGCCCAGGCAGCGTAGGCAGGCAACAATGGACTACCAACCCTGTCGCACCTAGCTATAAGCGCAGGGCTGCCAACCAGTCCATACGTCTGGCAACCCACCCGGCCGGCAGCGTGGCGCGTTGCTACCCTCTTGCTCTGAAGCCTAACTCACTCTCTCTCTCTGAACTCCCATTGTCTTATCTATCAACTTCTCTATTGATACTACATATTAAATGGAAGGTCTCGACATGGCTTAAAACAAAAACCCACCACTGGTTAGCACATGACGAGACCTTTGCTGAGATACAAAGAACATAGTTATAAGTTGTCACACTCAATATACATTGCGGCTGACAGTAGCCAGATCACGGGCGGTACAGTCGAGTACCAAGGAGTACAATCAGGTTGCGTTGCAAAGCACTGGGGTGCGTCACAGCCCCCCCAAGATTTTAGATAATCGACCTTAGAAGCATTATCAAAATCTGACAGGCAACCAACCGACCTGCTACCCTTAGCTGCCACTAATTGCAAAAGGTGCACAACAACTGAAGTGTGAATTATACATAAAACACAATATCGCATTCATCATGCTACAACAATAAAGACTTACAAAACTAAAAAAAAAAAAAGAGTTTTCTCGTTTATTTAATGTTTTATAATCTTTTTGGACGGCGTTATGATAGCCTAATTTTACTCCTGCTCAACCCACACACCGTGCACGACTATCTTGGATCATCAACCCTTGATAGATAATCTGCTATCACGTTCTCACTCCCGGCAATATGCTGAATGTTGAGATTATACTCTTGGAGCATTAGGGACCACCTGGTCAACCGCATATTCCGATTGTGAAACTGATTTAGGAATTTCAAGGGATGATGGTCCGTATAAATCGTCACTACCGGGCCGTAGGCTGCAACATAAACTTCGAAATGTTTGAGCGACAAAACGATAGCCAGAAGCTCCTTCTCTATAGTCGAGTAATTCCTTTGTGCCGAATTAAACTTGCGAGAAAAGAAGCTCACTGGGTGTTCCAAGCCCTCGGAATCAGTCTGCAGTAACACTGCCCCGGCACCCACACCGCTGGCATCAGTCGCCAGCTGAAAACTCCTGGAGAAGTCTGGGGCCCTCAAAATCGGATGTGTACACAGCAGGTGCTTGACTAGGTCGAAAGCCCTCTGACACTCCGCAGCCCAACAGAACTTCACTGACTTAGACAGTAGATCAGTTAATGGTGCTAAGACAGTAGAGTATCCCCGGATGAAGCGCCTATAATAGCCTATCATACCTAGGAACCGCATGACCTGGCGCTTAGTGGTGGGCCTGGGAAACATATTGATAGCCTGTATCTTGCTCAGGGGGGGGCACACCCGGCCTAACCCGACCACAAAGCCAAGATACTGCACAGTAGCCTTTACAAACTCGCACTTCCTCAGGTTCACCACCAGCCCAGCATCGTGAAACTTCCCAAACAGGGTCTCTAAGTGCCTTAGGTGATTTTCAAAATCGTCATCATACACTATCACGTCATCAAGGTAGACCGTGCAGTTAGGGATTTCGTCACAAATATCGTTCATCAGGTTCTGAAACGTGGCAGGTGCGTTCTTAAGCCCATAAGGCATTACGTTGCATTGGTAGGTCTTGCCATCTACCACAAAACCACAAACTTGCTTAGCTCGGTCCGACAGGGGTACTTGCCAGTAGCCTTTTACAAGATCAATTTTAGTAAGGTACTTTGCATTCCCTATCTTGTCCACGCTGTCGTCAACTCGAGGCAAAGGGTAAGGGTTGGTAGTGGTCAAGCCATTTAGCCTACGAAAATCTATGCAAAACCGCACCTTGCCGTCAGGTTTTGGCTGCAATGTGACGGGTGATGTCCACTTCACATAACCTTCAGTGATCATCCCTCTCTCAACCATGTACTTTAACTCCTCCCGTAAAGCTGGCAACTTTACCGGGGGCACACGGTAGGGCACTGACTTGAAGGGCACATTATCACCGACGTCCACGTCGTGCGTTACTTGAGTAGTGAGACCTGGGTGTTCGGCGAAAACAGAGGGGTATGACCTGAACATGCCTAGGACAGCAGCACCCTGGTGCTCAGGCAGGTGACTTACAGCTTGCCTAGCCTCTTGTTCAGTATTCCCCGCCCACTGTTCCGCGGAAATGACACAGTCCCAGCTATCCTCCTCAGCAGCATGACTGTCCCCACCTCCTTCTCCACCCTGGCCGCTGCAGGCCAGCACAGGGACAGTGAGAGGCTCTGAGGGGCGTCTCACATACTCTTTCATGAGGTTAACATGACATAACTGATGTTTTTTTCCTACGGTCAGGTGTTGCAACGAGATAATCAAGGTCGGACAGTTTCTTAGCCACCACATACGGCCCAATGAACTTGGCAGAAAGGGGGTGTCCAGGCAAAGGTAAAAGCAACATTACGTCCTGACCCTCCGAAAACTCCCGAAGCTTCACCTTGGCATCATACTGGTGCTTCATGACCGCCTGTGCATTAACCAAGTTATTACCTGCCGCTGCCATGCAACCTATAAGTTTCTCCCGGCTCTCAAGGACATATTTAAGTACAGACCCCGGCTTCTCTTCGCCATCCCAGATCTCTTTCACCATACTTAAAGGTCCTCTCACATTATGGCCAAAGACTAGTTGATTTGGACTGAACCCCAGGCTCTCTCCTGGGACTTCACGTGCAGCGAACAGAACATACGGCAGACCCAAATCCCAATCGGTGTCATGTTCTGCACAGTAACAGCGTAGCATACTCTTCAGGGTCGAGTGCCACCGCTCCAAGACTCCCTGACTCTCGGGATGGTAGGCTGACGACACTACAGAACATATACCGTGCAACTGAAGGGTTTGCTTGAACAATTTGGATGTAAAATTGCTCCCCTGGTCTGACTGCACCTCACGTGGAAATCCATAACGGGAACAGAACAACAATAAGTTTTTAACAACTGCCTTTGCCGAGCCGTTTCTCATGGGGTATGCGTCCGGGTATCTCGTAGCCACATCCATGATTGTCAACAGGAATTTATTGCCACTACTAGTAGGCGCGAAAGGGCCAACCAAATCTACTACAACTTTGCTGAACGGAGTCCCGGTGACAGGTATGGGAAACAAAGGTGCCTTCGGGATTGTCTGGTTAGGCTTCCCCGTTGTCTGGCAGGTCGCACACCCAGCCACCCATGCACAGACATCAGCCTTGACCCCAGGCCACCAGAAAAACCTGCCCAATGCCGCCAATGTTTTTGTTACCCCCAAATGACCCGCCACCGGCACATCATGCGCCAGACACAATAAGGACTCTCTATACTTATTTGGAACAACCACCTGGTCTACTACCCTCGCACCGCCCTCCCACTTCGATTTGGGGTCTAGAAATCTGCGGTACAATATCCTGTTGAGCCTAAAGAAATCTCCCGGCTTCGCATCCCCATCTTCCTCCAACTCTATGGCACCATTGCTATAACGAGCTAGGCTAGCGTCTTGCAGCTGCTGCTCTCTAATGTCCCAGGGCGTCAATGCATCAAGATGGTTTTGTAATAAGACATTACCCCGGCTAGTAGGCTCTACTGCCTTAGTGGCTCTCGCTACAGCTCTTGCCTCACGCGAAGTCTTACCCAACTCTGCCTTGTTACACACCCGATCTGGGCCAGAGTCAACTCCCGTGTTTATTATAGGTCCAAGTACCGAATCACCAAGAAGTGCAGCAGAATCAATGTCCCTTTTCCTGCCCTTAGCAACCTTCTCCTGATCCTTCCTCCACTGTCCCCGAGGTTGAGTGCTAGGCTGTGCAGGAGCCGCAGAGCGAGATCGGGTTACCACACAGGCCATCTCATCCTATTGGCACCTCCCAACCCATTCCCGATTCTCACCATCCACGTCGGCCGCCCTCTCGGCAACGACTAAGGGTGGAGTCCCGGAAGTGGGCACCGCAAAGTCGTTGCCGAGAAGAAGGTCGACGCCCTCAACTGGCAAACACTCAACGATCCCTACATCCAGCTCCCTGCACACCTCTCCCACTCTCAACTCCAACCTCACAAGTGGGTATGACCTCGTAGCATTTATACCCTGCACCACAACAACTCTGGCCGCATTTATCGGTTTCCTGTGAAGTTCCTCAACAAAGTTTGCGGAGCCCCCGTATCCCACAGCAAGTCAACCCACTGTAGTTCCCTCCCCAGCTCACAAACCCGTGTCCCCGATGGCTACAGAAAGTGTCCCGGACAGGTGTCGAGCCTTCCGTACGCTTCTTTACCGCGTGTGCCTCAGCTGCTGACAACCTACCCCGGGCAGTTGCTGCAGCCTTCAGAGACACACCGATACTGTGAACCAATGACACCGGCTTAGCGGGAGTGTTACTAGGGCACTCACGTGAATAATGGCCTAGCTTCTGACATTTGTAACATTTCACATCCCCAATGGGCTTCTTCCCTTGTGCGGGCGAAGAAGGGGCCTGACCTTTAGTAAACGGGAGAGGCTTGTGTTTGTAGGTGTTATTAGGTGCAATGCTTTTAGTGTGGTTATGTGTGTCATAGGATTTGTTATTATCGAAAACTCTGGTGGGTGGGGTATAGCGCCCCTTCTGCCCTGACTCAGCCCTCTGAGCGGCACCGCAACCACGAATCAATGATAATCTGAGGTCTGCCATCTTGGCAGCCTCCTCTACTGTCTTGGGACATTTTTCCTTAATGTTCAGCGTTAGATCGGTTCCAGTACATTTGTAAAACTGTTCCAGATAGAAAAGTTGCTTAATTTCCTCAGCCGACTCTGCGTGCTCGGACCGAAACCAGTTATTACATGCATCTGTTAAGGCCAGTGCGTGCTCCATAAAACTGACGTCGCTCTTCTTATTCACGCCACGGAACTTCAATCTATAAGTTTCAGGTTGCAGTTCGTAGGCCCGGAGCACAGCCTCCTTCACCAGTCCATACACGACACTCTCGTCCAGTGACAGTGCATCGTAGGCTTTCAACCCCTTACCCACTAGACGTGATGAAACTAATGCTGCCCATTTAACCTCCGGCCAGTCATACTCACGACACTTCTTTTCGAAACGAGCAAAAAACTCAGTCACTGCTGTCTCATCAAATGCGGGTACTAACTTAATTAAATGCGAAAGTGAGTCTGTAACCCGGTGCCCACCACCAAGATGACGCCCCGTGGTCTCTACTCTAGACTTCTCGACATCCATTTCAGCCTGGTACCTGGTTGCATCCTGATTGGCTTGGATTCTAGAAACCTCTATGCGTTCTATACTAGCCTGTTGTATCCGAGTCTCCTGCAGCTTAATCCGTTATATACTAGCCTGTTGACTCTCTTGCAACTTAAGCTTAGCTAGTTCTAGCTGAAATAACATCTCAGGAGACAGGCCTGGGGGGGGAGAGCACAAAATGGGGGATCCACACCGAGACGTGTTTACGGGTAAGCCAGCTTGCCATTGAGAACCCTCCTGCTGCATCGTGCTAAGACTCGCTGGCTGAGGGCCCAGCTCAGGGGTAGAGTGGAATGGAGGCTTGGAGGGAACCCCCCAAGACCCCACTCCACCCACCGCCCCATCGCCATCACCCAACAAACATGCCACCAAATTCTTCTTGGGCCAACTGTCAGGACAGTCCCGCCCCAAAACCGTGGCTAAACAGCGAAGACCGTAACAATCAATAGCCTGCAGGCGCTGTTCGGTCAAAGGTGTCTGCAAAAATGCCCGGGCATCCCTCTCTCCACTTATAACACTCCCCTCCCTAAATATCTGCTGTACTTGCTGGTCACTAGGCTGTACCGTGTTATCCTCCCCGGTAAATGATGAGTCATTAGACATAGTGCTGGTTATACAATTGTTGTTCATAAAAAAAAAAAAGTGCTTATTACTAATTGCAGTCTCGACTCACAAATTGTTAAAGATGCTTGAATGATTCTACTCTAGACACCTAACGAAACAATCTGCAAGTCCACCAATACAATAATGACACAATAAAAATTCCTCCAATATGCAAGAAAATTCTAGCCAGCTCTACTAGGTAGCATAGAATAGTTCTCCAAAAAAACATGTGATAGGATACTACTGAATCTTGTGCAAGGTCGCCATTTTGTTACGGCTGGATCGGCAATACATATTCGGGATTCTTGATCGTAGGACAGAAATGGCTTAAGTGACAACGACATGCTCGATTCCCGTCCCAAATACTATATGCTCCAGACAACAAAAGCACCAACAGAGTTATCGTCTACGGTAACGAGGTACCTCAACTCGGCGAAAGTGTACAACAGGGGTAGGCTATGAGGCTAAACTCCCTCAGACATTTATAGGTTACATTATTACTAAAGAAATGCAATACTCAAGAAACTACGTTAATATTAAGCCTCTAATAATGTAGAATAGAAGCAGGCTAAAGGTATGACAGTGAAATGCTAAATGACAAATGTACACGCCTACTTGAAAGCGCGTGCACTACAATAACTGTCCCCTACTAACATGCACTAGCATGTAGCATACAAGATGTTCATGATCCAGTAGATACCTAATAATACACATGGGAGGAACATAAATAGTAGTCACTTATTATAATAATGAATCTATACTTGGAATAACTAAAAGGTTGCAGGCAACAGTACTGCGCCGGTAGCCTACTACCGCATAGGCTACTTCGCTTCTCTCACTCTGTCTCCCCTCCGAGTCCGTATGCGCCCTACGCAACAGAACTCCGGACACAGCAGCAAAACGACAGTGCAGTTAATTGATACATGAAAGTATTAATAGTGTTGTCTTGTGTTTGAGTAATGTGTATTGTAAAGGGTTACATACATATACTTAAAGAGAGCTGCAATGCATAGTAAAATAAAGATATATCCCACTCATCATCCCCATGTGTTCTAGCTAGCAGGCCAAGTCACAGGAACAACGATTCCCAGCACCGAAAGCGAGAACCCAGGAGAAGACTGTAGAGAACACAAGGACAGATAAATTACGTTACTCTACTATACCGGCACTACGAGCGAGCTGTAGTCTCGGGTACTACACTCGCTCCTGGCTCGGTATGCAAATCAAGGCTAAGTCCTCGTCCCTCTACAGACAACTCCTGGGCATGGTCGGGCTCTTACACATGGCACCAGTCTAGTCACAAATGGGATGATGAGCGGGGCATATAACTCGTGAACATGTAGAACGTTCACCAACTATCCTCATCAAGAAGATCGCTGTTCACATTAACCCCTTAAATCTAATACATGATTTACTTGCCCTAAGAGTAATACGAGAGGTGAGTGCTGAAACTCCTTTAGGACCTCAAGGGAAGGTTATGCATTTAAATAGAGAGAAGAATGAAATGAGAGTAATGTCGTCAGAGAGAAAGAGTGCAACAGTGAGAAGTTGGGAGAGAGGGCAAGGGATGTTAGAATCTCAAAGGTTCTAGGCAACCTGGTCATGGAACACGCAGCCAGCCTCCAGGCAGTGTGCTGTACGACAAGATGGGCCCAGCCCAGGCAGCGTAGGCAGGCAACAATGGACTACCAACCCTGTCGCGCCTAGCTATAAGCGCAGGGCTGCCAACCAGTCCATACGTCTGGCAACCAACCCGGCCGGCAGTGTGGCGCGTTGCTACCCTCTTGCTCTGAAGCCTAACTCACTCTCTCTCTCTGAACTCCCATTGTCTTTTTCTATCAACTTCTCTATTGATACTACATATTAAATGGAAGGTCTCGACATGCCTTAAAACAAAACCCACCACTGGTTAGCACATGACGAGACCTTTGCAGAGATACAAAGAACATAGTTATAAGTTGTCACTCAATATATATTGCGGCTGACGGTAGCCAGATCACGGGCGGTACAGTCGAGTACCAAGGAGTACAATCAGGTTGCGTTGCAAAGAACTGGGGTGCGTCACACGGTATAACAATCAAACCTAGGTATAATATAGAGTACCTGTATAACAATCAAGCCTGTGTATAACATAGAGTACCGGTATAACAATCAAGCCTGTGTATAACATAGAGTACCAGTATAACAATCAAGCCTGTGTATAATATAGTGTACCGGTATAACAATCAAGCCTGTGTATAATATAGAGTACCGGTATAACAATCAAGCCTGTGTATAATATAGTGTACCGGTATAACAATCAAGCCTGTGTATAATATAGAGTACAGGTATAACAATCAAGCCTGGGTATAATATAGAGTACCGGTATAACAATCAAGCCTGTGTATAATATAGAGTACAGGTATAACAATCAAGCCTGTGTATAATATAGTGTACCGGTATAACAATCAAGCCTAGGTATAATATAGAGTACCGGTATAACAATCAAGCCTGTGTATAATATAGTGTACCGGTATAACAATCAAGCCTAGGTATAATATAGAGTACAGGTATAACAATCAAGCCTGTGTATAATATAGAGTACAGGTATAACAATCAAGCCTAGGTATAATATAGAGTACAGGTATAACAATCAAGCCTGTGTATAATATAGAGTACAGGTATAACAATCAAGCCTGGGTATAATATAGAGTACCGGTATAACAATCAAGCCTAGGTATAATATAGAGTACAGGTATAACAATCAAGCCTGTGTATAATATAGAGTACAGGTATAACAATCAAGCCTAGGTATAATATAGAGTACCGGTATAACAATCAAGCCTAGGTATATTATAGAGTACCGGTATAACAATCAAGCCTAGGTATAATATAGAGTACAGGTATAACAATCAAGCCTGGGTATAATATAGTGTACCGGTATAACAATCAAGCCTGGGTATAATATAGAGTACCGGTATAACAATCAAGCCTGGGCATACTATAGAGTACCGGTATAACAATCAAGCCTGGGTATAATATAGAGTACCGGTATAACAATCAAGCCTGGGTATAATATAGAGTACCGGTATAACAATCAAGCCTGGGTATAATATAGAGTACAGGTATAACAATCAAGCCTGTGTATAATATAGTGTACCGGTATAACAATCAAGCCTGGGTATAATATAGTGTACCGGTATAACAATCAAGCCTAGGTATAATATAGAGTACCGGTATAACAATCAAGCCTAGGTATAATATAGAGTACCGGTATAACAATCAAGCCTGGGTATAATATAGAGTACCGGTATAACAATCAAGCCTAGGTATAATATAGAGTACCGGTATAACAATCAAGCCTGGGCATACTATAGAGTACCGGTATAACAATCAAGCCTGGGTATAATATAGAGTACCGGTATAACAATCAAGCCTAGGTATAATATAGAGTACCGGTATAACAATCAAGCCTAGGTATAATATAGAGTACTGGTATAACAATCAAGCCTAGGTATAATATAGAGTACCGGTATAACAATCAAGCCTAGGTATAATATAGAGTACTGGTATAACAATCAAGCCTAGGTATAATATAGAGTACCGGTATAACAATCAAGCCTAGGTATAATATAGAGTACCGGTATAACAATCAAGCCTGGGTATAATATAGAGTACCGGTATGACTATAGAAGAACAATTTGTAATATTAACAGTTTAACATAAGACACAGTAATATACATCGCTGATACAGCCAGCCTTATAGCTAAGTTTATATTATGATTTCTCTTAAAAAAACATCCCTATATCATCACACATTTCCACTCTCCCTCTCTATCTCTCTATCATACATAAGTTATTAAAGTACATTAAGTACATGTAGTATTCATGTAGTTATGTAATTTGTATCTTTGCACACACAGATTTAGGCATAGTATTAGCTTTACTACCATTATTAATAAATATTGATTCACTTAACATATACAGTTTACATTTTACAATTCAAAACAATTAACCCGTCGAGCCCCGGCTAGTCTTTTATTTTTTGTTCACCAGAACCCGGCCCATTTTCAAATTTTTTTTTTATTCCAGGAACAATAGCGAATGGGTTAGGAATGAAGGAAAAACCACGAAAAACCGCTCAAAAAGCTTAAAGAATGGTCCTACAGAGCCCCCGAAAACATATTTTACATGAGTAAAAAATTGAAGGCAATTTCCCCCAAAGACCAGGCGATTGCGCGCTCACGCGCACGCACGTGGACTTTGAGAGTTTTCAACTATCGGCACGGTTGCGTGGGATACGTACACAGTTCCCATACAAATCTGAGCCCTCTCGAGTGGCTACAACTGAGGTTACGGTCGGAGCAATTAGGGTGACTCGTCAGACGTGTCGCTGGGGTTGTGCGTTACATACATAGGCGACGCGCCAGACGCGTCGCTGGGGCCGGACGGGTTAAAGGAGATTTATAAACATGAAGCAGAAAATAAATATAGTTGATAACTATATTGGAATATAAAAATAATATACCAAACCAGAGTATGTTCACAAAGTGACACAAACGTGCATGAGTGGAAAATGTATAGTATCACTTTCAAATGGAGAGGGAGAGAAATGGTACGTGGGTGGATGTGGGTGTGTGTGTGTGTGTGTGTGTGTGTGTTAAAGCCAGATGTAAGAAAAATTGAGGTGAAGGATGAAGGGGAAGCGGGTGGTGCCGTTAATGGAATATATGTGTATACAACAGTGGTATGTATATATGTATGTATGTGTGTGCGGGTTAAAGGTAAGGACAAGTCGTGGTTGTTTCGTGTCTGTGTGTTTGTAACTGCACTTATTTCCATATATTGTATAGATTGTCATGTGGTTTTGGCTGTATTTCTTTAAACCTAGGACGTCCAAAAAAAAGTTATATTATAACAAATGTAAACATATATAATATTATATATATTTTAGTTTCGGATTATCAAAAGTTATTAATAAACAAAAATTCCCTGAAGGGAAGCTTAAGCCAATATACTGCAGAGAACAAATCTTATAATCGAAGTGGGGTAGTAATGCGATAATATTACAAACTAACATGAGTAACAACGATACACGCAAAGATATATAAACATGGGTGATCTATTACAATGTCAGGGGGTAATAAGATGACATATATGACACTGGAGATAAAGGGGATAATGGAAATATCGAGCTCCAAAAAGAATACTGAACTTAACGAGGAGAAGAGCCAATGAGGTATAACAGAATGCATAGATATTGGTTAATATGGAACCAGTCATAAAGAGGGGTTTGGGCATACAAGGGTAATACATTAAGCTACATAACACAATTATGAAGCAAGATATACAGTATATGTTTATAGAGGCGCATATAGCGAGCAGTGGTGAAGAGAATGGTCGGAAGAACATAAAGGTAGCATGAGGGACGAATAATAGACAGACATACATAAAACTGGGAATGAACACAACATACAAATGTAACACTGACAAGGTAATGCAGAAAGTCGGCACAGTTATGGGAAAATATATTTAGGTTTAGTCCAAACTAGCACAGTAATCAAAGATGTGAGGGAAAAGGAAACTGTTGGATATGAAGGAACACGGACCAAAGACAAATATGTAGGGTTAATGGAAATGAGAAAGGCTGCAGTGTAGCCAACATACAACAGTATGCAGGAACACACGGGATAGGAGGGAGGAAGTAGATATGCAGTACATATACAGCAATGAGACAGGAATGAGATAGTAGCTAGCAGAGGTGAGGCTGGGGGGTTGCAGTAGAGAGACAGTATATATACGAAACACGAGACTGGTATGAGATAGTAGTTAGCAGAGGCCAGCTGCACACCAGCCGCACCACAGTCAATAACCAGGCAACCACCAACTCCATCGCCTGCAACTATACCTGCGACGGAAGCAAGGATAGCAGTAAAGAATAAAACAACTAAGAAGCAATCCACACTGACTCCGAAGGGAGAGAAAATACCCACAAAGAAGAAGAGAATAGTTTTTCCTTCACTAGTCTCCAAGCGACATCATGCCTAGACCCAGATGATGATGGCATAACGCCTCTTGGGGTACCTGACTTGGGACCTCAGGTGATCTGTTCAAAAGAGCCGTCGACTTCCAACCTAAAAATGCCCAATATCACCGCTCTCCAGAGTCTGCTCCAGTAACCCGGACATCCAAGTATAGCAACAGGTACAAGAAAAGCAAGGTGTATTGGATGGAGAACTTTTTTGTCAGCTTTACATCCCTTAAGCACCTCAACGCTTCCCCAGATCGAGATTAAGGTGCTTCGCAAGACCCAAGTCTTTTTAGAGGTGTTTCCCAAAACCTTTAAGGTGCTTTCTAAGGCCTGATCAAAGACTTAACCAATGGTGCTTCCTAAGACCAGAAGTTCGCCTCCAAAGGCCCGAAACTTGGTGTTTCCAACGACTGACAAGGTGCTACCAAAGACTCCAGGGTGCTTCCGAAGACCTACCTAACACTTCCAAAGTTCAGCGAAGAGAAAGGAGCAGCAGCAACAGACGACGGAGCTGCCCCAATAATACCCAGTCCCAACATTTAGCACCTACGCCCAGAGACCAGGATCGTTCTCACCTTTGAACCAGAACTCACATATAGTACAGTATATGTTGAAATTCCCTTGAAGATCCTTTTAGTCCTTTTATAATTTATTAATCAGTCCACACACTGTCCCCTTGCTACTCGTTACAGATAATTATACCTCATATTCTTAAGACGACTGCGCCTTCATTAGTTATCACTGTTTAATATTCAGAAACACAGAATCCACTAAAAATATTTCACACTATTATTATTATGCTTATTAATTTATACATTTACAATATATGTACATTCTCCTTTGCAGGTTCTATTCTTCGTATTTCTGGTCTAAGTTAAGTACCTCCAGTAGAATTAAGAGTCTACGCTTGTCAAAATTAGACCAGCAAGTAAATTTTATTAAGACAGTTTTGGCTAGGCAAATTAAATGTAGTGATATGATGGTTTTACGTAAAAATAAACTATTAGTTAAATATAAATTTGCGTCTCCATCTACCTGGCCGCTGGCATTAACGCTCTCTCTCTCTCTCTGTTAGTTCCTTTATGGCACGTCATTTCCTTCACGACTGAGAACAAATCGCTGACACAGTTTTACCCTTCCATTCTTTTGTGTCTTCGCCTCGTAGTTCTTTCCTTCGTTACATTTCTGCTGACACTGATTACAGGTCTTTGTTGTCTATGTTTTTATATGAACTTTAAACCTTAACTGAGGGTATATTATTACTCTTGACTATATTATTGCGTTTCATTGTTCATCTGTATTCAATACATAATTAGGATCACAATGCGATACGAATGGTATTAGGTTCTTTATGGTCAGAGAAAAACAACAAGTAAAGTGATGATAATAACATAATCATAGTTTGTAGAATGGTAAATTAAGTAATTCATACCCAGTGGTCCAATAAGTACGTACATTTAAATAAAGTAGTACCTATCGCGTCATTATCTTAGTAAAACTAGGTTAAAAAATGTACAATAATTAAGGTACATTATGACAAACTTTTAAAATCTAGCTACTCAACTTGTGTACATACATACAGTACATACATACATTCATACAAGCTTAAAGACCATTTCGTCCACAGAAAGTGTGGTTTCGTGTTCATGTCCTAAATGGCGGAACTTTATCCGGCCTCGTCTCCTAGACTAAAGTCATCGCACTCCTAACACACTACTATGGGTTTCAGAGGCCGTATTACATCGTTTTTCGGGAATAACTTATGAACAAATAGTTGGATCAGTATGATATTTTGCCACAACTTGTTTCACACTGTGCCCTAATTTTTATTAATATTGTGCATTACCAAAAGTGGATAATTAAGCCACTTATCCCTGTGTCATGAGGTTAAAGTCACACCTGAATAACTAGGAAACGGACAAGGCTACCGTGGCATACCTGTGAAACCACTAAACCATTATTGCTCCTCCATCAAACATGGTAGTAATCAGCCACCACCCAACCCTATTATCGTCATTATATTCAAGTTGTCTGTCACTATTATTTTAATATAAATATGAAAAATTACATATTTTGTAAATATTTATAATTGATAGTGACATATAACTTGAATATAAAGACGATAATAGGGTTGGGCGGTGGCTGATAATTACCATCTTTGATAGAGGAGCAATAATGGTTTGGTGGTTTCACAGGTACGCCACGGTAGCCTTGTTCGTTTCCTAGTCATTCAGGTGTGACTTTAACCTCTTGACACAGGGACAAGTGGCTTAATTATCCACTTTCGGTAATGCACAATATTAACACAAAATTAGGGCACGGTGTGAAACAAGTTGTGGCAAAATGTCATACTGATCGAGCTGTTTGTTCATAAGTTATTCCCGAAAAACGATGTAACACGGCCTCTGAAACCCATAGTAGACATACACCTTCCCTATAATGTGAAGTGGGAGTCCTCTCTTGGTGAAAATAGGCAATAGCTCTCTAAGCTTCCCCCTTGCAACTTCTGATTCTAGCAATGGTTCGGTATACACACACACAGACACACACAAACACATAATCATATATATATATATATACATATATATAGGCTATATACTGTGTAGTGTATATATATATATATATATATATATATATATATATATATATATATATATATAACGTAATATACATACACACCAGGTGCATGTATTATTATGTACCCTCCACTAACCGACTTTACTCGTAAACTCAATTAATGAAATCAACAAATACATGTGGCAGTCCAGGGATGCGAACCTAGGATGCTCACACCGAAATTCAGTGCATTTATCCATTGCACTACGAAGACAGTTATAGCAAATTTGAAACACTGCACAATAGAGAACGGGTTAATATTCACAGATCTTTGTTAAGTTGTGGTTTAAATTTTGTTATGAATGAATTTCTCCATTAAAATTGATCTTCAGTACATAAAAATATAAAAACATGAGAATAGCTGGTGCTTAAATGCTAGGGGACTAATGTCTTGACCCTGTGACTGACAGCCAGCTACTGACACTGGTGATGGTTGTTGTCGGGGAGGTTTTGTTCCCAAATTGAAGATTTAAGTTTCATGAATTAAGAGTCAAGAATTCATAAGACTGTTTGAGTTTCTAGATTTATTTTATATGGAATGATTTGATTTTCATTAGTATCGTAATTTATAGTCTGTTTCGTCTGATTTGTGTCCCATGCAGAGTGCTCCACTTCACAAGAATGTACTCTGCAACATACACGCTCTTAATATCTGACTCAAACACCAAGACACGCAGGTTCTCTAGGAAAAATGTTTATCTTCCTCTTTGCTCTATTAAAGCAGTAACAAGGCGACACAAAAATAGCTATTGTCCCCCCCGAGTCTCGTCTATAGTGCGTGTAGTATGCAAGAGAACTTCTAAGGTTATTGTATACTGCACCAACATTACCTAACCATACCCTTACTAGACTCCCAGAACACTCTATATTATACCCAATCGCTTAGGAATTGAGAACAATAGAGCAAAAACCCATGGAAAGTCCAGTGCAATAAACTTCTGTGCCACGCCTATTATCCCTAGCCTGTCCTAATAATATACCGAGTGGCTCTCTTCAGCACAGCTCGGTGGTGGTGTTGCAAGGGGTAAACCACTTTAATGACTTAACCCTTACAACATCATCTGAGGTTTGCTCAATACAACCGAGTACAATGGGGACACCCTCACCTAGTAACATGCTCCACCCCTAGTCCCAAACTGCACCGAATGTATTGCTGCTAAAACTAAACAAGGCTCAAAGGGTTGATATCCTGGGGAAGTTGGAAACTGGCTGCCACCCAATAAGGGTTGGAAAAGACCCGAGTCAAAGGATGCTGTGTGGTGGAAAAAAGCTTAGCCTACCATATCACACACCCAGCAACCTCTGTACTCAAAGGCCTGACAAAACAGAGATAAACAGTCCAGCCATCCAATCGCCCCAGTGATATCAACCATGAATAATATGCACATATAGTAATGGTGAAACAATGCAGCAGAATAATGGAAAAGAACATGGAGGTATATAAGGAGAAGCTTATATTCTAGATTGTGCCAAGGAAAAGAAATGCAGTACCTCTTAACAAATACACTCCTGTATGCCAAAAAATAGTTATGTTAATAAAAAATAGGTTAAATGACTCCCAGACTTGCCATGCTACTATTCAATAGGAAACAAGATCGTAAATGCTGTTAACAAGGGAACTATATGGCAAGCCGGTGACAGCCCACGCAGCACATGTGCTCACGAGTGAGGCAGCAAGCCAGCAACACTGGGCAAGCCTCGAGAAGGAGGAAGGGAGCTCCAAAAATCGCTAGACTCAACAATTATTATAAACTCCTAGGCTCAAATTAACTATTCAAATGTAATCAAGTAAATATAAGGCATCATTGTGTAAACGTATGGTAAACAAAATAATCCCCCAAGGGCTGAACAAAAGAAGTAATTATACTCGTGGCAGCCAAAGAGATCGCTAGCCTCTCTACCAGGCCCCCCACATGGTAACCATGACGTCACTGCTGGACACAAGGGATACAGGGAGCGAGAGAGAAAAAAACATGGCTCTCTCCCAATATAACACAGTCTATGTAAATTATTATAACACACATACAACTGAACTGAGGTTTTATAAATTCAGGGGAATGTGACAATATATATATAATAACCACAAATATACATGAATACACCCTGGTATACTGAAAATATAAATATGACAGAAATAATGTATAATGTATTCTTGCAGTAAGCTAACTATAACTGCAAGAATGCGCACATTTGTTACGGTGGACATTCCTTTATATTACACAGTTCCTATTAACTATGTAGGTACCCTGTCACGTCACCAAGAGGTTTTGCAATATTCTTATTCCTCCAGAAACGAGGTGATCTCGTGTACTTTGGTCGGATCAGTACGTAGGTTAATGTATGTGGTTCGTGTTGGGTGTATGTCTCTGTGAACGTATTGTGTGTGTCTGTGTGTGTAAGTGGCGTGGCAATATTGAGAAAACTAAAGAAAAACAAGGGACCATGTTACTGTAACTCAAGTATCTAATTTACCTATATATTGTGAGAGTGTAATAATAGTGTGAGATGAGAAGGACAGTATAAGAGAACATGTTACTGTTAATTAATCAGTATCAATATTATTGATGTTCAAACCAACTTTACCTAACCTAAACCAATAGTATTGGTTGACTTGGCACTGGTTTAGAGCTATTGGTTGAAATGGTTAGCTGGTTGAGGTACCCGGTTACTATTACTATTAGTCATGCTAGGATATGCTAGGATCGCATCTATATTAAGTTAGAATAGGATACGTTTTCTTACACGAGGATAAGTAAGGGTAGGTTTGTATATCATAATATAATAGGCTGGATAGGATAAAGTAGGTTAGGTTAGAGTAGGTATGGTTTGGTAGTTAGGATAGGACAGGTTAGGTACGTAATAGATAGTCTAGGCTAAATACAGCAGGTTAGGCGTTTATATCAGCGGATTCCTTTGGCCGTTGGTCTGAGTGTTTTGAAGTGGTTGGTGGGCTGCAGTGACAGTGGTGAACTTTTGGGGTGGTTTCGTGAACATGTGATGTGTGTGTGTGCACCATTGTGTCATTTGGGTGGCCTAATGTCTCAATGTTTTCGTCATACACAGGTTCATAGGGGTAAAGTCCGATAATCCGAAAAATCCACTAATCCGAACGAGAGCCGGTCCGCTGCCCTTCGGATTAACGGAAGTTTACTGTATATATATATTTTTTTTTTTTTTCTTCTATATATTCCAACTACTCCCTCTCGGGCATAGGCTGATAGCCTTTACACTCTACCGCTGAACACGGTGAGGCCCGTGAGGTCTTGTTCCAGTCTAGGGAGTGAGACATGCGAAGCACCTACTCACGGCTCGAACCCAGCTCCATCTCTGAAGCTCCTTCGCCCCTGCGCTTCACAGTCTCACTCCCCAGGCTTGGACCCTCACTCTCAGAACGCCACCTATTGAGCAATTAACTCGCTAGGCATTGCCCCCCTGTAGCATATTTTGAATATGGGAATATTCATACAGTGCTATTTAATCGGGGAACAATGAGGGTATTTTGTTTTGGCATTTCGGTGTGCTGTGGTAATGCACTGATACTAGGTACAGCACAAATTCCATCCCAATAATATCTTCCCATTGACATGTTGGGATTCGAACCCGGGTCCATTGGATTACCAGTCCAGTGGCAAGACCACTCTGCCACACCTCCTCTTAACAGTACTGTAGTGGTATTTTTATTATTTGTACGGTATTTATTTTTGTGAATGTGAATGAAATAAGTGCACATGAATTTCTGTTAATCTTTTGTTTTTAATTTTTCCCTAGTTTTAATTTCTTCTATTGGTAATATTATTTTTCTGTGGGCCACATTACCCAGGTGGAAAGCGACTTCTAGTTAATAAAAAATCATCATCTTCATTTGTTTGCCGATTCTAAGACCTTTCGCCCCATTTCTTTGTCAATATTAAGACCTTTCGTGCCATTTATGTGTCGATTTTTTGTCTGACGAGCGATAGCGAGCCTGTAATTCTGGAGGAATTGGCCTTCGTCCGTGACATTTTTCTATCGAAAAATTTACAAATTAATCTCGAAGGGGGATCTAACACTATCGGCGACCCAGGTAGCTCAACATGCAACCAGAACAGCTAAAAAAGAAGGGATCAGTCGCAACAAGGTCATGGCTAATTGGTAGGAAGCAGAGAGTCAGCATAAATGGTACGAAGTCAGAATGGGGAGCAGTCAAAAGTGGTGTCCCCCAGGGATCTGTATTAGGTCCTCTGTTGTTTGTTATATACATAAATGACCTTGATTTAGGTATAACTAGTAGGATAAGTAAATTTGCAGACGATACCAAAATGGGGAGAACAATTGATTCAGATATAGATATAGAGTGCCTCCAAAGGGATCTAGATACCTTACACGAATGGTCAGTAAATTGGCAGATGAAGTTTAACATTTACAAATGCAAGGTATTAAAGATAGGGAAGATGCATACAAATGTTAAATATAAACTAGCTAATATGGAATTAGAAAACTCGAATTGTGAGAAAGATCTAGGTGTGTTTGTTAGCAATGATTTGAAGCCTAGACAACAGTGTATAAGCGTTCGAAACAAGGCAAACAGGATTCTCGGGTTCATCTCTAGGAGTGTGAGTAACAGAACTGCTGATGTTATCTTAAAACTTTACTTGTCATTAGTGAGACTCCATATGGATTATGCTGTTCAATTTTGGTGTCCTTATTACAGAATGGACATAGATTCATTGGAGAGAGTACAATGTAGAATGACAAAAATGATCCATAATATTAGAAATCTTCCGTATAAAGAAAGGTTGAAGAAATTAGGCTTACATTCGTTAGAGAGACGCAGAATTAGAGGGGATATGATAGAGGTGTTCAAGTGGGTTAGTGGGATTAACAAAGGGGACATGACAAATGTACTAAAGCTCAGTGATAGCGAAAGAACTCGTACCAATGGTTTCAAATTAGATCAATTTTGTTTCAGAAAATATAGGATATAGGCAAATATTGGTTTGGTAACAGAGTTGTAGATGGGTGGAATGGACTACCAAGTGCTATAGTGGGATTACAAACGATAGGGAGCTTTAAGATAAAATTGGATAAGCATATGGATGAGAAGGGTTGGGTGTGAAGGGGGATCAGCCGGGTTGGGCCAATCAGCGCTCTGCAGACCCCGTAATCCTGCGTTAAATCTCTAACCGTTTTGGTAAGATGATCCTCAGGGTATTAGAGTGTTCAGCCTATAATTGGGGTTGTGTGGGACAGGGATCTGCCTTGCTTAGGCCAATCGGCTTTCTGCAGACTCCCATTTTCTTATGTTCTTATGTTCTTAGGCTAAGCCACGTCATTTTAGGTATTAGGCTTAGTTACCTGAAACACATGAGGAGGCAATTATAAACTCCATGTATCTACATTATATACGTCCCCATACTTGTATTAGTTATCACATATAGTGTATTTGTCTTGTCTCTTTACATATACAGCACCGGTATATTGAGAGTGAGTTGGCTGGAAGGAATATTATATCTGCAAACACTTGTCAGAGGCACAATTGTTCTACAACCTCATAAACTAACTGCTTGTAATTATTCTGGTTGTCCATTTTATCACCAAGTGGTCATTATGAAGCATCAAACACCATGTGGTATTATATATGGGTTGCACATTTTAAAGCATCAAAAATGTTCTCTGCATTTTATATATTCACGAATCTTGTTGACCGTAACAAAATCAAACACCCTCACCACTCTTTCAACACATCTGTCCCGTTTTTAGTCAGACCAATAATAATGCAACCAAGAAGAAGATCAACAAGAAACGGCCATCCTTCTGTTCTAAACAAAGGCAACACAGCTCCTTATAGATGTCCTGGCTTGAACCTAAGTGTGTGCTAATAGATAAATACTACGGTGGTTATGGTAATGAACTGGGATATTAATGAAACACCTACATTTCATTAATTGAGTTTAGCAGTGAAGTTGGTTGGTGGAAAAAAACATACTAAATAATATATACGGTAGGGTTAGAGAGAAAACAAAACATATATATATCTTTATCATCGAGTATTTGAATAATTAATATTATTAACAGATATACTGCTTGTTTCGGTTGTTGGGCTGTCTATTCGACATCATGTTCTGTACTTGGGTGTACCTGTGAAGGCATGTATGTGTATATTATAGTAAAGGTGTGTGCATGTATGAGTTAAGCAGTGTGGACATGGCAGGTAGAAAATTGACTGCATCTATACCATGATGTATATATATCTCTCTCTCTCTCTCTCTCTCTCTCTCTCTCTCTCTCTCTCTCTCTCTCTCTGTATAATAGGGATATATTACCACTCAGATACATTGCAGGATAAGTATGCCATACTTTCTGCAGGGTTCAGTTCCATTTGTGAAATATTTTCAAGTACGTTTGTTTGATATAACATTTCGACCTACGGCAATATATTCAAGTGTACCCGAGTGTTTCAGACAGCTGTGGGGAATGTTTTATATGGCTGGCCACACTGATATATGACCTGTTATATGGGAAATACACGAGCGTGTACGGTCGTGTCGGTTTATAGTTTGTATACATTCACGAAGGAAATAATGATTAACTTTCAAGGAAGTTTTGCATGGGCCGTTTTAGCGGCAAATGTCTTTAATGTTAATACAGTATATACATACATATATACATGCATACAATAGTTTAACATCCTTGTCCTTTACATTGTAATGGTTCAGCCAAATGGAGTTCAGCAGTTGTACTGTAGTACAATTATATTCTGCCAAGACACTGCCCCATTACCTCATCACTGTGGTTGATGTTGGAATAGTTGAATAGGAAAGTTGATATGTTGGCCTCTCAGACAGCAATTAACATAAATATGTTGGCCTCTCAGACAGCAATTAACATTAATATTGTTTTCAAACTTATGCCTCTCACTATGCAACCTTCAACCATATGTTATACAAAGGATTAAGATGGTCTCTCGATAATTGAGTGTCGATCAATCCGGATTATGCCTGACGGTAGAGAATATGAATGACGGTGGTAGACTTGTGGAGGAAGGTGGATCGAAGTAATTGGGAATGAGTTGGTGTGTTTATGGTCAGAAGGTGGTGGAGGGAGGGACTGTGTATGAAGAGGTGCTATATGTTTAATGTGCAACATTTGGCAGGAGAGGAAACTGATGATCAAGATTTCAGTATATCAAACAAAGCGGTAGAACACCATTCAATCATCAAGACACGTGTGTGAAGAGTCCAGAGCATCGTTCAAGATAGTTGAGCAAGGAGAAACTATCTTTATATTCCAAACAAGTACAAAGAGTTGAACTATTAATTAGTCATACAATAACGTGAACTGTTAATGGAAGATATATAAAGATAAGAGGTGAGCGACAAAACAGACAAACATAACTAGAAGGTAATCAAGGCATACCTGGAATGGTTGCAATGGTTAGAAGGAGATGGGTCGCTTTTGTGGTCCCCCTTCTTCTTCATGTTTAGCTCCATTAGTGTGGCGATGATAAGAACTGTTGCCCCATTCATGTCAATTGTATGACCTTTCGTGCCATTAAGGTGTGGATTTTCTCTTTGCGAGCGATAGAGAGCCGGGACATTTTTCTACCGAAAAAATTACAAATTTATCTTGAAATGGGGTCTAGGTGGCGTATTAATATGCTTTATAAAAGTCCAGCGAAGAAACTAAAATAATATTACATAAAATAAAATATAAAATTATGAAAATGAACCATCCCCCCTTCAGCAATTCGTAACTTTACCAAACCTTCAATTACATATCTCAACATATGCTGTGCATTATATAGTAAATATGGCCACAATTACATATCTCAACATATGCTGTACATTATACAGTAAATATGGCCACAATTACATATCTCAACATATGATGTGCATTATATAGTAAATATGGCCACAATTACATATCTCAACATATGCTGTACATTATACAGTAAATATGGCCACAATTACATATCTCAACATATGCTGTACATTATACAGTAAATATGGCCACAATTACATATCTCAACATATGCTGTACATCATACAGTAAATATGGCCACAATTACATATCTCAAAATATTATGCTGTACATTATACAGTAAATATGGCCACAATTACATATCTCAACATATGCTGTACATTATACAGTAAATATGGCCACAATTACATATCTCAACATATGCTGTACATTATACAGTAGATATGGCCGCAATTACATAATCTCAACATATTTATTTTATTTTTTTCTATGTGATTGAGGAAGGCTAAAGGCAGAACTGCCTATAGCGAGTGCCTCCCCCATAGTTGAAAGAGTGACAGGGTCAAAATCAAGGGACGTTCAAGCCAAAATCCCTGGACACACGGAGTTTGAAGCAATTTAAGTCATAGGAAGAGGGAAAGACTGATTCTGGGAGAGAGCTCCAGAGCTCAGCTGTTGAGTAGAAGAAAGACAGAGTAACGTTTCACTCTCGGGTTGGAGAGTTGCACAGAGTAGGGGTGGGATTGAGTTGCAAGACGGGTAGCACGTGCCCTACGTAAAGGAGGTGGTATACACTATGTGACGTCTACCAGCGTTGGCAGAATCGCCTCTCGTTAGCCACTAGCGCTCGCCAGGGACATCGAAATGGGCTACAGTTATCAGAGAATGTTGTTCTTTCTTTCCTAGTAATCGCATTGTCACAGACAGTCCAGTGGTGGTCTTTGTTTTCGTCTGTGACAACGGGTTATATTTTATATCAACAGTAGTGATAATAGTGCCAGCGTGGGAATGAGAAAGACTTTCAGAGCGAGAAGGTAGTGTCTGGCTGTGTTTTGTGACGTCTCGGCCCGTGATTGGCCGACCATTGCGCCTTTGCGGGCTCCTGTGTAACTAACCTCATCCATGAGGGTCCCCAGGAGCTGTCCTTGTCAGGACAGGCTTGGCACGCGTGCTTCTAACATCCCCTTGCATACTCTCTCCCGATCACCCCCTTTATCATTGTTTCTCTCACTTGATTCTCTCTTTCCATACTCTAACCTTTATTAACTGCACAACACTCCCCTTGGGTTCTGCATACGGTTTTCATAGCCGGCCCATTGTATTGCATGCGCCGTCCTCAGAGATATTTACATGTACTTAGAATAGGTTTGAGGGTTCTTAGTTAGTATAGGTTAAGAACTTTGTGTGTCTCCATTATTGATTTAGTGTTTCTGCTCTTTTATTTAATGCTAGACTGGGATAAGGTATCTGTAGTCGTTGTCGCCAATGTGTGTACGGGTTGCTTATACCTACACGACTTCGACCGGTCCTGTGGTAGCCTGGGTTGTCTTTTCGGTTGCGTCCTTTGTGAGTGTAGCATTGTGTTGACTGAGGGTTTTGGCCTGTAACAGTTCCACACTTTGCTGGCTCTTTGCTTGTCTTTAGAGGGTCGCCAGGATAGAACCAGATACTAGTGATCTGGATCTATCAAGAGAGCACCCTAGTCAATTACCGTAACTTAAAGGATGCAGTCTTAACCTAAGAAGTGCGCATGGGGGTAATTAGAAACGTCCCCCTGTGCTGACGTATTTGAGCTGTTTCCATCACTAAAATATTCATTTTACCATAAATATCATTAATACTTATCCATACGCGCCTATTATGGGTTGATTATAAAGGTATTAACCTGAAACAACAATAAAACGAGTGAAAACAGCGTTTGGATGGTCAAAATCGGAGATACAGGCCGCGAGTTATATAATGTAGGGGTGAGGCAACCTGCTTTCCCGCCAATTTCCCTCAAGGCCACTGAGACACAGTCGATCGATACTCTCTTGCACTCGCTTGCTAACAGAGATGACAATGCCCTGCTTGCAACTCGCTAATGTTAGCACGAAAATATACCTCAGAATAAGGGAATAACTGGGAAAATAGGTGATAACTGAAGGAGGGGAGGAAAGTGGGGAAGGAGGGGAGGTAGAGGAGTGAGATTTTGCATGGCCCAGGGGCCAAAAAAAAAAAAAAAAAAAATTATGTTTAAAGTTGATTTTTTTTTTCTCTGACTCTTAAGAGTCTACCCGCAGTCCGCCGGGGGAACTCTTAAGAGTCTTCCCTCAGTTCCCGGGTTAACGACATTGCTAGGCTACGAGCCTGTCTTGCTCAACCCCAGTTCCTTAAATAGAGTGTCCCAGCTAGACATTATTAATCGAGTAGACACTTGTTAGTATTTAATATAAGCTCTTTGATATGTGCGCATTATTTTTCACAGCATTTATTAGTCTAGGTTGTTGCTGAGCTGCACAACCATAGCAGACTGTTTCGTTGATGAGGAAGTACTTCTTTTAGTGTCGAGCATTGCTACCGTTGCGCATTTATAGTATTCTCGGGTCAGTTAACATTATATGTCCAATCTTTTAGTGTATTCGATTTACACGTGTGGTGTCCTGCCTCCTGCCTTTATATAGTTAAAGATACGAGCATCTTATGAGCATCAGACTTTTTCAGAAGTTTCCAGGTCTATGCTGTAGGACTATACTTCACTTTCTTTCAGATAGGAGTGAAGAGTGTATTGTTGTTTAGAGTAATTGTATTGAAGCATCTTTTTATTGTATTAAATCTTGCAGTGATTTAATTGATCTTTCCATAGATTCCTTTTTATGCATTTTAACGTAACTTGCATCTTGTTTGTTATCAGGCTATACCAGTACAGGTTAGCCTGAAGTAGAGTACATTTATGCCCAGTTAAGGATACCCCGCTATCGCAGATTAACCCTGGAGGGTATAGGTGTTATTGTACGTCGGCATATAAGTTCGAGGGTTTGTATCTAGCCTACCGTTGTTGCATAGTGCCCTATTACTAGTCCAATCATTAACACCTTACGAGCGGCCTATGCGGTTTATTTATGTGTACCGCACAGCGGGGTGTTTTTAGCCAAAATAGGGCTGTTTACGTGATCATTTTCATGCCTAAATAAGACCCAGAACGTAAAACAAGTACCTATCCCTGAAAGGGCATAAACAGAGCTTTCGAATGACACCATAACGATCCTTGTATGATGGATAGTTTTCTTGCAATAACCGTGCAACGCGAGTGCAAAAAGCAGGTAATTCGGTACTTTCAGTACATAATTGAGTATGTAGCGAGTGAGAGAGGGAGGAGGGAGCTGAGATTTGTGTCAGTAGGTTCGCCGCGGTGGTCTGGAGCAGTCATACGCTCGCTAGTCTCCTGCCACCACTTGTCTCTCTCTCTCAGCCACAATACGTGCTGAAATTGCCACTCGAGTTATGTCGAGCGCCGCCACATAGTCCAGCTTTATTTAACTCGACTTATGTTGCTCGCCGCTAAATAAGGGTTAAGTGCCCTTGTTTTATTCGTAGTCCCGGTCGTAACAACTGGGAAAGCTCTGAAGAACACTGATTATTATAGTAGCGATAGAATAGCGAGAGAGATGCAACATTGCTGCGGAGAGAGAGAGATGGCAGAGAGTAGGTGAATGGACGGGAGTTAATGATACGAATGGCCTTCATTTCAACTTTGTCTAAGAGAGCGGTGCGAGAGGATCCTCCCAACACATGTGAACAATACTCAATACAAGGACGCACTATACCCCTGTACAGAGCAAGAAGCTGTGCAGGGGAAAAAAAAACCCTAAGGCGGTTGAGCACACCCAGCTTCTGGGAGGCTGCCTTAGCAAGACTGGTAATATGGTCCTTCCAACTGAGAGCAGAAGGAAAAGAGACACCAAGAAGATTGAGAGAAGATGAAGGATTGATTTTTGTATGCTGTGCATTATACAGTAGATATGGCCGCAATGTATATACTTTAAAACTTGAAGTAAAATAGTAGACTAAAGAGAGCATTTGTTCATATAAATCACGAGATCACAGAACAAAGAGCATGTAATGATGGTTACGAATGGAAGACTGTATAGAACATAATTATACAGTATATATGTTGAATATTTCACAAGATTACACTAGAATATGTATCGAATTGCACATATACCAAAATGTGGCCCAAACACCCGAGTCTCGCCACCTCCAAAACTAAGTGGGAAGCCTTTTACGGAAAGAATGGCCTTACCGTACCTGTCCACCCCCCCCCCCCCCCCTCCCCTCGCCAAAGCCAAAACAAACCTTCGTAATCCCCCCCCCCCCACGCACACAGCCGGCCTGGGGTTCGCTGACCAGAGCGGACCCTCCACCAATCAGGACGCCGAGCTGCAACCACACGCCAACCTGCTAACTGGTCTCTGGAAGGGTGTCCTGAAGCAAATCATGAGGCCCCTTCTATGCTCTTCCCCCTACCCCCCTCGCTGAGACCAAGTTGTGCCCTTGTGATCGGAACTTCGGCGGGACCCGGCACCTTCAAGAGTGTGTCATATTAGATGGGCAGAACTACAAGAAATGATCTCACTAACACCTGAGATCCTGAATGTTTACTGGCTTTACAGGTGCTCTCTAGCCCAATATCTTTAATTGCATAATGGCTAATCCAGAGTCTAGTGGGATCCTGATTGTTTACTGGCTTCAGAGGTGTTCTCTAGCCCCTCTCCACTTGTATAACGGCTAATCCAGAGTCAAGTGAGACCTAATATGCTTATTGGCTTCTGGGTAACCTAATAATAAATAGTTGAGACCTGGCTTTCAGGTTGGCTGTGCGATAAATAATTATCAATCCAGTTGTCAATTAAAACCCTCACAAGCTATATGTAACTTGGATTATTCATCCATAGGTATATTGTTATATGTTCTGACTAACCTCCAAGTTACAAAAAAAAAAAAAAACGCTACATACCTATGGGTGAAAAGCCTTGCCACTCACACACTTTATACTAAAACTCCAGCTAGGGAGTTCCCCACCTAATCGAGTCTGCCTAGGAGTTCATTGTGCATGTATTTACGTCTCTAAGTGTATAAATTAGGAGTTAATAGAATAAGTTATATCTAGATGCTTGCTAGCTTTAGATTCCTGAGTCACCCCAGGAATAAGACCTCCTGGTGGTGAAACGATGAGGTAGAACATGCTGTGAAAGAGAAAAGGAGATGCTTCAAAGCATGGAAGAAAGGAAGCAGCAAGGAGGAATACCAGGCAGCTAAACGAACTGCCAAAAGAGTTATTTACAATGCTTAAAATCGCATTAACCCCTAAAAGTCGGCTCACCACTTAAGTCGAGTTAAATAAAGCTGGACTATGTGGCGGCGCTCGACATAACTCGAGTGGCAATTTCAGCACGTAATGTGGCTGAGAGAGAGAGACAAGTGGTGGCAGGAGACTAGCGAGCGTATGACTGCTCCAGACCACCGCGGCGAACCTACTGACACAAATCTCAGCTCCCTCCTCCCTCTCTCACTCGCTACATACTCAATTATGTACCGAAAGTACCGAATTACCTGCTTTTTGCACTCGCGTTGCACGGTTATTGCAAGAAAACTATCCATCATACAAGGATCGTTATGGTGTCATTCGAAAGCTCTGTTTATGCCCTTTCAGGGATAGATACTTGTTTTACGTTCTGGGTCTTATTTAGGCATGAAAATTATCACGTAAACAGCCCTATTTTGGCTAAAAACACCCCGCTGGGCGGTACACATAAATAAACCGCATAGGCCGCTCGTAAGGTGTTAAGGACCTGGTCCTCGAACAAGTGTGTAACACTGACAATCCCAATGGGATCTTCAACCTAGCTAGGCGAGTTAAAAATTACAGTAGGGATATTATAGGTGAACAGTGTGTTAGAAACGATAATGGGAAGATTGTGTATGCAGAAAATGAAATCAGAGAGGCATGGAAGGTACACTATGAACGATTGCTAAATGTAGAGTTTGAATGGGATAAGGAACAGCTTAGTATCGAAAAAAACAATATCTGGGCCCCTCCTTTGATAGCACCAGCAGTAGTGAGCGACGCAATCAATAAAATAAAGGACGGTAAAGCTCCAGGTTGCTCTGACATTGTCGCTGAGATGATAAAAGCCTCAGGGGAGACTGGTGTAAACTTAGTCAATGAGTTGATAAACACCATTATTAAAGATGAGAAAACCCCAGAGGATTGGCTCAAAAGTGTAATAGTAAATATATACAAAGGAAAAAGGGATGCGCTAGATAGAGGAAATTATAGGGGCCTGAAAATGCTTGACCAAAGCATGAAGGTCTGTGAGAGAGTCCTTGAGGGTTTGATCAGGCAAAGCATCTCTATTGATGATATGTAGTTTGGTTTTATGCCGGGACGGGGTACAACCGATGATATCTTCAACAGGCAGATACAGGAAAGATACTTACTAAAAGGCAGGGATCTTTACTTTGTGTTTGTAGACCTGGAGAAGGCCTTTGATAGGGTGCCTAGAGATGTTGTGCAGTGGGCTATGAGGAAACTTGGTGTGGAAGAGTGGCTGGCGCGTGTGATAATGAAGATGTATGAGGACTCGCGAAGTGCGGTGAGGGTGAAGGGTGTACTGAGTGATGAGTTCGCAGTCCGTGTTGGAGTCCATCAAGGTTCAGTGTTAAGCCCCCTCCTCTTTATTATGGTCTTGGAGGCACTGTCTAGAGTTTTTAGAGGCGGACTCCCGTTGGAACTGTTTTATGCAGACGATTTAGTCCTAATAGCTGACAGTATGCAAGATGCTGAGGCCAAATTCAGAGAGTGGAGAGAGGGCATGGCGAGCAAGGGTTTAAGAGTCAATATTAACAAAACCAAGGTTATGCATTTGTAGATTGAGACGAGGCAATGTGGAAAAGAGCGGTGCATACCCATGTGCAGTGCGTGGAAAGGGAGTGGGCGTTAACTCAATTCAATGTAGCATCTGTCGATGTTGGGTACACCATGGGAGTAAGCGCTGTAGTAGAATAAAGGGACCCCTGCTGAAGGATAAGTCAGAAATAGAGAAATTTGAGTGCGTAGGGTGCAAAGGCGAGCTTGTGTTAAGTGATGATCCTGTGGCTATGAATTTTGGAAATGAGTCTTTGGAGCTGGTGAACAAGTTTTGTTACCTAGGAAATACCATCTCTGCCGGTGGTGGGGCCGAGGCTGCCACTGTTGCTAGAATTAGGTGTGGCTGGGGGAATTTCAGAGAACTGATGCCAATCTTGACCATGAAAAGAATGCCTCTCCCCCTGAAGGGAAAGGTGTTTGCCTCATGTGTTAGAAGTGCAATGACATATGCCTCAGAAACATGGGCCGTTAAGGATGTCAACAGAATGGAGCGTAATGAGATGAGAATGGTGAGATGGATGTGTGGGGCCAGGCTACAGGATAGAATAACAAATGTTGAGCTGAGGAGATGTATAGGTATAAAGAGTATTAGGGAGGTGATGCGTACAAGTAGACTGGGTTGGTATGGACATGTGGAGAGAATGGATGAACAACATTGGGTGAAAAAATGCAGGTCTGTGATTGTGGAGGGAGCTGCACCAAGGGGTGGACCGAGGAAGACCTGGGATCGGACTATACGCGCCGATCTCAAATCTAAGAACTTGACAAGTGAAGCAGCCCTTAACAGGGTTGCCTGGAACGCCGCCATTAGGACAAGAGACTGAAACTGCACTTATGTGTGGAACACTCAGTCTTAAAATGTTATGCATGTATGTAATAAGCTATTACTATAATCATTAGAACTGCTTGAACTAGATGAGACCTGGCTTTCAGGTCCCCACCACTGTAAATTATTTTCGATTATCCAGTTGCCAATTAAAACCCTCACACGCTATCCTTAACCCGGGAATGGCGAGAACACTCTTAAGAGGTTTTGGTGGTGAAAGGCGACGAACCTCTTAAAATCCAAGGCCTATAAAAAAGCCTTTTAACCCTTTGGCTGCGGCTATTATTTGGGCTATTTAGGGCATATTCAGGCACTCCTGAATGATAAATCAAGCATCTGCATTAAATGAAGTGTATTCTGCCGAAAATTAGGCGAAAATAGCTTCAAAATTATACCAGAACGGACCCTGTACGTGGTCTGGTTCACCCGCAGTGGTCCCAGTGAAACGCGGGAACCCCGCTATTATGTAACACTCGCTCGCTTGGCTACACTGGTGAGAGAGACAGAGAGAGACCCGCGCAAGACACATCCTAGCTTAGTGAGCTGCTCGGTGCCCTGAGGGTCGGAGGTGGGCCCCTCACGCTCCCGCCCACTGACACTCAATTTTTACGTTTTTTACAGGCTTTTAAAGCCTGGAAATTGCTGTAACTTGCCAAAACATTCCAGCACGTCACCCGCAGTGAAAGGGTTAAAAGGCCCCAGTAGCACTTAAAACAAGGGAATATCTGATATAGTGAAATAATTCCCCTTCATACATTCTATCACTCCTCCACATGTGTCAAAACCCCCTCCTTCCCCCCTTTCCCACCCCCCTTCAGTTATCACCTATTTTTTCTTTTATTCCCTTGTTTACGATGCATTTACCGCGCCAATATGTCCAAACCGGTCCTAAGATGTGGTTCTGCGTGTGTCTAGTGCGTGAGGAAAGAGAGAGGGTGAGAGACAGGCTTCAGTCTCCCTCTAGGCATCGAGAGAGGAGAGTGTAGGGCTTGCGCGTCTCTCACTTCATGACTGAACGGTCGGCAATAATTTGCGATTTTCACCCCTCAAATACTATTCCCACTTGTTTTATTGCTGTTACATGTTAATATTTTCATATTGAACATAAAATAGGCGCATATGAATAAGTAATAACGATATTTATTGTGAAATTACTATTTTAGGCGGGAATGAAGCCAAATATAGTCGCTTAGTGGTAGGGTGTTCACTAGATACAACTCGCGCTAACCGGGTTAACTTTAATTACTCATATATAGGTATGTTGTTATACGTTTTGACTAACCTCTAAGTTACCAAAACCACTTTATACCTATAGTTGAAAGGCCTTGCCACGCATACACCCAATTTATACTTAACTCCAGCTAGGGGATTCCCCACATAATCGAGTCTAGTTAGGAGTTCATTGTCGTGTAATTAAGTCTCTTAATATACTACCTAGAAGTTCATTGTTCAATGTTCATGTATTAACGTTTATCAGCATGATACCTATAAGTTCATTGTTCATGGTCGTTGTTCATGTATTGACGTTTATCAGCATGATACCTATAAGTTCATTGTTCATGGTCGTTGTTCATGTATTGACGTCTCTCAGTAAACCAACTAGTTCATTATTCTCTCCAAGTTTGTCTTAATATTGTATATAACTACATTTATTCTTGTGTACCACATTGAGATGTATGCAGTATTTTATCCTAAAGAGTTATGTTGATATTTAACCATGCATTGTACCTGTATTCATAAATATGAAATTCATATCAGCCCACTACTTAAATAATAAAGTGTGTACATCTGGATCTTGTATTCTCTCCACACTTCCCCACAGTAAAACAGAACCCATGAGAAATGGTAAAGAATGTGCAGATGCTCTAAGTGATAGTTGGCATCTTAAGTAAAAATCATAAACATTATATATATATATACATTATATATATATATACAGTATATATATAAATTTATTTATATATATATATATATACAGTATATATAAGCTATTAGTGTTACGCCTTATTAGTATTAAGCCCAGAGAGGGTAGAAAGAACATCTTTAGAAGAGATTAGAATATTAGGCATAAGAAAGAGAGAGGAGTGTGGAGAGGGAGGAATAGCACCGGAATCATCCAAGGTGGAGTTTCTAGCAAATGTTTGAGCGAAGAGTTTAGCTTTGTCAGAGGAAGAAGTGATGGTTGTGCCATCGGAATGGGAAAGGAGAGGGAAAGACGAGGAAGAGAAATTGTTGGAGAAGTTTTTGGCTAGATGCCAGAAAGCTTGAGAAGAGCTAGAGTTGGATAGTTCAGTGCATTTATTATTGATGAAAGAGTGTTTGGCAAGTCGAAGAACAGATTTGGCTTGATTCCGGGCAGAAACATAGGAAGAATGAGAGTCTTGAGTTTTAAGGCGTCGGTACCGTTTGAATGCTTCCTCCTTATTGCGGACAGCAGTAGAACAGGCGTGAGTAAACCAAGATTTTTTAGCATTAGTCTGAGAGAAAGAGAATGGGATGTATGCTTCCATGCCCGATAGGATTACCTTGGTAATGCGTTCAGCACTCTCCGAGGATCCCCGGCCACGGAAGCAGAAATCATTCCATGGGAAATCAAGAAGTACTGCCGGAGAACCTCTCAGTCGGCAGCGCCAAAGTGCCACAAGCGCCGCCGCTAGGAGGATCGGGTGGCCTTACTGGAGAGATAATGTAGGACAGGTGACAGAGATAAGTTTATGGTCGGAGGAGCCCAAAGGAGAGAAAAGATCGACAGTATAAGAAGAAGGGTTAGAAGTTAGAAACAAGTCAAGAATGTTGGGCCGATCACCGAGGCGATCGGGGATACGGGTGGGTTGCTGAACTAACTGCTCTAGGGCATTTAGGATAGAAAAGACGTAGGCTTGTTCACCAGATGGGTCAGTAGTGTGAGAGGAGAGCCATTGGCGGTGGTGAATGTTGAAATCTCCTAAGATGGAGATATCTGAGAAAGGATAAATGGATAGAATGTATTCCACTGTAGAGATTAGATAGTCAAATAATTGGGAACAGTTGGTAGAGTTAGGGGAAAGATAAACAGCACAGAAATATTTAGTAAGAGAATGACAGGAAAGTTTGAGCCATAAAGTAGATAATTCAGAGGAGTCGAAATCGGGAACACGAGAGCAAGTATATATATATATACATATATATATATATATATATATGATGATATTAACCATGATATACGACCCAGTTTGACATAATGATGTGAAGATGTATCTTTGCCATGGATCTCCATATACAGTGATATACTTATGAACATACTGTACGGGAGAAGGGAAGACTAACAAATAGAGAATAGCCAATTCATTGTGTACTGTGTCCCTATTAATGTAGTGAATACAAGACTTTATACAAACATTAAGTACACTGTCACCACAACGCGAACAAAACATTAATTACATCTGCTTCTATAAAAGGTTAATAAGGGATCACATAAATGTTTACTCTCGTTTATAATATGTATTCAGATCGTGTGACACACTGATAAACAAATATGAAAATGCTGAATGGCATAAATTATGATGTAGCAAATTCCATTGCCAAATCAGAAGTTTTCTACATTAGTTTAAAAATATATAAATACAAGGGTGTGTTTAGAGAGAGAGAGAGAGAGAGAGAGAGAGAGATTGTGCGTGTGTGTACTCTTCAAAGGTTCACCATTACTTTCAAGGTTCAACGTAAGACTGTTTACTTTTATTCAAGTGGTCCCATTTTTGTTTCTTCTTCTATGTGATTGATGGAGGCAAAAGGCAAAACTGCCTATTGCGAGTGCCTCCCCCATAGTTGAAAGAGTGACAGGGCCAAAATCAAGGGACGTTCGAGCCAAAATGCCTGGACACACAGTTTGAAGCAATTTAAGTCATAGGAAGAGGGAAAGACTGATTCTGGGAGAGAGCTCCAGAGCTCAGCTGTTGAGTAGAAGAAAGTTTGAGAGTAATGTTACACTCTTGGGTTGGAGAGTTGCACAGAGTTGGGGTGGGATTGAGTTGCAAGACGGGTACCACGTGCCCTACGTAAAGGAGGTGGTATACACTGGGAAAGCTCTGAGGAACACTGATTATTATAGTATCGATCGAATAGCGAGAGAGATGCAACATTGCGGCGGAGAGAGAGAGATTGCAGAGAGTTGGTGAGTGGACGGGAGTTAATGATACGAAAGGCCTTCCTTTCAACTTTGTCTAGGAGAGCGGTGTGAGAGGAACCTCCCCACACATGTGAACAATACTCAATACAAGGGCGCACTATGCCCCTGTACAGAGCAAGAAGCTGTGCAGGGGAAAAGAACCCCCTAAGGAGGTTGAGCACACCCAGCTGCTGGGAGGCTGCCTTAGCAAGACTGGTAATATGGTCCTTCCAACTGAGAGCAGAACAAAAAGAGACACCAAGAATTTTGAGAGAAGATGAAGGATTTATTTTTGTATTGTTGAAGAATAAGGGATAGTCCGCTGGGAGTTCCGTACGGGTAGATAGATGGAGAAATTTGGTTTTGGAAGCATTAAAGGTAAAAAAGTTTTCTCTGCCCCAATTGGAGATAGTATTTAGATCAGAATTTAAGAGTTCTATGGCTTCATTACGTTTGTCGTTGAGGGATTGCTGGCTGGGGCGTTCTGAAAAACTAATGGAGTAGTGCAAGGTTGAGTCGTCTGCGTATGAATGGATGGGAATTGTGGTACAGTTGAGGAGATAATTTATTAAAATTAGAAAGAGAATAGGAGATAGGACAGAGCCCTGAGGAACACCGGATTTTAAAGGGTGAGGAAGTGAACAATGGCCTTCCACAACTGCGGCTATGGAACGGCCGGAAAGGAAATTAGAGACAAAGGCACAGATGGAGGGATATAAACCGAAGGAGGGTAGTTTAGAAATTAAAGATTTATGCCAGACTCTATCGAAGGCTTTCGATATGTCTAGTGCAATAGAAAAAGTCTCACCGAAGTCCCGAAAGGATGATGACCAAGAGTTAGTAAAATATGAAAGTAGATCACCAGTAGAGCGACCCTTACGGAAGCCATACTGACGATCTGAGAGCAGATTATGAGAAGAGAAATGCTTAAGAAATTTGGAAGCAAGAATAGTTTCAAAAACTTTAGAAAGACAAGAGATGAGAGCAATTGGACGATAGTTGGAGGGTTGAGAGCGGTCACCCTTCTTTGGGACAGGTTGAATGTGAGCAAACTTCCAGCATGAAGGGAAGACGTTAGAGGATATACAGAGACGAAAGCGTTTGCCTAGGCAGGGAGTCAGCACGGAAGCACAGTTTTTGAGAACAACAGGAGGAACACCGTCCAGTCCGTACGCCTTATGAGTATTAAGCCCAGAGAGGGTAGAAAGTACATCTTTAGAAGAGATTAGGATATTAGGCATAAGTAAGAGAGAGGAGGGTGGAGAGGGAGGAATAGCACCGGAATCATCCAGGTGGAGTTTCTAGCAAAAGTTTGAGCGAAGAGTTTAGCTTTGTCAGAGGAAGAAGTGATGGTTGTGCCATCAGAGTGGGAAAGGGGAGGGAAAGACAAGGAAGAGAAATTGTTGGAAAGGTTTTTGGCTAGATGCCAGAAAGCTTGGGAAGAGCTAGAGTTGGATAGTTCAGTGCATTTATTAATGATGAAGGAGTGTTTGGCAAGTCGAAGAACAGATTTGGCTTGATTCCGGGCAGAAACATAGGAAGAATGAGAGTCTTGAGTTTTAAGGTATCGGTACCGTTTGAATGCTTCCTCCTTATTGCGGACAGCAGTAGAACAGGCGTGAATAAACCAAGATTATTTAGCATTAGTCTGAGAGATAGAGAATGGAATGTATGCTTCCATGCCCGTTGGGATTACCTCGGTAATGTGTTCAGCACTCTCCGAGGGTCCCCGGCCATGGAAGCAGAAATCATTCCATGGGAGATCAAAGAAGTACTGCTGGAGGGCCTCCCAGTCGGCAGCGCCAAAGTGCTACAAACGCCGCCGGCTAGGAGGATCGGGTGGCCGTACTGGAGAGATAGGACAGGTGACAGAGATAAGTTTATGGTCGGAGGAGCCCAAAGGAGAGAAAAGATCGACAGTATAAGAAGAAGGGTTAGAAGTTAGAAACAAGTCAAGAATGTTGGGCCGATCTCCAATGCGATCCGGGATACAGGTGGGTTGCTGAACTAACTGCTCTAGGTCATTTATGATAGAAAAGACGAAGGCTTGTTCACCAAATGGGTCAGTAGTGTGAGAGGAGAGCCATTGGCGGTGGTGAACATTGAAATCTCCTAAGATGGAGATTTCTGAGGAAGGAGAAATGGATAGAATGTGTTCCACTGTAGAGTTTAGATAGTCAAAGACTTTGGGAAAGTTGGTAGAGTTAGTAATCTATTACAATCGTGTTTTGAATACTGATATCGTCTGTAAATATATACCTAAACCTCCATTGTCCGTGATATATCAGCCACAGTGAACAATGACAACAAAGACTATGGAAAGGAGAAGCAATATTTTATAAAGGGATCACATTTTAAGGAGGGATGGGCCGGTTTTCTGGACAACTTTCTCCCTCATGGTTAGCCCCATTAGTTTTCGGATGTTAAGATTTTTGCTCCATTAGTTAGTCGATTTTAAGACCTTTCGACCCATTTCTTCGTCAAATTTTAGACCTTTCGTGCTATTTAGGTGTCAAATTTTTCCCTGGTGAACGAAAAATGTACAAATTAATCTAGAAGGGGGATCTAATGGCTGTTTTGTTTTTAATTTGATGGAGGTCTAGGGAGGAAACTAAAACAATAATGTATACATGCAAAAAATGCTCAAAATGTGAAGTTAATTGGCAGAATGTTATTTAGTTCTGGTATGTATCCTCTTGCTGTTTGGTACAGTGAAGTGGTGGTGTGAGTGTGTACGTGTATGTGTTGTGTCGTGTTGTGTTGTGTATGTGTGTGTGTGTGAGTAAATAACGCGATGGTCAGTATGCGTTACCAGTATTATAGACTTATATGTATGCAGGTGCCTGTGTTAGTAAAATTAACTCATGTACTGTAAGTTATTGTTTTCTCTATGTCTGTTGTTTACGGTCAATTACCAGTATGCATGTTAGTTATACTAGTCGCTATGTGCCAATCTTACGGTTAATATACTGTTCACATGTTAGTTATAGTAGGGTCATTTGCTTGGAATCCGTGACCATTTTGTTCCTACCTTTTTCTCTCGATGGATTTGACAACCTGAACCATTTTAAAGGAAAATTAGCTCCTATGCCCCTCTGAAAAATGACGGCTAACTCTGCTAGAGCCCAATATTCAAAATGGCCGCCAACGCCATCTTGAAAATCATGAAATGTAATATCTCTGGCATCAGATGAGCTACAAGGACGAATGAGGTGTCCTTTTTCACTAATTCTGGCATTACAAATCCACTGGAAGGGTTATTGTATTGTATTGTATATTGTATTGTTATTGTATTGTATTATACTAATTGTACATACTAATCTGCCACTTCACTGTCACTACATGATTCACTGTATGAGCCACTATCAGAATCACTGTCCTCACTTTCGCTGCTATCATCACTGTTGTTCTCTGCCTGCGGATTTGTAGGTAGTGGTATGGATGGGGGAAGTGGGGGCGGGGTTAAACGGACAGGCAGACATAGGCCATTTACAAGATGCCATCCATGGCTGATCGGTGAGGGGTGACTTTGGAGCTGGTAATACTTTTGCAAATATGCAAGATAGTTTGCACGCTCCAAGTGTGTACGGAGATTGTCCAAGTCAGGCACAAGTCGGATAGTGCTTTTTTTCTTCTGAGCTCTCCACTTCGCTGCCCTCGCATCTCCCAGGGTCTTGCTTTTGGTATCACCATAGACATATCGAATGACAAACCGCTCCAAATCACTGATGACCTGTTCTGTGACTAGGAGCTGTGTACCACATGCTGCTAGCAGGTCGTGTGCCTCTTTAGACTTCTCCAGACGATCTGCGATGAGCTTCTTACTTGCTCCATAGAAGCCAGAGTTGTGGTCACACCCAGTGAGGACATGAAGTGGTATGATGGATGCAGCCATTGCCTCACTGCACAAACATCGGGCATCGATTAGCTGATGATTGCGTTTCACACACAGGATTCCTGTTGTCTTCTGAGCAACATATGCCGCTTGCAAGTAGTTGTCTGTGTCCTCTGTGTCAAGAACGACAGCTGCTGTGTAGTTGTCTGACCGGAGCACACCATATATGGTGAGCATTGCCGTATCTGCCTCTGCAAGGGAGCATGTGAGCTCTGGCACAAGCTTGCCTGTGGTGAGATTTTTTGCAGTGCTCCCAACTACACAGTAGATGATCTCGGTGCTAGTTGTTGCTGCTGTTCTCTGGAATTCCGTTTGAAGAAATGCCTGAAGGCAGATTTTGTTCTCAGGTTTACCCAGGAGAGCATGGAAAACTTTACTAGAAGGAAATTTATCTTCTGTCTTCATGAAGACATTGCTGATTGGCATTTTTTTTTGGCGCAGTATTCTCTCACTGTCCTTGATCGTGTAATTCTGATCATATGAATCATTGACGCAAATGATGCGCTCAGCATGCTTGTGTCTCGTTAGAACGAAGTGCACCAACTTCTCTGCATAATCTCCCCAGGTATACTTGGTACCGTCTCCCTTCTCTCTGTCTTCAATGGTAGGAGTTGTTAGGTGCCAGATGAGGCCCATATCAATAATAGACGTGTATACATCAGGCTCTGGAATGACAGTCATAGTTAGTTTTTGTTGAAGCTTGCTTTTCTGTGCCTTACGAATGGTTCCATTGACGTTGAAGATGGAAAGGCACTCGGCTGTAACACGATGCTGCAGGACTTCTTGAAGTTTGAGGGCACCACTCGTTTCAACCAGTCCGAGAACAGAGGCCAAGGCATTACGCTCCATTTCCTCAGTCTTTCCCTTCAGGTTCTCACCATCTGCTTTCTTCAATTCCTGAGTTGAAAAGTTCAAACGCTTGCTACGGGGAACTCTGTCGTTGAGAGACTTGGTCTTGGAATACACTCTCTCATTCAAGAACTGCTTCAGTTTGCTTGTGCCATCCTCCTTTGCCGATTTCAAGTCGGCAGTGAGAGCGTCTGAGGCTGGGATTCCTGACTGTAGGGATCGAAGTGTCTTGTTTGTATGGTCAAATGGATCACACTTGAATTCAGTGAGACATGCGCTTATATCCTGTACAGCTTGTTCATCCTTCTTCATTTTACTCGACGAGCAATCAGCATGCGTCCCTTTTCCTTGTTTCTTGCGATTAGCATGGCGATGGACCTTTGTTCTCACCCGATTGATGTTATTCACATTCCGAGTGTTTGAAAGGAGCTGCTTTTCATTGTTCAGAATGGCCAACCAACCAGACTTCAGCTTAGAGCCCTTATTCATTGTTGACTCTATCCATATGTCGAGGGCGACACACGAATATGGTTTTCCTGTCATTGACTGTGCAAACATACCACTCTCCATGAATGCAGCCTGATCGACAGGAAGGGTATCAAACACTGTGGTGAAATCGGGGAGATGCCGACCATACTTATCATTATCATAGATTTGCATCAAAGGAAGCATGAGCTTGAGTGAGGACTTGAACTCAGTCCAGTTGCTTGTTATGATTGCATGGATATTTTGAGTAAGAACCTCAATCATTTCCATGAATGACATCCAGTATTCTGCTTGTGGGGCACCCTCAAAGTCCTTGAAGAGAGCATCAACGAGGTCCTTCAGCTCAGCATTTCTCTCTAGCTCTGCATGTTCATCTGCAAGTTCCTGTGCATCAATCGGATGTCGAAGCTTGGCAAGGGATGCCTTCACTTCTTCAGATAGAGGGGACTCTTCCAAACGTTTGTCTATGACATGGTGTACCAGAGTCTCGTAGAATAGTCGCAAGCAGCGAACCCCACGCTTAACATGTTTTCCACGAAGGGCCTGATCATCAGACCCGTCTGCCATAACACCAGCTGCCACCAACACATCAGAGAAGCCAGATCCCTTAAACCTCTTGTATATAGTGTAGATGAACGACATTTGGATGTGGAAGGGTGCCATGAATGGTAAGATTTTGCTGAACAGCTCAGCATTCTCACTTTTCAACTCTTAGCATGAGCACGTAGACAGGATGATCACCAACAATTATTGCAAAAGGCATCTTTTTTTCTTCGATTGATTTTGCAAGCTTGCACATCACATCATTGAGAATTGTCTTACTGGGTGGGTTGGGATAGGTCATGTGGTATATTGCTCGACTCTTCTCTTCTGCATTTGACATGCTGGCATGAAACCCTGAAAACCCAGGCACAGTCTGTTCTTCTGGCTTAGGTCTCGTTCGGTCATCTTGCACCCTGGCCAATGCATGGAGCACACCACAAATTCTTTGCACCGATGTGTCAGGAGGAGGAGTACTTTGATCAGTGTGACGTTAACCACTCCGTTAGAACCGCATGGCTTGTCCTACAGTGACTCGCTAGGATCGCCAGGGCAGTGGATGGGGCTACAGTTTATGTATTAGAGTGTGCTTTATTTCATATGAAAGCTCGTGTCATGGGCAGTCCAGAAAGGCTCTTTGTTTTCACCCATGTCAAGGCTTTATATATTTAATTGTAGAGTATGTGTTTTGTCATTGACTAGTGGTGATGGGATCTGGGAGAGAGAGAGAGAGTAGAACAGAGTGAGAGGGAGCGCGCAGTGTTTTTGTCCCGCTCGATGATGTCACGGCTGGCTGCCTCGTGGGGGTTGGTGGAGAGAGGTCCTTACCATGCTGCTAGTTCCCTTGCTAGTGGCTAGAGGACTTGTAACCGCTTTTTTCCCACGCGCCTCGAGCTAGTGCGAGTATATATACAGTTCCTCGCCACTCTCTCCCTCAGATCTGGTTTCTAGAACGAATCCATCTTTTTCCCTTGCTACCTGTCCCCCGCTCTCCACCTGAGAATCTTTTCCTCTGCCTACCTCTATCTTTTTCATATCTTTCACCACCTTTTTATTAATATTATACCCCCTCTGGTTAACTCTGCAAAATCAGCTTTATGCTGGCCAGTTGTATTGTGCGGTAAGGTCTGATATAACCCATGTATGTTAGTTGTTAAGATAAGTGGATCACGAAGCATTGGTTGGCTTTCATATTGCCGCTTCCTATAATTATTAGTGTTCTGCTGGATTAGATAAAGCTAGACTAAGAGTCTGATATTATAAGGTATTGTTTCCTATGGGTGCTGGCTTTTGTTAAAAGCTGCACGACATACCTGAGAACTGGAGTTGATTGAGTAAATTCTAGTCTGTGTGCCATTGAGAGTAGAGCATGCACGAATGAGGGCTTTTTTGCCTATTCCATTCTGCACTGTTCTAGTCTCGATTGTTTGTCTTTGAGGTACGCCAGGAGAACGTTTAATACTTCGGTATTAAGGTTTCTCAAGAGAGCTACCCTTCATTATAACGTAATATTTGACGCACAGACTTGAGATTTGCACTAGGCTATGCAGCATGCCATGCGCACCAGTATCTCGTATCATTGACTCTAGCTAGACTTTATCAGTCACAGTAGACATTAAGTATATTAAACCAATTACTCTTTTTATGTATACCCGTTTATGATTACACAAGCATTTCGCAGCGTAGTTTGATGTATTGAGACACAAACGACTTAGGCTCTTTTTGTTGATAGGAATACTGCATTGTCGTGGCGATTATTATTATTGTTGTAGTGTTTAGAATATTCTTGGCTCCGACGGCATTATATATTCTGCCTTTTTGTGTGCATAGCCTGCACGAGCATTGTTCCGCTGCCTGCCTTTTTGGGTTCCATTTCCGATACGAGCATCTTTATAGCATCTAACATTTAAAGAAGATTCCTTGTTAGTGTTGAAGGACTTTAGTGCACTTTCTTTCATGCAGGAGTGCCTGACATTTATCGATTAAAGTAACGTAATCTGTAACTTCTCTTACCACCTTACTTTGCATACCATGACCAAGCACCTTCGGTTATAGGTAGTAATAGGCTGTTTTCGCATAACATTAAGCCTAGAGTAGACGCACATTTATTGAGAGTTTGATAGCCTATTATTGCATATAGAACTCTGTAGAGTATTTGTGTTCTTTGTTCACTGGGAATATACATCAGAGGTTGGATCTAGCACTTTCCGTTGTAGCATTTATGCCATTACTAGTCCAATGAACTTGAGCCCTGATATATTTGAACCCCAGTCATAACAAATGGCGACCTTACCTAGGATTTGGTGAACCTACATTTATTAAGCAGGGAACATTTGTTGTTTTGGGGAATATTTTGCGGGGATCAGCAAGAATAATTTTTGTTTGCAACATAGTATAGCCCTTGAGTATTTCCGAGAATTTTTGTGTGTATATCGAGGTATAAGAGTTTGGGGTGCTTCTTTTCTGAATATTGTGGTGAGAAATTTTTGTGAGCATCATGTCTTATACCGGATCAGAGGAAAATGGAGACACAGTACGTAATGTCGAAACTGAGGAACAGCAGTATGATGATATGGTTAATCAGGTGAACTGTGAGGAGGATGCTAGGATATTTTTGCAATGGCCTGTTACTGCCGAGCGGTTGGAGGGTATGGATCGGTCCGGTATTTAATGCCTGGCCACAGCTATCGGTAATGCGGGTACTAGCAGCATGACCAGGGATAACTTGATAACGTGTGTACTGGGCAGGGTGACTGGTGAGCGAGATGGGTTGAGTGCTCAAAGCCCTTCGGCCATGCTTCCCCTACACTCGACTCCCAGCCATCTCAGTGGTTTGCCGACCCCGAGTACGCTTCCACAGTTGGGTGGTGACTGGCAGGGTGGGTTGCCCCTGGGGGGACCACCGGTAATTTCAAACATTTTAGCACCTTCACCTCCTCAAGGGTTAACTCCAGAATTATTGCTTCAGCTCGAATTAGCTAAGATCGAAGAGAGAAAGGCTATCAGGGTATCTGAGCTTCAGCTTCAGCAGCAATTAGAATTAGCCAAGATAGAAGAGAGAGCCAAGCTAGCAAAAATCCAAGCTGATTTAGAGTCGACTAGGTACTGTGCCGACAAGGACGTAGAGAAGTCGCGAGTAGAGGCAACGGGACAGCGACTTGGGGCTGGTAACCGAGTTCATGAGCAGTCTCTCTCGCACTTATTGAAACTGGTTCCGGTGTTTGATGAGAGTGGTGTAACAGAATTTTTCACACGCTTTGAGAAGAAGTGCCAGGAACACCAGTGGCCAGAGAATAAATGGGCAGCACTTGTATCCTCTAGATTAATAGGCAAGGGTCTTAAAGCCTACGATGCATTACCTTTGGAGTTATGTATTGTGTACGAGGATCTCAAGGAGGCTGTCCTGAGGGCTTACGAACTGCAACCAGAAACGTACCGTTTGAAGTTCCGGGGTGTAACTAAGGGAAGAGATAGCACCTTTTTGGAACACGCCCGGGACTTGTCCGATGCTATGGGGAACTGGATCCGATCTGAGAAGGTCACAACATTTGATGAAATTAAGCAGTTAATGATGTTGGAGCAGTTCTTTAAGAGCACGGGCGGTGATCTAACTTTGAACTTAAAGGAGAAAAACCCAAGAACTCTAGTCGAAGCAGCAGAAATGGCTGATCGACGGCTGTCGTTGATTCGGGGTTGCGGGTCCTCACAGAAGTACGATGTAAGTGCTAAGGACCGTTATCCTCCCCCTCCCCGTAACAATGACACATTTAAACAGAAGAGCCATGAAACTAAAACTGAATCCAAACCTTACACCACACCGTATGTGAAAAGTCAGGGGCCTTTTACATCACAGTATAAGCCGAAACCGAAATTTATGAGTTTTAGTTGCCACCAGGAGGGTCATAAGGCAAATGAGTGCCCTAGTCGACCTCCTCCGGCAGCCGTGTCTTTTGCTCACGGCATTGGAGTGTTCAAGAGGACATCGGAGTTTGTTAGAGGCATTTCTTCCGAGGTAAATACACTGCCAGTGCAGAAGGATCCGGAAGGCTTATTCCCTGTCCGTGATGCCTTTAGTGACCACAGGGGACTCGGTTGTGTGGAGTGGGGGGGTAGAAGACATGAGGTGAGAATTTTGCGTGACACTGGGGCATCGCAAACACTGTTGAGAAATTTCACTGGTAAACATGTCAATACGGCGCGGGTGGTTGTGGTTCAGGGAGTTAATGCGACAAGGTCATACCCGCTTGTAAGAATGAAGGTGGAAGTTGATGGTGTGACTCGTGACCTGGATGTAGGAATTGTGGAGAAGTTACCTGTTGGGGGCGTCGACCTCCTTCTTGGCAACAACTTTGCGGGGCCTACTTCTGAGGCTCCACCCTTTGTCGTTGTCGAGAAGCCGGCCGACGTGAGTAGGGAGGAGCAGGAGTGGGTTGAGAAGTGTCCGGTGCAGCCTATGGCGTGTGTTGTCACCGGAGATCCTGCATCCAGGGAGTCACATTCTGGTCAACAATCTTTAGATCAGCGGAGGAAGGGTACCGAGAAGGGGTTGGAAGTTGATGCGGTTGAGAGTTTAGTATCAACGGCCCTTCTCGGGGACTCAGTATTAGGACCAAATATCGAGTCTGAAGAAGACCCAGTAACTGTTCCTGAAAAGGCAGAGGATGGGCTTAAAAAGACGAAAGAGTTGAAGGAGGACAGTGATGCACAGTCGGGAGATGTGGCAACAAGGTACCCTGATGCGTACCCTATGAGAAATGGGTCGGCGAAGACGGTGGTCCGAAGCTTGCTAGTGTATTTTTCCCGGTATGGTTACCCACAGGGGATTCAGTCAGTCCAGGGACCCAACTTCACTTCTAGCCTCTTTGTTCAAGCAATGCCGCAGCATGGGATTGTTGGGGTTGTGTCATCTGCGTATCATCCGGAGAGCCAGGGTGTGTTAGAGCGATGGCACTCAGCCTTGATATCTGTGCTTCGTTGTTGTTGCTTTGAGAGTGGGAGGGATCGGGATCTTGGCCTGCCATGTGTTTTGTTTGCTGTGTTGGAGGTACCTGGGGAGAGTTTGGGATTCAGCCCTAATGAGCTCGTCTTTGGACACTGTGTCAGAGGGCCTCTCCATATGGTTGAAGAAGTATGGGAGGGCGCAGAAAAACCTTGTTCTATGCTCAAGTGTGTCCTCAACAGTCGAGAACGGATGTTGCGCAGTCTGGAGTTGGCTGGCCGTAATTTGACTAGCTCTCAGGCCCTCAGGGAGGACAGGTACGACCTCAAGGTTGAACTCAGGGAGTTTCACGTGGGTCAGGAGGTGTTGATTCTACTGCCCCTTGTAGGTCACCCCTTATCCGCGAAGTACGCTGGTCCTTATAGGGTGGTTGAGGAGCTATCAGACCTAGATTACTTGGTAGCCACTCCAGACAGACGGAAGCGCAATCAGTTATGTCAGGTTAATCCCATGAAGGAGTATGGGAGGCACCCCCCTGAGCCTCTCACTGTGCCTGTGATGACGTTTAGCAGTCAAGGTGGAGAAGGAGAATGGGACAGTCAAGCTCAGGTGGAGGATAACTGGAAGGATAAGAAGTTCAAATGGGCGCCTGAGTGTGAGAAGGTGTTTAGAGAAGTAAAACACCTGTTGTGCACTCACCCGATCCTCAGGGCCCCTGACTTTAGCCTACCTTTCCAACTAGCAACGGAGGCTAGTGGTGTGGGGGCTGGTGCCGTCCTTGTGGAAAAGGACGATGATGGGCTGGAGCATCCTGTTAGTTTCTGCTCAGAGAAGTACAATTCGGCCCAGGGGAGCTGCTCTGTTGTCGAGGAGGGGCTGCTGGCGGTTGTGCTTGCGCTGGGGCATTTCGAGGTCTATGTTCCAGCCTATGGTCCGGTCGTTGTAGTTTACCCAGATCATCACCCTCTCAAGTTCTTGGACCAGTTTCACAATCGGAATATGAGGCTGACCAGGTGGTCACTAAGGTTACTGGTATATAACCTGGACATACGCCATATTGCCGGTTGTGACAACGTGGATGCAGATGGTCGTTCAAGGGTATATGATCCTGGGTAGATTGACACACGGGTAGCCTCCTGCTTTAGTTTGAATAGTATTTTGCGCTTGGTGCTTGTTGGCTCGCAGTTGTAGCCCAGCGTATTGGGTCGTAAAGCAGGAGTTGAGCGTTTGGTATAGAAGAAAAAACTAGGCTTGCCCCTATAGTGCAGCCGAAATAAACAAATTATAAACATACAAATCAAATAAAAACTCTTTCTTTGATAGTTGATTTTTTTTAGTATGTTATAGCAGTAATTCTGAGTTGCACTCCTCTCAGAATGCTGGGCTAGAGAAGCTCGCTCTTGAGGAGCATAACTACATATAATTTAACCTATGGTGTTGGGGAGGGTTATAATTTTGAAAAATGTTTTGTTGAAGAACTGTGCCAGATATTTTACTGCCGCTGGGTGATGGGAAGTGGAGATATAGCATGGGTTCTAACCATCAGATTTTTGTGAGCCTTGGGGCCTCTGAGAAAATTTTTAGGGGGGGTGTGACGTTAACCACTCCGTTTGAACCGCATGGCTTGTCCTACAGTGACTCGCTAGGATCGCCAGGGCAGTGGATGGGGCTACAGTTTATGTATTAGAGTGTACTTTATTTCATATGAAAGCTCGCGTCATGGGCAGTCCAGAAAGGCTCTTTGTTTTCACCCATGTCAAGGCTTTATATATTTAATTGTAGAGTATGTGTTTTGCCATTGACTAGTGGTGATGGGATCTGGGAGAGAGAGAGAGAGTAGAACAGAGTGAGAGGGAGCGCGCAGTGTTTTTGTCCCGCTCGATGACGTCACGGCTGGCTGCCTCGTGGGGGTTGGTGGAGAGAGGTCCTTACCATGCTGCTAGCTCCCTTGCTAGTGGCTAGAGGACTTGTAATCGCTTTTTTCCCACGCGCCTCGAGCTAGTGCGAGTATATATGAGGCGCTCATTCGCGGAACGTGTTGACCGCCCAAAATAAAAAACCGAGTAAATCGCGTCTGAAGTTTGCCGACTTATAAAAAGCTGTAACTATCAGACCCGATTAAGGAGAGAGCTGACAGTGTTATCAAAATGTTCGGAAAATAGTATCTAGCCATGCACCACAAAAAAAATAAAAATAAATTGCATGTAATTAATAGTAACGTGAGTGTGATTGAAATAATCCCATGATTTTATAACCCCATATCAATTCAATACTGTAGAAACGTTGAGAAAAAGCAAATGTATAACAATAAAACATAAATAATATTATCAGTGAATAATAAGACATGGAAGAGTAGGGTAAGATAATAGAAACATCATTTTATAAAACTAATAAGCGATAATAAAGATTAGAAGATGGAGGAATACATGGTGAATAATAATGAATAAGTAAAACACAAGAATAGAGTAATAATTTTGCTACTTTAATGTTATTGATTTATTATTATAGAAAGTAAGCTAGTATTACTGTTAATTAATTAATTTGGGATGTTTTATTCAGCTTGGGAAGGACATGATTTTACAAAATTTTAATCTAAGGAAGGAATTTGATGGCTAGTTACTATAATGTTCTTGTGTAAAGATTGCTATTGTTTAACAATTTTACCTTACTAAAATGCATTAGTACTCTATTCTATTGTTACATTTATATATTCATACTCACCGAGTAGTCAGGCAGTGTCGCTATCACTGTCACTATGAATGAAGGTATTCTGGACTAACCAATCTCCAGTTTGCCAGAAGTTATTGTGGATTGCTTGGCGGATAGGTTCAGCAATTTTATCGTAGCATCCATCATTGCAAGGCGGCCCAATAACTCTAGCATTCACTGTATTTCCTGTTTGGCGGCTGACATATTCCTTCCCAGAATTTCTCTTGTTCCTGGCGATTATTTCAGACCAATTGTCCGGGTTACACCTCTTTTTTATAGGTGGGGGTGGGCTCCCACTATCACTCTCAATCTCACTATCACTCATTGTTCAGGGAAGCACTGCAACACGGTCAAAACGGCACAAAAACAACACCAGGTGCGAGGTAAATGATCCGTACGGCGTGAGAGCTGAGGTAGACTGTATTGTGGCGGGAGAACAGAGAGCAACGCGCGCCGTGAGTGGCTGAGCAGGCGCCCACGCGGTACCATAGCCGGGCTGTCATTGGCTGGCTGAACACACGCTGCCTGGGTGGCGCGTATCACCCTATGCGATGCAGAGACTAGGGCTAGGCAAACGCCCTGTCAACACGGATGATAGTGCGTCGTACTTTATGCGATTTTCAACCATGTTGACATTCTCAAATATAGCTCCCTACCGCGGCTCCAGATTCGAGAAGGATGTGGCAATATAATGCGATAATATAACGGCCTTTGCCAGAGGTGGCGGTTATCACGTTCCGCGAATGAGCGCCTCATATACAGTTCCTCGCCACTCTCTCCCTCAGATCTGGTTTCTAGAACGCATCCATCTTTTTCCCTTGCTACCTGTCCCCCATCTGCACCTGAGAATCTTTTCCTCTGCCTACCTCTCTCTTTTTCATATCTTTCACCACCTTTTTATTAATATTATACCCCTTCTGGTTAACTCTGCAAAATCAGCTTTATGCTGGCCAGTTGTATTGTGCGTTAAGGTCTGATATAACCCATGTATGTTAGTTGTTAAGATAAGTGGATCACGAAGCATTGGTTGGCTTTCATATTGCCGCTTCCTATAATTATTAGTGTTCTGCTGGATTAGATAATGCTTGACTAGGAGTCTGATATTATAAGGTATTGCTTCCTATGGGTGCTGGCTTTAGTTAAAAGCTGCACGACATACCTGAGAACTGGAGTTGATTGAGTAAATTCTAGTCTGTGTGCCATTGAGAGTAGAGCATGCACGAATGAGGGCTTTTTGCCTATACCATTCTGCACTGTTCTAGTCTCGATTGTTTGTCTTTGAGGTACGCCAGGAGAACGCTTAATACTTCGGTATTAAGGTTTCTCAAGAGAGCTACCCTTCATTATAACGTAATATTTGATGCACAGACTTGAGATTTGCACTAGGCTATGCAGCATGCCATGCGCACCAGTATCTCGTATCATTGACTCTAGCTAGACTTTATCAGTCACAGTAGGCATTAAGTATATTAAACCAATTACTCTTTTTATGTATACCCGTTTATGATTACACAAGCATTTCGCAGCGTAGTTTGATGTATTGAGACACAAACGACTTAGGCTCTTTTTGTTGATAGGAATACTGCATTGTCGTGGCGATTATTATTATTGTTGTAGTGTTTAGAATATTCTTGGCTCCGACGGCATTATATATTCTGCCTTTTTGTGTGCATAGCCTGCACGAGCATTGTTCCGCTGCCTGCCTTTTTGGGTTCCATTTCCGATATGAGCATCTTTATAGCATCTAACATTTAAAGAGATTCCTTGTTAGTGTTGAAGGACTTTAGTGCACTTTCTTTCATGCAGGAGTGCCTGACATTTATTGATTAAAGTAACGTAAGCTGTAACTTCTCTTACCACCTTACTTTGCATACCATGACCAAGCACCTTCGGTTATAGGTAGTAATAGGCTGTTTTCGCATAACATTAAGCCTAGAGTAGACGCACATTTATTGAGAGTTTGATAGGCTATTATTGCATATAGAACTCTGTAGATTATTTGTGTTCTTTGTTCACTGGGAATATACATCAGAGGTTGGATCTAGCGCTTTCCGTTGTAGCATTTATGCCATTACTAGTCCAATGAATAAGAGCCCTGATATATTTGAAACCCAGTCGTAACATCAGCTGGTGGCTTCCTGAGAGGTGGTTCCCCACGCTTTGCTGTCTTGTATGGGTTGACTTTTTGCATTTCACTTCCGAGCTCTTTGAGAGTTGTCGAGAGGTTTGATGCAAAGTTGGCACCGGGAACTGGTCTATCCTCGTGATTCTCGGAAGGAAGTTCTGTATCAAATGATTCTGGCTGCACAAACATGACATTAGTGCGGTGTGACTGGCCAGCACCAGTCAGTGTGTCGCTCTTGAAGTCATCGTTGTCGACTATAGCGATAGCAGGCTTACCCTCAGCTAGTTCAAAGGGGCAATCAGATGAACACTTGAGGTCATTGACCACCCAAAAGTCTTGCAGCATAAGTACGTCATTGTAACTGATGCCCAGTCCTTCTTTGTGCATTATGTCGACTATCTCCCTATTCTTGGTCAGTCCATGAAGCAAGACAGAGAGATTTATCTCAAATGCAGTGCGTTTCGCAGTGATGTAGCTTGTGAGGATAGATGCAATCGATCGGACGGATGGACTGTCATCAATTGCAGACTTATTTGGGTGTTTCGGCCATGTGAGCAGCTTCAGCAGGAGCTCACTGAGGTCTTCGTCTCTCTCCAACTTGTGTATATATGGGAGCCAGGGAATAGTATTTGTCCTGATGACTTGCTCTTTGACTCGTGCCGCAACATTCATCACCAACTGATCATTGCTGACACCCAATGAAGATATTGCCGCCTCGATGTATGCACCTGCTGCTGTTGTATCATATACCAGTTCACTCACATTCTTTTGAATGCGTTCATGAAATCCGATGTCTTCCCCAAATTCATTGACGAGAATTTCCTTTAAGTAGCTGGATTTTACTACTGAGTTATGTCCGTGATTTGAGATAATGCGCTTATAATCCTGCAGCAGGCCTTGCAGTGTGGGAATTGCATGGTCTTTGAAGATGACTTGACGAATATGATGAAAGAAGAGAGCTTGGGCCTCTCAGAGGTATACACGCTGCAGAGGTTTACACGCTAAGTTGGGAGATTGTAGGCACCAATCGATCAGGGCTAGACCCAGGTGAGGTTATAGGCATGTGATAAAGAGTCGCTGGAACTCCTGTTTCATTTGCTTGGCCTCTCTTACTGATTTTCTTTGTGCCTCATTTACACTGAGAGCAATCCAGCTAGCTCTCACAAACACCTCCTCCTCCTATCCACTTCACTACACTAAACATGCACACCACACTTCATTCCTCCACACCAAAATTTAAAAAACACAAAATGATGAATTTTAGCCCAGCCTCGGAGTCCCCAGGGGGGGGGACCATAAATGCCCCCTCACCCGACCGACCATCCCCTGACGACCCCACACAATTACCTGGACCTCGGCCTGTTACTCTTTCTATTAATTTCTGCAACATTCGCGGACTTTCCTCTAACTTTCACTCTGTTGAGCACCATCTCTCCTCCTACAAACCTGATCTTCTCTTCCTCACCGAAACCCAGGTGTCTGTAGCAACATCCAGCAACCCCTTCTCTGTATCCTCCTACTTTCTCTATCCTAGTTACAAAGCCAAAGGCGGATGTTGTGCATATGTGCACAACAAACTCACTTGCTCTCGTGTTCCCGATTTCGACTCCTCTGAATTCTCAACTTTATGGCTCAAACTTTCCTGTCATTCTCTTACTAAATATTTCTGTGCTGTCTATCTTTCCCCTAACTCTACCAACTTTCCTAAATTCTTTGACTATCTAAACTCTACAGTGGAACACATTCTATCCATTTTTCCTTTCTCAGAAATCTCCATCTTAGGAGATTTCAACGTTCACCTCTGCCAATGGCTCTCCTCTCACATTACTGATCCACCTGGTGAACAAGCCTACGTCTTTTCTATCCTAAATGACCTAGAGCAGTTAGTTCAGCAACCCACCCGTATCCCGGATCGCATCGGAGATCGGCCCAACATTCTTGACCTGTTTCTAACTTCTAACCCTTCTTCTTATACTGTCGATCTTTTCTCTCCTTTGGGATCCTCCGACCATAAACTTATCTCTGTCACCTGTCCTATCTCTCCAGTACAGCCACCCGATCCTCCTAGCCGGCGGCGCTTGTGGCACTTTGGCGCTGCCGACTGGGAGGCTCTTCGGCAGTACTATTTTGATTTCCCATGGAATGATTTCTGCTTCCATGGCCGGGGACCCTCGGAGAGTGCTGAACGCATTACCGAGGTAATCCTATCGGGCATGGAAGCATACATTCCATTCTCTTTCTCAGACTAATGCTAAAAAATCTTGGTTTACTCACGCCTGTTCTACTGCTGTCCGCAATAAGGAGGAAGCTTTCAAACGGTACCGACGCCTTAAAACTCAAGACTCTCATTCTTCATATGTTTCTGCCCGGAATCAAGCCAAATCTGTTCTTCGACTTGCCAAACACTCTTTCATCAATAATAAATGCACTGAACTATCCAACTAGCTCTTCCCAAGCTTTCTGGCATCTAGCCAAAAACCTCTCCAACAATTTCTCTTCCTCGTCTTTCCCTCCCCTTTCCCACTCTGATGGCACAACCATCACTTCTTCCTCTGACAAAGCTAAACTCTTCGCTCAAACTTTTGCTAGAAACTCCACCTTGGATGATTCCGGTGCTATTCCTCCCTCTCCGCCCTCCTCTCTCTTTTATTTTTAAAAAAGACCTCCGTCTACGTATTGTGAAAAACCTGTTATCCTCCGGCAAATTGTGGGGTTGAGTGAGTGAAGGGGGGGACAGTGAATGAAGGAGGATGCATGTTTTTCATAATACGTGTTGCTAGCCCCAAACGCGCGAGCAACTGTGGCTTTCAACCATCCGACACATCCCCTTTTATTAATGTGCATCACACATGTTACATACAAATAAGGTTTATGTTTTGTTTTACCCTACTGTGGAAAGACTACGGATACACCACTCCTGCCGGGGCCTCACGCAGTGGCATGACTCAGTCCTGTCGAACTGAGCTCATGACACTGGTGGCATTGCCCCGGAGGATAGCCATCCCTAGTCTTTGCTTGAGCCAGAGGGTTTCCCGGGGTTCTCCTGAAACTTCTCTGATTTTACGGCCTATTTCATTCACCATCTTAAGGGTGGTGGGCCGAAGACTCCTGAAGTTTCGAATGCCAGGGCTCGAACTGATGAATTCTGGCGATGGCTTGATATTTTTCTCGCTTTTTATTTTCTGCTATCCGGGCGGCTTCACCTGCTTCGTCGGCGTTTCTGGCGGCGTTGGTTGTGGAGAAAGTGTCAACACATGTGGCATCCCACACGAGGCACCGGCCATTCTTGTAAGGGAAAGTGGTCATCCCATCTGGCCGTTTGCCGTCTTCTCTGTGAAGTCCATGTGGTTCGAGGATTGATGCACAGTTAGCACTCTGCAGGGCCCGTTTTATGACATTATTTAGTGCAGAGTGTCTTGGCAGGCGGCCTGCGTTGTAATTACATGACAAGGCATGGTGACCTTGAGCATCCATCCTCCCATCACACTTGCAAGTGTGTGGGTGACAAACTGCCGCACCCACTCTGAGCGCGATGGCGACCCGGAGCGCTTCAGCATCCAAGTGAGTTCCAAGAGGTGGGATGGGGATGGCGTGTAACCACAAGCCACTCTCCGAACGGGCGGCTGCCTGGAGGCGTGCTTTTGCAACCTGGTCTGCATTGGTTAGGAGATTTTCTTGAGTTTTCTTCGCCGAGATGGTATCCCACGCTTTCTGCTTGCTCCTGGAGGTACCCTGAGGCTCCTCCTCTACTCCTGTACTTCCCTTCCAGGTGTTAATCGCTGCTGTTACGTCCCCATTTAGTGTCATTCCGGGTTTAGAATAAAGGATGGACAATACGAGGTCGTTGGTCGCGATGAGGGAAGAGATAAAGGCTGGGGAGGCAATATCCGAGGCTCTCCGTATGCCCAAGCCCCCGAGGCGGACAGGAAGGGTGGCTTGTGTCCAGGCCCGTTCTTTAATTCCACGTTGGTGATGCTGGTCACTGCTTCTCGGATTATGCTGTCTAATTCTTGGAGGCCGCCATTGTTCGTGTAAGTCATCGATGTGCGCAGGAGGTATTGGAGTTTTGGGATGGAGAAACAGTTCTTGAGCAGGGCCAGAGCTGAGTGGGCATCGATGTGTATCAGGCGACTCACGAGACGTTGAAGCTCCTCCTTTTTAACTTGAAGTGCTGGTGGGATTGCTGCCAGAGTTAGTGGGGAACCTAATAGGGTTTGCTGGTGCTCCTGAAGGATCTTTACATCTGGCAATATGTTTCGGAACAGGGCCTGAGTCTCTTCTCCTTGTTCACGTGTGTGGTTGAGGAGAACAAGTTCACATTTGGTGTCATTTATCACTAGCCCGGCCTGGCCGAGGTCAGTTATGATGTTATTTAGGTCGGTTAGAACGTTCTCTACTGACCCACCCAAGGTTGCATCGTCCAGGTACCATACATTCAGCTCTGACCTTACTTTGTTAGCTGCTGCATCCACCCCTATTGAGAAAAGAGCAGGACCACCTGGATCTCCCTGCTGTAACCCGGTCTCTGATGGGATTACCGTCTCGCCAAAAATCAGGATTGAAGGTTTGGAATAAGCCTGCCAAAGTAGGGGGTACAGAGTGGGGATGTGTTCTTGAGCTGCACGGAGGAAGACATCCCTGCGAATGCTGTTGAATGCGTTCCGCATGTCAATCTTTAGAAGCACTCGTTTTTCTTGGGCTTGGCTGAGGTAGGTGCGGGTTGCGTGTACAGCAGCTTCACACCCCCCTGGAGTTCCGAAACCTAGTTGAACTGGTCTTAAGTGTTGACCTAGGCCATTCGAGAGTGGTTTCAAACCCACCTTTGTGGCAAGGCGGCGGAAGGTGTTCCCTACTGCTATTGGGCGCACGCCGCCATCTTTTTTTGCCAGTGCACAGAGTGATGCCCCAAAAAATAGGGGTGTGGCACAGTCGGGTACTTCCCCTCTTAAAACCATGTTGATGAATTTGGTGAGGGTTTCCAAGAGTGCCTCCCCAGCAGCTCCTGATCCCTGACCCAAGAGGCCTTTGAGGTGGGCGGGTCGGATACCATCTGGGCCCGCGGCTGAGCCTGCTGGGAATGAAGTCACTGCGGCGACCACCTGCTCCTTCGTGACAACTAAAGGTTGGCGCATCTGGTCATTTGGGGCAGGGGGGAGGTTTAGGTCCCTAGGTGTAGGTGGGTGCTTTTCTTGTAGGGCTTCAACAACTTCGGTGCCTTGACCAGCAAAACCTTCTGAAGAGGACAACAGTCTGACGGCCCCTTTGATGTCACTATCCGCCAGCTTCGCAGCGACCCTCTTACGTAACTGTTCAGCCTCTTCCTCTTCCTTCTCCTGGTGCTTCTGGGCCCTGTTGGTTGCTGTTCGGGGGGTTCCACCAGTTTGTTTCCATCCATATACTGTGCTACTTGACGTTTCACTCTGGTGGCTAGTGAAACCTGAAGATGGTCTTGTATGTTGGTTCTGGGTGGTTTCGGAGGGCCCCATAGGAGAAACCCAGGAGCCGTGCCCATGCGAGGGGTGTCTTGAGCTGTAGGGCCTGCTTTATGATGGTTGTAAGGGCCTCCGCCACTTGGATTCTGGCTCCTTTAGGTACCCGGGCAAGGACCTGGATCCGCGCTTTCCATTTGGTCACCAGTTGGGTCAAGTCGGCGACCGGTGTTGCCGGTGTTGCCCCGGTTGGCTCTGCAGTGGGCCCTGGGCATGCGAGACATTTCCAGTTTGGTTGTTCTCCTGATGTTTTCTTTGTCAGCTTAGCACAAGATAAATGAATAGATCTAAGACAGCCGGAACATTTTCGCGAATTCTTTCTTGCATTGGTTGTTCCGCACTTAAGACACTTAGTATCTGCTAGGCCATAGTCTTCCAAGATTATCCGTTCCTCTGCCTCTACCAAGCCGTCCTCCTGATCTTCCCGTGGTGCTTCCATCTCTACCATGTCTCCCTTGTTTCAGAAACCCCGGGAAATCTCTCCTGGCACATATCTAGATTATTGCTGTTGTTATTAATGTATAAATGGCTGGATGCATAACAATTCACTTATCATAGTCGACCTTTCTGATGGGATATGTAAAAAACAAAACAAAAACAAAAAACATCACATATCATAGTCAACCTTTCTGATGGGCAATTGGCCTGCTTCTCCTAAAGCTAAGTGGTTTAAATGTATAATCCTCGGCATTGGGCACCGGTACAACTAAAAGATCTAACTGATTGAAAGGAAGCACGCCAATTATATCCTATGATTACTTACACTGGCGACGCCACCCTGATGTTGAGTATTAATGAATGCTTAGGATATTAATAATGCTGTCAACATCAAGATAGGGAGAGAGCCAGAGAGTGAGCGAGAGCCAGGATCTGAGTGGGTAACCGGATCTAGGGCAGCAGTTATGGAAAAATTATTAAATTGTACAAAATGTTAAGAGAGAGAGAGAGAGAGAGCAGGGGCGAGGGAGAAAGAAAGCGAGCTGGAGAGGGGGCTGGCCTGGTTGGGTATGAAAGATGTTAGAGGAAAACAAATAACTAAATGGTAAAAAGCGATCTGAAGTTATAGATAACCTAATGAATGAGGCGGTTAAGTGCAGTGATTGAAAGTGGATGGAAAGATGTTAAGGATAAAAAGGAGAGAGAGAGAGAGAGAGAGAGAGAGAGAGAGCTGAGAGGGGCTGGCCTGGTTGGTATGAAAGATGTTAGAGGAAAACAAATAACTAAAATGATAAAAAGCGATCTGAAGTTATAGATAACCAAAAAATACTAGCAATGCGGTTAAGTGCGGTGATTGAAAGTGGATGGAAAGATTTTAAAAAGGAGAGAGAGAGAGAGGAGAGTGAGTGAGAGAGAGAGAGCGAGAGAGAAGATGAGAGAGAGAGAGAGAGAGAGAGAGGAGAGAGAGAGATAAATGAAAATGGACCTTGTAGCAAGTATTTCCTAAATGGTTAGAGAGAGGGAAATGAAAATGGACCTTATAGCAAATACTTCATAAAGGTTAGAATTGTTTGAGAAGTTGAAGGACCGAGGGTCAGATGGAAGATGAGGTCTATGGTGGGGAACCATAAGGGTGAAACTGCCTGCCCTATAAACGGTCACCTCACTCACCTTGTGGTCACTGCTGGAGGTTTATGGTGCCTGGGCAGGGCTGGGCTAGTGCCTGACGGCTCCTTGTCCCCTCACTGATACTGGTAATAACACTCTCAAGATTAAACTAAATATGCTTTGTGGGCGATGTTTGAACAAGAAACCAGTTCTGTTTACTATGTGCCGAAACACCGTATCATCGCCGATCTTCTGATACGTATATGGGTCACTCAGTCCCACGATACCCCTCCGAAAATCCCCTCTTTTGAGGAGCTCAACCGACCCGTGTGCTCTCACTGTGCTCTCACTCACTCACCTCCTCTCTCTTACTTATGCCTAATATCCTAATCTCTTCTAAAGATGTACTTTCTACCCTCTCTGGGCTTAACGCTAATAAGGCGTACGGTCCGGACGGTGTTCCTCCTGTTGTTCTCAAAAACTGTGCTTCCGTGCTGACTCCCTGCCTAGGCAAACTCTTTCGTCTCTGTCTATCCTCTAACGTCTTCCCTTCATGCTGGAAGTTTGCACACATTCAACCTGTCCCAAAGAAGGGTGACCGCTCTCAACCCTCCAACTATCGTCCAATTGCTCTTATCTCTTGTCTTTCTAAAGTTTTGAAACTATTCTTGCTTCCAAATTTCTTAAGCATTTCTCTTCTCAATCTGCTCTCAGATCGCCAGTATGGCTTCCTTAAGGGTCGCTCTACTGGTGATCTTCTTTCATATCTTACTAACTCTTGGTCATCCTCCTTTCGGGACTTCGGTGAGACTTTTTCTATTGCACTAGACATATCGAAAGCCTTCGATAGAGTCTGGCATAAATCTTTAATTTCTAAACTACCCTCCTTCGGTTTCTATCCCTCCATCTGTGCCTTTGTCTCTAATTTCCTTTCCGGCCGTTCCATAGCTGCGGTTGTGGATGGCCATTGTTCACTTCCTCACCCTATAAACTCCGGTGTTCCTCAGGGCTCTGTCCTTTCTCCTATTCTCTTTCTAATTGTTATAAATGATCTCCTTAACTGTACCTTAATTCCCATCCATTCAGACGCAGACGATTCAACCTTACACTACTCTATTAGTTTTTCAGAACGGCCCAGCCAGCAATCCCTCAACGACAAACGTAATGAAGCCATAGAACTCTTAAATTCTGATCTAAATACTATTTCCAATTGGGGCAGAGAAAACCTTGTTAACTTTAATGCTTCCAAAACCCAATTTCTCCATCTATCTACCCGTCAGGATCTCCCAGCGGACTATCCCTTATTCTTCAACAATACAAAAATCAACCCTTCATCTTCTCTCAATATTCTTGGTGTCTTTTTTTCTTCTGCTCTCATTTGGAAGGACCATATTACCAGTCTTGCTAAGGCAGCCTCCCAGAAGCTGGGTGTGCTCAACCGCCTTAGGGGGTTCTTTTCCCCTGCACAGCTTCTTGCTCTGTACACGGGCATAGTGCGCCCTTGTATTGAGTATTGTTCACATGTGTTGGGAGGTTCCTCTCACACCGCTCTCCTAGACAAAGTTGAAAGGAAGGCCTTTCGTATCATTAACTCCCGTCCACTCACCAACTCTCTGCAATCTCTCTCTCTCCGCCGCAATGTTGCATCTCTCTCGCTATTCTATCGCTACTATAATAATCAGTGTTCCTCAGAGCTATCCCAGTGCATACCACCTCCTTTACGTAGGGCACGTGGTACCCGTCTTGCAACTCAATCCCACCCCTACTCTGTGCAACTCTCCAACCCAAGAGTGAAACGTTACTCTCAAACTTTCTTCTACTCAACATCTGAGCTCTGGAACTCTCTCCCAGAATCAGTCTTTCCCTCTTCCTATGACTTAAATTGCTTCAAACTCCGTGTGTCCAGGCATTTTGGCTCGAACGTCCCTTGATTTTGGCCCTGTCACTCTTTCAACTATGGGGGAGGCACTCGTTATAGGCAGTTATGCCTTTTGCCTCCCTCATTCACATAAAAAAAAAAAAAATAAAAAAAAAAAGAGATGTTGAGTGCTTTCATCTGAAAGGGGCTTGTGGTCGCTTACATATTTGCGCCAGCATGCACGATGGTAGCAGTTTTCCAACCCAAATGCTGTTTGACAAGCTGGGATGGATGCAATCAGAGTGTCAAGTCTCAATCTCATGACCTCATCTTCCAGACGGACAGTATGTAACTTGAATTTAGTCCAGGCATCTACTGTTGATAGGAGTAAAATCTGCTTGTCACGATCACTACTCTTGTATGCCACTTTCATGCACCACACACATAGAGTCTTATCGTGAAGGACACCCATACTGGAGCGGTGCCTTTTAGGTGCACTGGCCTCTGGGGAAGGGTCTTGTTGATCTGATGCTTCATCTCTTTCAAGACGTTCCTCGGATTTGTGTTTGCGTTTTTTTGGCTTGGGAGAGCTTGCGCTTGCTGGATAATGATGCATAACAAGTGCTATGCATGTGGCGACCCTTTGGTCCCTTCTCCCAATCCACATTTTCATGTATATGTTGAAACTTATCAAGTTCTTTCCATTGTAAAGACTTTTCCCGGATGGATTCCCACTTCTCAGGTGTAATGTTTTCCAAACGATCATGTGGTACATCGCTTACCACAGAGTAAAATGCACTCGTATTCATTTAATGTCTTGTCTGGTAACTCTTCACTCTCTCTTCTATTATCCATTATTTCGGTCACTTCACAAGTTGACGATTTTCATCAGATGGGCATGCGATCCATCTGAAACAGTAAAAAAGTAATATTAGATATACACCGCAGGCAGAGAACAACAGTGATGATAGCAGCGAAAGTGAGGACAGTGATTCTGATAGTGGCTCATACAGTGAATCATGTAGTGACAGTGAAGTGGCAGATTAGTATGTACAATTAGTATAATACAATACAATAACAATACAATATACAATACAATACAATACAATAACCATTCCAGTGGATTTGTAATGCCAGAATTAGTGAAAAAGGACACCTCATTCGTCCTTGTAGCTCATCTGATGCCAGAGATATTACATTTCATGTTTTTCATGTCTGCCTGCCGAGATCGGAACCTCTCCGGGTGGTCAGGGGCCGGGGGAGTGCTAGGGTGACCTAGGTAACCCTGGTCTCTGGGTCTTCTCCTGGGTGACCTGGATGTGTGTGAGTTTGTGTTTTTTATCTGTGTTTATTTTTTGTTTTATGTTGTTTTTGTGTTTTCCCTGTTCTTGCTCTGTCTTGAGTCGGCTACCCCCAAAATGGGGATTGGGCCTGAGCATATAGATAGATAGATAGATGTTTTTCAAGATGGCGTTGGTGGCCATTTTTAATATTGGGCTCTAGCAGAGTTAGCTGTCATTTTTCAGAGGGGCATAGGAGCTAATTTTCCTTTAAAATGGTTCAGGTTGTCAAATCCATCGAGAGAAAAAGTTAGGAACAAAATGGTCACGGATTCCAAGCAAATGATCCTACTATTATACTAGTCACTATGTGCCAATCTTACTGTCAATATACAGTTCACATGTGAGTTATACTAGTCGCTATGTGCTAATCTTACGGTCAACATACAGTTCACATGTGAGTTATATAAGTCGCTATGTGCCTATCTTACTGTCAATATAGCCGATGCATGTAAGTTGTACTAGTCGCTATGTGCCAATCTTACTGTCAATATACCCTATGCATGTAAGTTATACTAGTCGCTATGTGCCAATCTTACGGTCAATACACCGTTCATATGTAAGTTACACTAGTCGCTATGTGCCAATCTTACTGTCAATATACAGTTCACATGTGAGTTATACTAGTCGCTATGTGCTAATCTTACGGTCAATATACAGTTCACATGTGAGTTATATAAGTCGCTATGTGCCAATCTTACTGTCAATATACCCTACGCATGTAAGTTATACTAGTCGCTATGTGCCAATCTTACGGTCAATACACCGTTCATATGTAAGTTACACTAGTCGCTATGTGCCAATCTTTTGGTCAATATACCGTTCATATGTAAGTTATACTAGTCGCTATGTGCCAATCTTACTGTCAATATACCGTTCACATGTAAGTTATACTAGTCGCTATGTGCCAATCTTACTGTCAATATACCCTACGCATGTAAGTTATACTAGTCGCTATGTGCCAATCTTACTGTCAATATAACCTACGCATGTAAGTTATACTAGTCGCTATGTGCCAATCTTACTGTCAATATACCCTACGCATGTAAGTTATACTAGTCGCTATGTGCCAATCTTTTTGTCAATATACCTTATGCATGTAAGTTATACTAGTCGCTATGTGCCAATCTTACTGTCAGTATACCCTACGCATGTAAGTTATACTAGTCGCTATGTGCCAATCTTTTTGTCAATATACCTTATGCATGTAAGTTATACTAGTCGCTATGTGCCAATCTTACTGTCAATATACCCTACGCATGTAAGTTATACTAGTCGGTATGTGCCAATCTTTTTGTCAATATACCTTATGCATGTAAGTTATACTAGTCGCTATGTGCCAATCTTACTGTCAATATACCCTACGCATGTAAGTTATACTAGTCGCTATGTGCCAATCTTACTGTCAATATACCCTATGCATGTAAGTTATACTAGTCGCTATGTGCCAATCTTACGGTCAATATACGGTTCACATGTAAGTTATACTAGTCACTATATGCCAATCTGACTGTCAATATACGGTTCACATGTAAGTTATACTAGTCGCTATGTGCCAATCTGACTGTCAATATACCGTTCACATGTAAGTTATACTAGTCGCTATGTGCCAATCTTACTGTCAATATACCCTACGCATGTAAGTTATACTAGTCGCTATGTGCCAATCTGACTGTCAATATACCGTTCACATGTAAGTTATACTAGTCGCTATGTGCCAATCTGACTGTCAATATACCGTTCACATGTAAGTTATACTAGTCACTATGTGCCAATCTTACTGTCAATATACCCTACGCATGTAAGTTATACTAGTCGCTATGTGCCAATCTTACTGTCAATATAACCTACGCATGTAAGTTATACTAGTCGCTATGTGCCAATCTTACTGTCAATATAACCTACGCATGTAAGTTATACTAGTCGCTATGTGCCAATCTTACTGTCAATATACCCTACGCATGTAAGTTATACTAGTCGCTATGTGCCAATCTTACGGTTAACATACCCTACGCATGTGAGTTATACTAGTCGCTATACCGTTCACATGCAAGTTAGAAACCAATTGACAATTTGTATTATAATATATATTTATCCGCATAACAATATATCATCTTCATCATCATCCTATTATGACTATTATGACCTATTATTATAAGGTTGTATGTATTGTGTGAAGTGTTGAATGTTGCTGTACTGTTGGAGTGGCTGTGGATGCGAATGTAGTCTGTAACCAACGTAATCAACTCGCCCATGATGATCAGGTGATAGCATATACACGTGTACATGTAACAATGGTTTACCACCCCTCTAATGTCCACCAGTATAGCTATGGGAATGGAAAGTGGTGGCCACACCCGTAGGTCAATAAACATTAGGCACTCTGGCCCAGGACCCTCCTCGCGCAAGTCAAGCAAGTCAACTGCGGTACCGCTTAGCCACACTGGCTCCAACAATATATAACTAAAAGGAAATATGTAACCCGTATTGTTGCAGAGAACGATTTAACTATAGTAAAATCTATAATGAAAATACTACAATACAGGACGATACCACTGAATATAAGACATTACGGAAGCGAATGCATGGACGTTGGTTGAGAGACTCAGACCAAGAGTGAGAGGGATGGAAATTAATTACTTGAAAAGTGCGTGCAGAGTTACATGGAGGGATAGACAGACGAATGAGGAAGTAAGAAGGAGGTGTGGTGTGGAAGTAGATGTGCTGGAAAGTGTGAAAAGGAACACCTTGAGATGGTTCGGCCATGTGGAACGTATGGGAAGCGAGAGACTGACTAAGAGGGTATGCGAGAGCGAGGTGGAAGGACAGAGAGGGAGAGGTAAACCGAAGGAGAGGTGGAAGGATGGAGTGAGGAAGTATATGGATGAAGGCGCTGCTGGTTAGGAGGAGGGGCATCGACTGACTGGGGACAGAGGTGCATGGGACCGGTTCGTTCGTGGCCACCCCTTCAGGGATCACGGCGTCAGGCAATAGATAGAAAGATAGATAGAAGTAAACATATATGATTCTGAAGTTGAAATAATTGGAATGAACTATTTTCTACGTCCAAAAGGTTCCAATACAATTATCGTTCGTTCCCTGACGGAAACGAATGATATTCGGATTTAGAAGGCTAAACAGAAGAACAATATCAGGACCCTGAGTCACAAAGTGTCTCAACATGGCTGCCATCCACTCCCCCCCCTAAAACCCGTCCACCTCTCCTCCCTAACCCACCTAACCTTCCCATACCATCCACATCCTCAACTCAACACACCACACCCCATCCTAATCCATTCCAACCCCCATCTCCTGCTCTCCAACCCTCACCCCCACCTCACCCATCCCAACCCCCAGCCCCTCCCTCACCCCCACCCCCACCCCCCCCATCACCCCCACCCAATCCTCGTGCAGCAGCACCCAACATACATCGTGCACATAACATTAACATTCTTCAACTGAACATAGATGGCATCAACACAAAGAAACACAAACTCTCACACTTCATCAAACAACACAACATACACATTGCCATCTTACAAGAAATAAAACTCCGCACAACACAAAAAACACCCACATTTCATAATTTCACCACCATCAGACAAGACCGGGCTGTCGGCGGGGGCGGTGGACTCATCACCCTGGTACACAAAGAAATATCATACATAGTAACCAGTGTACAAACCAAATCACTCCTCCCCCCAAATGATAACACAACAGAAATACAGTCAATTAAAATACGCACTGGCAACAACTCCAACATAACCATCATAAACACATACATCCCTCCCCAAACATCCCCTACAGTACCAAATGAATACAGACCACACTTACAACACATCACAAACACCCCACACACCCCACACATCATCCTGGGTGGTGACTTCAACGCCAAGACGTCGGCCTGGTTTGTCGACAACCCCGACACAGACAGAGGGCTGGTACTACAAAACCAAACCGATAACCTCATCATCCTTAACGACATCCATCAACATACCCATATTCCTCACCAAGCCCTCTATAACCCATCATCTCCAGACATCACCTTTTGCTCCCCAGAACTCGCCCCCACAACATCCTGGAGGGTGGTCAGAACCTTAGGCTCTGACCACCTCTCGATCATTATCACCACCAAAACCAGACTCACCCCAGCTAGCCACAAACACACATACACCAATTATAAAAGAGCTAACTGGGAAGCATTCACAAATGAGACAGAACAACACTTCACAACTCTAAACAGTACACCCATCACTAACATCAACAATGCTGTACACATACTCAATAAAACTATCCAAAACGCTGACAAGAAACACATTCCAAGCGGTAACAGAAAAAGACACAACCCCAACTTCACACCAGAAATTCAAAACCTCATCAGACAACGCGACATACTGAAACACTCCCCAGCACCCCACACACAAGACATCACACAACAAATTCAAGCACTCAACACCCAAACTAACAACAAAATACAAGAACAACAAAAACTAAATTGGAATAACTTCCTACAAACACTTGATCACAAAACAAACCCCAAAAAACTATACAAAACACTAAACAGCATCACACTTTCCAACAGCAACACAACACAATCACATGCTGCAATCACAACAACAGACTCTACTCCTTCATGTAAACAACAAGCAAACACTCTCATCAATCACTTTTCACATGTCAGCCACCTAAAACCTCACAAAGACGACCGACGTGTCATCCGACGTAAGAGACAATTCCCCACAGACCCTGACTATACACCCTTCACCAATCACCAGACAAAGCATATCATCAACAATCTCAAGCACTCACCCGCCTGTGGCCTAGACAACATAAGCAACATACACCTCAGACACCTGGGACCACAAGGCATACAAGCACTCACTAACATATCAAACTACAGCTATTCACACAACACAATACCAGACATTTGGAAGCATGGTATCATCATCACATTCCCCAAACCCAACAAAGACCCACGCTACCCTCCTCGCACCGCCCCATCACACTCCTTTGCTCCCCCTCCAAAGTCATGGAACGCCTAGTATTACAACTAATTACACCTGACCTACCACTAGCTCCAACACAACATGGCTTTAGGCCACTGCACTCCACAAACACTCTTCTCACAGACCTTACACAAAGAGCTTTCGACGGCATCAATTCAGCTAGACCACCACACAGATCACTATTAGCCACACTCGACATTAGTAAAGCCTTCGATGCCATCCCCCGCCACAACCTAACAAACAAAATCTACAACACAAACATGCACAACAACACAAAACGGTGGCTGGCCAACTTCCTAGCAGGCAGATGTGCACACGTATCTTTTGCCGGTCAGTCATCTAAAATCAGAAACTTTCCAAACGGAGTCCCACAAGGATCCGTCCTATCGCCCGCACTCTTCAATCTGTACATGCACGATATAACTACACCCAATACGCCCCAAATAAACTTAGCCTCCTATGCAGATGACATAACACTCACATGCACACACCATGACCCAAAAAGAGCAACAGATCTCCTTCAACCCTATCTCAACACACTACATGGCTGGTGCACTACAAACAGACTTAATTTAGCCCCAGCCAAATCCACCGCAACCCTGCTCACAAGTTGGACAGGAGAACACGAATACATCCCTCAACTCACCATAAACAACACACCCCTAACACATACACACACACCCAAAATCCTAGGAGTAACATATGATACTCATATGACATTCAAACAGAACACCACAAACATTAAAAAGAAACTGACACCCAGACTTAACGCCCTCAGGTCACTTGCTCACACACAATTTGGACACAACAAAGAAACTACCACCACAGTATATAAACAATACATAAGATCAGTGATGGAATACGCAAGCCCAGCCTGGGCTTCTAACCTAGCTGAAACACATCATAAGACCTTACAGACTATTCAAAACAAAGCCCTGAAGATCATTACAGGCTGCACAGCTACTGCACCCACAGATCACCTACATCAAGAAACCAAAATCCTCAAAGTCAAAGACCATCTGGACATGAGAGGCACTCAATTCCTGGCAGCAGCCTCCACGAACCAAGACCACCCACTAAACTACATGGCAACACACCCACAGACACCAAGAAATATCAAAACAACACCCAGCACACGGTATCACACACAATTATTGTCCTCTCTCCCTCCCTGCCCACCCCGAACCAACTTCCAGAAGCACATCCATACTCATATCTCTCACTGATCCATCCACTCACTCACAGACAACACGCAGCTGCATGCACGACCTCCCGAAATCCATCCTTCCGAATCCTCCCTTCCTCGCGAGGACAGAGTCCACCTGGCCAGGCTGAGATGCGGACACCATCCAGCTCTCCTGAGCTATCAGAAGAGACTGGATGACTCCGTTGTCGACACCTGCCCGGGATGTAACACAGCACCCCATACCATTAAACACATCATAGAAGACTGCATTTCACACAACCACTTACGCCAACAACACAATCTACACTCAATGAGAGCTCTGTGGGAAAGCCCGATCGTGGCCATGGCCTTTCTCAGGGACTCGGGGCTGTTCGGCCAGGCAGCTTAGGGAACAACAACAACAACAACTACATGGCTGCATCAGTAATGATATTGCTTATAATTATTTGCTGGTGTGACTATTTTAGGATGAGAAGTGATTGTTGTGTGACAACATTACGTCACAAATACGCAATTATGATGGGATATCCCGCTCCCAGTACTATAGTATATTCGCTGTAAGTAGGCCAGCAGTCATGAACTGTATCTTCTGTAACTAAAAAAAGGCTAGAGCAATTCGGCTGTAAATGTCCACATCTATTCCTTGACTGACTCTTCCCAAATGGTGTAAATATTTGCTTCATTACTTTAGTCGTTTTTTAGTTAACGAGGTTAGAAATCATTGATTTCTCGCCTACTTACAACGAATAGACTGTAGTATAGCTTCCGTAGGCCCCGGGTTACTGGATATCTCGCACTAACATACAAACCCAATATGATGGGAAACCTTGATAAATATACCATAACAGACAAGAAAAGAATACCTAATGTTAAGGTTACTTTAATTTTGGCTGGCAGCTTATGTGTCAAAAGAGATAGATAGAGAAAGAGAGAGATTTGATTTGATTTGATTGTTTTATTGAGAAAAATACAAATGTTACACAAGTATCATAGTTACATTATCTCAAAAGGGCGAAGGTGCATACGCAATCTTCACCCTATTTCTAGCTTAAACTATGTCATTACATAAATAGTTAGATGAGTAATACATTGATATTGAAGATAATTTTGAACACTACCTAAGTTTAGTATATACAGTATTCTAATTAAGACATATCTAAAATACATGAGTCCCCGTTATAGACCATGATCAGATATTTTTTTGTTTTTTGTTTTAAAACACGCATGCTGTCCCACAAGACCCCCAACTGAGCCCCGACCGTGTTAATCCCTCCTTAAACATCCTAGAGGGACCCTAACCGTCGTGACCCAGTCAGTCACCAAACCCCAGCACCCAAAACATACAGATTCAGATTCAGATTATTTTATTTCCATAAAATAATATTCGGAGGGAAGGTGCAAGTAGTCCTCCAGGAGGGATGTGTCCGGAGGTACTTGTACATCAAGCCATTAGCCGAGAATATTGAGGACAATATAGCAGTATGGTTAGGGAGCGTAGGTTCGCTGACCCAGGGTGGCCCGTAACCACTAGAATGTACATATGTTTAGTTGAAGAGCTGTTTAGAGCAGCAATATATATAGCTACACATCAAATTATAATTATGTTTTATAATTTTACATTCTTTTAAAAGGTTGTACATAGTTCCACTGTTGAACATCCATATTATCTGTTTAGTTACATTTTCAATTGTATTATTTCTATATTTTATTAAAGTTATACATTGCAGTATATAATGTTGAAGGGTGTGAGATCTTGGCCTATTGCACAGCCTACAACTCCTATCCTTCTCTGCAGTATTAATGCCTAATTCCCAGTAATATTTGTAGCCTAGTCTTAACCTAGTACATATAGAATCTTTCCACTTACTTGTAACATTCCCATAATTGAATTTAGTTTTATCTACCACCTCTCTGTAATGATGCATGGTGGCACTAGGCCTGGCTATATACTTACACTCGATATCTCTAGCTTCTTTTACTTCTTGACATTTCTTTATTATGTTTTTTACCTGTTTCAAAGATAGGGTACATTGTACATCAATTTCAATTTGTTCAGTAGCCTTTTTAGCTATTATATCAACTCTTTCATTATAGGTAATCCCTGTATGTGATGGTATCCATGAGAACACAATTTTTCTCCCTTTTAATTGGAGTTGATGTACAATATTCCGGCATTGGATAACAATATTTTCGTATACTGGTGTTTTACAGTTTAGGGAGTCCAGAGCCCCTCTACTGTCAACAAAGAAGCTTACATCCCCTTCTCCTCCTTCGATTTCTTTAAGTCCATATAATATCGCATACAATTCAGCCTGAGTTGATGATATATTATCGCTTAGCCTATAATTATATTCCGTTTCTAGCCACATGTTGGAATCTTGCATGTAATCTCTAATTAAAATCCCACAACCTGCCCTACCATTTTCCATTACCGACCCATTACAATAAACATGTGCTACTTTACCAGTAGAGAGAGAGAGAGAGAGAGAGAGAGAGAGAGAGAGAGAGAGAGAGAGAGAGAGAAAGAGAGAGAGAGAGAGAGGGGGGGGGGGTCAACAGAGGCTAAAATAGATATAGCCTACCGAATGAAAAGTGAATAGATCTTTGCGAAGTAAGTTACATGAAAGTTTGAACATTGACAAGTTTGTGTTGAATCTGTTATGGCTGCCCAAGACCTCCCTCTCATCCGGAAAAGTTAAGAGCGAGGTAAAATATAAATAAACACGCGTCTTCTACAATATTGCCAAGTGCAGTCCCTATCCTTGATTAAGTTAGACCCTGGAGAGCGAATCAAGAAGCAATGTATCTTCTCCCGCGGCTCTGTAATTTAGTGGGCCGTCCTCAGGCACAAATTGGATTAATCTTACTGATAATATTTTTGTTCTCGGTTTCAATTACATGTCCGATAAATGCCACTCTCACCTGTCATGACGGATACTTAAAACGTCCAGGGTGTTAGAATGTTAGTGACCTAAAGAAGCCATCTGAATAACGTTGTCAATTGTTTCCCTATGTGCATGGATGAGACAACAGACAAAGCTGCCTGTAAAAAGTATCCCCCCCCCCCCCCCACCCTCCCCTCCTAGGTCGAAGGCGTGATAGAGAGCCAATATCAAGGTACGTTAAAGGTAATTTAGGTGTGTTGTAAAAAAGTGTGGTGTGCTTGTTATAAGCAGTGAAATGAATAGGAGGAGGAGACGTTTGTGAGAGTTGGCTGGATTACTCTCTGTGAAGGTGAGACATAATTAGGAATAGTGGGGTAAGCCAGGCAAATACAACAGGAGTTCCAGCAAATCATTATCATTTGTCCATGTGGCCTCCCCTGAGTACTGCCCTGCTCGATTAGTGCCTACCATCTCCCCAATGTGAAATAAGTGTTCCTCATTTGTTTTCCTCCAAAACAAATTATTGTGCAAACATAAAATGTTGCTCACTTAAAGTTTAAAAATTAAAATGAAAGACTCACTGCTATCAGCAATGGAGATAACAATCGAATAAGTTTTGTTTTTGTCTAACTGTGTATTAAGAGGTTAGGCAATGTTGAGAATAAATGATACCATCCCGAGAAACACTTGTATGTCGCGAACACTCGAGGAACTAGGGATTTAAGCAATGATTTTTACTTTCTGAGGATTAAATTTGATGCCTTGTTGAGAGACTACATGATCTAAAAACGATACGTCTTTTGCCCTAATAGTGTATGAGTATTATCAATATAATACATACACATACACACTCACAAACATACACACACACACACACAGAGTATTTTATATATATAAATATATATATATATATATATATATATATATATATATATATATATATATATATATATATATATATATATATATACGGTATATATATATATATATATATAAGGGGAGGTATGGCCGAGTGGTCTTGCCACGGGACTGGTAATCAGGTGGACCCAGGTTCGAATCCCGATATGTCAATGGGAAGATATTATTGGGATGGAATTTGTGCTGTACCTAGTTTCCGTGCATTACCACAGCACACCGAAATGCCAACAAAATACCCTCATTGTTCCATGATTAAATAGCATTGTATGAATATTCCCATATTCAAAATATGCTACAGGGGGGCAATGCCTAGTGAGTTAATTGCTCAATTGGTGGGGTTCTGCGAGTGAGGGTCCGAGTCTGGGGGATGAAACGGTGAAGCACAGATGCAAAGCAGCTTCAGAGATGGGGCTACTTCGAGCCGTGAATGGTTGCTTCGCATATCTCACTCCCTAGACTGGAACAAGACCTCACAGACCTCACTGTGTTCAGCGGTGGAGTGTAAATGCTCTCAGCCTATGCCCGAGAGGAAGTAGTTGGAATATAAAAGGAAAACAAAAATATATACAGTATAATACTAGTTCCCTAGAATCTCCGTCTACACGCCGCAATGTTGCATCTCTTGTACTCTTCTATAGCTATTACAACAATCAGGGTTCTTCAGACTTCTTTCTTCTACTCAACAAGTGAACTCTAAAACGTTCTCCCTCAATCTATCTTTCCTTCATCTTATCACTTAGACTGCTTTATATGGTGTGTGTCCAGGCATTTTGACCTCAATTATCGACCCTTAAATGTGTCCCTCTGTCACTCTTTTGTCTCTGTTTGAGACACTCGTTACAGCCTTCCTGCCTCTTACAGTATATCCTCCTTAAAAAAAAAAATCAAAAAAAAAAAATATATATATACTGTATATATATATATATATATATATATATATATATATATATATATATATATATATATATATATATATATATATTTATATATATATATATACAGTATATGTACAATTATATATATATATATATAATAATTCTACAGCATCTGTCATAATTCGTGAACATACAATATTTCAAGTAGTAAAGTGAGGTATGTGGTGAGATTGACTTAAGGATAAAAATACGATAGGGTATTATCCAAACGACGAATAATAATGGAGATTCTTTGGCATATAAATTAACCAACAATATAGTTTTACCTCTCTTTCCATGGGTGGTTTTTTTTTTTTTTTTACAGATTACAAATATGATTGTTTTCAATGTTCATAAATATGCGTACATTGTTATATTTGCTAGTTATTAGTTGTTACTGCTTTTTTCGTATAGTTTTGTTTTCCTGAACAATGTCTTTGCAATGTTGTACAAAATACTCCATGTACTGTAAAATGTACTGTTTACGATTTTTTGTTGGTAACATTTCTCTAGAACTCTAGTAATTATTCAGTTTGTTATGTGGAACAAATAAATATAATTGTTCATCTGCTAACTCACGATACACACTAAACTAATTGTCACATAAATACGCAATTACCCATAGTTTCGCCTGTGAAATAGTGCGCTCTTACTTATCTTAAAATGAATATAGTATATAGAATGTTCTTGTTTATTAGCAGGAAAACAGCCGGAACACCTAGAATATGGAGATGTTAGGCCAACATTGTTATGTTGATCGATCACTGACTCTTACGTGTCGTTGAATTATTGCCCATCATATTGTTCAGTTTGTTATTCTGGGAAATGATTACTTTTGATCTCCTTGTTTACACGCGTTCGCTCCTCCGTTGCTTGAATATATCTTCAGTTAGAAGATAATTGTTGCATTATATATATAGATAACCGTAGTTGCTGTGAGAGAGGGTGTATTAAATATATATTTTGCTTTACAATAATACTCTTATAGATATTTCTTATTGTTCTCATTCAAAATACTAATATAATCCATATGCAAGAGGTATATTGTAAAATGCAATACTGTGTAAGCTATAATATGAGCATGCCCAGATATGTTGTGTTCAAGACAAATATATACTAATAGTAAAGCCAATTTCACATAACAATGTTCAGGGTTAACACAGAGAAACTGAATTTATCTGGAAATGTGTAAGTATTCCAACCATAATTCCCGTATGTCCAACGTGCAGCAGGAAGTGAGTGAGAAGAGTTAATAATGCTGGAGTAAGATATTTATGTTAGTTAATTTGTCCTATAATGATACACACAATTATATACCCAATATATTTGGGCATTATTTGATATGTAACAGTTTCAGTATACAAGGAGGAATATTCGTTATATTCTGCCTAACATCATACGATATTCCTTAGCTTTGGAAGGCTCCCTAGGAATAAACAGCTTAAATTATTCCTCGGTATACCATCTAATCGCCGCTTTTCACTCCTGAGCTGAACACATCGTCTACTGGTAACATAATAAAAGGAGGAAAACGTTATCTCTAGTGAAATGGTAAATTGGGAGAGTATATAAAATACATATGTAACTTTACAGTGTCTACTTAAAAATACTTAATTTCCATTGACGTTTGATTGTTAGCGTTACTACCAACTCCCATGTTTGTAGGCCTGTTATGATGACGAAATATACAATGTCAATTATTGTATAACAGCTTAATGTATGATTCGTTTGTGTTACAGGAGAATGTTGCTTTCTGATGGTAAGTACTGTCAAGTAATTGTATTACTGAGTTATCAACACATAGTAAAGTCACTCACAATCGTTCGTTGACCCCTACGTCAGAGCGTGTTTAAAAATGTATTGTTTTGTGCTAGGTACCCTGGAGGCTTAGGAGGGATGTGATGGAAGGAAGGGTGTATGTGAGATAGGGTAGCAGAGGTAACTATCAAACCCCGTATTTCTTCTTTAATTTATGAATATTGTACACCATTTTACATTCCTATAACTACTGCCTTCACTAGTTATACATCTATGTAATTCATGTAATAGTTGATATACTTTATACTATGTATAGTACTGAATAATAATTTACCTTTATATACTGGATCTATATATCTTCTTCATCTATGTTCACCCATCCAACACACACACACACACTCACATATTATATCTTCCAGAAAGTTATACAGTATGTATATTATTTTCTTTACTAAGTTTTGCTTCCCTTCCTATCTAATTAATCATATTTGTTTCTTCCGATTTTGTAAAGTTCCCCTTTACAATTAAACAACATTCGTATCAGTATTGATTACATTATATCTGATAATAGTCGCATTTCACTTTGCTTTAAATAAACAAGTATTGTAGCTCAGAACATTTCTTGCCGATATAGTATACTGCTTCTTCGGACATAACCGCCACATCCAGTTCAACAGAATATTACCAATTATTGTGAAGATATTCTGAAAAAAATTAAATCAAATAAAAAAAAAACATTCAGGCAAATATAGCAGCTACGTATGAGAGATTTGTCTTATGCTTTCATAATGTATTCAATGAACGATAGTCAAGTTACGAGTTGTACTTTTTACTGACAAGGACGTGATGTGAGTTTATCTGAGACTAAATGATATCAACGAATAAATTATATATATTGCATGTAATGTGAATGCATCATGGAAATCCATAAAGTGTAGCGTATTGCGATTGTGAAATGCATCATGGGCGAATGAATTTCATCCAATTACCCTTAAAATATCCGTCTGTGGTTCTAAAACTGTTAGTGTGTGCTGCTAACCAGAATTGGGTTTGGTAATAACTTTACAACCAACCTTAAGAATTAAGGTGTTAGTACTGTACTGTATAAGGAGTGATTGGAAATGTTGTGGCGGCTAAGCACACTGTAGAACTAGTATGGACCCATTAACAAAAGTAATATATATTTATACGGTAATGGTTCTGAACTGTAGGTAAAGCATATAGTAGTTGAAGAGGATCAGTCATAATGATTTGAATATCCATGCACTGTAATGTCAACAAAAAGTAATCTGATTAAGAACCCTGTGATCAATAAACCATGTTTATGTCATGTTCATGCGCTCAATGGTGATGTTCTCATGTTTTCGACGTAGGTATAATCCTGTAGATAGCTCTTTATTCTAACTCTGTTACTATAAGAGGAGCAAGTTAACGAGACTAAGTCTTTTGAAGGAACATATAATCAGTATGTAACATATGATCAATAGCTCATTCAGAACTAATTAGTTTTCTTCAGATATTTGAACATTTTCATTTCCATGTACTTTTCCTACTTGGTTGTTTTCAGGCACACAATTGTGAAATAATAGTAAGAGGTATGTGAATGTGCATCTAATTATGTGTCTGTCTTTCATAGTTTATTGTGGGTAAGAGGCAGGCAGGAGAGGCTGTCAAAGCTCTGTCATGATTGACATGAAAGTAATTGGATAAAACACTGCACCACAACGTATTATCTTTTCACTTCTGTTATGTGATTCCTAGGATATACAACAATACTTTGTTTGTCACCAAGAATTATCTCATCATGATTGTCATATTGTACAAATATTGACCTGACTGTAAAAGTTAGTAAGTAGGTAATATATTAGTGTACTCGACCATATAAATTAAAAATTAATAATAATAAATTAAAAAATAATCATATATTATATCACACCGCTGTTGTTGCCGAAACCACTCTGGTATATTTCGTAGATTTAAATGTCGTGGCTTTGAAATATTTCACAAATATAGTTGGCCCCTGAAGCATATACGTAACCAACAATGTCCATGAGAGAGAGAGAGACAGATAGAGAGAGTGAGTGAGAGACTAAGTAAGTCACGTGACGAGGCCACAGCACGCCAATCTTTTGATCTATCAATTATTTCTGATTGGGACACAGCACATCTCGTTACTTGCATTGCTTAATGAACCACATTTCTCCCTCTATCTACCCATCACAATCTTTCACAAGACTATCAATTACTCTTCAACAATTCACAAATCAACTCTTCATCTTCTCTGAATATTCTTGGAGTATCTTTTTCATCTGATCTTTCTTGGAAAAATATTTTTGCCACTCTTGATGTACCCAACCGTCACATTGAGTTCTCCACCCTCGCACAACTTCTTGCTCTGTAAAGAGGCACAGTACGCACATGTAACGAGTATTGCTTGCATGTGTGCGGAGGTTCCACCCATTCCGCACTTCTCGAAAGAGTAGAGTCAAAAGCAGTTCGCCTCATTAATACTCACTTCCTCTTACTGGTTCCCTACTATATCTCTCTACACGACGCAATGTTGCATTTATTTCAGTCTTCAATGGCTATTACAACAATCAGTGTTCATCAGAGCTCTCTCAGTGCATACCCTCTCCCTTGCGGCGTGTGCACAGCACCTGTCTTTCAACACAGGCCCACTCCTATTTTATCAAACTCTTCAATCAAAGAAAAAGCACATTGTCTCAATTTTTCTTTTACTTAACTAGTGAACTCTGGACTTTTCTCCCTCAATCAATCTTTCTTTCATCCTATGACTTAAACTGCTTTAACACACAAAGAGTGGGTGGTAGGGTATTTTACACTGTGCCGCACAGCGTTTTTTTTTTACCCAAAATAGTATTGTTTCCGTGCTCATTTTTATGCATAAACAAGACACAGAGCGTAAAACAAGTATCTATCCCTGAAAGGGTGTAAACAGAGCTTTCCAATGACACCCGAACCATGCTTGTACGACCACTGGTTCTCTTGCAACGATCGTGCAACACGAGTGCAAAAAACCTAAAATAAGGTAATTTCCGTACATAATTCCCTGTGTAGCGAGTGAGAGATGGGGGAGGAAGGTGGAATACAGTTCAATACGTCCACGGTGGTCGTGGGGAGCGGTCATAAGGTTACTACGCTCGTCCCACCGCTCAGCTCTCTCTCTCAGCAACATTACGTGCTGAAAATGGCACTCGACAGATGTCGTGCACCGCCACATAGTCCAAATTTATTTACCTCGACAGATGTCGTGCGCCGTTGGTTAAGGGTTAAACCCTTTTGGCTTTGGTGGACACACTCGCTACAGGCAGCCTACTCTTTTTCTATTTCATACACAACGAACAAAAAGTAAGTAAGTCATTCTTAGATAAATATAGTTATATTGCATATAACATTTAAGTTCTCACTCTTTCCCCGATTATTTAGGCAAGCTCATTAATGACATTTACTGAGCCTTTCAGCGGATTATGTTTACGTTGGAGAAAGGTCAAGGTATTTACAATACTGTAATAATATAATCAGTGATAATGGGAGTTTATGAACAGTCACGTATACAGGGAGGTTGCGCATAGTTCCGTATACTATAACATGTTTTAAGTGAAGTGGTTAATATTAGAGCTGTAATATTGTTAAGAGTTATATACTATTATATATATATAATTATATATATATATATATATATATATATATATATATATATATATATATATATAGAGAGAGAGAGAGAGAGAGAGAGAGAGAGATAAATATATATATATATACAGATCCATGACTTTCATATATTATGGATGGCTGCTCCATCTCTATCTCTCTCTTTCTTCCATCATTTTATTATCCCCACATCGGTCTCCTAACAAACCCAAGTTCCTCTTATTCCATGTTTGTTTCACCTTCTCCTTGACATATTTTCATTTGTCAAATCTTGTCATTTGTTTTCGTATATATGTCTTTCCTTAAGCAATCTTCTTGGTTTTTCACCCATTCGCAATTCCGGTATTATTTGCACTGGGTTTTCTCTTGTGTATCTATATTCAGCTCTCAGTTTGGCCTCTTTTATTATGATATGTTGTATCTTCAGTGTTTCCTCCTTCAACAAGTTGCCTTAGTCGTTATAGGCTGTGGGCCCAGATAGATCACCGTGCACCTCAAATTTTGTTAAATTTTTCTTAAAACCTTCTAGATTTTTGCAAACTATGGGGTCATTCTCACATATTTATGGGCCAAATACATGCTACTGGTAGGCAACAGCATCATAGATGCAAAGAAGATGTATCCAAAGTGCCTTGAGCAACACAGGTGCTTGACTATGGGAATTAACACAATCGCGGCGGAGCCGCAATTAATCTACCGTAAATCTTATACGTTATATATGGTGCATTCCTATGACTTTCTGCCATTGTGTTTCGTCAATTTGAATTAAGTTTACTTCTATGAACTAGGAACAATGAATAACAATCTATTTCTAAATTCTCAGCCCATTTATTATTAGAAAAATTCAAGATGGCCGCCATCAACGGTCATACACAAAATAAATGAGATATCATCGCCAAAATATAATTATATAAGGATATAATTATATAAGGACATCTATCTAGGTATCTATTTATGTGGTATAAGAAACAAGGGTCTTTCATGTGTTACATGTGTTTATTAAAAACAGGAATACACCATAACAACCTTTGACCTGGGGGGTGTATGAAAGCGTATTCAATTATTTGGAACTGGCCAGGCAGGTATAAGTCCCATGTCGTGATGATCGGTACCTTCCACCTGGCCTGCACTTACATGAAAATGTTGGCGAAGAAGATGGTCTGCTCAGGGTTGTATGATGTGCGCCTAGAAGCTGGGCTAGTCGGATCCGGGTCTCTTCATGGGGTGCTGACGGGAAAACATTACGAGAGAGCTATGCACTGTCACAAATCCATCATGGAAGCTTTGGAGCGGCTGTTCATGGCGAAGTTCTTGGAAGATGAGAACGAAGCACATGTGTTTGACTTCTTGTCAAAGGAATCCATGAAGAAAATTGAATATCTTGCACAGTCCCCAATGAAGATGGACTAAATTATGTACTTGCCGATGATGAGGTGAGTTAATCAAGAGATTAACCGAGTTCAGAGAACAGACTCGGACTGGGAGCCTGGGGAAAACAGCTTAACTGTGGATGTCATACTTAGATCATATATGGCTCACACTACAACACAGTAACAACTCATCCAAGCTGTGAACAAAAACGACTTCCTACTGTATGCCCGATGCATCCATCTCATGCCAGATCTCTTCTTCAGCTTCGGCAGCCAGAACTATGCAAGATACTTGACTTATCACTCAGTCTTCCTGGTGAACATAGAGACGTCGCATCCTGGTTGCAGTGAGGTTTTGAAGAGGGCTTCCATCAGTGTCGCTCGATCGTTTATACCAGGAAACCTCTGTGCGGTCGATAAAACGATGGAGGACACGTTTATGAAACACGCGAAATCCCGAGGTGGAAGTGGTGCAGGATTATCTGGGTTGCTGAACAACTATAACGCCTACTAACGATAGGTGAAAAGTACACAAGAGAGGTTCAAATATGTGCAGGCGACCCTACACATGGCCGATATGCTTTCAGAATCCGAGACTGCGAAACGACACACAGATTTGAGAACATCAGAAATTCGTCGGAGCGAACGAGTTATTGAGAGAGTAGAAGATGCTATTGTCAGTTTCATCAATCCATTTGACGTTGAAGACAAGACCAGACTGTACTGCATCTCATCTGGATCTCCCGGCCCACCTCAAGTTGAGAAGCCAGTGCTTGGTGCTGTAGTTCTTGGCAAACAGCGAAGGAGGACTTCATCAAGCTGAAAATAAACACCATGTGAGGAAGAGCACTTTATTGACAATGTTTCGCATAAAAAATATTATAGCTTTATCAGAAGCTGCGACTAGACACAGGAGAACACTTCTTTGACCCTATCAAGAAGATTAAGGAAGATAAGTTTACTCTATGCTAACTAAGACTGAAAAGGTCCGCTCATATAAATTAATAATAATACCGGGAGTGTAACTCACTATTAAAATCACCATAGAATATTGCAGTCAGGCTAGATGGAAATGCTGATGGATGGTAGGCAAATGGCTACTATTCGAACACCATTGGATTTTACCTTAAAGTGACCACGAGGATGCACCAGAACAAATAGTGAATAAATAAGGTTAAAGAAAGTTCAATCATGATAATAAGGCTTAGCTGTCAGTCGGTCTGTCTGTAGGATGAAGTTGAGTTTAAGTTAATGATGAGAGCTGGATGACACCGGAACCAGGATCGCGGCGAACTAAAGAGTGGAGTTGTTGCTAGGACGATGTATAAAAGTGCTCTGACGCGGTGCGCCACAATCCAAGACGTCATCGTCTTACGCTACGAATCTAGCGGCTACTGCTAAGTTAGTAGCGGATATCTAGCGGTAAATATCGCACCGCTATCATAATATTACGGCATGGTTTATATGATAAATCATATATGCATTCCTAAAGACTCTTAAATACTATACTTTCGTATAATAGTCCTTATTTAACATATTAAGCTTACATACTATACAAACTGTATTTAGGATATGATACATAGAAAATGTAGGTTATACCACTGACTATCGTGAATCCACGATACACTCCCTCCCCCAAAACACAATACCTGAACCCCACGTTATATCTAGAGTTGCCCAGAAGCAATCTTGTGTCGCCACATATCAACGGCGCCACGAGCTACGCGTCTGGGTCTAGTCCCGATCCGAGGCGGATCCGCAACGGGTTGTGGTGGATCGGCTAAGTCAGCCTCCTCGGACCCAGCATCATCAGGTGGAGCTTCTTCTTGTGTAGAAGAGCCAAGCTCCATAGCGTACAGTCGTGCGACCGGACGAACAGTAGTCCCAGTAGCTGTCGTGAACAGCGCTACTCGCCCTACCGAGCCTTCGCCCTCGTACACCTTCACTACGCGGCCCAACTTCCAGTACAATCTAGGACTATCATCATGGATGAACACCATCTCGCCTACAGAGGGTGCTGATGGTTGACCAGCAGTCTTAGTTGCCAATAAGTAGTCATTCACCAATCTCTTTTTAAAACCACCTATAACCCTAGAAATATACTGGTACCGTCGTGACACCGCAGCCTCGGTGAACATCGAAGGGTCCTCTAACTCTGCCTGTGACTGCAAATCAGTCGGAAATGCAGTTAACGGCTTGCCGTAGAGCAAATGCGCTGGTGTTAGTGGCAGTGGTTCTTGCAGGTCGGTATATACGTAAGTGAGAGGACGATCGTTAACAAACGCCTCGACTTCAGTGAACACAGTTACTAGTTCGCTCCTTTTTAACAAGGCACGTTCTGCAACCGTCCGTAAGCCTGACTTCACGATGCCTACACACCGTTTCCACATTCCACCAAACCATGGCGCTTTGACTGGTATAAACTTCCACTTGCACCTAAGCTCTCCCAAGTAAGCAACAACTGTTGGATCGTCACTCATATCTATCAAGTACCTGGAAGCTTGAAGAAAAGTGGGAGCATTGTCGCTAAGAATCAAATGAGGGAAGGAACGACGTGCACAAAATCTCCTGAATGCCAGAATCAACTCTTCACACAACATATTGTCACAGAGTTCTAAATGTATTGCACGTGAAGTGGCACAAGTAAATAGCAACACATAAACCTTGTCCAGTTCCCTAGTTCTCAGTGCGCCGGTATAGTCTAGTCCTGTAACTCTGAAGGGTTCTAGATGATTAACGCGACACTCTGGCAAGGGTGGAGCAGGTCCAGTCGTAAATGGTCTTCCTTTTAGTCTACGGCACACCACACACCTTTTGACTACTCGTCGAACTACCTGTCGAAATTTGGGTATCCACCAGTTGAGACGCAATTTAGAAATAACGTGGTGGACCCCGTAGTGCATTACTTCCTCGTGTGTGTGCGTTGTACCAGTAGATCGGTGACATGGTGTGTTGCAGGCATCAGGATAGGATTGTTGGCACAGTCGTCTACACCTGACCACTTTAGACGTCCCTCACATCTAATAATGTCATTCTTCAGGTGTAGCCTTAGTTGACGCACAATGTTAGGCATTTTAATCTTACCAGAACTTCTCATGGACTCTAATTCCTGACTGAAGGATTCCCTTTGAACCCATCTAATTAGTGTTACCTCAGCTGCTTTTATTTCTACTGCATTTAAGCTTTGACCCAGATTGAGAGTTGTCCTTGTAGCCTGGCCTTTATGTTGGTGACATAGCGCAACACCCAAGCAACGTCCCTGACTAATTTATTGTACCCACCGATCCTTACCAACTCTAACATAGGACTCGGAGTTGATGTCGGTTGAATGACAGCTGTCACCGTTTCTAAAGACAAAGCTAACTCAACCTCGGCATTCCATACAGCCCAATCCCCTTCGTGGAGCAGCCATTTTGGGCCTTGCCACCACAGGTCGGACTTAATCAATTTGGACGCCGTTACTCCTCTAATTATTAAGTCACTGGGGTTGTCCTTTGTTGGTACATAATGATAGAAGGCGTTTGGTAGTAGGGATCGTATTTCATCCACCCTATTGCGGACATAGACGGGCAATGTCCTTTGACTATGCACCCAGCTTAGTGCAATTTGGCTATCGCACCATACGTGTACCGTGTACCGCCCTTAGTTGCAGTTCCTTATCGGATGAAGTGCGTACATGATTAACCAAACGTCCCATTAGCAGCATGGCAGTTAGTCCCAATTTGGGAATCGTGACCCCCTTTACCGGTGCAACCTTAGCCCGGGCGGTGAGTAAATTAATCCCAAACGAGGAAACACAATAAATAGCTACTCCATATGCTGTGGCACTCGCATGACAGAATGCATGTAAAGACATGGGTCCACATGCGGCCACTTGGCGCGGTAACTCTAATGTATACATAGGGTGTTATAATCTTCTAGTATGGACCTACCCTGTTCAATAAGATAATCGGGTAAATTTTCGTCCCACCCTACGTTGTGTCTTCATATTTCTTGTATTAGAATCCTAGCTCTGATGGTAACAGGTAATGCTAAACCTAAAGGATCAAAATATTGCGCGACTTTACTCAACAGACTACGTTTTGTGTGTGTCCCTGCCTGTTTAGTATAATCTTTGTTCCGGTACATCAGTATGTCTTTCCCTGGTTGCCATAATATATCATCCCCAAGATTCTGGCATATTCTTGGTTATCAGAAGCTACCCCATCTATTATGAGACCATCCCAAAGCAACACAGAATTTGAAACTGTTACGCTGGCCAGCTTGCCAAAATGTACTCGTACTCGCTAGCGCTCGCCAGGGCAGTGAAATGGGATATAATAATCGTAGAACGATGTTCTTTCTTTCTTAGTATTAATGTTGTCACAGACAGATCAGTGTTTGTCTTTATTCTTATCTGTGACACTTGGAAGTATTTTATATCATTGACAGAGTTGTTGTTGTTGTTGTTCCCTAAGCTGCCTTGCCGAACAGCCAGATAGAGTTATAAGATATGTAGTGTGAATTGCAAGGAGAGAGAGCGAGGGAAGCAGCGAGGTGGTAGTATGTGCGTGTGTATGTACGTGTGCATTCCTCGCGTGGGCAGGGCCACCCGCTCGTGATTGGCCGGCGGGCCTGGCGTGTCATATGATGCCTGCTCTTCATGACGTAGTGGTCTGTGATTGGGGGCCGCTGTCTTAGCTCGGTGGGTGGGGGATCCTTCCCGCGTGTCTCCTTAGAGCTTGGTATGTTGTGCTTGGTCCTAGACGTCCCTTGCTTTCTGTCCCCAATCTAACCCTCTTTACTGCTTTTTCTCTCTCTGAAGTCCTTCTTTCCAATACTTCTCATCTTTATTAATTTATCCATCCCTTCTGGTCCTGCATATGACTTCCATAGTTGGCCAGTCGTATTACCAGCGCCAGTTCTCACATATATGTTTTGCACTAGCTTTAGGGATTATTAGAGTCATAGTCACATGGTATCATAGTATTGGGTGCTTCTAATTATTGGGTTTTTCTTTCCTACTATTTAATGCTAGACAGTGGAGGGTATCTTTGGCCGTTGTCTGAGTTATGTATATGGCAAGTCAGAGCCTGTACAACTTCGACGGAGCTAGGTAGCCTGTAACCCTTGTGCATATTTTTCCTTTGCGAGCGTAGCAGTATACAAGCGAAGGGCTTTTGCCTACTCTTGCTTGTATGCTCAATACCTCATTTTGTTGACCTTTGTGGAGCGCCAGGGTAAGACCAGATACTTGAGATCTGGATTTACCAAGAGAGCCTCCTAGTCACTTAACGTAACATAAGGGAAATCTGTTCAGGGGAGACAGTAGGCTACGAGCATGCTTGCGCTCTGCCTAGGCTCCCTGTACCTTTATACCGCTGCTAGAATTTATTAGTAAGGAAGACAGCATATTGTTTATTAACTTTAACACCTAACGAGCGGCCTAGGCGGTATAAAATATGTAGCCACTAGCGGGGTATTTTTACCCAAAATAGGGCTGTTTACGTGATCATTTTCATGCCTAAATAAGACCCAGAGCGTAAAACAAGTATATATCCCTGAAAGGGGATAAACAGAGCTTTCCCATGACACCACAACGATCCTTGTATGACGGCTAGTTTTCTTGCAACAACTGCGCAACACGAGTGCAAAAACCATGTAATTCGGTACTTTCCCCATACAATTCACTATGTAGCGAGTGTGAGAGGGTGGAGGAGGGTAGGATTCATGTCAGTTGGTTCACAGCGGTGGTCTGGAGCAGTCATACGCTCGCTACTCTCCTGCCACCACTTGTCTCTCTCTCTCAGCAACATTACGTGCTGAAATTGCCACACGACCTATGTCGCGCGCCGCCACATAGTCCAAATTTATTTCACTCGAATTATGTTGCGCGCCGCCAGTTAACACATAACGAGCGGCCTCTGCGGTTTATTTATATGTACCGCCCAGCGGGGTGTTTTTAGCCAAAATAGGGCTGTTTACGTGATCATTTTCATGCCTAAATAAGACCCAGAACGTAAAACAAGTATCTATCCCTGAAAGGGCATGAACAGAGCTTTCGAATGACACCATAACGATCCTTGTATGATGGATAGTTTTCTTGCAATAACCGTGCAACGCGAGTGCAAAAAGCAGGTAATTCGGTACTTTCCCCATATAATTGAGTATGTAGCGAGTGAGAGAGGGAGGAGGGAGCTGAGATTCGTGTCAGTAGGTTCGCCGTGGTGGTCTGGAGCAGTCATACGCTCGCTAGTCTCCTGCCACCACTTGTCTCTCTCTCTCAGCAACATTACGTGCTGAAATTGCCACTCGAGTTATGTCGAGCGCCGCTAGTTAGTCCAGCTTTTTTTAACTCGACTTATGTGGTGAGCCGCTAAAGAAGGGTTAAGGGTTAACTGTGCATGCTTTAGGAATTATTCACATATTATTTTAGCCTAGGTTGATGCATAGTGCACAACCCAGTTTGGCTGTTACGTTGGCTAAGGAAGTACTGTTTTTGAGTGGCTGTTATTAGTGCTGTCACAGAGTTATTGCGCTCCCTTGTTTTATATATATGTATGCTACTTGTTGGTGTATTTAAGATACACGCTTTGCTGTCCTCCCCCTGCATTATTTCTGTTTTATATTCGACGAGCATCTTAGAGCATCAGACGTTTTCAGAAGATTCCATATCTGTTTGCTGTAGGACTAGACTTCCAGTGTTTTCATAGAGCATTGCAGAGTTTAGTGTTGAGTTCAGACTCACACTAAAGTTAACGTAAGCATATACTCCTTTATTAAATCTTGTCATAAGTTTATTTAAGCATTGTTATTACTTGAGACCATTTCATTAACGTAAGTACTCCTGTTGTGAGTAGGCTTTGCCGTCACCGGAAAGCCTTTGTAGAAGTACACTTAACCCAGTTAATTGATACCCTGTTATCCAGTAGATTAACTCTGGAGGGTGTAAGTGTTTTGTTCACCGGCTTAATAGTTCGAGGATTTGGAATTAGCGTACCGTTGTTGCAGATATAGCCTATCTTCTAGTCCAATATTAAGTGCCCTTGTTTATTTCATAGTGCCGGTCGTAACAAAACCCACTCGTGGAGAAACAGATGAGCCTCAGTGAACAACCTACTAGCCTGCCTATAGCTTGCGACTAGTTCCTTTTCACTATCACTAGACCCCTGTAAATTGTCTATATATAATCCGCGAGCGAGTTCAGTCGTGTCGTCTTCAGAATCCTCAAGATGTTTTTTAATAGTCGCGTTTAATAGAAATTGCAAACATGTTGCGCCAAACAAGACTACCTTAAACCGATAGGTTAGTATGGGACTCTCAGGGTCGTCGATATTTTCGAACCAGAGGAACCGGGTGACGTCTCTATCCCCCTTCTGTAGTTTCACCATCAAGAAGGCCTTTTCTATATCGCTGGTGAATGCATATCGTCCCAGTCTAAATCGCAGTAATTGCTGAGATAGATCCGACACCATTGAAGGGCCGGTCAATAGACAGTCATTTAGACTGGGACTATGGCCTAGGTGGGCTGAGCAGTCATATACCACTCGGATGATAGTGGTAACACTATCCTTCTTTACCCCATGATGTGCGAGGTAATGGACCTTCCCGGCACTCCCTGGCTTATCCACATCGACGACCTCGATAAACCCTCGGTCAAGATAATTTTTAAAAACCTTGTCATAAGTCTTGCAGGTGGTAGGTTCTTGGGTTAGTTTCCGCTGCAAGGCGCGTAACCTACCCAACGCTAAACCATAATTGGTTGGCAAACTGATATTCTCATGTTTCCAGGGTAGACAAATTTCGTATTGTTTTTCCGTAGTCAAGTAACGCACAGATTCCGAGAACTTCTCTATCGCGAATTTTGATTCCTGGTCATTCTCCACAGGTTTAATTCCTATGTGGTCTAGTTTCCACAGTCTTTCTAGATTGAACTCGGCAGCTAACTTTGGGTCCTCAATGTGAGTATCATCTTCGGTGAACTCTTCTGCCGCGGTCGTGCTCATCCTCAACACAGATACCGTGTCAACCAGATCATTTGGCTGGGTAGTTTGGACTGTACCACTCATGCAGTAGCCAAACTTATTGGGGATCAAGATTACTCCAATCTCTCTTTTAAAACCCGGGTGTACTACATCATAATAATAATCTGCTCCTAACAGTATGTGCACCTCCTTCAAGTCACCTACGGGATCTGACAGGTAAATACCTTTCCTACGAAGTGCATGCTCTACTTTGTTAATTCCTACAGATTGATAGTCTGGGAGTTCATCTACCACTACACACTGTAAGAAGTGTTTCTTCTTACGGTAGATGTAAGCAACTTCAACAACTTTGTAGTATCTACTGTCGGTCACTCCTGTTAAACCTTGCAACCTAAGGGTCTCACTACCTACTACACAGTGTTTTAGACCGTCCAGCACCGATCTCTTTATAAAGGATCGTTGTGAGCCCTGGTCCAGGAGTAGCCGACAGACTTGTGTCCTGCCATAACCCTCTATGGGTAGATTGATTGTGGGTAAAATGGTGGTGTCCTTCCTACTGCCTAGCATTAGTGTTGCAGTACCCCCTACTTTTTCCTCCTTGACTGGACTACCTGTGGGGCATAACTTGTCAAAGTGATGACCCTCACAGTTGCGACAGGGCCTCAAATAGGAAGCAGTACATTTACCCTGCATACCATGGTCCTATCTCAGACAACCCTTGCACAATTTTTGCTTTCTTGCTTGAGCTAATTTAGCTTCATTGGTTTGATATTTGGTACAGCTTAGCCATTTATGCTTGAGATTGTTGCATAGCCTACATGACATTTGTGGTTTCTTTCGTGACTCTTCAACCTTCCCTTTAGAACCTACCATCATATTAATTGAACCCCTTGCTGTTGTCCCTTCTGACCCACCCACCGTCCTACCATTGTTCAATTGTATGTTGCTAATCTCCTTGCTAAATGCCTCTTTGAACTCATCCAAGTTAAAAGTACGAACCTTATCTAGAATTGGTAGAGGTAATTTCTGTCTCAAAATTATGACCAGCATTTCTTGTGAGGTTACCCCCAACGCATCTAATGATCTTGTATGACACTCCATATCTGCCCTGAACTTTGTCAGTTCATCGACCCTGTACCTAGGCTGTGCTAGGTTCAACAGGGCATTCACGTGGGCTACCTTGAGCTGGTCAGTGTCTCCATACGTCGCCTGTAATAACCTCACAACACTATCATAATTTTCACCTACGATGGAAAAACCTTCTACCAAATGTAAAGCTTCATCCTCGAGTTGGCATTTAAGATAATGGAACTTTCGTACATCATCAAGTTTTGAATCATGCACTGTGGATTTAAAGACGTCCCAAAATGCTAACCACTCGGTCAAGTTTCCCCTGAACTTCGGTAAATTTAATTTGGGCAAGTTGACTTCACGACGGGGATCTGTCTGCTTGGCAGCGCTGCTAGTCGAGGTTATCTCTATTTTCTTCACCGCCCTTCGCAGTAAATGGATTGCCTCTAAATTTGCGATATCATGGACAGCGCGTTGTTGCTCGTACTCCGCCTGAATATCTGACTCTTCCTCTAACCCTGATACTATACTTTCATTCAGGGTAACTATACGATCATAGGTAGTTTGTAGGTATTCTAACCTAGCCTCTAGCTGTTCAGGAGTTGCACTAGCTACAAAGTCTTCCAAATCGGATGTTAGCCTAGTGATGAGACCCCTCAAACCCCCTCTCTGGTTTTTCAAGACTGTGATAGACATAATTATGTTTTTTTTATCTTCTAATTAGCCTAACCCTTCGTCAGCCAATACGAACCTCTATAATAAGTCTCGATCGTGAAATATAGGCCTACCCCTTTGTTAATTGTCATATGAAATTACATTTTAGTCCTCTATGCAATATTGTTTCACATTAGCCTACCCTTCATAGATTAATGTAATTAAAGTAAAGAGGTAGAAATGACTATATAAACCGCTTACCTTACACAGTACCACGAGAGATGGGATATGATGATTAAACAATGAAGGAAATATGAGATGGTAGGTCAGTCATAAGTCAAATAGTAAATAATAATGAAATTAGGGAAACAAATATAGGGTATGATGGTGATAGCCGAGACCTACCCCTACTAGAATCCTTTGATCCACAACCTCCATCAATATAGCCCTTGTTCATAATACCTAACTATAGGAAATCTAACTGTGGGTCAAAGTCCCTAGGTCTGGGCACCAATATGGCGGATTTAAGGAAGATAAGTTTACTCTAGGCTACCTAAGACTGAAAAGGTCCGCTCATATAAATTAATAATAATACCGGGAGTGTAACTCACTATTAAAATCACCATAGAATATTGCAGTCAGGCAAGATGGAAATGCTGATGGAGGTGCTGATGGATGGTAGGCAAATGGCTACTATTCGAACACCATTGGATGTTTACCTTAAGGTGACCACGAGGATGCACCAGAACAAATAGTGAATAAATAAGGTTGAAGAAAGTTAAATCATGATAATAAGGCTTAGCTGTCAGTCGGTCTGTCTGTAGGATGAAGTTGAGCTTAAGTTAATGATGAGAGCTGGATGACACCGGAACCAGGATCGCGGCGAACTAAAGAGTGGAGTTGTTGCTAGGACGATGTATAAAAGTGCTTTGACGTGGTGCACCACAATCCAAGACGTCTCTTACGCTACGAATCTAGCGGCTACTGTTAAGTTAGTAGCGGATATCTAGCAGTAAATATCGCACCGCTTTCATAATATTACGGCATGATTTATATGATAAATCATATATGCATTCCTAAAGACTCTTAAATACTATACTTTCGTATAATAGGCCTTATTTAACATATTAAGCTTACATACTGTACAAACTGTATTTAGGGTATGATACATAGAAAATGTAGGTTATACCACTGACCATCGTGAATCGACGATAATGATGAAACTGATGACGTTAGGAGAGTTGAACAAAAGTGTGCGTATCAAGGCTGGGAAGAACAAGCTGATAGAGTACAAACAACAAGGCAACATTGCTTTCCAGCTCCTCGTCAAATCTCATGCAGAGGATGTGAAACTGGATCTAGGAGAACTGTTGAAGTATCCATTGACCCCTGTCCCCTACAGCATTGCCACAGCCGATGGCTTCTTCGCCAAAACTGACAAGTCAAAGGGATTGCAGCGCATCACGAAGGAAGCAGGGTCCGACGAACTATCTCCAGAAAGTACGACATTATTCATTCAAGATGGAAACACTCTCTTCCACTCAATGAAACACATTCCTGCAAACTTTTGAGATATCAGCATCACATTGCTTGACATATTACCAAAACATTCCGATGTCATACTCAGCACGGATATGTTTAAAGAAGGCTCCACCAAAGAAAAAGAATGACTACATCGTGGGACTGCAGACAAATTACTAATTCATGGCACCAGCACAAAAAAAAAACCCTGACTGGAATCAGTTTCTGATGAACAGTGAAAACAAGGAACAGCTAGTACAGATGCTAAAGAAGGTGTGGACTGAAGACACAGACATTGCACAGAAACTTGTTGGAAGAAAAGTTGTTCTGGTTTGTGAGGGGAAGGCTTACATATACACCTCAACCGATGGTGAAACAACCACACAAAGTGAAATCGCCAGCCTGGAATCCACACAAGAAGAAACAGATACGAGAGTATTGTCTGTATGCAAAGGAACTGGGGTATGAGAATATCCGTGTTCGGAGCCCAGACAGCGATATATTTTTCATATTGCTGCACTAGATCTCGCACCTTGAAGGGATCAAACTGTTGTTAGGCACCGGAACTGGGGACAAGAGGAAGCTACACAACATCGCCAAGATTGCACAGAAGTACCCTGAATAGCAACGTACTGCAATGATGGCCCTGCATGCCTACACTGGATGCGTCACCACAAGTGCATTCAAAGGCAAAGGTAAAGTCGCCCCTATGAAGGTCATGGAGAAAAACATGGAGTTCATCGCACAAGTTGCGTCTTTGGGAGATAGATGGGAAGTTTCGTCAGTCATGTATGAAACACTTGAGGCATTCACTTGTGCCATATATGGCTGTCCCAAAATCAAAGACATCAATCAATGTCGTCTCTTCAAGCTGAATGAGAAGTGTGACGAGACCCTCGACTCCACAAACAGTGTTGATATGGGATCTCTCCACCATGCAGCAGCTGCCTAAAGCAACACATAAACCGTGTGAACTATCAAGTCGCAGTATGGAAGAGGTCGCATATTGCAGAACCAGATACACCAGTAGCATCCGAAGACCATGGCTGGATACTTGTCGGAAAACACCGTGAGCCCCTATTTACACATGAAGACGTTATTCCACAAGAGCTTGTCAGCATTCTGCAACAGGAACTGGAAGCTGATGATTCTGATGATGACCTTTCCCCAGCAATGCACTAGACACTAAACCATGACGATAGTTCAGATGATGAAACTTGATCGGTTAAAACGCTTAACTGACATCCGTGACAATTTGATGGGCCAGAAAAATGCCTAAAATCGCTTTGAGTTGCAGTGTAGTCCACCACTGTGTTCTACATGCATAGCAGTATTATCACATGAATTGTTTTTAATAAACACATGTAACACATGAAAGATCCTTGTTTCTTATACCACATAAATAGATACCTAGATAGATGTCCTTATATATATCCTTAGATATATTTTGGCGATGATATCTCATTTATTTTGTGTATGACCGTTGATGGTGGCCACCTTGAATTTTTCCATTGATAAATGGGTTGAGTATTTAGAATTATATCTATTATTCATTGTTCCTAGTTCATAGAAGTAAACTTAATTAAAATTGATGAAACAATGGCAGAAAGTCATAGCAATGCACCATATATAACGTATAAGATTTACAGATTTACGGTAGATTAATTGCGGCTCCGCCGCGATTGTGTTTATTCCCATTCTCAAGTACCTGTGTTGCTCAAGGCCCATTGCATACATCTTGTTTGCATCTATGATGCTGTTGACTACCAGTAGCATGTATTTGGCCCATAAATATGTGAGAATGACCCCATAGTTTGCAAAAATCTAGAATGTTTTAAGAAAAATTTCACAAAATTTGCGATTCCGATGGCCGCCATCTTGGATTTCATAGTGAAAGCCTGGTTTTATGCAGTTGCAAATATTTTTTATTAAATTTCTTGACCTTTAAAACATATGGTTAGACACCGAAAATGTATCTGTATTATTATTAGAGGGCATGATATGCACACATGTGCATATCGGGATATTTCGTGAAGTTGATGGTGGTCATCTTGAATTTATGCAAATTAGGTAGTCACAGTCCCAACTGTTTTTCTTGAGAACATATTTTTTTTTAAAAGAAGGGTCTCATACGTTCATTTTGATACCATTTTGTGTCTGCCCTGGGGGGTGGGGGTGGGGGGGGGGGGTGCACGGTAACCTATCTGGGCCCACAGCCTATTATTATATATTTTCTACCTTGCATAGTTACTTCTTCACTTACTTCTTCACGCACATGCTCTCTCTCTCTCTCTCTCTGAATATTCCCTTTACTTTCGTTTATTATCCCTGATAAAGATAACATTCCCTGCATGATATGAAAGGTCATACACGTGTCTCTGACTTTCATCTTGGATTTACAGGAAAACAAATTTGTTTGCTTATGTATGCAAGTGGAATTATTTTAGCTTAATGTCTTGCAATACGCGAATAACTATTGGTTTGAGTACCATCCAGTAAACTGTAAATTCCCAAGCCTGTTTGTTGGTCGTTGATATTTATTATTCTCAGTGTTTTTGGTAGTCATCAAAATACATAAGAACTAGAGAGCTACAATACAAGGTGGTTTTACTTAATGCATACGCTCTCTTCGTATGTATTGTCAGATTATTTCATATTATTTATATACACAAATAAGCTACTCTTGTGACATTGTATTTTGAATTAGAGTTACATAGTGATGTATACATTATTATTACATTAAATTGCCCACAATGTGTTTGAATATTGTGTTGAAACTTACATTTGGTTAATGTGCTGTTATATCCCTCCATGGGAACGTTGGTCACTGTCTTGTATGAGGTAATGATAAGTACTGCGTTAACTAAGTCATAATGTTGCCAAGTAGTTAAGGTGAGTCAAAGTGCAACAAATTGACTCTGCTGTCAAGTCAACCACACAATATCAACCATTAACATAAATTCATGCACAATTAAATGTAGATATTAATATATTCCGAGAACTGGTTGTCAAGGGTACAGTTGTTGGGAAATTATTGCCAATACAATTATGACCATAATTATGTGTATGCAATGCCCACTGACATATTAAATCACTGATGTTACCTGATACTCTCTCCAACCCATCACATGACGGAACCAGAACCACGTAGGCAATCAGAAAAAGAGAGAGAGAGAGAGAGAGAGAGAGAGAGAGAGAGAGAGAGAGAGAGAGAGAGAGAGAGAGAGAGAGAGAGAGAGAGAGAGAGAGAGAGAGAGGGAGAGAGAGAGAGCAAAGAGAGAGAGAGAGAGAGCGAGTGAGTTAAAATGCATACATTGCATGACCCATACATCTTCAAGCAACAACAAAATGTATTTGCCAGTGTACAAATACCAGGAATGGAACTGAACGTTACAAATTAAATTATCTGACACAGTGATATCGGCTTGTGACAAAAATAAAACATTCACTGTTTTTCTTTTCATTTTTAGATTCGACTTAAAACTAGGATTTAAAGACTATTTACACTCAGTTTAGGAAACACAATTTAACTTAATAACTTGATACATCGGTTCAGCCAACTAGTTTACTGATCTTAATTATACCTTGGCAAACTGGTTAGGGTGTTTGGTCTACAACTAATAGTTCCCGGCTTCCATTAATTATCAGGCAAGTAAATCTAGTTTTATCAATTTCACTCCAACACCAAACACCTCCAAACTAAATAAATGAAAGAAAGCAATTGATCCACCGTGATTCGAACCTGGGTTACCACATACAAATATTAAACACTAACCATTTTACCATCAAGGCAGTTAAAAGTATAGCACATGACTATGATTAATATATATTTATCGAATACTGGACATAAATGTAATCATGAAATCCACCCAACTGCATTTATGAATAACCTATGGTTAAGTGAGAAGAAAAGATACTCATGGAGCAAAGATCATATAGACCGACCTCGCTACGAAAAATCCCTGAACATAATGATAATCCATGTTTAGCAATTTCACTCCAACACCAAACACCTTCCAAAGAAATGAATGCAATAAAGCATATGATCCACTGGGATTCGAACATAGGAACCACATACAGATGGGTCTCCTTACATCCTATGTCTGTGTCCACCTACCAGTCAACATTATGCAATGTATCATCTAGAGAAATACATAGTGGTAACGTGATTAATATAAAGTAGCCCCTGTGTACCAGGCTAAGTAACTCGCCCAACAACCACCATATTTATTCTGTGTGAATGTGTGCGTGCGTGCGGGACTTTATTATACATTGTTTGTGTCAAAGATAAGCCAAATAGGCAACACAACATGAAATACACAGATCGTGACGACAACACAAATATGACTCAAACTTTACCTTTGTGAAGAACCTATAAGAGTTAATTTCGTAAAAGACAATCTCCATTAACAGTGTCAATCTATCGTTGTTTTACGTCACAATTGAAGAAGGTGAGAGAGAAGAAATTATATATTATTTATAATGTATAAAATCAAACATATTATTCTAATCTAAATATTATTTGACAAAGGGAACATAAATAAGTAAGCACAATTGACGCATTCATAATATTGAAACAAGATATATGCTAACTAGAATAATTAAACAAGATATATGCTAACTAGAATAATTAAACAAGATATATGCTAACTAGAATAATTAAATAAAGGAAAACAATAAATGTATAGATAAATCAGTGAGATATATACGATAATTACTGTCGCTACCTGACATGGTTCATCATCTTGGATTTGTCCATCCATTATGACTGTGTTCTTGTTGTTAACTAATTGTAATGTCAATATTCATCTTCCTCGCGCTCTCCCCTCTTAGTATCGTTCTCCCCTAAATCATATATCTTGTGTTCTTTTATGCTCTAATTATAATACATTGATAAGGGTCATTATGTGTGTGTGTTTTTCGTCCATATTCTAGGATAACAATGATTGTCTGGTGGTGTATGATGATCGTGGTATATTATGATGAAACAATATGTGACAAAACATTAATTTGTTAGTGACCTGATGCAACTATCTGCGAAATGTTGTCAATAAAGTGCTCTTCCTCAGATGGTGTTTTTTATCCATTATGTCTACTTTTCAAGTACCGCTCAACAACAATATGTGAGCTGGATCTGTCAGAGTGAGGGTTGGTGTTCTCTACTTCTCATAGCCGGTTCTGACTTATCCTTTGTCATCATTATAATGTATAACTTTTTCATGAGAGTGGTGAAGGCAGTGGGGCCATAATTGTGTGCTCCATGATTCCCTGGTGCCTAGTATCTTACTCTTACAGTTCACTGGCACAATTCGGCCTTTCTCTCTGTGGCGTAGGGATGCGGTGACACCACCGCTTGCCACGATGGTGATGCAAGCAGTTTCTGGAGCAATGGACCACTGGTCCCTATCTTCAGAATACTCATTTGCTTGGTATGCTTCCTGCCATGTCCCCACTGGGGTACATAAACTAGCAAAACTGTGGTGCAACTGCCATCCAGGTGAGGAAATGCTCTGGGCTGCTCCTTCTGTGTTAAGTGTCATTATTAACTTCGTGGACATGGTACTACAGAGTGAGTCAGTGGGAGGATGTCTGGAAGTCTGGGGGCAGTTTCTGCCATGGTCGTCCCTTTAGGGGCACTTCCTCTGAAAGCGAGGCATCTGATTAATGATGATGATGATGACACATGGTAGTGTGGTACTGTATGTTGGATGTGGTATATTATGATGGAAGAAATGGTAGTGTGGTACTGTATGTTGGTTGTGGTATAATATGATGGAACAAATGGTAGTGTGGTACTGTATGTTGGTTGTGGTGTATTATGATGGAACAAATGGTAGTGTGGTACTGTATGTTGGTTGTGGTATATTATGATGGAACAAATGGTAGTGTGGTACTGTATGTTGGTTGTGGTATAATATGATGGAACAAATGGTAGTGTGGTACTGTATGTTGGTTGTGGTATAATATGATGGAACAAATGGTAGTGTGGTACTGTATGTTGGTTGTGGTATATTATGATGGAACAAATGGTAGTGTGGTACTGTATGTTGGTTGTGGTATAATATGATGGAACAAATGGTAGTGTGGTACTGTATGTTGGTTGTGGTATATTATGATGGAAGAAATGGTAGTGTGGTACTGTATGTTGGTTGTGGTATAATATGATGGAACAAATGGTAGTGTGGTACTGTATGTTGGTTGTGGTATAATATGATGGAACAAATGGTAGTGTGGTACTGTATGTTGGTTGTGGTATATTATGATGGAACAAATGGTAGTGTGGTACTGTATGTTGGTTGTCTTCTTTTGTTTTCCTACGTGAAGGTAGGAGACAAAGGCAAAGCTGCCTGTAACAAATGTCTCCCCTAAAGTTGAAAGAGTGACCGAGAGCCAACCTCAATGTGAGTTAGAGTCAAAATGTCGGGACACACAAAAGCTTTTTATGTCTTAGGATGTGGGAAAGACAGATTGAGAGAGAGTTCCGAAGCTTATGAGTAGAAGAAAAACTGGGAAAATCGGTTCACTCTTGGGTTAGAGAGTTGGACAGAATAGGGGTGGGAGTGTGTTGAAAGGTGCATATCCTTCACTCTCAGTAAGATAGGAGGAATGCACTGAGAAAGCTCTGAAGAACACTGATTATTGTAAGAACAGTAGATGAGTGGAAGTGATGCAACATTGCGCTGTGTAGGGAGGAATTGTAACGAATATGTAAGAGGAAGTGAGTTGATAAGACACAATGCTTTTGACTCTACCCTTTCGAAAAGTGCAGCATGTGTGGAACATCTCAATACAAGCGAACAATACTATATACATGGGCGCACTGTGCCCCTATACAAAGCAAGAAGCTGTGTGGAGGTGAACAACCCACATATATATATATATATATTTTGTTTCTATGTGATTGAGGGAGACAAAAGGCAGAACTGCCTATAGCGAGTGCCTCCCCCATAGTTGAAAGAGTGACAGTGCCAAAATCAAGGGACGTTCGAGCCAAACTGCCTGAACACACAGAGTTTGAACCAATTTAAGTCATAGGAAAAGGGAAAGACTGATTCTGGGAGAGAGTTCCAGAGCTCAGCTGTTGAGTAGAAGAAAGTTTGAGCACACCTAATTTGTTGGTAGTTGTTTTAGCAAGAGTGGTAATATAGTCTTTCCAAGAAAAGTAAACACAAAATAAGAAATGCTGAAAATACTGGGAAAAGACGAGGGTTGATTGATGGATTGTTAAAGGGACAGTTGTGTGGAAGATCATGATAGGTAGATAAATTAATATATTGTGTTTGTGAAGCATTCAAAGTATCAAGATTTGCTCTTCCCCAATGGGTAATAGCTGATACACCAGAAGTTAAGCGTGCTATGGCCTCATCACGTGAGTTTTGGAGTGATTGCATGTTAAGTCGTTGTGGATTAGAGGTTAGAAATAAGTCATGAATGTTGAGTCGATCTCCAAGGTGGTCAGGGCTACGAGCAGGGTGCTGGATTATACCCTGTTTCAAAGCAGTCCAACACTCTTGAAACATTAACCTCTGTAACTCACAAACGACTAGAGTAATCTAGCTTATATTTCTACCATTAGGGAAGGGTTGGTTGTCCGGGGAATAGGTATGGATATTTATAGCCCATTTGCTCTAGCCCTCTTTGAGTTATAGAGGTTAGGGTTCACAATGTTTGGCCTACTTATTTGGAAAAGTGTATATAACTTCTCTAGGTCATTTAGGAGTATAAGCTTATTTATCAGGTTGGTCAGTGAAATGAGAGGAGAGCCATTGGCAGGGTGAACATTGAAGATGAAGATGGGTATGCTAGTAGGTGTATGTGTATGTAGTGAACATTCTAGTTGCAGCAGTGGTTTTGTGTAAAGGAAAGTCCAGGCATCCATATTTCCCCTATCCTTCAATGAGGACTGTTGTTTTAAAAGAGGATGTACTGACTCTCTAAGTAATGGGTATGCTAGTAGGTGCATGTGTAGCATTGCAAGAATTGTGACCAGTGATATTGTGGCGACAAGTATATTTATTTTGTGTTTTGAGTTTCATAAGTAGCATTGTAAGCGTGAAAGTTCAAAGGGTGAATATTATAATAGTTGAGTATACTATTAGATGCACGTTTTATTTATTTATCTATTTGTTTTTGCCCATGTCGCAACCTCGGGACGGTAGGCTATTAAGTAACCTGTAACTCTTATGAGGCCCCGATACTACATATTGAAGCTTCGATATGTTGGGTGTTTCATATGTGTTGCACTAGATGGTCTCAGTGGAACATAAAGGTGTTGGTTGCTTCTTTTTTGCCACACTAAATGACGACACTTAATTTACACACGTCACTTGATTTGGAGAGAGCAGCTATGCGGTCATTCACAACATCCTCGAATATGGTCGGGCATCTTCTATGTTAGGAATGGGTGATGATATAGGGGGTGTTTCCATGACGTGTCGGTGTTGCCAGGATATTTGTAGAACAGCAGGAACAATCCGATCACCTCGGAAAATCACGGACGTTGCGTGGAATCGACAATAGGTCCTTTCAGTCTGCAATCCACGACGCTATCCACTGTGCTATTGCCCCATGTGCGTGTAGTAAGCATAGGGTCGCATTGGCTGTGACAAGTTAAAACATATGCATAGTAGTTATTATATTTAGACAGGTCTGTTTCCTCGGCTGTAAGAGAAACATAGGCAAGCTATTATGTGAGAGTCATTATGTTTCGGTAAGGTGTAATGTAGTAAAGTATTGTATACATTAATGCTTATTTGAGTTTACCAAAAGGTTAGTAGGATTGGGCTGCGAGTTCTACATACCATCTGTTAATTACCTAGGGTTAGGCAGGCTTTAGTGGAAGTAACATACGCAATAAAGTGCTGTGTTATATACCAGAAGTACTCATATTTGCTTACCCTATATCATTTGAGGGGAAGAGTTGTCCAATTTTATGACTGTGTGAGGTTAGAGATACCAATGTTATAATTATAAGAAGGATTAAGTGTTAATGTACGTACGAGAACGAAAAGTGAGTAAAATTGTCTTGCTTATGATTGGCTTAAAGTATATCCATCTAAAATATATTCATGTAGAACTATAAAAACACCTTTGCATTACTTGTTTAAATTATATTGTAGTTTGTCTGTAAATTACAACGCCTCGGAAATATTATGACTGTCTTCAACACACTCCTTCATGCAGCAGCTCAGTCTAACATAAATGCTGCCTAAGTTTCTGCAACATTGTTGCCATCCATTATCTTATTCCTCCGACCCCATGATGAGAAGGACTTACAAGCCCTATGGAGACCCCCCCGCTGCCGTGTCCATTTTCCCTGCAATACGACGGAGCCCGGCGCCAAGTAAAAACGGAATAGGAGGTTAGAAGGAGCAACCAAAGTCATCTACCCCCCTTCCCCCCCCCCCCCCCCCTTCCTGATATCAATATTGCTTTTTGGCCCCAACAGTGTTATTATTTGACCACTACCCAGTGCTATTTGGCCTGACCCAGAGTGTTATTCGGCCTTAAAAGTGCTATTCGGCCTCCATACCTTTTACCAGCTAAACATGGAGAAGGAAATTGATTAAGAGACGCGTATTAAACTCTGACTTGGCTTTCAGGTCCCTTATAACTCAAATTATACTATGTACCATTTGTATTAAACACACACTCTATACTTAATTTTGCCTGTTTCACCTATAAATATATTGTCATATGTCTGATTGACCACTCAGTTAACAAACTGCTGCATATACTGTATTTATTAGTGGCCCCTCTATCATTGACGATTATGCCTATTACATAAGGCTACCTCTTCAAACGCCCATAAGCGCAGTTTGAAACTACCGCCGCAGAGCTCAGAGGAACCTTCATCATAAGCACACGCTAAATCACTCATGGTTCGTCTTTATGATTGGGTTCTCACTACGAAAAAACTTCGTAAAAAATAAAAAATAAAAATAAAATAAGAATAACTATTCATAAGCTTTCCATATTCCGTGGATGTAGTTTTGTGGATTCTTGGACCAGACGCTGGCTAGCGCATCTATCCACCTTCCTTGCTCTGCGCTCACACCACCCGGACGTGTCCCCCACAGTGCTCCGCTTTGATTACGCATGCTTGCGTCCCTAGTGAGTTTTTTCTCATTTGTTTACTCTGGGATGTCTTGAGTAAGGTTAGGATTAGCTTAGCAGGGGTGTCATGGGTGGTTTTCTCGCAGAACAAGTGTATTTTGGGTCGTCTTTGTTGGGGCGTCTATTTCGGACGGTCCCTCGTGGCCGAGTTGAGGACGCTCTGAAACGTTTTTCGTGTTTAGCCATCTTTAGTCCTAGCATGATAGGAGGCTGTATCTACGCGATGTCGGGCTTCTAGCTATCTTTCAGATTGAGTACCCTATGTTATTTGTACTGACATTCCTGGTGTATTTTTCTTCACTTAGTGGAGTTCTTTCTGGGTCCCGAGTCAGTGTTACCCTTACCAAGGTTTTTTCTACGATGTTGATGTGGCGGCTGTTCCAGTTTTGGTGGGATGGAGTGCTTTTCGATGGTGTTTCGACGTCATTAACCCGGGAACTGCGGGGAGACTCTTAACCCGGGAGCTGCGGGTAGACTCTTAAGAGTTCCCCCGGCGCACTGCGGGTAGACTCTTAAGAGCAGAGACTTTGAACACGTACCAAAACCGCGCGTTTATAGCCAGGCGGCTGAAAATTGGTGTGGGTATTGTACTACATGTCAACTCTCGATACCACCCCGCCAAACGCTCGCCCCGCACTCGTGCAAGCACCACCGCGCCAGTAACCACGCACTAGTCATGGAGCCTACACGTCCCTCACGCTCGCTCCCTGATGACACAACCAGCCCTCCTTCTGGTGGTGTTAGCCGCCGTGGAAGGCAGAGGGTGGCTGCCAAAGACCCTAGCTACCAGTACGACACGCCCTACAGCTCAGAGGACGAATCACCAGCACCAAAAGCACGTAAAACACGTGCAAGCAGGGCAATGGCACAGAGGTCATTGGTCTTTCGGGACACTGCCACCACGACCCAGGCCACTGCAACAACCACTACCACCACCACTGCCACCACTGCCACCCCTGCCACCCCTGCCACCGGTACCAGCGACGCAGGAGGCCGCCCTAGGGCTGCATTACCTGCGGGGGCAGGAAAAATTAAAGGCACGGGCGTAGGGAAGAGAACCCGTACGCCAGCCACAGTGCCCCTACCACCACCACCACCACCAGCCGCCCCTGGCCCAGCTGCCCCTGCTGCCCCTGCCGCCCCTGCCGCCCCTGCCGCCCCTGCTGCCCCTGCCGCCCCTGCCGCCCCTGCCCAAGGAACAGGGAAGGGGAAGGGGAAAGGGAGAGGGAAAGTGACTGGGAAAGCGACTGCTGGCCCTGGTGTCCCTGCCGGCCCTGCTGCCCCTGCCGCCCCTGCTGCCCCTGCCGCCCCTGCCGCCCCTGCTGCCCCTGCCGCCCCTGCCGCCCCTGCCCAAGGAACAGGGAAGGGGAAGGGGAAAGGGAGAGGGAAAGTGACTGGGAAAGCGACTGCTGGCCCTGGTGTCCCTGCCGGCCCTGCTGCCCCTGCCGCCCCTGCTGCCCCTGCCGCCCCTGCCGCCCCTGCTGCCCCTGCCGCCCCTGCCGCCCCTGCCCAAGGAACAGAGAGAAGGGCGACAGGCACCACCATCATCTTGCCATCAAGGCCACGCACCACTGCTGCCCCTGCCGCCGCCGCCCCTGCCGCCGCCGCCGCCGCCCCTGCCGCCGCCGCCCCTGCCACCACCTCTGCTGTCCCTGTCCATAAGACTCCCGCACGTGCCAAAGTGACCCGGAAAAATCTTACACCATCTAAGTATGCCGCCCTGCTGTTTGATGGTGATTCGCAGGACATTGGCAGCCCGGGTTTCGACGACGAAGCCCTAGCACGGGACCAAGGGTGGGGGGATTTGGGAGTGGACAGTGGGAGTGAGTCCGACGTCGGTGACGAAAACGAGGAAGGGCATCGTCTGTCGAGTGAAGAGGAGGGTAATGATGATGAAGTGCTGTATCGCGACCATGGAAGCGATATTTCAGACGCAGAAGAAGACGCAGACGACATTCCGATCCCTGGCATGCCTTCGTTCGATTGGTCTGACGGGGTCAATTTTGTACCTGACGTGCCCCAGTTCAATCCTGGGACGTCAGGAACAACTGACAACTGGCCCTGTGATGATCAAGCGAATGAAAGCGACTTCTTCCTCGCTTTTTTCGACATGGAGGTAATGACGTACATCGTTGCCCAAACAAACGCCTACTACAGGTGGGTGTTTGGCAGATTGGACGTCCTTTCTCCAAAAGCGAGAATACGAGGCTGGGTGGATACGACTGTGGCAGAATTTCTGACGTTCTTTGCCTTGTTGTTCCTCATGCCTCTGATCAAGAAGCATGTGTTGCAACACTACTGGAAGCACGACCCTCTCATCGCCACCCCAACTTTCAATAAGTTCATGACTCGTGACAGATTTTTGTTGCTGCTAAGATTTATGCACTTTGCAGACAACGAAAATCCTAACAGGATTGACAGGATATGGAAAGTTCGGGATGTGTTCACCATGTTGTTGGAGAGGTATAGGAAATACTTTTACCCCTTCCTCAATTTGGTGATTGATGAGTCGCTCGTGCTCTTCAAAGGACGTCTTGTTTTCAGGCAGTATATCCCCTTGAAGAGGCATAGGTTCGGAATCAAGCTCTTCGTGTTGTGCGACTGTGAAACTGGAATAGTGCTTGACATGATCGTGTATACAGGCACTGACATTGACATACCGAAAGCCGCTGCCAATGACCCCATGGGCATGTCAGGTGCCATCGTCAGGAAAATGTTGGCACCTTACCTGGGCAAAGGCCACATCATCTACACTGACAACTGGTATACTTCTCCTGCTCTCTGCCAGTTTCTTTATGACAACCAAACGGGGTCATGTGGGACTGTCAGAAAGACAAGAAAGTTTATGCCAAAGTTCACAGGTGATGTCATTCCTCTCACAGATGCCTCCTCCAGTGACACACCTTCAGAAGACGACCTGGCCAAGGAACACCGCGAGAGGCATGTGCGAAGAAGGCGACGAAAGGGGCAGAAATACAAGCAGCTCGAGAAGTGTGGGAAACTGATAGCCCTGAAGTGGAAGGATAAGCGAGACGTCCACCTGCTTTCCACCGTCCACACAGGTGCCCAGGTGGATTCTGGCAAAATCCACTACCGAACCAGGAAGACAATCTACAAGCCCGACATGGTAGTGGACTACACCAAAAACATGCGCCTGGTGGACAAGTCTGACTGTCAGCTGTCAGGTGTTGAGTGTCTGAGGAAGACTGTGAAGTGGTATCACAAGCTCTTCCTCCACCTAGTTGACATAACGATGCTGAACGCCTACAACTTGTGGTTGGTGAAGAAGGATATGGCCCCAAACCAGAAGCTGAAATTCCGGGAGTTCGTGTACAACGTCTCCTACCAACTCCTGGAGAAGTATGCCACCACCACTCACAGACGTACGGCATGGCGTGGGGATCACGTTCCTGACCGCATCCAGCTGGGTGTCGAAAGACACTACACAACCAACACCGAGCTGATTGGCACTCGTCACAGGCAGGTGCAGTGCACCGTCTGCAGCTCCAGTGTGAGGAAACCCCATGTGACCAAAAGAGTCACCTCAATGTGCGCTGAGTGCAAAGTTGCACTCTGCCTGGGTGACTGCTTCAGGGACTACCACACCTTCAAGAACTACTGAGTGTCGGCCCCTGCCCTGCCCTGCCCTGCCCTGGACTCGCCCCGTGCCCTGCCCTGGACTCGCCTCCTGCCCTGCCCTGCCCTGGACTCGCGCCCTACCTTACCTGACCTGACCTAATTGATCACGCTACCTCATAATGTAACATATATATTATATAATGTATAAGTTCCAAAGATGTCCCTGTGATATAGCTTTTACATTATATAATTGTATGTTTCATTATTTAGTTTATAAGTTTCAAAGATTTACATGTAATATGCCTTATTTTTTTAGTATATCAATATATATGTTTGTTATTAGCCTAAGTAATGTGTATATAATTATTTTCTTACCTCAAATGAATTGTACAAAAATAAATATGTTTCAATAAATCATGTCAAACCTACTATGATAATAAAATAAAACAATAAAAAAAGAAAAAAAGAAAACAAGGTCATGTCATTGTATTCTTACAATATGATATATTCTATGAATATTTCATATTGTTTGAATACAATGGCATGATCTTGTAAAAAAAAATTTATAAAAATTTTTTCTAGACAATATAAAACCTTCCCCATAACCCCCTCCTGGATTCGATCCCACTACCCTACGACACTTTGAGTTTTCCAGTCCGCGACCTTACCAACCATGCCACAGGAGCTCATACCAAATATCACTCAAAACTTCGTGTGTACAATCGAAATGACAATATACAAAAAAAAATGAATTATCCCACCAATTTACGTTTGTAAATTGATGGGATTATCAATTATATCATGCCAAGGTTTATAATAGTTTGTCTCTGTCAAGAATTAGTAATTATATAACTTTATTCTGTCAAAAATTGCCCAAACACTCAGCAAAATTGCCCCTCTCAGTGTGACTCCACTCATTTTCACACGGTCAGGCGGTCACGAGGTGACCCTTGCCGCTCCTTGATTCTCCAGCTACAGCAGCTCTGTCTGGGAACAAAATTGGTATAAATACAATAATGGATAAAATACTCTTCACAAATACATTTGTATTGTATAATATTGTAAATAAAAATGAATAATAACTGTGTGGGTGTCGAAAATTGCTCAACCAGCTTTCTTATGTCTCGCCTACGCGCGTATATTGGATTATACATAGTCATGACTGTCATACAAATAATTGCAGTAGGTCTCGAATATACATTTAGATTGCATATTACTTCGAAATAAATAAGTAAACGTTTCTCTGGTGGCAATCTACCCTTTCGCAGGTGTAAGGAGACACCAGTCTATATTTAGCCCTCTATCACAACAGGCAATCTGCCTGTGTTGACTCAGCACCGTCGCTGGTGGTCTATAAATATAGTACTTTATTTACAGTCAATGGCCTACATGTTTCTGTGGTACTTCACATGTGTCTAAAATGCAATGTCTGCTTGCATAAAAATGCAATTCTGAAGTCCATTTAGATGTACGACATACGCATGTCTCAGTTTCTCTCTCTCTCTCTCTCTCTCTCTCTCTCTCTCTCTCCATTCCTGACTCATGTTATTGTAGACCTGTTGATGGCAACGAACACCAGCCATCTGGTAGACATAAGGGTCAAAATACCAAACATCAATACGCCTGGGGCGCCTCCACAATTATCACTAAGCTGGTTATCTATCTAGAGATCTGCCTTACTTCCATCTCTCCACGACTCACTCACTCACTGCACCCCTGCATGCCTCCCTCCCACCCACCCACCCACCCCCAACCCCCCCTTTCAGGCTTCCGTCTGCTAGAAACACATTCACAATTTGCGTAAATATCGCATCAATTGGGCTATATGCGGTATATTCCTTGTTATATGGGACGCCTACATATGTACACGTCTTTATTATAGCATGAGAGTGCTCTAAATACAAGATTGACGTGATATTTATGGCGTAACACACCCTCTCCCCCTTTCATTCCCACCACAACTCACTCACACCTTGGTTCACGCATAGAAACTCATTGATAATGTGCGTAAATATCGCATGAATTGGTTTATATGCGGTATATATTTTGATATATGGCACGTATACATACGTACAAGTCTGTATTATAGCGTGACAGTGCTCTACGTACAAGATATACGTGATATGTATGGCGTAAACCACACTCTCAGCTCATAAATTGCCGCCAAACCTCCAACACATCTTCATTCCCGCCTAAATATTCTCTTATAATTCCCTTATATATTGCAATTTTTGGTCACTATGAGGCATATTCATTGTTATATGGGTGCCCTACACACGTATACATACTCTAAATAGCCTAAAAGGGCTCGAAAAAGGAGATATACGTGATAATACGCGGTAACCCACCCCCTCCTCCCTCTCCTTCTATCCCCTGCGCGCGTAAATATTCGGCAGGGAAATCTCGCCGCTCGATGACAATCTAGCCGCGCGGTGCCATTCGCTCCACATTTTTCAACTACGGACCGTTCCCCTACCCCCCCAGACATTTTTTGGGGGGTCAAATATATATGGGCCGATGCACGCAAACATTCCCTACACGATGATGTACTTTTTATCGAAATTGGCAATAGGTCCCAAAATCATCATAGGTGCGCACAGTCTTACCCTGTAGAAAACCCCCTGTGCGCCGCGGAGAGGTTAAGAGTTCCCCCGGCGGACTGCGGGGAGACTCTTAAGAGTCAGAGAAAAAAAAAAATCAACTTTTGACATCGAAAAAAAAAAAAAAAAAAAAAAAAAAAAAAAAAAATTGGCCCCTGGGCCATGCAAAATCTCAGTCCTCTACCTCCCCTCCTTCCCCACTTTCCTCCTCTCCTTCAGTTATCACCTATTTTCCCTGTTATTCCCTTATTCTGAGGTATATTTTCGTGCTAACATTAGAAATCCGGTTGCAGGGTGTGGTCATCACTGATAGCAAGCGAATGCAAGAGAGAGAGAGAGCGTATCGATCGACTGTGTCTCAGTGGCCTTGGGGGAAATTGGCGGGAAAGCAGCTTGCCTCACCCATACATTATACAACTCGCGGGCTATATCTCCGATTTTGACCATCCAAACGCTGTTTTCACTCGTTTTATTGTTGTTTCAGGTTAATACCTTTATAATCAACCCATAATAGGCGCATATGGATAAGTATTAATGCTATTAATGGTACAATGAATATTTTAGTGACGGAAACACCTCAAATACATGCGCACAGGGAGAGGTGTCTAATTACCCCCATGCGCACTTGTTAGGTTAAGTGTTTTTCCGTTTTCACCAGGCCTAGCCAGCCACTCGTAGTTTTGTTTTCACATATGCATGTATTTTCATTGTTTATTATAATAAAAATGTATTCATGTGCCATGTGTGTCCTGGCTTAGTTGTAATTGGCTGATCCAGGAGCTTCGGACTGTGGGTCTGATTATGTTTATCAGACTGCGTTCTGTTTGGTGTGGGTTGCCTTTTCCGGCGGTTTTTCTCGATTGCTCCGAGAAAGCCGTTTTGTTTACCGAGTTTTAGTCAGGATGGTTAAAATAGGTAAGTTACCCCGGCGTGTTTGGTAGCTTGAGGGCTCATCAGAAACTGCGTTTTTTGTGGTCGAGCCTGTGATCAGGCTTCCTGTGTTATTCCCGGCGAGGTGAGCTCCACACATTTATCTAGGTGATCATGCTGACACCTGTTGGATATGGTTTTCTTGACTTTTCAAAGCCATTGAAACAATGATGTTTGTTTGTTTGGTCTTTCCCTCCCGGCGACCTTTTTACAAAGAGGTCTGGGGCAGGTACAATATGTTTGACATTTGCATATAATACCCGGCGGTTGTACCTTCGGGTGGTTATATTAACGGATTTGCAATTCGCTATAATTTGCCAAACAATTGATTGATACAATAGGGCATCACGGCCTTCAAGACGGCGATCTATGAGGGCTTCTAGAAGAAGCCGGATTAGAGATTAAGATAGGCTTAGACTTTTTATGGGATAAAAAGATGCCTGAATCTTACTAGTGTTTCAAGTGTAAAGGGATACTTGAAAGACTTCATCTTTAATAAAGATATTCTTCATCTTTATGAGGATTCAGAAGATATGCTTAAATCTTTTGGACAGGAAAAGATATGCTGAAATCTTTAATATGAAACTAGTCGGAATAGAGATTTAGATAGTCTTAGACCTTTTATGGGATACAAAGATGCCTGAATATTACTAGTGTTTCAAGTGTAAAGGGATACTTGAAAGACTTCATCTTTTATAAATATATGCTTCATCTTTCTGACGATTCAGAAGATATGTTTAAATCTTTTGGACAGGTAAAGATATGCTGAAATCTTTAATATGAAACTAAAGGAAAACGAAAAGTAGTGGTTGAGAGCTACGGTTCGTTGACCAGCGGTTTGGTGACACATGTTGTGTACCTTTTTGGGGTAACCTTACGAGCCTGTGAGCAGGCTTCCTGTGTTATTCCCGGCGAGGAATAAAACTGTATTCATGTGCCATGTGTGTCCTGGATTAGTTGTGATTGGCTGATCCAGGAGCTTCGGACTGTGGGTCTGATTATGTTTATCAGACTGCGTTCTGCTTGGTGTGGGTTCCCTTTCCGGCGGTTTTTCTCGATTGCTCCGAGAAAGCCGTTTTGTTTACCGAGTTTTAGTCAGGATGGTTAAAATAGGTAAGTTACCCCGGCGAATTTGGTAGCTTGAGGGCTCATCAGAAACTGCGTTTTCTGTGGTCGAGCCTGTGATCAGACATCCTGTGTTATTCCCGGCGAGGTGAGCTCCACACATTTATCTAGGTGATCATGCTGACACCTGTTGGATATGGTTTTCTCGGCTTTTCAAAGCCATTGAAACAATGCTGTTTGTTTGTTTGGTCTTTCCCTCCCGGAGACCCTTTTACAAAGAGGTCTGGGGCAGGTACAATTGGTTTGACATTGAATATAAAGCCCGGCGGTTGTACCTTCTGGTGGTTATATTAACGGATTTGCAATTCGCTATGGTTTGCCAAACGATTGATTGATACAATAGGGTGATGGCCATCAAGACGGCGATCTATGAGGGCTTCTGGGAGAAGTTGGAATAGAGATTAAGATAGGCTTAGACTTTTTATGGGATAAAAAGATGCCTGAATCTTACTAGTGTTTCAAGTATAAAGGGATACTTGAAAGACTTCATCTTTAATAAAGATATGCTTCATCTTTATGAGGATTCAGAAGATATGCTTAAATCTTTTGGACAGGTAAAGATATGCTGAAATCTTTAATATGAAACTAGTTGGATTAGAGATTTAGATAGGCTTATACTTTTTATGGGATCAAAAGATGCCTGAATTTTACTAGTGTTTCAAGTGTAAAAGGATACTTGAAAGACTTCATCTTTTATAAAGATATGCTTCATCTTTCTGACGATTCAGAAGATATGTTTAAATCTTTTGGACAGGTAAAGATATGCTGAAATCTTAAATATGAAACTAAAGGAAAACGAAAAGTAGTGGTTGAGGGCTACGGTTCGTTGACCAGCGGTTTTGTGACACATGTTTTGTTACCTTTTTGGGGTAACCTTATGAACATTAATTCCTGGAAATTTTCTCTTTCCAGGTCGGAGTACCGGCGTTGCACCAGGGTCACCAGGTAGGTCCCGGGGGTGGGGTAGATTTCCCCCAGTCTCTGTCATGTCGGCACTTGAACCTCTCATTGCTTTATGTTCAACGCCGTTATGCTCAGGTCTCCCTATTTTTGCTCACAAGCTTTGCATTAAATGTGTTAAATGCATAGATCGGTCATGGGGGATATGGGTGACAAAGAATTGCACTATTTGTAACCTCTTAAGTGTTAAAGTTTTAATTCAAAAGGATAACACTGCGGCGGTGGCTTTGCAAGAAGTGAACCAACTTCTCGCTACTTATTCAACGAATGTAGCATATAAAGCATTGCAATGTGATAACCTTGAGCTTTGGGAGCTTTTAGTCAATGATTACGGGGCCACTGCTAAATATTAGGTTTTCTTTATCTCCTTGCAGGAGTCAAACCTATAATGTCGGGGGAGCTCCCTGTACCACATGAGTGGGTAATCCAAGGCAATAAGTCTAGAAAACTCAGAGCTTTGGATAGTCAAGGAAAGGTTTTGGATGTTCCTATTAAGGCCATTCCAAGTTATTATAACCATGACTTTTTGGTGTATGCATCAACACCAGCCCTACCCCCTGCCTTAGCTTCAAAGCTATTTCCTGACTGGAATAAGTATGATGGCTTTAACGACATCAAGGCACTTTCTGCTTTGACGCCGGAGTTGGATATGTTTCCGATCACAGACTCAGCCTCTAATCCAGTCTTGCAGGTGGGGCAGTTGGGTACGGGACCTTGGGCGGAATGGGAAACAGAGGCTCAAAATGTTGCCACTACTTTCACTTCAAAATCATCTCAACACATCCCTCAAGAAAACCATTCTTGGTTCTCTCTTCCGGTTTTTGGTGCTGGAGGAGTCCCCTCTGCTTTGTTTGATTTCTTGGCTGCCCCTAAAATCAAGTTGTGCGAATTAAAAGATCCTTTTAGCACGCCTTCCCCAGCTCACCTAGACCGCGAGTTTAGGTTAACAGGAAAAGCGTTTAGACTGTTTTCGCAATATATTGTTACCCAGCAAGTAACAAAGTCTATGGTACGCTTGTCTCAGGCGATCAAAGCTGAGGAAGTAAGGAAAGCCGTTGAACTTTCCCGGCGCTTGCTTCTCCAAACTTCCATTCAGTCTTTAGGAGATATTCGGCCGGCCTTATTAGAGGCAGTTCGAGCAAGGCAGGATCTGAGGATGTTCTTAGTGAAGAAACTTCCTGACCGTATTGCAAGCCAAGTAGTTCTGTCTCCAGTTCTAACTCCTTCTTTGATTTCACCAGCAGTTTGGAAGACTGTTTTCAATATGGCACAAGCATTCAAACAAAGTCCCGGCAAGCCCTGATGCCCATGTTAGGACAAGGGATCAGGATCTTGTGGTATCTGGACGACTGGCTGGTGGTACCAGAGACAGAAAAGTTATGCAACACTCATGTCAACATTACGTTAAACCATGTCAAATCTCTAGGATTCAAGGTCAACTTAGTAAAGTCAAACCTTGTTCCCTCACGAGTATTTCAGTGGATAGGGCTGGTCTGGGACACAGCATCTCTCACTCTGAGTCAGAGTGTGGACAATCGAAACAGATTTCGCAATTTGTTGTTTATGTTTCTCCACAGTCTGACTACAACACGGAGACTTTGGGAATCTCTAGTCGGTTCTCTCAACTGGGTTCAACTAACTGTGAAGTTGGGCCGGTTGAAAGTCGAACGTTTAATCTTGGAGGGCAACAAATATTTCCCACTATTACCGGCGGGTATATTATAGCCTATCCCAACATTATTACACAGCTTACTAGCGGTCTACCCCTAATTGCATAAGATTTGGTAGACTAAATGATTGCATTCATATTGCTCCTTCCCCAGGGTTCATCGCCAAGAATGAACACAGTGAACATGTTTTCTCAGAATTCACGGTGCCGGCGTTGAAACGGGGCAAAGTGCACCATAATTTGTGTCCTGTACAAGCTTTAACCAAATATATGAGACTGGCACCTCTTAACCAGCAAGGTGCTTTATGGGTATCGAGTACGGGTAAAAGATTAATGAAACGTAAAATGGCTTCTCTGCTAGTAGAAGTCATTAAAGAGAGTAATCCCGGCGTAGTGGGTAGGGCCCACGATTTACGCAAATGGGCAGTATCTTTACGTTTTCTAAAAAAAAATTATGTTGAAGACATATCTACTACTCAACTATGGGCTTCAAATCATACTTTTTTGACTCGATAACTATCGGTAGCACTAGACAAACCGTCAATGCCATGTATAGCGTTACGTTACGGCAAAGGGTCTAGATGGGTCTCTAAGTCACTAATTGTTTAGGTTAAGAAAGAGGGGGGGGGGTGCAGTCAGTGAAACATAAGACACCCTAGACCCCGCCGGAAGATATGTACAAAGTATACGAGCTGTGATACAATGTAAAGTGTTGTGATTAAAATTTCTCTGTAGTAATGCCTACGGGAAATGTTGAGGTACAGTAGTACAACAATGGTTTCTTTCAGTGGGATACACTGTTGAAGCAATTTAATTTTAAGAGTTCTCGGTAGTTGCAACTACGAGTAGCATTTTAGTACGTACATCTGCGATAGTACAAGAATTTATTCTATTTTTGTGTCTAATTTTAAGGAATATACACATTAGAATAATGGGGTTTATATGTGCACATGTAAACATAAAGTTTTATTTTTCACCACTTACATTAAGTGGGGTGCCTTTAACTTTCAGATCTGTGAACAGTTTCTCATAGTTACCTTTTTCCTCAAGCAGGCTTCTTTAAGCACGCCCCTGCTTGTACCCCTTTGTATATGTTGTATAAAGTTTATACATAAATATACAGTTTTACAAAGTAAGAATACTATGTGGTTGTTTGATTATCTGCCTTTTCTATTTGCAATGGTTATGATATGATTACGAATGTCCCCCTCCAGTCTTAGATATCAGGCATAATCGTCAATGATGGAGGGGCCACTAATAAATTATAGGTTTGACTCCTGCAAGGAGATAAAGAAAACCTAATATTTAGTAGTGGGCCCGTAATCATTGACGACTGGGGCCCTCCCGATCATCCCCTTCCCATTCGCTGATGTATTAAGGATTTTGGTATACTTGATATGTCAGTGAAAGTGGATAGATGCGCTAGCCAGCGTCTGGTCCAAGAATCCACAAAAGTACATCCACGGAATATGGAAAGCTTATGAATAGTTATTCTTATTTTATTTTTATTTTTTATTTGTTACAAAGTTTTTTCGTAGTGAGAACCCAATCATAAAGACGAACCATGAGTGATTTAGCGTGTGCTTATGATGAAGGTTCCTCTGAGCTCTGCAGCGGTAGTTTCAAACTACACTTATGGGCGTTTGAAGAGGTAGCCTTATGTAATAGGCATAATCGTCAATGATTACGGGGCCACTACTAAATATTAGGTTTTCTTTATCTCCTTGCAGGAGTCAAACCTATAATATGTGAAAGTACTTTGCCTTACACCCACACGCTACACTATAATCAAGCTTTAGTTCTCCCCCACACTAAAGGCATATATTAGTGAGTTCTATATTAATCATACCTACAGTCCCTAGTAGATATTTTATATTATAGTGCATGTTTCCTATTTATATTGTATTTGTGTCTACCTCATTGTATATAACGATATATCAATCCATGTTATTCAGACTCTGTAACTTGAATTAATAAAACTACTTATAAGACAAGTATACCCACGGCTGTATCCTTAAAACCCCTCTCCTTCAAGTTATAAGAACCCCATGACATCCGGTGCTGTTTATGCAACCCCCTTCATCGTTCATCAGGTTTGGTATATTAATCATCTTACACGTTTGTTGCTACCTTCAATTCGTGTCTACTTTGTTAATTGTATTATTGGTCAAAATTATCATAATTGCGATCATATGGTAATAACGCAACGTTTTATTAGCTATTGCGAAACGTAAATGATACAGAGGGAACTTATTCAGGCTAAAATTGGAGTATATAATGCCGAGGAGCGAGTTCATCCGATATTGGTAGACGACGACGGTCATGCGTTAAACCAGTGTGATAGGGAGATGAATGAGTTCCCTCTGTATCATTAACATTTCGCAATTGCTAATAAAACGTTGAGTTAATACCATATTATCGAAATTATGATATTTTTGACCAATAATTCAATTAACAGAGTAGACACGAATTGAAGGTAGCAACATATGTGTAAGATAATTAATATACCAAATCCAATAAACAATGAAGGTGGTTGCATAAACAGCACCGGATGTCATGGGGTTCTTATTACTCAAGGGAGAGATGTCTTAACCCATAAATGCCAACCTTCCTCAGTTGAGGTTTTTCTGGTGCACTGCAACCGTCCTCAATAGATCCAGAGCATAAAAAGCACTTAGAAAACACCCCACTGGCACTCAAAACAAAGCAATTTGTGATTAGGCGAGATAATTCCCCTCCATTGCTTAATACCACTCCTACATGTGTCCCCTCCCCCCCTCCTAACCCCACTTTTCCCCCCTCCTCAATTATCATCTATTTTTCCTCTTATTCCTCCTTTTATCGGGTAATTTTGGGCAAGAATTTCCCCCTTCTGGTCACTTTAACACAGTTGAGTCAGCTAGAGATCCTTGCAACACAGAGAGTTCTAGTGTAGGGCCTCGGTATCGCTTGGGAGCTGGGAGAGGGTGGAGATAAGTCCCCCTAACTCTCGCCTCATGATACGACCTTGCGGCAATAATACATCTTTTTCACCCTCCAAATGCTATTCCCATTTTTTTTTATTGCACTTAAATGTTCATGTTCATATTAAAAGCAAATTAGGCGCATATGGATAAGTAATATTTATATATATTTTACATATGACGATTTTCGTCAGAATAGAACCAAATACTTCGCTTGGCAGGAGGGTTGGAACTACCATAGGTTCGCAGTTTATAAGTTAAGGATACTACGGTGGGTATACATGTCTTCTAGGTAGTATTATTAATTCAAGTTACAGAACCTGAATAGCATGGATAGATATATAGCCATAGCTACATACAATGGGGTAAACACAAATACAATATAAAGAAGAAACTTACACAATTATATAAAATAACTAGACTCTGTAGGTATGAATAATATAGAACTCATGAATATAATTATGCCTTTTGTGTTGGGGAGAACTGAAACCTGATTCTAGTGTAACGTGCGGGTGTAAGGCAGAGTACTTTCACATATATACAGTATATGCAGCGGTCTGCTAACTGAGGGGTCAATCAGACATGCGACAATATATTTGTAGGTGAAACAGGTAAAATGAATGATAGAGTGTGAGTGTTTAATACATATGGTACATAGTATAATTTACGTTATAAAAGACCTGAAAGCCAAGTCAGAGTTTAATACGCGTCTCTTAATCGTTTTCCTTCTCCATGTTTAAGTGGTAAAAGGTATGGAGGCCGAATAGCACTTTTAAGGCCGAATAGCACTCTGGGTCAGGCCAAATAGCTCTGGGTAGAGGTCGAATAATAACACTGGTTGGGCCGAAAAGCACTCTTGATCTCAGGAAAGGAGGGGTGGGAGTTAGATGACTTTGGTTGCTCCTTCTAACTGTTTTTACTTTGCACCGGGCTCCGTTGTACTGCAGGAAAAATGAGCACGGTGGCAGGGGATCTCTGTAGGGCTTGTAGGCCCTTCTCGTTGTGGGGTCAGGGGAAGAGGAGCGAGGAGTGGGAATACCCTCCTTATTAGCTCCCGTATCCGCTCAATGACCAATCCGACGCCATGTTGGTCCATGAAGTCATTGTGATGGCGGCCGCCTCTCCCGGCGGAGTTGCCAAACGTAGCCTGTTGGGCGGGGAAGCGGTCGTTATAGGTTTGACCGGGAGAGGAGCTGTTATCCGTGGAGGGTAAACTGTCCTGTTTTGAGGAAACGCTTCTAGGGGGAACTGCTTTATCTTGTGGTATAACAAAAAAGTATGAATACGAATATACTGACCATTGTCAGGTTATCAAGAGGCGCAGTGGTAACCTTAAACCAAATTTAGGCATTAAAATAAACATATTCAGGTTTATCTGGGTGTGATTTATCATATGGTCGGTTATATTTCGAATGACGGTAAATTGAATCCCTTACCAACTGATTCCTTGATATTTAAGGTGAAATATGAAACTACTACATATAAATATGCTAAGCCCTAATTAACAACCATAATCTTCTTAATAATGGAGTAATAAAGATTAGGACATGACAATTTACCAATAATAAACAAACTATAGTTATAAATCACGGCAATATGAAAATCAACACGCATGAATAGCAATATTCCAAAAAATGACGCATATTACCAACACATATTTATTTTTTATTAACTTCACCACAACACCAAACACCTCCAATGAAATTAATGAAGGCACATGTGCGATCCACCAGGATTCGAACCCAGGTTATCACACACAGATTGTTGACACCTTAACCATTACACCACCAAGACGGTTAAAGGTTTATGCACATGCCTACGACTTATTATCCATTCTCGAATACTGGATATTAATCTAATCATGTTCATACTCCCACCGCACCATGGTAGCCTAATGTTTAAGTGAGAGGAAAGAATATTCATGGGGCACAGATCATATAGACCGGCCTCGCTTCGAAATATCCCTGAACCTACTGATAATCTATTTTGTATTAACTTCACCACAACACCAAACACCTCCAATGAAATTAATGAAAGCACATGTGCGATCCACCAGGATTCGAACCTGGGTTATCACACATAGATTTTTGACACCTTAACCATTACACCACCAAGACGTTTAACCCACTGAGCCCCAGCGATGCAGCGTTTGCAGCCACAATGTATGTAACGCTAAACCCCAGCGACGCAAACCATGCGTCCTGGCCAGTCCGGTCCCAATTACTCCGGTCCTATGGCACCTAGAGGGCTCAGATTTGTATGGGAACTGTGTAAGTATCCCACGCAACCTTGACGATGGTTGAAAACTCTCAAAGTCCAACCGCCTGTGCGTGAGCGCGCAAAAACCGGTATTTTGGGTGTATTTGCCTTCAATTTTGTACTCCTATGAAATCGACTTTCGGGGCTCCGTAGGACCATTTTTTGAGCTTTTTGATATTTTTTTGTGGTTTTTCTTTCATTCCTAACCCATTCGCTGTTGTTTCTAGACAATTATATTTTTCAAAACAGCCGGTCCCTGGTAGTACATTTATTCTAAACTAGCTGGGACTCAGTGGGTTAAAGGTTTATGCACATGCCTACGACCTATTATCCATTCTCGAATACTGGATATTAATCTAATCATGTTCATACTCCCACCGCACCATGGTAGCCTAATGTGTAAGTGAGAGGAAAGAATATTCATGGGGCACAGAACATACAGACCGGCCTCGCTACAAAATATCCCTGAACCTACTGGTAATCTATTTTGTATTAACTTCACCACAACTCCAAACACCTCCAATGAAATTAATGAAAGCACATGTGCGATCCACCAGGATTCGAACCCGGGTTATCACACACAAATTTTTGACACCTTAACTATTACACCACCAAGACGATTAAAGGTTTATGCACATGCCTACGACTTATAATCCATTCTCGAATACTGGATATTTATCTAATCATGTTCATACTCCCACCGCACCATGGTAGCCTAATGTTTAACCTAAGACGTGCGCACTGCGCATGGGGGGTATGAGACACCACACGCCTGTGCACACGTATTTGAGCTGTTCCCATCACTAACATCGTTATTTTACCATAAATAGCATTAATACTTATCCATATGCGCCTATTTTAGGTTGATTATAAAGGTATTAACCTGTTACAGCAATAAAACAAGTGGAAACAGCGTTTGGATGGTCAAAATCGGCGATACAGGCCAGGAGTTACATAATGTATGGCTGAAGCAACCTCCCTCCCCTCCTCCCCTCCCATTGTCTGGAGAGACACTGTTACGGAATAGTCTCTCTCTTGCTCTTTCCCACGCTTGGTAACAGTGATGACAATGCCCTGCTACCAACTCGCTAATGTTAGCACGAAAATAGACCACAGAATAAGGGAATAACAGGGAAAATAGGTGATAACTGAAGGAGGGGAGGAAAGTGGGGAAGGAGGGGATGTGGAGGAGTGATATTTAGCATGGCCAGGGGCAAATAAAAAAAATAAATAAAAATGGGGGGTGTTTTAAATGGATTTTTTTAGGCCCAGGATCTTAAGAGTCTTCCCGCAGTCGCCCGGGGAAACTCTTATGAGTCTTCTGGCACTTGCCGGGTTAAGTAAGAGGAAAGAATATTCATGGGGCACAGATCATATAGACCGGCCTCGCTACGAAATATCCCTGAACCTACTGATAATCTATTTTTTATTAACTTCACCACAACACCAAACACTTCCAATGAAATTAATGAAGGCACATGTGCGATCCACCAGGATTCGAACCCGGGTTATCACACAGATTTTTGACACCTTTACCATTACACCACTAAGACGGTTAAAGGTTTATGCACATGCCTACGACTTATTATCCATTCTCAAATAATCTAATCATGTTCATAGTCCCACCGCACCATGGTAGCCTAATGTTTAAGTAAGAGGAAAGATATATCATGCTTATATAATTATTATTTATATTATCAGAGCGCATTACGTAAGTAATCAGGTATTTGCTACTTATCATTGAATTCCAATACTTCCATGCTCCCACATTGACCTTTAAACGGCGAAGCTATAGTATTTGAAAGTGTCCGCCAGGCGAAGATATTTTAGTTCAATCCCGACGAAAATCGTCATTATCCGATAAATATCGTTATTACTTATTCAATTGTTCCTATTTTACGTTTAATATGAACATATTAACATGTAACCACAATAAAACAAGTGGGAATAGTATTTGGGGGCTGAAAAAGACAAATCATTGCCGACCGGCTTCATGAGAGGATAGCCGGCGCGGCACATATCCTCCCCCTCTCACTTATCGATCAATACTGATGTCTTGCTTGTGAAGTCTCTCTTTTGCTATAATCTCTATATGCCTCCCTTTCGACCTTGAAACCGGGTGGGGGATATTGGCGTGGAAAATAAACCGATAAACATGGGAATAAGAGGAAAAATAGGTGATAATTGAAGGGAGGAGTGATAGGAGGTATGGAGGGGAATGATCTCACTTAATCACATATTCATTTGTTTTGAGTGCCACTGGGGTCTTTAATTTTTTTTTTTTTTTTTTTTTTTTTTTTTTTTTTTTAAGAGACAATGAACGGAGGAAGGAAAAACACAGATAAAACAAAAAGGTCCATGTGCCTAAAGGCATCCTCCATTCATAAAATGTTTGTAACAACTGGATTTAAACATTTGTAGATTGTAAGTTTGTGGAAAGCAATTCGAGGGAAGTGAATTCCAAAGAGTAGTAGCTCTGGGGATAAATGAATTCTGATAAGCAGAAGTTCTGCATTGTGGAGGAGAAAGTGTAAATTCATGGGCGCTCTCAGCTGCCCTAGTTCTACGGGGAAAGATATGGAGAGGCGGCACAATTGAAGCAAGTTCCTCGGAACAATTGCTGTGAAAATATCTGTAGAATAATGCAAGGGATGCAACGTTTCTTCGTATGGATAATGTAGGAAGGTCCTGTGTGATTGCAGGGTTATTGATTAATCTAATAGCTTTATTTTGAATTTTGTCCAACTGCCTCAATGCAACCACTCCACTTCCACCCCACAGAGGTGAACAGTAATCCATCTGAGAACGCACATGACTTTTATATATCACGGCCAACTGCTCGTCAGTGAAGAATTCTCGAACTCTGTACAGGAGTCCCAGTTTTTTAGAGGCATTCTTAGCAATGCTTCTAACATAATGTGTCCAGCTCAAGTTAGTAGTTAATGTTACACCGAGAATGTCAATACTAGGGGAAGTGGGAATATTTACATCATTAAAAAATATATGGGAGTCAGTGAGATTCTGTCGGTTAGAAAATTGAATGTACTTGGTTTTCTGTGCATTAAAGGAAACTAGATTCTTTTGTCCCCATCCATTAATTCTAGAAAGGTCCTGGTTCAGAGAAATTGCAGTGTTTATTTTTGAATTTATAAGATCGGGTTGGGTGAAAGAATTGGTAAATGTGAAGGAACTGTGGAGTGTTGAGTCATCTGCGTAGGAATGTATTGGATTTTGAGTGGTAGATATGAGATCATTGATATGAATGAGGAACAGAATTGGGGCCAAAACTGATCCCTGGGGAACACCAGCATTTATTGAGTGAAATTGAGAATAAAGGCCATCTACCATTACACATATTTTTCTGTTATGAAGATAAGAAGAAATTAGTGGAACTAATGATGCAAGGCCGTAGTGTGACATCTTCGACAATAAGGATTGATGCCAGACTCTATCAAATGCCTTTGATATATCCAGTGCTATTGTATGTGTTTCACCATGTTGGTCTGTAGCTTGGTTGATTTGATGCGTAAGAAGGCAAAGCATGTCTGCAGTTGATCGACATCGTCTAAAACCATATTGCCTATCACTGATTAATTTATTATTCTCAAGATGCTTAATTATGTGATTATTTAATATAATTTCAAAGACTTTACCAAGAGTGGAAGTTATAGCTATTGGTCTGTAGTTTGATGGATCTGAAGAGGCACCTTTTTTAGGAACTGGATGGATGTTTGCTTCTTTCCAGGGTACTGGGAAGCATGAGGTATGAGTACACAGACGGAAAAAATTTGCCAATACAGGAGCGAGCACCAAGGAGCAATTCTTAAGTACTATTGGAGGAATTTCATCTGGACCAGGAGCCTTATCTACCGAGAGATTCTGCAAAAATAGTTTGACATGTCTGGTGTGGATCTTAAGTGAGGGAATTTCAGGCGAATTAAAATTAAGTACAGGGACATCTTGATTTATTTCATCTAAGGTTGAGTTGGTGGAGAAAATATCCGCAAGAAGGTTAGCTTTACCTCGTGGGTCACTTACAAGATTGCCAGTCGGAGATTTTAATGGTGGAATGGATGAAGCAGTAGTGAAGTTGGATTTAAATGAGTTAAGAGTAGACCAAAATATTTTGTTATAATTTGGATTATTTAGAAGTTTATTTGCCTGCTTGTGGAGAAAGTTTGATTTAGTTAGGTTTAATACAGTTTTGGCATGATTTCTGATGTTTCTAAAGTAATTAAAGGCTTCATGTGTTTTTGATCTTGTGTATGCATTGTAGGCTATTGCTTTTTGTTCAGTTACTCTAGCACAATTATGGTCAAACCATTTAGGTGAATTAGATCTTTTACTGTACTTTTGATGAGGAATAAAAGTTTCCATTCCAATTTTTACAAAATCTTGTATGTGGCTCAAGGTGGAGTGTGCATGATTAGAAAAGAAAGAGGTCCAGGGAATATCAATAAAGAAACCTTGAAGACCCTCTCAGTCTGCCCTATCGTAATGCCATTTAGTCACCAAAACAGGTTCAGAGTGGGAAGGTGTGGTAGGTGATAGACAGGTGGCCTGTATCAGACAGTGATCAGAAGATCCTTGGATCTTTAGAGTCCCGTCGCCTTCGCCTAGTAAACCTCTTAAGAGTCTCGGTGCCATTCCCGGGTTAATTTGGACAGCTCCCCAATTACACCCTCCTTTCTTACCTCGATAACAAGTCTACCCCCACTACGCAAACCATCACCCTCCCACCATCGTCTGCTTTCACTCCCGTTCTCCCCCATCATAACTCTCCAACCAGAAATGACACACCAGACGTTCTATGTGACTTAGTAGACAGGCTGAGCCGGCGTCTCTGTTTCATGTGCTCGGAACTGTACATTATTTATTACTTATTTAGTTATTGTAAGATGACCAGAGGCTTGGTGTGTGATGAGTCTTGTTTATTGATACTATTATTGTTACTTGATTAGACGATAGGCGTGTCAAGGTCCTGTTACCTGAGTTTTGGAGTGATTGCATGCTGGGCTGATGTGAAAAATTAGTTTGTATGTGTGTGCGTGTAATAAATTAATTTGTTATAATGTTAATTAAAGTAATTCGTAAGTCTGTCTAATTATAATCGGATGCGAGGAAGTTGCAATTATAGCCATTACTCTGAATATCTTGTTACCAATTATATTAGTGCAGGCGGTACCTTAACCCTTCCTGTACAAGCGACGTCTTTTAGTTAATATTTCAGCTGCATTCAAATGATTTTATGCAGCTTAGGAATGATCTGTGGTAGTTTAACACCTTAACCCGGTAACGGCGAGGGGGGGGTATTGAACCCGGTCCCCATGGGCGAGCATATAGGCTCCATTCAGGCCTATAATTGTCATGTTACGATAAATATAGTTATTACTTATTCATATGAGCCTATTTTACCTTCACTATGAAGATAGTAACCTGTAATAACAATAAAACAAGTGAAAATATAATTTTTCTGGTCAAAATCGCGAATATAGATGGACCAGCCCATTCATGAATTATGGAGAAAATTGAGGCAACCCCTCCCTCCACGAGGCCTCAAGCCACACTGAGCCTACTCATACACACACTCGGTTATGTACCACACCCTCTAGGCACGTAAGCACATCCTCCACACAGTTTGCTAATGTTAGCACAAAAATATACCAACGAATTAGGGAATAACAGGGAAAATAGGTGATAATTGAAGGGGGAGGGGAAAGGGAGGAAGGAGGGGATGTGAAGGAGTGATATGAGGTATAGGGGAAAACAAAAAAATAATTGTTTAGTGATACTGGGGCTGTTTTTTTAGGCCTCCCTCTTAAGAGCTTTGCCGCCGTCGCCCAGTAAAACCTCTTAAGAGCTTTTCCGCCGTATACGGGTTAAGAGCGGGTGGAGGAGTATATTTGATGTGCCGCCCAGCGTGGGGTTTTACCGTAAACGAGCTTGTTTCCGTGCTCGTTTTCATGCATAAACAAGAGAGTACAGCGGGTAAGCTAACCTATTGTGCATTTTTTTATAAAAGCACCAATATTGGCACAGAGGTAGACCAATATATTATGAACAAATTTGGATGTGGAGCCATCGCCCAACTGCCTCACGGCGGCCGTGGCGGCCATTTTGGAAAATGGCCACCAGCAGACACCCAAAAGACACACAGAAGTTAGATAAAGTTTGCTGCTGAAGGTTTATTGAATGTTTTGAATCAAGACATGCCAGATAGCTCTTAGTCACATTTTGGGAGATGCTGCTGATATTAATTAACATATTTAGGCTAATTGCAGATGAAATGGCGACAAGGAAACCCATGATCAGGCATCAAATGCTGACATTCCTTGTGAATAGGCTAGATTCATTTAAGTTGTGGAAATGTTATCTGATCTTCTTCCTCTGTCTGTCAATAGCTATTCATGGACACTGCCCACGCCAATTAAGATGCCAATTAACAAAATTATTAACGCAATTATGGTAATTACATCGATAATACAAAAATAATAACACAACCAGATAGTGATAATTATGGTGGCTTGCTCTCATCAGATCAATCCTGGGCAAGTCAAATGTTATACTTCTGTGGTCAATGGACACTACTACATTTAATTATCATGTTAATTAACACATAATCTGCTAAATTCAATATGCAGATAAGTTCACTGTTTTACAGTATGTTACGTCCTGGGATATATAAACACTGGGCTCTTTCTATTGGACTAGGTATGCGGCAACAAGCAACAACGGAAAACGCTAGATCCAACCCTTATCTATAAACCCAGGCAACAAACCACCCTAAACCGTCAAGAGTCCTGCCTGGACAACAAGGTATCCTATGACTCGGTTACAGGGTGCACACACTATAGACTGCTGATAGTCAAGCAGGCTATATAAAAGATCACCCAATTAAGTTGACTTAAAGCTTCAAGGAAAAGATAGATAACGGAATTAAATTGCAGAAACAATTTAATAACAAACTAGAAGAAAGTACATTTAACGTTACGTTAATTAATACAACTAATCACCCCTGCGTGAAAGAAGTGAAAGCAAACAGTCCTCAAAACATCGTACAGGTAGACAAGATGCAGGTTTCTAAACTGCATGCGGCTACTGTAGGATCTGATGCTTAGCAAAGAAAGTAAGTTACGGATTTAGAGAACTCTTAACTCATAAGCAGGAATAAATACTAGTGATAGGCCATACAGTGTATAATGGCATAGGTATAATTAATAAAGGCAGCAACTCGCAACATAACCACATACAGGTGTGCTTCTCACTCTTAGTCAGGCAAGCCTGCTCCGGACAGAGTCTCTAAGCCACACCCTGACTCACAATGCTCACAACAACGGTAAACTGTGGCACAATAACAAGCATGCAGAAATAATAAACCCCTAGCTGTTAATCTGCCAGGTGGCAGAGGTCTAGCCGGAAGGATATAGGCTTCGGATACCCGGGCTGAGCCACCTGCTCTAGCCTAGGGACGTTCCCAAGTCTGTGCGCCAAATTACTCTAATTGAAAGGGTGCTCTCTTGAGAGACTCAGATCCCAAGTATCTGACTCTCTCCTGGCGACCCTAAAACAAAAGCAAGACGTGCTAGCGCAGTGCTGAGTGGACTAGGCAAGGGCCCTCACACAACACAACACTAGACACACAGGGACACAGACAAGAAAATGCCCCCAGACTCCCACGGGTATCCTAGTAAAGTTGTGCGGGTCCACAGGACTCGCACCAGCAGACTTTACTTAAAGGATCACAAAAAGCCTCCCCTCCGGTCTAGCCCCTGCTCACCTGCCACAAGAACACACTAGCAAGCATGAAACCACCAAATATGAGACAACAAAAAAGCTTCCTAGGTCTCATTAACAATTACATCTCTGCATAAGGCCCAAAATCCTATCTAATTATCTGAGAGCTCGTCGTTAATACAATAATAGATATAAGGTCTATCAAGGGGATGGGATAATTAAATAGATTGGTGAAGTAGTGAAAAGAAGGTATACAAAGTAAGAGAGAAAGTTTCTAAGTGGGGGTTGAGAGGGATAGATATCAAGGGGGTCCGATAGGTACGACAGTGAGGTGAGCTCTGAGTCTTGAATCTGTCTGGACCCCACCCTAGGCATGCGAAATACATCCCATGCTTGGCAACACTCAACACCGTTGCCGGGTCAAAATTCTCTACCCCTTGCGTGAGTCGAAACTAAGCCTAACGTTGCGATCAAATTGGCAACATCAGGCTCGTCCCAAGCTAGACTCTCCGCGCCCGCGCGAAGCAACGTCCCCCAGCCGGTCTCTCTCTCCCGCTGGTCTCCTCCCACTCTCACTAGACTTACATCTTATATATTATAATGAAACAATCAACTATCGAGAATAAAATATACTAAGATGCGTTGGTTAAGAATAAGGGCAGCTTCAAGCTGTGAAACAACATAAGAATATCCCAGACATTAGTTACATTGTCATAGGATATATACTAAGGAAAAGCCGGCTGGCCGGCTGCCACCAGCCAGTTTCTAAACGGCTGGGCAGCCGACGCGCACACATGCCCGCACGTGGCTACTATGCAGGAGCGTCACACCTCCCCCAAGATATAAGACACTTGACTAAGTTCTTCATATCTAACAGAAAGCTTCTCATAGTACCACACACTGTTGCGGCACAAGGCACTATATATAAACAAAAATAAAGACTGTTGCGCTCCACCGAGCAAGTTCAACTAACTTAGCAACAATAAGCGAAAACATTCAACTTAGATACTGCTACAACATCTTATACAAAATTCTACACGTTATAAAAATAAAGAGTTTTTATAAGGTTTTTTGCTTTTTTAATTTGTTTTTTTCGGCTGAACTACAGTGACAGCCTATTTTCCTCCACACTCAACACACACTGACTGAACGGCGAGGGTTCTCCTGCAAACAAACCCTCCTGTGACAAACAATCAGCCAAAACATTATCAGTGCCCTTAGCATGCCACACATCCAACTTGTGTCCCGGCAGCAAAACAACACCTGGCACTGATAAACTGCCCAGTTCATCACAAGACTGGCATTTCTCTTCGCTCTTTCCGGCAACGGGGCCTGCCAATAACCTTTCACTAGTTCTACCTTCGTGATAGGCGATGCAGCCCCGAGGCGGTCTATGGTGTCGTCAACTCTCGATAAGGTATAGGCGTCTGTCAGGGATAATGCACACACACTCTCGCAATCAACACACTCACTGATCTTGCCACTTAACACCGGTTGCAAAGTTACAGGCAACGACCACTCACGACATTCCTTATCCCTCAGACCCTTCGTCAACACGTAATCCAGCTCTGCTTGCACCACAGGCTGTCGAGCAGGATTTATACGGTAGGGAGCCAATTTGAACCTTGCACTGTCTCCAGCCTCCATGTCGGATTCTACTTCGTACATCAGGCCTGGAGAATAAACAAACATGCGAAAGTACTGCCATAGCCTAGTAAACAACTGCCTTGCACTGTCTCCACGAACAACAAGCCTAGTGCCCTCCCACAACCCAGCCGAGACCGTAGCTTCTAACCTGTAGTCTCCCTCCTTCTCCACCTTCGTCCCGAGAACAGCCAGGTCATGAGAGGGACAATCAGTACCACCTGTGCAGTCACTACCATAGCTCATTATTGCTAAGGCTTCCCCGCCGATACCGTACATGCGCACCCCCGCATTCCTTGTGACGACATCTGCCTGCGCAGCATCACCGCTTTTAGCGACATGGCCAGATACAGTCGGTCAATGGTAGGGCTGTTGCATTAGACTAGAGCAGCATTGGGAGGCTATGCGACGACCGGGCACAGCCACTCCACAGCCAACCTCACCAATCTGCTCAATGTCCTCCTTTTGACCACCACCCTTGGCAGCCATGGGTCGACCCTGACCTGGCAACCATGCCAAAGCCTCGTCGCCCACCTTGAACCACCGAAACCACGAGGCTAACGGTCTTTCAACATTCACGTGACCTGCCCGCTGAACATCTTGCACCGCCCGAGTTGTGAGACTCAGGGGCTCGGCACGACCAGTGGGGTATGAACCGAGCTGGTGCTGGAGCGCTGCACACTGCTGCTCAGGCAGGTGCTCTAGCGCTTCCACAGCCACCAGACTCGTGTCCCCCGCCCACTGCTCCGCCGAGACATGACAATCCCTACTCTCCTCCACCTGTGTCCTACTACCCCCCTCTCCTTCTCCACCTTGGCCGCGGCAGACCAACGCAGGGACAGTAGGCTGCTCAGGTGGTTGCCTCACAAACTCCTCCAACAGGTTCACATGACATGTTTCCCCGTGCTCGTGTTTGATCTCGACAGCACCATTACCACACTTCTGAACTTCCGGATCCTCCAACTGCAGTTTACAAATATCTGAGGGAACCAACCTGTCTAGATGCTTCCGAAGCAACCCAAGTCCTCCCCCAATATCAAACTGAGCAACCCTTTTTTCTCTCCGTGTGTAACGTAGCTGCCTCGGAGTCTCTTCCTGCCCTACCTCCTCACTAGCTGTGACAGGTCCTGGGGCCTCTCCGGACTCTAACATAGGTGCCAATAATGAGTCACCAAGAAACACTGCCGGCTCAAAACTCTCCAATTGACCAACACTTCCCGTTTTCTTGTGACCTTTCCTCCACGGTTTGATAGACTGAGGTGGTGGCTGCAAGGCTCCGGATGTCTGAGAACGCGTCACAACACACGCCATGGTTTGTACGCTACACTTCTCAACCCCCTCCTGTTCCTCCCTACTAACGTCGGCCGCCTTCTCGGCAACGACCAAGGGTGAAACCTTAGAAGCAGGCACCGCAAAGTCGTTGCCGAGGAGGAGGTCGACGCCCCCAACAGGCAAGTTCTCTACAATTCCGACATCCAGCTCCTTCGTCACACCACCCACCTCCAGCTCCATCCGCACCAGCGGGTAGGACTTCATAGCATTGATCCCCTGAACTACCACCACCCGAGCAGCGTTAATCGGCCTACCAGTAAAGTTCTTTAACAAGGTCTGAGAAGCCCCCGTATCACGCAATAGCTTAACTCCTCGCCTTTCGCCAGCCCACCTCACAAAACCATGCCCTCTATGACCCCCAAAGACGTCGCGGACAGGGTTCGAGCCTTCCGGACTCTTGAACACAGGCTGTGTCCCAACCTCTGACGAACTACCCTTGGCAAACTCAGAAGATATAGGCGACACCCCTATGCTGCGGGCCAATGACACAACCTTGTTTGGTGGCTTGTTCGGACAAGCATTTGCAAAGTGACCCTCCTTGTGACATGCAAAGCACTCTTTACTCTTTGGTTTCCCTTGGGAGTGGGAGGTACCATTAGACTTCTTATACGGGATGGTATTTGGTTTATGTTCAGTTTTATTGTCAGTGCTACATGGTTTTGTGTATTTATGTGTATCAACATTCATTGGAGGGGGAGGGGTACGATCCTTTGCACCCGACTCACTCCTAGCTGCTGCTTCGCACCCTCGAATTAATGACAGTCGGAGGTCAGCCATTTCTGCTGCCTCCTGGAGAGTTCTAGGATTTTTTTCCTTTATATTTAATGTTAAGTCCCCGCCTGTGCACTTAAAGAACTGCTCCAAGAGAACCAGCTCACTCAACTCCTCAAAAGTAGCTGCCCTCTCAGAACGCAGCCAATGTCGTAGTGCATCAGACAAGTCCCGGGCGTGTTCTAGGAAGGTACTATCCTTGCCCTTAGTAACACCCCGAAACTTCAAGCGGTAAGTTTCTGATTGTAACTCATAGGCCCGTAGCACAGCCTTCTTTAGCTCATCATAAACTACACAGGACTCTAAAGGTACTGCATCATACGCTTTTAGCCCCTTTCCTAGGAGTCTTGATGAAACTAATGCTGCCCACTTTTCCTGAGGCCACTGGTGTTCCTGACACTTCTTCTCAAATCGCATAAAAAACTCAGTCACACATGATTCATCGAACACAGGAACTAGTTTAACCCTTATTTAGCGGCGAGCAACATAAGTCGAGTTAAATAAAGCTGGACTATGTGGCGGCGCTCGACATAACTCGAGTGGCAATTTCAGCACGTAATGTGGCTGAGAGAGAGAGACAAGTGGTGGCAGGAGACTAGCGAGCGTATGACTGCTCCAGACCACCGCGGCGAACCTACTGACACAAATCTCAGCTCCCTCCTCCCTCTCTCACTCGCTACATACTCAATTATGTACTGAAAGTACCGAATTACCTGCTTTTTGCACTCGCGTTGCACGGTTATTGCAAGAAAACTATCCATCATACAAGGATCGTTATGGTGTCATTCGAAAGCTCTGTTTATGCCCTTTCAGGGATAGGTACTTGTTTTACGTTCTGGGTCTTATTTAGGCATGAAAATGATCACGTAAACAGCCCTATTTTGGCTAAAAACACCCCGCTGTGCGGTACACATAAATAAACCGCATAGGCCGCTCGTAAGGTGTTAAGCAGGTGCGACAATGATTGGTCCCGATGTCTGTTACCTCCCCCAATATTTCGCCCTGTTACCTCCACTCGAGATCTCTCCAGCTCCCTGTCAGCCCGATACCTAGTAGACTCTGCCTGCAGTTCAGCCTCTCGTATAGCTGTTCTCTCTGCGGCCTCAGCCTGCACACTAGCCTGTCTCTCGGCAGCCTCAACCTTGGCCATCTCAAGCCGAAAGAACAAATCTGGAGTTAACCCTTGAGGAGGGGAAGGTGCATTTAATGGAGAGGGTCCCTGTGATTGAATTCCACGCTGCCATTGACCATCAACTTAGGGGTATGTACTAAATTCAGGCACCCTGACATTTGATACGGGGGTAGAGTGGAGGGGGGCTGGGGACCGGGGCCCCCAGTCGCCTCTCCACCAAGGTCTCTCCCTTCTAAACCCAATATCAAAGTCCTCAGCTGATCTTTCCTCATGCCACTTAAACCCTGGTGACCCTGAAGACCTGCCACACACTTTAAGCCATACTTATTCAGCTTCAACACCCTGGCAGCGGTAAGGGGCACCTCTAAAAATCTTCTAGCACCCTCCTCGCTATCGACTAGCCACTCCACAGGTCTTTCTCCCTCCGAGCCTGTATCGTGACCTGACCCACCACTGTGTTCTGATGTATTAGACATGTTTGTGTACTGCAGTAATTATCACGGTTATAGAATGTGCCTTATCTCCTATGCAAGTATGTATATACTAATGTTATTTAAAGTCTTTAATGTGTTATATTGGTTGCTCCAAAAAAAAAACTCTATGTCCACTGTATTCCTCTAATCATAAGGAATCTCAAAACAAATGACCACTATATTCCTCTGTTCAGTAAATCCTATGCAAGGTCGCCATTTGTTATGTCCTGGGATATATAAACACTGGGCTCTTTCTATTGGACTAGGTATGCGGCAACAAGCAACAACGGAAAACGCTAGATCCAACCCTTATCTATAAACCCAGGCAACAAACCACCCTAAACCGTCAAGAGTCCTGCCTGGACAACAAGGTATCCTATGACTCGGTTTCAGGGTGCACACACTATAAACTGCTGATAGTCAAGCAGGCTATATAAAAGATCACCCAATTAAGTTGACTTAAAGCTTCAAGGAAAAGATAGATAACGGAATTAAATTGCAGAAACAATTTAATAACAAACTAGAAGAAAGTACATTGAACATTACGTTAATTAATACAACTAATCACCCCTGCGTGAAAGAAGGTGAAAGCAAACAGTCCTCAAAACATCGTACAGGTAGACAAGATGCAGGTTTCTAAACTGCATGCGGCTACTGTAGGATCTGATGCTTAGCAAAGAAAGTAAGTTACGGATTTAGAGAACTCTTAACTCATAAGCAGGAATAAATACTAGTGATAGGCCATACAGTGTATAATGGCATAGGTATAATTAAATAAAGGCAGCAACTCGCAACATAACCACATACAGGTGTGCTTCTCACTCTTAGTCAGGCAAGCCTGCTCGGACAGAGTCTCTAAGCCACACCCTGACTCACAATGCTCACAACAACGGTAAACTGTGGCATAATAACAAGCATGCAGAAATAATAAACCCCTAGCTGTTAATCTGCCAGGTGGCAGAGGTCTAGCCGGAAGGATATAGGCTTCGGATACCCGGGCTGAGCCACCTGCTCTAGCCTAGGAACGTTCCCAAGTCTGTGCTCCAAATTACTCTAATTGAAAGGGTGCTCTCTTGAGAGACTCAGATCCCAAGTATCTGACTCTCTCCTGGCGATCCTAAAATAAAAGCAAGATGTGCTAGCGCAGTGCTGAGTGGACTAGGCAAGGGCCCTCACACAACACAACACTAGACACACAAGGACACAGACAAGAAAATGCCCCCAGACTCCCACGGGTATCCTAGTAAAGTCGTGCGGGTCCACAGGACTCGCACCAGCAGACTTTACTTAAAGGATCACAAAAAGCCTCCCCTCCGGTCTAGCCCCTGCTCACCTGCCACAAGAACACACTAGCAAGCATGAAACCACCAAATATGAGACAACAAAAAAGCTTCCTAGGTCTCATTAACAATTACATCTCTGCATAAGGCCCAAAATCCTATCTAATTATCTGAGAGCTCGTCGTTAATACAATAATAGATATAAGGTCTATCAAGGGGATGGGATAATTAAATAGATTGGTGAAGTAGTGGTAAGAAGGTATACAAAGTAAGAGAGAAAGTTTCTAAGTGGGGGTTGAGAGGGATAGATATCAAGGGGGTTCGAAGGGTACGACAGTGAGGTGAGCTCTGAGTCTTGAATCTGTCTGGACCCCACCCTAGGCATGCGAAATACATCCCATGCTTGGCAACACTCAACACCGTTGCCGGGTCAAAATCCTCTACCCCTTGCGTGAGTCGAAACTAAGCCTAACGTTGCGATCAAATTGGCAACATCAGGCTCGTCCCAAGCTAGACTCTCCGCGCCCGCGCGAAGCAACGTCCCCCAGCCGGTCTCTCTCTCCCGCTCGTCTCCTCCCACTCTCACTAGACTTACATCTTATATATTATAATGAAACAATCAACTATCGAGAATAAAATATACTAAGATGCGTTGGTTAAGAATAAGGGCAGCTTCAAGCTGTGAAACAACATAAGAATATCCCAGACATTAGTTACATTGTCGTAGGATATATACTAAGGAAAAGGCGGCCGGCCGGCTGCCGCCAGCCGGTTTCAAAACGGCTGGTCAGCCGACGCGCGCGCATGCCCGCACGTGGCTACTATGCAGGAGCGTCACAAGTACCTGTGTACTGTCTGGAACAGTTCAGAATCTTCATCTTAAGTTTGCGAGTTCAGTTCTGAGAGCACTCCCCGTCGCAAGCACAGTGGTGTGCATTCCAGACTGGCCTTCTTGCACCTGCACTTCTTGATGCAGCCCTTCTGGCATTTGCAGGAGACAAGCTCCCGGCAGACCTTGGATGCCTCGGGGATTGTTGTCCAGAGAGGTTCGTACATGTCGCTGGTCTTGATCCAACCCTAGTCAGTTGGTAATGGCAATATTGGTGCAGGAACCTGGGCCTGACCCCAGACATGTCCGCCCTGGTATATTGCTCGTCGGACGTGCTGCTTCAGTGCTGCACTTGTCGGTGGGATCAGCTGGACATTGCTCTTCTTTGCAAACAGTTTGCGGCGTGCCTTGTCGATATCGGTTGCGGTGCTTGTTCTGTCGTACAGCAGGATGACGAACCTCTCGATGGTGTGCCTGTCATCTTCATCAATATGATCCGGTGCAGTGGAGAGGTCAGTGAAAGTCTGGGTCAGCTGAGGTAGAGCTGTCCACACTGCCAATGCTGTCCTCTTGCCATGTCCGGCGAAGCAGGAGACCGTGTCGCAGCCCGTCAAAGCATGAAACATCAGTAGTGCCTGTGCTTTCTCATGGCCCAGAGCCCGCGCCATCTCATGGGCTGCCAAGAACCGGAAAGCCTTGCCCGTGCCGAAGGACACCCACACTTCGGCTTCCTCCTCCAGGGTGCCAGGAAAACAACATCAGTGTCAACTCTGCAGATGAGGATCTTCTTGTGGCCATTGTGAGCAGCGTGGGTGGCATGCAACATCATGCGGCTGTCGGCTTCTTTGTGGTTGTAAGGAGCCAGGGCTGCAGTATCTAGGAGCAGTGGCTTGCTCAAGACATCATCTCCTTCAGTGATGACCAGCTCCTTGTCTGCATGCTGGAATGAGTCGTGGAGGACGCCAGAGAGGAAGCTGAACAGCTCTGTCTTGTTCTCGTCGACTCTGAGGAAGCTGGCCCAGTTCCCGGGGATCGTTGCACCACCCACCACCCGTCTTCTCACCCCTTTTCTGCGCTTGGCTCTTGCTGTACCCTTCAACGAGTCTGTATTGTAGCGGTCCCACACCAGGTCCAGTCGCGTGGCTTGATGGAGTTTTGAGAGTATGTAGGGCACAATGACCTGCTGTGCATACTCGTTGAAGCTTTTTGCTGTAGCTGGCTCCAGCGTCTGGATGATGACCGCTCCATCTAGCAGAATGCAGCTGGTTGGAGGAACCTCAGACTTGGGCTGACTAAGGTCTTCTAGACAAGCGAGAAGATCACTCTTGACACCCAGCCGGATGCCACCGCCATCTGATAGTGCAGGGGGGCAGGCTTGGTTTTCATGTTGGAAGAATTCCTCTAGATTCCCATCCCGGTTCTGGCACCCGATATACAGACGAGAGAACAGGTCCACGTCATTCTTCAGGGATTTCATCTGCTGCTTGCCCTTTCCCGGAGGTTTTGAAGGAGGCTGACCGAAGATTTTCAGCTTGTTTCTGTGGATGGCATCTCCTATGGGTTTCGTTCTCTCCACCAGGCGTTCTCTGACGAAGTTGTCAAACTGCAGCTGACCCACTTCGTGTGCATGACGGAGGGCGTCTACAGCTCCAGGTGGCGCGATCTCCTTGGTGTCGAGTACCAGCAGATCTTGACTCTCCTCTTCAAATGGATTCCCGAAGTCTTCCATCACGTTGACCATCGACTGTACTTCTTTCAGGAAAGCAGTCTGCACACTTGCTGACTGGTCATGGTGCCTTGTGTCTTGTGGTCTGTTCCCCGGGTCAGTTTCATCGTGGAACTGTTCGATGAGCGTGGCAACCTCTGGTCCTGCCACCATCCACCGTCATAGAGCGCTGGGGTTGTCAGTCAGGCCCACTGCACCTCCGTCTCCTTTGATGGCAGCATTGTTCTGCTCGTGGGCCTGATCGACGGGTATGGCGGAGAACGACCTGTTCGTCTTCTGGACGGTGAAGTTCCCAGCTCGGAATTCCTGGGCTATTTCAGGGTGTGTCGTCGACAGTTCCACCATGTCTCGCAGATGCACAGGTATCCAGCGAGCTTAGTTGGTGTGATCCAGGGCAAGGAACCACACTGCTAGTTCTCTCAGGGCATCTACGTACATCGCAAACGACGCTTGGCACAGAGAGCGCACATACACCAGGACCGTCACCTCCAGTTGCAGGACAGTTGCCCAGTAGTCGAACTGGGGGCAGGTCTCCGCTTTTTGCTGGCACCAATCGTCGAACTCCAGCTGCTCGTTGCATGCGTCACCCAGCTGGTCAATGTAGTGGTTGTAGGCGTGCTGCTGCAGGGTGAAGAGGGCTGCTGCTGTCACTTGATGAGCCCTCCTGGTTCGACTGACATGGGATGCCCGCAGGAAGGAGTCCGCTGTCCCGGCACTGGTGATCTCTGCCTGAACCAGTGCTTGCACCCATCTGCTCCCTTGCAGCCAGTCACCAAGGGTCTTCAGTGCTGCCATCTCGATATGAAGACCGCCGAAGAGGACGACAAACTTCTCTTCACCATACTCCTGTGGCCACTTCCACTGGATTTGCTTTGCCAAAGCAAACAGCGGCTGGTCGAATGTGACCACTGGAGTCAGGGTTGAGATGTTCCACTGCAATCTTGACCACATCCATGGAGTGCTTGATCATAGCCACGGTGTGGGCTCTCTCCAGGAAGAGTGGGAGCAGTGCGGTGGGACAGATGGCCCGACTGGCTGGCATGTCCTGCTGGCTTGCGTGGTATGCAGCCCATGAAGTGTTCTCCACTGGAGAAGTTTCTTGTAGGGCGACTTGGGTGTGTTTTAGCCAGAGATGCTCTCTTTTAGCATGTTGCTTGAGGCCGCTGTTGCTGCTCAGGGATGTCACGCTGGTAGCCGGCATGGGGGTGTTCTTGATGCTGCCGACGGATGGGACATCTGTATAGTAGTGCGGAAAACGGTCAACTGTTTTGAGGCCTCTTTCGTTCGGCCCTCCGAGGATGATGATGCTGCAGTCAATGCCGGCCCCAGGGACCGCAGGGTGTTGCATGAGGGAAATAGCAGTCCCATGGAATGACTGTTTTGCTGTGGTGGAACTTAGGTTGTGGTCGATATTGTCTACCGCGGCAGTCGTGAAGACTCTGTCTCTCATCTTGGGAGGGCAGACTACTTGCTCCTGGTGGTAGAGGCGGCAGGCACTGTTCCCCAGCTGTGTGGAAAGGGACAGGACCCGATCATAGGAGATAGAAATCCCCATGTGTGCCAGCCTGTCGACGAGCTCCCTCTTGCGCGTGTGTGCATGTAGCATTAGGCCGATGTAGGTTGGAACTGGCGTCTCCTGCGTGGTGGCGTGCCTGACTGGGCGAGGCGTACTGCCTGTGGCGGCCTGTCGGTGCATAACGCTGTTGAACTTGAGGAGCTGGGCGATGCTCAGTGCCGCTGGTGTTGTGCTTTCACTCTGGTGCTTGATACTGGGACCTTCCAAGATCATAGTGACCATGGCAAGCAGCATGGGTGGCACGGAGTCCTGTTGGCATCCTGCACGAAACCCGTTGAACACCTTGGCATCTCCGATGATGTGGCGTTTCACAATTTGGGCAGCATGCGCCAGGTAGACAGCATCAAGGTCTCTGTCCAGTTCACAAGCCTTTGCCAGGGCATCGCCGAGGTCTTCATTGAATGCAAGCAGGACATCGTGCCCCTGGTGCTGTGCACACATGTTAGGAAAGTGAGCAAGCAGCCTCTGCTTAAGACGGGTCGTGTGCACCCTGCCCTCATGCTTGACTCCCAGCTGTTCCATCCTTGACGTGTATAACTGCGCCAGGTCAGCAAGTTTGAAGACCGGAGACGTCTCGTCATCCATGTGAGCTTCTTCAATGAACACCACCAGCTCTGCGAAAACAAGTCCTGCTATTGCGTGTTCATCGTCTGTACCTTTGCCCACCATTTCCTTAATCTTTCGTGCACGATTCTACAAGTTCAGGAGACAATTTCGGTGGTACTTGGCCTCCTGTGCAACCATGTCCCCAGCGTTCAGTTGCGTCAGGAGGTCCATGTCGTCCAGAATCAGTGCGCAGGACCTGACACGCGAGTCCCGTTGGAATGTCACAGCTTTATGAAGACCAGCACTACCAGGAGCTTCTCCGCAGAAGAAGCATTTCACTTCTTGGTGTTTCATCTCAGTACTTGATGGTCGTGACAGATATCGAGTCCCCTTGCGGGCAACAACTTCCTCTTTTTCGTCGGCGCCTATTTTCACTTGCCTCTTCTCAGCTCTGTCTAACTTGGTCTTGTTATACCTCAGCCTGCAGGTCTTGTGGTATCGTGCATTGTTGGCGCTCAATGCTGCTTCAACGCCACTGCCTTCATCTAATCGGCTCAACAGAAAAGAGTTGGGGAGCAATCCAAGCTCATTGAAGCTTCTCAGATGTCCAGCGAGAATGCTGTAACTGCTCCCCTTGTCTTGGCGTGTATTCTGGGATGGACTTGTCAGCGACTCTGGCGTCGTTTCTTGGCATATGAAGCATAATGACCAGTCTGTCTCTGTTGCTGGCTGAGCGGAGGTAGACAGAGCTGCTTTTGCACCACGAGGCTCAACGAGTTTGAAGCTCTTCAACATTTTTCTGGAAATGGAAAATGACAAAGTTGTATGAAAGGAGCACTCAGAATCCAAGTGAATTAGGACATGTTCAATTGAGAGATGTTTGTCATGGTTGTTATGCTAATCTATGGATAATTCAATAAATCGACAATAAGATAACATTCTAAAAACACATGGGCACCTTTCTTTGTTGTTAAGTGCTACCCTACATTAGCAACAACACGCAACATAATGTTTGCACAACATTGCAGATTCAAAACAATATTTTTTTCCTGCACATTTACTCAGTACATCTCATTCACCTAGGGATAAGTCTTCCTCGGCATCCACATGGCGGCCATTTTGGAAAATGGCCACCACGGCTGCCAGGGGACAGTTGGGCGATGGCTTCACATCCAAATTTGTTCATAATATATTGGTCTACCTCTGTGCCAAAATTAGTGCTTTTATCAAAAAATGCACAATAGGTTTGAATATCCTAGGTAAACCGCCCCACTGCTCCACTCTCTCTCAGAGCACATTACGTGCTCAAAATTGCACTCGACAATAGCCGTGACCCGCCACATAGGCCACATTTATTTGACTCGACAATAGCCGTGTGCCGCCAAAGAAGGGTTAAAGGGTTGATTGATATAATTCAAACTCCTATAATTATTAGAGGTCCATCTTAAACTAAATACAATCAATTAGTAGAAGCATGAATAAAGTAAACATATGTTGACTGAATGGGTTAAATATTGTTCGACCCTATGCTTTCATTATATCCATATTTGAAACAAATAATGATATGTATCAACGTCTAGTCCTGTATTATACCTAACTAGGCTTTACTTTCCCTCACTTGTTATTTAGATGCTTTCACTTCTGTATCTTGTGTTTGCATGTGCATGGACAATATAGTATTGTCCTTTCCCATCCAACTTCAAATGTTCCTCTAAATAATTATATTTACGAGTACATGCTTTAGTTTGTAATGTTATAGTATATATGTGTTTTTGATATTGTAATTTGTGTTCCTTAATGCATAAAAAAGGTTTCGTCCATCTGTTTTCTCCTCGAAATTTCTGCTTCATTTAGTAATTTCTTAAGAGACCTAAACAACACCTCCCTACCTAGTCTTCTGCCTATTATACCCTGTTCCAAATACATACGTCAAATCTCTTTAACACTAACCTCTGTAATTCACAAACGACTAGCGTAATCAAACTATATTTGTGTTATTTGGGAACAGTCAGCCAGTAATGGTACACTTCATTAAAATAACAATACATTGTTACCAGATAGTAATGTGCCGATATACATCAACAAACCACTGATCTCCGCTACACAATATGGAAGGTTCATTGCTCGTTTTTCGGTAGGTAAACAATTAAAGCCACCGCATGCCATTTGAGAGTAGTATACAAGTGCTTAATATGGATTGTCTGCGGAGTACAACCTTAATTATAGATTACATGTTTATCCATTGCCTTTAATCGTGTTTTATCCAATAAAACTGCCATGCATGTTCTGCTAATATATTAAAATAATGTTCTGCTCCCCAAGCACTTTGAAAGAGAAAAAAATATTACGGCTTAAAATTCCGCGAGCCATACAATTGTTTATTGCAACTGAGGCAGCCAATCCACGTAGCTCATAACCTGGTAACATAATAATTGATCTCCTAACTGGTTATGTATTGATACGATTGTTTTTCTTAGATTCTCCTACATTATGTTGTATGCATACTTGTCGCTCCTGTTACTCAGGCAATAACACCCGAGAGAGAGCAGGCAGTGTTAGCGGAAATCCCGAAATATTTGAAATCTGGGCCAGCTTGCGGACTATATGATTTGTTAAATAACTGGATGTTTTTGTTTTGTCCACGGGAGGAGGAAGACCATGGCTTAGCTGTGTATAAGCACCAACATAAAATCCATATTCAAGGGCTTCCTAAACTTCAACCATATCGAAGTAAAAACCCTATTATGAGACAGGAAGAAACTGAACAAGTTCAGGATATGCTTTTGCAAGAAATTATCAATGCATCCCTGAGACCTGGTCGTCACCCATAGTACTAGTAAAATATATACAAAAAGACCGAAGTCAGAGGTTTTGTGTGTATTATAGAAAACTAAATGATGTCAACATTAAAGATGTTCAACATCTTCCCAGAATAGACGACTTACTGGAATTATTCCATTGGTCTAACAATATAACTGGTTTTCTACTTTGGATTTGCAAAGTGGGTATTGGCGCATTTCGTTGAGACGTGAAGACAAGATAAAATCGTGTTTTCTACCAGTGAAGGGAAACTGTATCAATTCACTGTACTGCTGTTCGGAGGTTGTAATGGGCCAAGTAGTTTTACACGAGTAAAATATGAGGTTTAGCGGGGGTTGAACTGGTAAAGTTGCTTATCCTAGATAATATAACATATTCTACTACCTAAACGGAACATATGGAGCATTTAGCTGAAATATAGCTGAGCTGGTATGGTCATGTTGAACGAATGGGAGATGAAAGGCTTACAAAGAGAATATGTGAGTCAGGTACAAGGGGAGATAGAAGGGCAGGAAGACCCCCATTGAGATGGAGAGACTGTGTAAGAAAGGCTTTGGATGATAGAGGAATGACTATAGATCAGGCAGGGGAAGTGGTGGTGGACAGGAGTGAATGGAGAATGCTTGTGAATAGTTGAGTGAACACGTGATCATTTGGAGTAAGGGGTCGGGCGCAAGTTGGACTAGATAATAGTCCATCAGGCGCCTGGCCCGGGGAGACGATTAATATGAAGGGTGTGCCTGGAAGTGTGGTGGGAGGGCTTGTGGCTTTGGCTCCGCTGCATGTCTGCCTGCCGAGATCGGAACCTCTCCGGGTGGTCAGGGGCCGGGGGAGTGCTGGAGCGACCTTGGTAACCCTGGTCTCTGGGTCTTCTCCTGGGTGACCTGGATGTGTGAGAGTTGGTGTTTTTTATCTGTGTTTATTTTTTGTTTTATGTTGTTTTTGTGTTTTCCCTGTTCTTGCTCTGTCTTGAGTCGGCTACCCCCAAAATGGGGATTGGGCCTGAGCATATAGATAGATAGATAGATAGCTGAAATATTTTAACGCATCCAACGTACAGAACTAGAACTGAAGCTTTCATAGTGTCAACTAGGGGCCAAAGAAGAAGCTTATTTAAGTCATGTAGTCTCCCAACAAGGCATCAATTAAGCTTGATCTTGAATAAACAAGTAGAACCCGAATATATTTAATATTGCTGTGATATGATTCTAGAGGAGTTCATCAGTGATATTAACACTGGTGTAATTTTATAATGTAGAGGTTAGAGAATTACATTCTTAAAGCAACAGTTAATTAACCCCTGTCAAACGGGGATGTTTGTAACTTCTACTACCTGCCTGACGGGCATATTTACCCTAAACGAGCTTCATTCCATGCTCTTTTTCATGCATGAACAAGAGCCAGAGCGTAATACAATTATGAATCCATGAAAGGGCGATAATAGAGCTTTCCAATGACACCTGAATCACCCTTGTACGACCACGGGTTCTCTTGCAACGATGTTGCATCACGAGTGCAAAAACCCTAAAATACGGTAATTTCCTTAGTTTTTTCCTTGTCTGGCGAGGCAGTGGATGTGTAATGTTGTGGTGGGGACCTCAGTCGCGGTACTTGGTCCGTGCCGAGCGGTCAGAACCTGCCTATCGTCCTCCCAACGCGTGGACTCTCTCTCGGAGCCGATAATGTGCTCAACATCCCGCCCGGATATTGTCGGGCCCCGCAGGGATGGCCATGGTTCCCTCGCCCGACATATGTGGGGCCCCGCGGCCTGAGTGTTAAGTTAAACTCTCTGAGGGTAATGCTCGGGGTGCAGTCACTCAATAGATAATACGGGGTCAATACAAACTCCAAGGCAAAACAAATTCACCAAAAATATTTAAAGTGGATTTATTGAACATTCAAGGTAATAGGGACTTAGAATGAACATTTGGCTTCACTTTGACATAAACAATCAGGTACATATAATCACACTTAAGGTTATGAGGCACTTCAGACTAAAATGATTGCAAATAAAAGTTAGTCCCCTTAAAAAAATAACTGACCGATTCATTTCTCTATCTCCCAGCCCAGGAATGGAGGGCCTCAGGCAGAAATCGGATAGAAATCTGTGAAGGAGAATTACCCACCTTTTAATAATAATGTGGGGTAAAAAGGAACCCCAAGGCCCCTGAGCAGCCCAAAACAAGAAGAGAGACGAAGCTGAGAGGTCCTTCCACTACCAGAGCACCTCTCCAACTGAACATCCCGCACTCCCATCCCCATGACGTGCGCACAGCAAACAAAAAACGTTTTTACGCATGGTGTCGGGGTGAACAGCCACCCCACTTTACATATGGCGACCACATTGTGTGTTCTGTTGGATTCACCTCATACCTTATAATATTATTATTATGCTTCACCTTTTATTAAACACGAACTTGAAGACAGTAAACATTTGGTGCGTCCCATAGCAAACCCTAGCATATGTCTCCTACAAAGCGTTATACAATGTCAAGATTCGATGCAAAACAAAAATATGTATGATGTGTTATATTAACAGCAATGCATGTAAGATAATCTATATTTTCTTCTTGAACACAATAACACAGGACCAGATCAAAAAGCATAACTAATATTCCACAATATGCTTCCCCACTTATATTATACATTGTTTCCTCTCTCATGTTGCCTCTTACTCTTATATTCATCGTTCCCCTCTGGTCATTACCCCTGCTAGGTGGTGTTAAGTGACCATAAACAACCACAATAAAACAAAACGTCAACTTACTCACACTTGACATGATCCCTCGGGGGAAATCTCTGGGTTTAATAATAGTGTACAGCAGGTGGAAATATACAGATTGCAGTAGTAAGAATGTTGAGGTTTACATATTTGGTATATTTAACTTATTTACATTACTTACCGAAAACAAAGTCTTAACCATTTTCCTCAACGGTAAGGTATAATTATTGATAACATTCAATGTATTCGTTCCTGTGCCTAAGGTAGTTAGGTAGTAACAGATATTAAAACTGTCAAACCCAGTCGGAATTTTCTTTGATATTTTATACAAACAATACCAGTAACGGATTAGAGAGGTGAAGAGTTTGATATTAATGAATCAGGGTCAATTGAAATTATTGTGATATTATATATAGCAAAAATTATAAAAGGAAGTTACATACTCTAACATGTGTGACAGGAAGAATTGATGGACACAAGACATGAAATATTGTATTTTATGTTATTACATGTAGTCAAGTCATATGTATCTACCTCGTTTCATGGGTTTGTCATACGATGGAAAACACAATAATATATCTTCTGAACTGTAATATCTGCTACAGAACTATGTAACGAGGTTTTTAGTAAACTAGGACAAGTTCATAAATAGAATAAGAATACATATATTTGCACAAAGGAACACAGAATGTTAAAATAAGAATGAGGAGAGAAGAACAATGTACTTGATAATATCCAATTATCTTTTCTGTAGTTCAGGTCAATGACCCTTCAGTCATGATTGGGTAAACATCAACAACCAAGTGTGAACGGTAAGAGATAAACAGATTAAGTACCATAACACCCTTGGTTTGAGTTCCCTCACAAGGTTCTACAGAGGTTTCTTTTAATTACTGTATAATTATTACTTACAGACACACAAGACAAACTCATAGATATGGTGATTGATTATATTGCTAATCAGTAAATAGTACAATATATTTCAAAGTTTCTGTTAGATTAGTAGTTCAATGGTACGTTGACTTCCCATAATGATAACATGAAATGTGCTTAAATTAAACTAAATATGGAAGCTAAACATAGCTTTCTTAATTTTATACCCTATAGTCCGGGAGCAAAGGCCGCAAATTGTATCTAGATAAAATAAACCTCATCCATAACATTGTGGAGAAAATTTGTAAAGTTATATACAAAGAGTATAATTTTTAGACATATAATGCTAAAACGTTAACTTCGAAATCTATTGTATTTACGATATATATTGAAAAACAGATTTTGAATATTTTAGTTACCCTTCAACCGTTTTCTTCGATTTAAATCCCTGATTACTTGTGAATGTTGTTTTTATGTATTACAGTTTTGTAGATAATATTTTAGCATAATTAACTATAATAAAGGACTGCTGTATTTATTACCCTTCCGTACTATCACGGAGCGGTCCAATCTGCAAGGCAGGTAGTGTAAGAAAGGACCTCTTTGTTTAGTACCCTTCAGTACCCGACTGGGGTGAGGAGCGGTACTAACCTGCTACTACTGAGTGGTACATACTGACTGCCATACGTGCGGAGGTGTCCGTAAGCCACGCACACGGCTTACGGATACCTCCGCACGTATGGCAGTGCTTCATCTGGAGTTTTCGTAGCCAAAACAGTGGTAACACAATTATTTAATTATCACAAAGTTATTTGAATATAGGTTAATTGTAAACTACAAGACAATTATTATGATACACAGTTTATTTGGTCAAACAATGCAGAACTTTAAAAATCAACTAATGTAGACATTATAATTGTTACGAATTATAAGGGAAAACGAATTTGCTCAAATGGCAACAGTCTAAAAATTAATGTTTTTAAAGAGAATGCACCAATATATTTAGTTAACGAACATATATTTCGAACTTGTCTATTTTTCAAATTAGTAATTTGATACTTTTGTGTCCGCCCACTTACACGGACGACGAAAATTAACAATTTGGTAGGGTTGCTCCCGGACTACTAGAAGGGATGAAACTTTGGATTTGGAGGTGCGCGGTAGAAAAATCCGGAAGACAGAAGTATTCACGGTGTGCAATGCATAGCTTTGCTATTTTATTCTTGGTATAGATCACACGCTTGATGGCCTCCTTTGTTTTACCAATCGCTGCATTTCTGTTGTACACCCCGGGGAGTAAAGGGGTCCTCCATATTTAGTGGGGGAAAAGAATGTGCCCAACGTATCCTACTGCATGTCATACAAGGCGACTACCAGGGGGGAAACGCGCCAAAGAGATGCACCTATAATGGCGTCACTGCCGAGATGGCTGCGGATGGAGGAAACGTTGGTCTGAAGCTACAAGCCTGTGATCCGACAATCTCCTCCCCCGCTGCCCACTCACTAACGGAGAGGTGCGGCATCGCGGAATACTTGGATGCCGCGGGATTCCCAGAAAGATCAACTTGGGACTACTACAACAATAACAACCCTAGTTTGGGCAATATTATTCCACACAATGTCTCCTCTATATGGTACAGGTACTTATATATAGATATAGTCAAATATGCATTGCTATTATCTATCTCTGCTACCTAAGCCTTAATTGGCTATAACAAAATATATATTAATAAGTTTCTACCCTCATGAAACTTGAGGCACAATGTCTGTAAACCATGTTTAAGATGGGGTCTATTCTTCTATCTATCTATCTATTGCCTGACGCCGTGATCCCCGAAGGGGTGGCCACGAACGAACCGCCCCCATGCACCTCTGTCCCCAGTCAGTCGACGCCCCTCCCCCCAACCAGCACCGCCTTCGTTCATGTAGGTCTATTCTTCCATATGTTTAACCCCTTCAGCACCATGACGCCTTTTAACCTTTGATTATGGCTGAAATTAGATGATTTTATGCAGTTTAAGAAGGACCTATGTTATCAAGAGGGTTTATCGAGATCGTATTTACTCATTTAATTCGAGGAGGTACACCAGAATATGATGAATAATACGTTCTGGTGGTGAAGGGGTTAATCTTAAATTTTGTGAAGTCATGATTATTGTTTTATCATACTTCATTAAAAGAAAAACACCATTATAATTAACGTAATTTCCTAAATGATGTGTTTGATACCTACATACAGTATATACACATTTGTTGATGGTTAAGGTTATATTAATTTAGCTTTGGTACTGATTACCTTTGTTAGACTAAATAAAGTGTTGCCTGACAATGGTTGGTCACTTTAGTTAGAATGTTCTACCATTAAATAATTTACAACCAGCTGTGTGTTTCATTAGCACCCGACACTATTGTCTTTTGTTTATTAAACATGACACAGGTTTACCTTCAGTAGCATTGATTAGTAATATAACTGGTTATTTATAATTGTGAGCCGAGGGATGAAACTAATATTATAAATATGATTAGTTACTGTGTATCGAATGCTTAGCTACCCCATGGATTGCTTATGTGAAACAACAGCCAAGCCACTTGCTTCATATTAATATTATTATTGTGAAATTCGAACTTGTGATTAGAAGTCATGATATCTTCGAAAATTGTAATTAAACATCATGACAATACCAAATAAATTCCTAACAAGATATTTTTCTTACATACGATTCGGCCTATGCTCCATACGTTATAAGGAGGCTGCCGCTGTGTATCACAATGCTTCCTGGGAGATATATTATTGCAGTATAAGGATTGCTAGACGTCTTGTTTCTCCAACTAGCCCCTTTTTCCGACTTATTTCCGTGCCTCAGTTCCACAAAACATTTCTGCCTTGTTATAGATGAAATACAGCAGTTACTGTTCGTGTGTTATAGGTTTTAGAAGATAAATGCCACTCACAGATAATGTCACTGACAGTGATGTCACTCAAATTAAAATCTTTCCACCCGCGATAAAACTTTATATAACTATATAAAAGTTGTTGACAGATCCTAATGGACCACTCGGAAATTGCCAGAGGTCCCATAACTTGATCTGTCTATTCTTACATCAGATGAGCTGCTGACGATTACATGAATAAATGTATCTAGCTAACAATATTATATCTATCCATCTATATTTCAATACACACTGTATACATATAAATTAATAATGTGATACTTAATCGAGGACAAGAGACACTATGCACTATAGTATGATCAAGATGTACACAATAAAGTGCTAGAATACACATACACAAACGGGCAACATATACAGTATGGTAGAATTCAGTAACGGATAAATCAAGAACAGTAGTGTACTTAAAATAAGAATACAATAGTAGAGGATAATATTATATCTCGGGTATTAACTAACACAAGGATATATACGGTAACTGGCAGATTGTGTATGTAATTAACTGACCTAGTAATTAAGTTGGTAACGTTGGATGGCACTTTTATAATAATATATATAATGTTGAGTGGTACTTGAAAAGTAGACAGAATGGATAAGAAACGCCATTTGAGGAAGAACACTTTATTGACAACGTTGCAGTGACCTGATGAAGCTATCTGCGAAACGTTGTCAATAAAGTGCTCTTCCACAGATGGTGTTTTTTATACAATATATATAATCAAGCAACCAGCTTCAATATATAGGAACAAAATTGTGATTAGCCAGATTCATTAACTAGAACAAGACTGGTATGAGACCAACATTTACTTAGTTGTACAAAACTAGAGAGTTATCAAGACCCAAGTCCATATCTTGAAGATGTAGAGACACACTTTAAGCTGCGAAAACAAAAGCTAGACTACCCCCAAAAACTACAATTATCACGTCTGATCTTCAACTGGTGACAATAACAACTTGGGGAAGGAAGAACAAGGCTGTGAGAACTTACATGAAGAACGATGTTGTAGGACGTTATTCCAGTAGGATGATATGGTTGGCATTAGTCATTGCGACTTGAGAATAGTAAAGCATAGTAACACAATGGTGATACAATAGCAATAAAGTATCGTGTCATAAAATGCAATTGTTAACATTGTAAACAATTGAGAGAAGTGTTGTATTTAGGTAAACTATTTAAAACAGCAGTTATACCGCTCTCAATATAACTGTTTTTGATGTCAGTGCAGGAAAGTATAGTATAAATATGTGTTTGCTTAATTTAACCTGAGAGAGGTTAGTAGGATTGGACTGGGATTTCTACCTATATCTTTGATTAACCTAGAGACATTAGCGAAAGCAACATTAGCATTTTAGCGGGAGTAACATCCAACGTGGTATGCATATGAATTATCCATATTTGCTCAACCTATTTCACTTGAGAGGAGCAGTCCAATTTTAAGACGGCATTCAAATTCAAATTCAAATACTGTATTGTCATAATAGGTACATTACATTAGCATACAGCAAAATAATACAGTTTGAAGTTACTCCTACTATGACATGAGGACTGAATACCTAATGGTATATATGCCCTCAATTCCATTGCTCATATAACATTGCGCTGATAGGAACACCCAGATAAACCCAAAACAAGAAACACAAATGAGTACTGCATCCTACTGTATACTTAAGTGTAAATAGTGAGTAATGTGGAAGATAACAAATACAAAGCCGTAGTTGATTGAAATTGGAAAAATATTCATATGATATTTATATGCGATAGTAGAGTGTTATAGTTAATTAGTATATTTTAACCATGAAAGATGACATATAATTGGGATTATAGATTCCAGGAAATATATTATCCGAAAATAGAGTATATAGGAGATATATTATCCAAAATTAGAGGATATCTTATTATTGTGTTTAAAATGTTTGAAGCCTTCAAGTAATCCACTAATACCGGCAATTCACGGAATTCTTTATAGCATAGAATCATGCAGGCCTTCAAGAAACCAGCTCGTCATTTCACAAAGGGCAGTGATATTAAAATCACCTTAATTACAGCTAGAGAAAATACACTAGATAAATTACTGTACGATGTTGAAACCTCAAAGGTTCTCTTGTATTTGATGTTTTAATATAAAATCCTTAAGTTTCATCTTAAATGTCGAGATAAACTTTACTTGAGATAGCTTTGTTGAATAGCGATTCCACAACAATGCACCTTTATATCTAAATGACTTTTGATTTAAAGTTGTTCTAACTCAAATGACACGCAGCTGTTGATTTTGCCTTGTTGGGTAATTATGGTAATATTCGTTTCTTGCGAACATATTGATAACAATTGGGGGCATTATATCATTAATAAATTTATACATTTGAATCATAACGCAGTATTCATAGATGTCCTTTACACTGAGTAATTTCAGTTTTTGAAATAGAGGATTCGTACGAGCTCTATATGGTGAACTAGTTATTATCCTGATAGCACATTTTTGTGTTTTCACAATAGAATATATATAACACTCACTGGCAGTCCCCCCTACCTCGACTCCATAGTTTAGATATGGATACAGACAACTATTGTAGAGTGTTACAAGGGTGGACATATTTAAAACTTTGCGAGCCTTGCATAATATTCCTATTCCTTTTGATAACTTATTTTTAAGTTTTAATATGTTCACACCAACTTAATTTTGAATCAAATATGACTCCCAAAAAATGTCGTATTATCCACCCTGGCCACGACTCTAATGTCGTATTATCCACCCTGGCCACGACTCTAATGCACTCCAATGCATCCATTTTCATTCGTTACAGTACGTTTCCCCTTAGTGTGGAATACTATGTAATTACAGTACGTTTCCCCTTAGTGTGGAATACTATGTAATTACAGTACGTTTCCCCTTAGTGTGGAATACTATGTTATTACAGTACGTTTCCCCTTAGTGTGGAATACTATGTTATTACAGTACGTTTCCCCTTAGTGTGGAATACTATGTAATTACAGTACGTTTCCCCTTAGTGTGGAATACTATGTAATTACAGTACGTTTCCCCTTAGTGTGGAATACTATGTATACAGTACGTTTCCCCTTAGTGTGGAATACTATGTAATTACAGTACGTTTCCCCTTAGTGTGGAATACTATGTAATTACAGTACGTTTCCCCTTAGTGTGGAATACTATGTAATTACAGTACGTTTCCCCTTAGTGTGGAATACTATGTTATTAGTCATTAGGCTGGAGATACAAATATTTTAGTTATAATAAGACGTACTAAAAGGAAGCAGTCGTATAATTTACGAATGGCTGTTTTTCAATTAAGATACAATTTAATACTATACTGTTGTCTCATTTAAATAATGTATATATATATATATATATATATATATATATATATATATATATATATATACCGGTATATGTACTGTATATATACAGTATATTTTAAATTTCTTTATTTTTTTTGCAGCTGTTCTTCTTTAACCCTCCGCCTCAACTTCAGAGATTCGTGTCTCGTTTGAAAAGTTTGTAATCTTTGACTCATACTTCTTGCAAACTTCAACTTTTTCAGGAATTAATACTTGTTACGGCCTTATGTTTTTCTTGGGCTATATCATAAATATAGTATAACTAAATACGTTGGTCACCAATTATTTTGCAATATTTGAAAACAAATATGGATTTTATATGCTCTAAACATAATATGAAAATGTGTTTTAAGCCTCCGCAAAACCTAATAAAAATATAGGTACTAAAATGGAATTTTGTTGCAACATGGTTGTCAAACCTTCCTATAGACGGCACCGATTCGTACGCACGCCATTTTCACCTGTCTCCCGAGGTCTGTCCACCAGCTTTTTAGTCCACTCCACCTGCCCATCTCTGTCGATAGGTTGGGTTGTTTGGTTAGGTTAATATACTAGGTTTCAGAAACAAGATTCGTAGTTGCGGCAGTATTTACGGTATCTGGACACTTCGAGCGAATTCATATTCGAGCGGAGACGCATTTAGGTTAGGTTAGGTTAGGTTAGGTTAGGTTAGGTTAATTAGGTTGGATTGTACATCCGCTCGATCAGGAATTCGCTCGAAGTGACTCGCATTCGTATTTACAGATACGGCCGAATACCGGTAGGCTACTAAATGGCCGCCGGCCCAACCGCCATGTTGTATCCCACGTAGGCCTACTAGGTACTACGGACACATTGTGGGCGTTAGGTGTGGATTAGGCTTGTATCCAATGTACTAGGTCTATGTTACTGGATATTTATGATTTAAATAAGTGCTACGTTTTCGTTAAATCTGGTTATATGGCTTTGCAATTAGGGAAATCATGAGCCGATTTCCGACATTTAGTTAGTCATTTTCGATTCTCAAAATACGATCCAAGTTTTGCCAAAAATTGGCTAGGGTTTTCCAAAATTATGCTTTTTGGGGTTTGCAATTTATGGAAACATGAGCCAAATTTCTAAATTAAGTTACTGTAATTTGTTTACTCTTAAAATTCGCAAAATCCGAGCCAAGTTTTGCCAAAACTTGGCTCGGGTTTTCCAAAATTCGGGTTTTATGCCTTTTCAATTTCGGGAAACCTGAGCCAAATTTTTCTAAATGAGGTTACTGTCATTTTGTTGTCTACAAACTCTCAAAATCCGAGCCAGCTTTGGCCAAAACTTGGCTCGGGTTTTCGAAATATTGGGTTTTAGGCCTTAGAAATACCTTAAAACCAGAGCCAAGTTTTGCTAAAATAAGTTTTAATCGCCGTTTTACGCATTTAACCCCTCATTTTCCATGTACTTCATAGCCCTCCCCACTATCGGGCGGCGTGTCTTAACCCATGGAGCCCCGGCTAGTTTTGTAATCTTTGCGCACCAGAACCCGGCCGGTTTTCAAAAAATTGTTTTATTCCAGAAACAATAGCGAATGGGTTAGGAATGAAGGAAAAACCACGAAAAACCGCTCAAAAAGCTTAAAAAATGGTCCTACAGAGCCCCCGAAAACGGATTTTATAAGAGTAAAAAATTGAAGGCAATTATCCCAAAAAAACAGGTTTTTGCGCGCTCGCGCGCACGCACGTGGACTTTGAGAGTTTTCAACCATCGGCACGGTTGCGTGGGATACGTACACAGTTCCCATACAAATCTGAGCCCTCTTGAGTGGCTACACCTGAGGTTACGGTCGGCGCAATTAGGGTGACGCGCCAGGCGCGTCTCTGGGGCTGTGCGTTACATACATCGCCGACGCGTCAGACGCGTCGCTGGGGCTGTACGGGTTAAGATCGTTGTATAATGGGGAAAACGGTTTCGCCGAGGGTTGCAATTATTTCCAAACACTATATATTGATGAAAACTAACAGGGAAAAATAAACAAATTAATGGGAAAATTGGTGACCATCTTATTTAGTTTTTCCATAAATATTTCTTCTTCTCTGGAAGTTGGGAATCTGTGAATAATTGATATACACAGCTCGAGACTTGAATATGATATTATAACTGTAATTTATCAGGATAACACCGAATAATAGAAAATATACGTAGATCTTCGACATTTAACATACACACATTTAACATAGTAGACTTCAAACTAAATACTGCAGCTCATTTCTATTAACCCGGGAGCTGCGGGGAGACTCTTAAGAGTTCCCCCGGCGCACTGCGGGGAGACTCTTAAGAGTCAGAGAAAAAAAAAATCAACTTTTGACATCGAATTTTTTTTTTTTTTTTTTTTTTTTTGGCCCCTGGGCCATGCAAAATCTCAGTCCTCTACCTCCCCTCCTTCCCCACTTTCCTCCTCTCCTTCAGTTATCACCTATTTTCCCTGTTGTTCCCTTATTCTGAGGTATATTTTCGTGCTAACATTAGAAATCCGATTGGAGGGTGTGGTCATCACTGATAGCAAGCGAGTGCAAGAGAGAGAGAGAGAGTATCGATCGACTGTGTCTCAGTGGCCTTGGGGGAAATTGGCGGGAAAGCAGATTGCCTCACCCATACATTATACAACTCGCGGGCTATATCTCCGATTTTGACCATCCAAACGCTGTTTTCACTCGTTTTATTGTTGTTTCAGGTTAATACCTTTATAATCAACCCATAATAGGCGCATATGGATAAGTATTAATGCTATTAATGGCACAATGAATATTTTAGTGACGGAAACACCTCAAATACGTCAGCACAGGGGGACGTTTCCAATTACCCCCATGCGCACTTCAGAGGTTAATGCTACCAAACTACAGTAGATCTGGACTTGACACGAAAATGGAACTTTGCAGTAAGGAACCCAAAATCGGAGAACCAATCCCCCCAGCTCGAACCTCGAAACCGCGGAAATATAAATTTTTTGTGGTTTGGAGATTTGAATTTGCGGGTTCGTTTTCCGATTTTGGGTCCCTTACTGCAAAGTTCCATGTTTGTGTCAAGTCCAGATCTACTGTAGTCTATGATGCAATTAAAACTAAATAAAACATCAACCTGATTCCTGTAATACTTTCAATGAAGCAAACATTCCATTGTATTCCAGCATTGAGATCCTTGCTTTACCGTTTGGTGTTAACCTCAGTTGGGCATCTCAAGTTAGATATAATGCTAAAAATGCCTCGCTCTACATTTATATTATTATCAATTTATTATCATTGCTCAACCATCATATTTGTTTGTATTATTCACTTGTCTCTCTATGTTAGTCTACTATATCATGTAACTTGTTTCCTGACATTACACGTCTACTACTACCTTCATGTAATTTACTATCATTTACATTAAATTTAACCCCTTCTTTACCGGCGACGTCTTTTATAATTATTCCTGGCTACTATTAGACAATTTTTTCAGTTTAAAAGGGGCCTTTAGCAATTAACAGGCTTTGAACTATCTCGCTTAACCCTTTGACTACCACAGATTCTTCTTAAACTATACAAAATCGTCTAAAAATAGCTAGAATAAAATTAAAAAGACATCTCCGGTACACTCTCACTCTGGTTAATTTTTAAGTGAAAGTATGGTATCAATCTGTTATAACCCACAATAATGTAGTGTCGCATAGGTCCAAAGATAGAACAAGACCAATACTATTTTAACTCCTTAACCTAAGAAGTACGTAGGTATGGTATTTGAAACGTCGCGGTGGGCGAAGGTAATTTGGTTCATTCCTGACTAAAATCGTGTTTTACCATTAATATCGTTATTACTTATTCATATGCGCCCATTTTACGTTTAATATGAAGATATTAAAATGTAACAACAATAAAACAAGTGAGAATAGTGTTTGGATGGTCAAAATTGCCGACCGGTCATTCATGAAGTGTGGAGCTGAGGCGAGTCACACCCTCCACTCGCGAGGCCTGAAGCCAGACTGACACACTCCCTCACACTCTTTAGCACACCACGCTGTTGCTAGGTCTGGCACCACGCCTTGGAACCGGTTTGGAGATGTTAACACAATAAATACACCAATACAGATGGTAATAAGAGGAAAAATAGGTGATAATTGAAGGGGGGGGGGAGAGTAGATTTTGACACATGTGGAGGAGTGATAGAATTTAAAAAGTTTTGTTGAGACCTTGGCTCATATGAGGACGCGCCCCGTAGCCCAGTATGGACTCATATGAGGTCGCTCGCCGTCCATGGGTTAAGAGCGGGCATGTTTGTTGACATGACCTAGCTGCTGGACGGGTAAATTTACCGAAAATGAGCTTCATTCCATGCTCCTTTTCATGCATAAACAAGACCCAGAGCGTAATACAATTATATATCCGTGAAAGGGCAATAATAAAGTTTTCCAATGACACCTGAATCATCCTTGTACGACCACAGGTTATCTTGTAGCGATCGCGTAACCGGAGGTGAAAATACCCTAAATAAGGTAATTTCCTTTGTTTTATTCTTTGTCTTGCGAGGACTGGTGAGTGTTGGGAGGCGGCGGTGGTCCCAGACACGGCCCAGTGGTGGTGCCGAGCGATTAGAGACCGTCTATCTTCCTCCCAACGCGCGGACTCTCTCTCAGAGCTCATAATGTGCTCAAAATGGTGCTCTTCATATGAAGGGCACCGCAGGGGTGGCCACTATTCTCTCGCCCTTCATATGACGGGCACTGAGGTGTGAGTGTTAAAACCTTAAGATAAAATGATCACATTAAAAATCTTGAATATTCTTAACGAATTGACATACGGATACTGATAATGTTTAATCCATTTATTCGGTTGACGTATGGATAAATACTATGTAAAATATATGTTTGTTGCATGCTATGTACTTCATATGTTTTGGTATCACCGGCTGATTGGTAGTATTAAGGTGGAGTGCATGTTGCCAGATGCTTCAATAAGTTTCTAACCTTCCCTCCCGTACTAATATCGGTCTGCTACCATCATAGGTTGTGAGAGGGTGTGTGTCCAAGCGAGAGGTGATTTTGAAATTCAAACAAAACAGTTCTACTTCTACATGCATTTGTGTCGGCTATATACCAGTTACGAATGTATGGGTAATTCATGTTACAGGGCATAACTCATACTGTGTTCTAAACAAAACTCAATTAAAAAAAAATATATATTTCATTGAGCTATCGCGAGTGTAAACTATGAAGGAGGTAGAGAGAGAGAGAGAGAGTTAATACACGCTCACTACGGGTCCCTGTTGCTTGGTGTATACAGGAAAGTATTGAAGGACATTTTCAAGGCCAGAAGGTGGACAGCATTAAGCAAATGGACTTTAGTAGGGAGTATTAACCTGAGTTGCTAAAATGTCAAGTTTAAATATAATCACCTAAGCTTTGGTTATTATTTATCCGCACTATTGATATAATATGGGTTAATATGATTAGGTGCATACATTATAACATTATCACAATACACTGACGTAAACCAACGCAACCCTATACAATTTCAATATAATGGGTTATACTGATCATTTGGACTGGCAGTTAGCCCATCAATCTTCTTAGGCCTAATAGGTCCGGTAGAGCATCATTGCTATATATATGTAATTATACTGAATATAATTATATAATAAGATAATAATAGTCTCCCTAAAAACGGACCAACCACCATCTCCGCCACATCCGTATGTCTAGACACTGTCTACCGACATGAAAATTAACATGTAATAATCTTCTTTTATGTCTTACTAACTCTTGGTCATCCTCCTTTCGGGCCAGCGAGGAGACATTTTCTATTGCACTAGCCATATCGAAGGCCTCCGATAGAGTCTGGCACAAATCTTTAATTTCTAAACTACCCTCTTTCGGTTTCTATCCTTCCATCTGTGCTTTTGTCTATAATTTCCATAGCTGCGATTGTGGACGGCCATCGCTCACTTCTTCATCCTGTCAATTATTCTCTTTCTATTATCATAAATGATCTTCTCAACTATACCTCCAGCCCCATGCATTCATAGGCAGACGACTCGACCTTGCACTACGCAATTACTTTTCCAGAAGGCCCCAGTCAGCAATCCCTCAAAAACAAACGTAATGAAGTCATAGAATATCTATCTTCTGATCTAACTACTATTTCCAAATGGGGTAGAGAAAATCTTGTTACCTTTAATGCTTCCAAACCCCAATTTCTCTATGTATTTACCCGTCCGGAACTCCCAGAGGACGATCCCTTATTCTTCAACAATGCAAAAATCAACCCTTCATCTTCTCTCAATATTCTTGGTGTCTCTTGCTCTTCTACTCTCACTTGGAAGGACAATATTACCAGAACACTTATCTTCTGATCTAACTGCTATTTCCAATTGGGGTAGAGAAAATCTTGATACATTTAATGCTTCCAAATCCCAATTTCTCGATGTATCTACCCGTCCGGAACTCCCAGAGGATGATCCCTTATTCTTCAACAATGCAAAAATCAATCCTTCATCTTCTCTCAATATTCTTGGTGTCTCTTGTTCTTCTGCTCTCACTTGGAAGGACCATATTACCAGTCTTGCTAAGGCAGCCTCCCAGAAGCTGGGTGTGCTCAACTGCCTCAAGGGGTTCTTTACCCCTGCGCAGCTTCTTACTCTGTATAGGAGCACAGTGTGTCCTTGTATTAAGTATTATTCACATGTGTGGGGAGGATCCTCTCACACCGCACTCCTAGACAAAGTAGAAAGGAAAGCCTTTCGTATAATTAATTCCCGCCCACTCACCAACGCTCTGCAAACTCTCTCTCTCTTCGCCAGCAATATTGCATCTCGCTATTCTATCGCTACTACAATAATCAATGTTCCTCAGAGCTCTCCCAGTGTATACCACCTCCTCTATTAGGGTGTGTGGTACCCGTCTTGTAACACAATCTCACCTCTACTCTGTGCAACTCTCCAACCCAAGAGTGAAACGTTACTCTGTCTTTCTTTTATTCAACTGCTGAGCTCTGGAACTCTCTCCCAGAATCAGTCTTTCCCTCTTCCTATGACTTAAATTGCTTCACACTCTGTGTGTCCAGGCATTTTGGCTCGAACGTCCCTGGATTTTGGCCTTGACACTCTTAAACTATGGGGGAGGCACTCGCTACAGGCAGTTCTGCCTTTTGTCTCCCTCACTCACATAGAAAAAAACAAAATATCATTGGAATACCCTGGATAACGTTACACCCATTTAGCCAATCACCTGTCACGCGCAGCTGCGCATATCCCATAAAGCAATATATTAGAGAAGGAAGGCTGTAGTGGTTGACTAGTCTGCCACCAATGGCTTCTTCAGCTGCTTGACTCTCATCCGTCTTTCAATTTTGTGTGTGCGTGTGTGATTTTTGTGTATATCTAGTTGATTTATATATCGAGGACTATCGAAAGTCAGTATTTACCTATTATTCAAGGACCGTCGGAAGTAAGTATTTACCTATTATCCAACAATAGGATCAATTAGGGAAAATTATGATTTCGCTCCCTGGTGGTAACATAGATGAGGATTTCAATAAGTCCTGGGGTGGGTGAGGGGGGGGGGGGTCTCCCCCCCCCCTCAACTTATTCTGTATCCCACGACAAACGGTTATTGCCAAATACAGTTTATTTCCGCATGTTATCCTCTTTAACCCCTCATTTTCCCTGATAGCCTTCCCCACTAGTGGGTGTGGGGGGGGGGGGGGGGGGCGTGTTTTTAGATTGTTGGATAATGAGTTAAATGCTCATTACAGCTCCTTTTCAGTTTAAGAAAAACGGAAAACAATTATAAAAATATTTACTGAAATCACTCTCTCTCCAAAAAGTCAGGTTTACCATATAATGTTACTAGTCGTTTTATATGAATATGTTATTTAATTGTCACTATGATACATACTTTGTCAGTCCGAAATTACGTTTTCGAAGTTAATTTGGAATATCATTATAGTGAATTAACATTTCTTAATTGATTTGAATGTTGTCATTCATCTTACAGTAATTTATGAATAGAAAATGTCTTTGTTAATGCTATATTCAAATGCATAGAATCAATCTGAGCACCGCTTGATAATCATGTAACTGCGAAAACTTAGTTTCATCCAGACTATAGGCCTAGTAGGCTAGTATATCGTATATATCATGGTACAGTAATGTACTTAGTAGAGGTAATGAAACAATTAAGTTGGTAAATATATCCATAAGGAACAAACAATGGTACTATAATTTGTTAAGTTATATAACGGTGGCTACTCTGACATTAGTAAAGTGTGGATACTGGGATTGCTTAGCCTAAAATCCGAAACGATCAGTATTCAATACAGTATTTGTGTGAAGTATGAAGCCAAATCCCGTAGATTTTTCACACTGTTAGTACTGCGTCCATACACTAGATGGCGTTGGTTGCAACCTCAAATCAATGCCAGACACCGATATCTATGATATTATTTTTGTAAATGGAAGTCATAGGAAGTGTCCTAAGTTTTCCTAATGTCTCTGGTGTGGCGGGACAGAGGGAGGGACTTGGTGTGGAATGAAGGAAAGTAGGTTTTTTGTTGTTCTGTTCCCAAGGCTGTCTGGCCGAGCAGCTCCATGGTCCTGAGCAAGGCCAAGGCCATAACCGAGCATCCCCTTAAAACCCTCCCTGCTTACCACTAATAAAGCCCAGGTGACCAAAGCCACTCCATGGCGGGGAGCTGAGGAGGGTGCGAAAACGCCCGGGAAACCAAAGCCCCACCCAAAGGCCTGTGCCCCTCAGCAATTATGAAGGGAAAGTTGGTCGGTAAATTCGAAACAAATATCTAGTGAAAATATATGAAAAACGTATAATGTATCGTATTTTGATCCAAATTTCCAAAACTTTAATTAACGTGTATTTATATATTTATTCGTTTTACTATATTACAGGAACGAATGTGTTTCTTTAGCATAAGTATCCTATACCCAATTATTGTTCCCATACTGTAGGCCTCGATGAAGAATTACGACACAATAATCCATATATAAAATTAACAATTCCATACGTGTATAGTCAAGGTCGGTAATCTGGGAACACATAATAAATGAAAATATGTGAAAATTTGGCATTGTATTTTGATCCAGATATCCTAAGCATTTCTTTCTTGTATTTTTGCAATCTATATCGTGCAGTCAGGAATGTGTGTGTCTTTTACTCTTCGTGCTAGTCGTCATATATTTTCATTTAATATTTGTTTCGAAATTACCCACCTCGATAATTCTACAACTTCACAACCCCTGATTTGTCGCTATTCTGTTGCTCCCATTAGGTTAATATTATTCGTAGTAGACATAGTATGATTCGATGATGCTCGGAAATGTATATTTGCCTTGAAATAGATACACTATAAGGTATTAAAAACCTTCACTAAAGTGAGACTCGTCCGCCGCGGTTTGACAACTGTTCCCCCGAAACTCACGTTTTCTGTTGACCCATTTTCTTTCGACGCACAATCTCGGAAGGTGTTTTTCGCTTTTCTGCAGTACATTTTAGTGATTTTATGCCTTCTACATCATTATTTAGAGCAACAGGGGTCTGGGGGAGGCAGCCCCCATGATAGGTTAGGTTGTTAGGTTTGGTTAATGACAATTTTGTCATCACAGGAGGCTGGTGATTGGTTTGTTTACGTTACGCGGCGTCCGTCGCGGACCGCGAGTGTTCACCTTGCCGCTCTCATTTTCAATGGAAAAATTGATCTAACATGACAACCTAACATAACCTCCGGCTGCTTTCCCAAGACTCCCACAAGTCGAACATCAGTAGGGCTTCCTGAATATGGTAAGACTAAAAAAGACTGTTTCGAAAGGAAAACAATGAAAATATAAGGGTTGTCAATCAGTAGATTTACCATGTGTTGATCTGTACGTTATTAGAAGAATTAAAACTACTTTTGCTAAAGAACCACACATATTTTGTCCGTAGTATAGTATAAATTTATTAAATAAAGGCGCCGTTAATAGGTAATTCCCTCGAAAAGTTAACCATGCGAAAGGTCCACCGCAAGAATCGGCATACGCTCGTGATGAAGCAGTAGACGGGATGGAAAATTTAAACACTAAATGGAACCATGTAGGAGAATCACACTCACCCTATGTCCTCACCTTCTGTCTCCTCCTTCCAAAGCACCTGCTCACGATTATTTACAGCGCCTCACTCACTACAAAAAACGAACACAAACACGACATACCGAAGGGATCGCAGGCACCACCGAACACGCAAGGAATGAAAACTGTAGAGTGTGAATGTGTGGGACTGAGGGTTGCCCTCTGGTGTTGGACGTGGTTGCCAATGAGACATTTACAGACACCAATACTTCAGATTATCAAGGGATATACACCTGCGCTAATATGGAATATCTTTAAATATTCCAGTAAAGCTTATTAACCCTCTCACCACGGAAGACCTCTTGAACGCCCATAAAAAAGCATATAACAGGTACCCGGAAGGCCTCTTGAACGCCAGTGGTTGAAAGCCTGTGAGCTTCGTGTGCGAGGCGTCGGTCCGACGCATGTAAACAACAGCCGGCTGGACCGACGCCCCGCATCTCCGGCCACAAGAAGGAGAGCGTCGCTTGTTCGTGTGTGCCTGTATGTTGTTGTTAAGTATCGAAAAGTGGTGTAAAGTGGCTGTTTTGGCCATAAAGTTATCTCCAATGAAATCATCATCACAGCTCAACCAGTTGACTTAGAGAGCTCTACGTAATGCCATTCTACAGGTAAATAACACAGCTACGCTTGGGGATGCGCGGGAATGCGGGAAGCAGTCTGATTAACGAATATACGGTAGCCTAGCCTAGACGTTTTTCGGCCAAAACACCCGGGTTTCGAGGAATATATATATAATACATAGCCGGGGCTGGAGGGTTAAATAATCATTGTCTCCACCTGACGGATCTAAATAGTGCACACTGTTTTAACACCTAACGAGCGGCCTAGGCGGTAAATAATATGTAGCCACCAGCGGGGTGTTTTTAGCCAAAATAGGGCTGTTTACGTGATCATTTTCATGCCTAAATAAGACCCAGAGTGTAAAACAAGCATCTATCCCTGAAAGGGCATAAACAGAGCTTTCCAATGACACCACAACGATCCTTGTATGACCGCTAGTTTTCGTGCAACAACCGCGCAACACGAGTGCAAAAACCATGTAATTCGGTACTTTCCCCATACATTTCAGTATGTAGCGAGTGTGAGAGGGTGGAGGAGGGTGGGATTCGTGTCAGTAGGCCCGCCGCGGTGGTCTGGAGCAGTCATACGCTCGCTACTCTCCTGCCACCACTTGTCTCTCTCTCTCAGCAACATTACGTGCTGAAATTGCCACACGACCTATGTCGCGCACCGCCAGATAGTCCAAATTTATTTAACTCGACTTATGTTGCGCGCCGCTAAAGAAGGGTTAATATGATGAGTACATAATCAGGCTGGTAGAGTTGTCATTGATGATTTTCTAACAGTTGGAAGCTCTTAATATTATTAATTATATGAATGTATATGTTTTCAGTGTTGTATTCAATAACTATATTGTATATTACAAACAAATCTGTATACTATTGAGTAATGCTGAATAATAAGCAATGTCGAGACTCGTACGTAACTCGACAGTTTAGGTTAAGTAAATATACTGGAAGTTCAAATTAGGCACCAGTATTAGGCTAAGCTATATATCTTTATTATTATGTTCTCTCCACCAACCAACTCTACTCCTAAAATCGATTAATGAAATTAACAAGCACATGTGGCAGTCCAGGGATTCGAACCTAGGATGCTCACACCGAAAATCAACACACTATGGACTGCACCACGAAGACAGTTAATAAAAGATATGTATTATTTCGTATTAAGTCTCTATGGGTTCATTATCCATAATTATATCGGGTTATCATTATAATTAATCCGGTATATCTTGTAGTTAGTTAAATGACGCATTGATGGATAAGATATTAACTGCGCGTGCGTCATTTTCGGGAACCTGCGGGAGTGCGGGACCCTCGCACAAGACAAACCAGACTCGCTTTTGCTACCATCTCAACAACACCTCGCCGCTCTCACTACAAACCACCTGTTCATGCTAAGTGACTCTAATTCTTAACTCCTAGTGGCCACTATACCTTCTATCTATTCCTAATTCTATCCTTGAGCTATCCATCATTATCAACGATTAAAGTAAGTTAACTCGTATAAGTGTATAGGTAAATTACACTTTGATTACTCTTGAATTCTTAATACTTGGTCCTTCGAACTTCGGAACCTTTGCCGTATGCTAGTGTTTCTTCTTCTATTTTTCTGGCTATTAATTTTCTCTTTCCTACTATTTCCTGGCTTTTCCTTCCTTCTTGAGCTTGCTCCCGCTTCCCTAGTATACCGACGTGCCTTGTGGCCGGTATTTTCGTGTCAGGACTTTTGTTTTGTCCTTACTATGAACTACTTAACTCTTTCACGCTTTTATGATGCAGAGGTTGCCAGATTAGCAATAAGAAATAGAGTTCTTTCACTCATATAATTACCTCTCCAAAATTAGTTTTCTGCCCACAGCTAACTCAAAGACAACTGCAGAGGTTGAAGTAACTAAACTAAAGGTTTCTAAATACCCCTGAAGGTAACAAAGGCTTTAAAGTATCCCTAATATGCTCAAAATCGCGTCATAAGCGTGAAAGGGTTAATTACAATGATTGTTGACCACTGCGGACTGGGAGAGCCTCGTTCGTTACCAGCCTTTGAAGCTTTGAAACAACGTAACAGCAGAGGACGAGGGGCGGGAAGCGGCTGTATTAATTTAGGCTAACCATCAATTTACGTTCCTAATTTTCATGTGATCTAGGCTAAATTTAATTGGATTTAAATTGGGTTAACCATTTAATTTGATTCCTAATTGTAATTTGTGTTCTAGGCTACATTTGATAGATTAGGTATTAAATTCAACACTTAATTAAGATTGGAAGCCAAAGCGTCACATTTTTCCTTTGCCCCTCAACTTTCTCCTCATAATTGCTGACGGGCACAGGGCCCTGGGTGGGGCTTTGGTTTCCTGGGCGTTTCCGCACCCTCCTCAGCTCCCCGCCATGGTGTGGCTTCGGTCACCCAGGCTTTATTGTGGTAAGCAGGGAGGGTTCTGTGGGGGCGCTCGGTTATGGCCTTAGCTTTGCTCGGGGGCTTGGGGCTGTTCGGCCAGGCAGCTTAGGGAACAACAACAACACTTAATTAAATCAAAGTGAAATACAATTGCCGACTTGCTAGTGTCGTTCTATGGGGGTTGGAGCTGTGAACATCGCTATTAAACAGAATTGCTATAACGACTTAGGCTTCTGGTGAATAACAGTATGATGAATTGTGTTTTATGCATATATAAATACACTGCAACTGTATTTTAGCCGATGATTTTGCATTATCGATGTCTAATACAACCTCCTTATGGCCTGAGACTCGCAAGTGGTCAATTAAAGGGGCTACAATTATTGTGTACGGTCTTTTCAGCTAAATTTAAAGGGGTAACTGCCACAAACATGTATGGTACCAAGTAGATATTGGGCCAGCCTAGTTTGTTTCAATGATTATAGATTACATTGGCTTGTCTTATACCATTTTTGGCATCCCTTCCTTAGTGTACTTTAATAACATTTTGCCGCATTTAATATAGGGTTAACTACTTAATTTAAGAATGGAGATAATTTAGGCGTTGTTTGTTTACTCTAATTATTGCGCTCCGCGTCTTATTTCCCTCTTATTGCCCTACACCGACATCACACGTTTATTTAATTTTTACGTTTTAAAATCGGGGTTCCCTATAATTTGTCTTTATTGACGTCAGCTAACTTTCTGAGTGCGTTTCACGTCCATATAGATAAATTAATTTGTTATACCCATTCAGTTCTATTTCCTGTGTATTGCCATCATGTCGTTGACTCTATCCCAGTACAAACGACGAAGGGGGGTATCAAGAGTGGTTTGACTAGGATCACCAAAGATAAAGCTACTTTTTTAGTTAATGCAGATAATGAAGCAATAGAGGCTAAATTGGGTGACCGGTCAACTCAACCAGTAGACCATTTCAACCAGTAGCTCTCAACCAGTACCAAATCAACCAATACAGTTAGGTTAGGTTAGTACTATATTTTGGCACTGGTTTGGTTGGTCTGGGTTAATTTGGCTCTGGTTGAGAGCTACTGGTTGAAATGGTCTACTGGTTGAGATGACATGGAACCGCTAAATTGGCATCAGTATTGAGACAACTCGAAGATTTTAATTCATTATCGCCGCAAAATGGAAACACTCTATGAAGAAGACGAGGAATATTTCGCGGACATAGAAAGTAGACATGGATTATCTAGAGCGTCTTGATCAAATAATCGTCCACCTTAAGAGTAAACTGAGACTTAAGGAGCCAAATCGTGCTGCAGTTAATAGAAATGCAGGTATAAGATTGCCGAAAATCACCCTTCCTGTGTTTGACAGTGATCCCATTCTGTGGATGGGATTTTGGGATATGTTCCACTGTAGTGTCCACAGCAATGGGGAGCTCAGTGACATCCAAAAATTCACCTACTTAAGAGGTCAACTGAATGGCAAGGCGAAACAACTAATTGAAGGTTTCTCAATTGAAGGAGCCAGCTACCAAACAGCGGTTGCCCTTCTACAGAAAACCTATGGGCACAGGGATAGAATTAAGGCGGCTCATATAACTAACATTACTACTTTGAATCCTCCCTTTTACAATGTCGAGGAACTAAAAGGATTCTATGCTAGTTTTAAAAGTACACTGAGGTCATTAGAGGTCCTAAAAATTACCCTTCATGAAGCTAGTGTTGTACTTCTCATGAATAAATTGCCATCCCCACTGAAGGAAACATTAAAAAGAACCTTAGGTGAAGATGGTCTGGGCCTAGAAAGGTTTGTCTAGGCTTACCAGACAGAGGTTCTTAACATGGAAAGTGTGGCAGATCGGACTACGCCACACATACCAGTTGATTCGGCATCCTTTGCGGTGCAGGAGGCCTCGGTGCGAAGAAAGGGTTGCAAGTTGTGTGAAGGGGTACATATGTGGTTCAAGTATCTGAAGTACAAAACCAGTGCTCTGAAAGTTAAACGTGAAAAGCAACTCAACCTTTGCACCGGGTGCTTATCCTCAGCACACGAGAGCAATGGATGTGTAAACCCTGACATCTGTAACTTCAAAATTCTGTCATAACAGACACTACCATATCCTCTGTCAGTCCAGATCTCAATGGGACGATGCAAAGAAGGAGCAAAAACCTCAATAGGTAACAAAGACCAAGACGCAAACTACCACGATGTCTGTGTCTTCTAAGAAGACTAGTATTATCCTCCCAACTGTTATGCTGCCAACAGTAAAGGAACCAAGAGGAACAGTCAAGATGTATACACTGCTGGATCAGTGATCACAGTGCACCTTCGTACTATATTCCACTCTAGACTTTATCCAGTATGAAAAATTGGGCGCTGAAGAGGTAGAGTTACGAGGGCTTACCGGAGCATGTGAGAGTAGGAAGTATCCAGTAGTGTCCTTCAAGTACAAATTCCGGGGCAGAAACTATCCTCTACAAGCAGTTGTGGTAGAAACTCTCCCGGAACATAAAGGATCAGAATGCCTAGAAGCAGACATGAAAGTGTTGCGAAACAAAGGCTACAAATTAGCTGATCCTCTAATGACACAGACATCTCGACTGGACTTGTTGGTTGGTGCAGACCATTATTATGACTTAGTGCGGCCAGGGTCCAAAAAAGAGGTTAACATAATTCTCTTGCCCACTAAATTTGGCTATACACTAAGTAGCTCCTGCCATAACGACAAGTCTAGCGCCCAAGTAGAGGTAGTTACAATATTGAAAGTTGCGGTCACCCCTATGGATCAATACATATCCACGGAATCATATAATCCATGTCATAATGAATTAAATTTTTTGTGGGAACTTGATCATCTAGGAATTTCTCCGAACGAAGATTCATAGGAAAACAAGGCTGCATTGGACATCTACAAGAAAACAGTATAATACTCTGCACAGAATCAGCAGTATTTGGTAAGGGGAGGTGTGGCGGAGTGGTCTTGCCACTGGACTGGTAATCCAATGGACCCGGGTTCGAATCCCAATATGTCAATGGGAAGATATTATTGAGATCGAGTTTGTGCTTTACCTAGTATCAGTGCATTACCACAGCACACCGAAATGCCCAAAAAATACCCTCATTGTTCCCTGATTAAAATAGCATTGTATGAATATTCCCATATTAAAAAATGTGCTACAGGGGGGCAATGCCTAGTGAGCTAATTGCTCAATAGTTGGCGTTCTGAGAGTGAGGGACCGAGCCTGGGGAGTGAGACTGTGAAGCACAGAGGCGAAGCAGCTTCAGAGATGGAGTTGGGTTCGAGCCGTGAATTGGTGCTTCGCATGTCTCACTCCCTAGACTGGAACAAGACCTCACGGGCCTCACCGTGTTCAGCGGTAGAGTGTAAAGTCTATCAGCCTATGCCCGACAGAGAGTAGTTGGAATACAGAAAAAAAAAAAAAAAAAAAAAATGCCATGGAACAAAAAGAGAAACTGCCCTATAATTATGGTCTAGCAGCGGGTTGCCTAAGGGGTCTGCAGAAGCTATTTAAACAGGAGCCTGTACTGTATATTGTAGTCACTATGCCAACGTTATCCAAGATCAACTTCATCTTGGTTTTATTGAAGAGGTTCCTTTCGGTGTTACTGAAAACAGTCATTATTTGGCACATCATGGGGTCACCAAGAATAGCACAACGACGCCCGTTCGTATTGTGTACGACTGCTCTGCTAGTATTGGCAAAGGCAGGCCAAGTCTCAATGACTGCCTTTACACAGGGCTATTATTAGTGCAAGATCTAGCAAAAATATTGCTGCTATTTAGGGTACACAAATTTGTCTGGATAAGTGACATCGAGAAAGCCTTTCTCATGTTGAGACTTCATGAAGAAGATCGTGACTACACCCGATTTATGTGGCCAAAGGATCCCTTGGACTTATCTTCACCCTTACTTTGCTACCGATTTAAGGTAGTGTTGTTCGGGGCGACTTGCTCACAGTTTCTTCTTAATGCCACAGTCTTGAAGCATCTTTCCATTATATAAGAGGATCCCGAAATTGTGGAGGCTATTAACACTTAAAGAGCGGCCTATGCGGTTTATTTATATGTACCGCCCAGCGGGGTGTTTTTAGCCAAAATAGGGCTGTTTACGTGATCATTTTCATGCCTAAATAAGACCCAGAACGTAAAACAAGTATCTATCCCTGAAAGGGCATAAACAGAGCTTTCGAATGACACCATAACGATCCTTTTATGATGGCTAGTTTTCTTGCAATAACCGTGCAACGCGAGTGCAAAAAGCATGTAATTAGCCACTTTCCCGATACAATTCCGTATATAGCGAGTGAGAGAGGTAGGAGGGAGGTGAGATTCGTGTCAGTAGGTTCGCCGCGGTGGTCTGGAGCAGTCATACACTCGCTACTCTCCTGCCACAACTTGTCTCTCTCTCTCAGCAACATTACGTGCTGAAATTGCCACTCGAGTTATGTCGAGCGCCGCCACATAGTCCAGCTTTATTTAACTCGACTTAAGTTGCGCGCCGACTTTTAGGGGTTAAGGAAGGTTTGTACATTGACAACCTCCAGGGAACATGCAGTGATGAAGAGACTGTCATTAAGTATTACTGGGATGCCCAAAGAATAATGTCTCAAGCACATTTATATCTCAGAGAGTGGGCTACCAATAGTCCTCAACTACGTGACCTCCTACAAAATGGATGGTGTTGCTGCCAAGAATCAAGAGCGAGTGAAGACATTAGGACTCTTGTTGTTACCTGACTCTGATCAGATGACATTCAACGCTAGTCTCCCAGAGACCAAGAAGGCTACAAAGATAGAGTGCTTAAGAGTGACGGCACAACTGTTTGATCCACTCGGTGTACTACTGCCTGTTACAATAAGGTCCAGAATTTTCTCACAGCAATTATGGAGACTAGAACTAGATTGGGACGATCCGCTACCTGAAGACTGCGCTACCGAATGGTCTACAATTTCCAAGAACCTGAGCCTCTGCTGTGACTTTACTTATCCTTGGAGGACGGTATATGCTGACTCAGTGGAACTTCATGCGTTTAGCGATGCAATTGGTGTCGCCTATGGCACTGCAATATATTTTGTGAGCCCGGAATGTACCGTATTTTTCGGATTATAGGACGCGATGTTTTATAGGACGCACCCTAAATTATACAAGTAAAATTTGGAAAAAAAGTATAAGCCATAAAACCAACCTCGTAATTATGAAGAGCTACTTGCACTTTGTTTACATTTTGCCGTCCCTGTTCAGTCAAACAATACGGTGCAGCGTGTGTTTTGGTACGCAATACTGTATCATACTATTTTGGATACTACCAAAGTATTCATAGTTCGTAATATTTTATGGGATAAATATAAAGCAATATCAAAGTGTTTCATTTATTATAATAATACCCAATAATACCATAATATATTATGTGGATGCAAATTTGTAGCCTACGAAATAGAAAAAAACGAAAAGGTGACGATATTGTTACTGTACCGAAAGTTCAGTGTACCGGACCATTGTACCATAGCGTCAGGCCGAAACGTAAACATGCAAATGGCTCATAATGCCAAACAATAAGCATTATATTCATTATTGGGCAATTATATTAGCATTGTGTACCATATTGTTTAGTTTAAATGCTACATCTGAGTGTGTGTAGATTCGATACCTGATTTCGGAACTTTTGGGGTTGGAAAAATGTCAACCTTTGTTTTGTAAGACGCAGGTTGATTTTGGAGGCCTAATTTTGGGGAAAAATGCGCACCTTATAAGCCGAAAAATACGGTTGTAGTCTGGTCATCGCTAAGGCAAAGGTCGCTCCCATAAGGTCCATAACTATACCAAGACTAGAGCTAACTGCTGCTTTGCTAGCCGCCAGATTAATCAATTCTGTGGAGGAAGCCTATCATAATATTGTAAAAGTCAACAAAACAAAATTGTTTTATGGTGCGACAGCCAGGTTACATTGCATTGGTTGTACAGTATGAAGAAGCTTCCAGTGTATGTCGCGAACCGAGTTGACGAGATAAAATCCCTTCTTCCGACTGTAGAATTCTGGTACGTCTCCTCTAAAGAAAACCCTAGTGATTTGCTGTCTAAAGGTGTTTCGGCAAAACATCTGAAATCTTCTGCGTTTTGGTGGGAGTGGCCCATGTGGCTCCGAAACAAAGACGAGTGGCCAGAAGATATATTACCAGATGACCCAACGCCACAAGTAACTAGCTAAGTCATTGGGACCAATGATGAACAGGACACACAGTTATGGAACTGGGAAAAATATGGTAGTTATGAGAAATTCATTCGAGTAGTTGCATGGACTATTCGATACAAGAATAATTTGAAGGCAAAAATTAAAGGGACGTCTCCCACAGACTGTGCCCTCCTCAGCATTAAGGAACTGAAAGTAGCAGAAACAATTGTAGCTCAAAGATGCCAGCAGGAATGCTTCCTAAAGGAGTACGAGATGCTGTCTGGTGACAAGAGTACTCGCAATAATATGGTAAACCAATTAGGAATTGTCATGAAAGGAGGTATAATTGTATGTGAAGGTAGATTGAAGTTAGCGGCTCTTCCAGATTCAATCAAATATCCGATACTACTGCCTTTCAAACACCCTTTCACTACCATGCTCATCAATTTGTGTCATCGTGTCTGTTGTCTATATGGAGTTAATCACGTGGTGGCACATATACGGCAAAGGTGGTGGATTCCTAAGATAAGACAAGCTGTAAAACAATTGACCAGCAAGTGTATAACCTGTCGTACAATACAGGGTAATACCTATGCGACAGCTAGAGTACCTCCCCTGCCAGACATCAGGACTACTCCTAGACCCCCCTTCGAGGTCACGGGGGTCGATTATACAGGAGCAATTCCTGTTCGGGACTCACACAACAAGGCTTATATGCTATTATTTACGTGCACTACTACCAGAGCTATTCACATTGAAGTAGTTAGCAATATGACCTGTGACAGCTTTATCCCTGCGTTCCGGACATTTTGTAGTAGGCAGGGATTTCCACAGATAATATTAAGCGACAATGCTGCCACATTTGTAGGAACTTCCAGACACTTGGAAAACATTCAAAGCGATCCCAGTCTTCAGGCTCATCTTACTGAAATCCGATGTGAATGGCATTTTATACCAGCACTCGCGCCTTGGTTCGGAGCTATTTGGGAGAGAGCCATAGGTATTGTGAAGTCTGGGCTTAAAAAAATACTAGGTCATGCTCTAGTCTCCTTTGAGGAACTAACTACTGTCCTATTAGAGCTGGAGGCTACCATGAATGATCGCCCTTTAACATATGTCTCTGGTGATCTGGAGGACCCTTGTCCTATTACTCCATCCATGCTAGTTAAGGGTCGTAGGCTTCGTGACTTCCCAAAGGACATGACTCAGCTAGATGAGCTGCAGGATCCTAGTTACGATAGGAAAGCCGCGATACACAGCAGGTACAATTACATCAATAAACGATCCGGGACCTATGGAAGCGTTGGTCTAGTGAATACTTGGCATCACTACGAGAAGCCTATAAGACTAAAAGAGGTTCATCAGGCAGTGCATGGCTAAATGTAAATGACATCGTTCTTATACATGAAGAGGGACCTTGTGTCCTTTGGAAACTTGGTAGGGACGAGATGATCTAGTTAGAGTGGTCCAGATTAGGACCAAAACCGGCCTGACCACTCGACCAATCGTCAAGTTGTATCCATTAAACGACACCATCCCTATGTCAACAGCGGTCGCTGGACCATCCGCCGGTAACGATCCTATTAGAAAACTACCTCTTCGCCGAGCGAGCCGCTGTTAGTTCTTCACAGCTTTGGAAATCTAACATCGCTGTGGGATTACTGTAGATAATGTATATATTGGTGGTAGGAATGTGTCGAGAATCGTAAGTAACTCGACAGTTTAGGTTAAGTAAATATACTGGAAGTTCAAATTAGGCACCAGTATTAGGCTAAGCTATATATCTTTATAAAAGATATGTATTATTTCGTATTAAGTCTCTATGGGTTTAGTATCCATAATTATATCGGGTTATCATTATAATTAATCCGGTATATCTTGCAGTTAAATTACGCATTGGTGGATAAGATATTAACTGCGCATGCGTCATTTTCGGGAACCTGCGGGTCCGTCCCTCGCCCAAGACAAACCAGACTCGCTTTTGCTACCATCTCAACAACACCTTCTCGCCGCTCTCACTACAAACCACCTGTTCATGCTAAGTCACTCTAATTCTTAACTCCTAGTGGCCACTATACCTTCTATCTATTCCTAATTCTATCATTGAGCTATCTATCATTATCAACGATTAAAGTAAGTTAACTCTTATAAGTTTATAGGTAATTTACACTTTGTTTACTCTTGAATTCTTATAAGCAATGCAAGATCATTTAAATCAAACGTGTGCCGAGTACTTACAAGCCATACAAATGTGTGGAGTTGGCAGGTGTCTCTATATAATAAGGGTCTGTAATGAGGACAACTGGAGGATCAGTTGGTCAATTAACATGTGTGAGTGTCGCCAGAATTAATCACCGGTATGTTAGATAATATGTGCTATTATCAATATACACATTTTACTTACCTGTTTACAATGTTTTCAATTAAGTTTGATCAAATCATGCATCAAATGTGTTCAATAATAATTACGGTTTTGTTGTTAGTTTTTTGTTGGGAAAATACAAATATTCACACGTATTATGTAATAATATTTTGTATTATGTAATAATATTATGTATTATGTAATAATATTATGTATTATGTAATAATATTATGTATTATGTAATAATATTATGTATTATGTAATAATATTATGTATTATGTAATAATATTATGTATTATGTAATAATATTATGTATTATGTAATAATATTATGTATTATGTAATAATATTATGTATTATGTAATAATATTATGTATTATGTAATAATATTATGTATTATGTAATAATATTATGTATTATGTAATAATATTATGTATTATGTAATAATATTATGTATTATGTAATAATATTATGTATTATGTAATAATATTATGTATTATGTAATAATATTATGTATTAATCTGCTTGTTGACTATTTCCTATAAACTGCGAACCTTTTCTAGCACAAACAACACATAACAGAAAAGTTAGGGGACGATGTTATTTTATTTCCATTTGTATTCAGAAACAATTACGAGGGTTAATGAAAAGTGTGTGTGTGTGTGTGTGTGTGATTGTGACATGTTTTTTAGTCTTTGCAAAGGTATTTATACTAGTCAATTTATGTAGTAGTTTGATGATACACTCTGTATTTATGTGCATGTGTTTGCGTTTTGAGCTTAAATGTATATACTTTGCTTTCACAATATGCTACATGCTTACGTGTTGATAATTGATGCTCCAGATTGTCAGTCCCAGTACTAACCAACACCTTAATCAATATAAGACGACCAACACTAACATGTAATACAAAAAATTACATATTGTAATCTACAGTCAACATCAAAAGTCCTGTCGACTACTCCTGCCTCACTGTGACACCAAGATATTCATAAACTATAGAATGTTAGGTGCACCCGAACCAGGATCGCGGCGAACTAAGGAGTGGAGTTGTTGCTAGGACGATGTATAAAAATGCTCTAACGCGGTGCGCCACAATCCGAGACGTCATCGTCTTTACGCTACGAATCTAGCGGCTACTGCTAAGTTAGTAGCGGATATCTAGCGGTAAATATCGCACCGCTTTCATAATATTTCGGCATGATTTATATGATAAATCATATATGCATTCCTAAAGACACTTAAATACTATACTTTCGTATAATATGCCTTATTTAACTTATTAAGCTTACATACTGTACAACCTGTATCTAGGCTATGATACATAGAAAATGTAGGTTATACCACTGACTATCGTGAATCCACGATACACTCCCCCCCCCAAAACACAATACCTGAACCCCACCTTATATCTAGAGTTGCCCAGAAGAAATCTAGTGTCGCCACGAACTGCCCGTCTGGGTCTAGTCCAGATCCGAGGCGGATCCCCAACGGGTTGCGGTGGATCGGCTAAGTTAGCCTCCTCGGATCCAGCATCATCAGGTGGAGCTTCTTCTTCTGTAGAAGAGCCAAGCTCCATAGCGTTCAGTCGTGCGACCGGACGAACAGTAGTCCCAGTAGCTGTCTTGAGTAGCGCTAGTCGCCCTACCGAGCCTTCGCCCTCGTACACCTTCACTATGCGGCCCAACTTCCAGTACAATCTAGGACTATCATCATGGATGAACACTATCTCGCCTAGAGAGGGTGCTGATGGTTGACCAGCAGACTTAGTTGCCCTCTCACGTAGTGCCAATAAGTAGTCATTCACCCATCTTTTTTTAAAATCACCTATAACCCTAGAAATATACTGCTAACGTCGTGACACCGCAGCCTCGGTGAACATCGAAGGGTCCTCTAACTCTACCTGTGACTGCAAGTCAGTAGAAAATGCAGTCAACGGCTCGCCGTAGAGCAAACGCGCTGGTGTTATTGGCAGTGGTTCTTGCAGGTCGGTATATACATAAGTGAGAGGACGATCGTTAACAACTGCCTCGACTTCAGTGAGCACAGTTACTAGTTCGCTCCTTTTTAACAAGCCACGTCCTGCAACCGCCCTTAAGCCTAACTTCACGATGCCTACACACCGTTCCCACATTCCATCAAACCACGGCACTTTGACAAAAATCTCCTAAATTCCAGCATAAACTATTCGCAAGACATATTGTCACAGAGTTCTAAATGTATTGCACATGAAGTGGCACAAGTTAATAGCAACACATAAACCTTGTCCAGTTCCCTAGTTCTTAGTGCGCCGGTATAGTCTAGTCCTGTAACTCTGAAGGGTTCTAGATGATTAACGCGGCACTCAGGCAAGGGTGGAGCAGGTCCAGTCGTAAATGGTCTTCCCTTTAGTCTACGGCACACCACACTCCTTTTGACTACTCGTCGAACTACCTGTCGAACTCTGGGTATCCACCAGTTGAGACGCAATTTAGAAATAACGTGGTGGACCCCGTAGTGAATTACTTCCTTGTGTGTGCGTTGTACCAGTAGATCGGTGACATGGTGTGTTGCAGGCATCAGAATAGGATTGTTGGCTCAGTCATCTACACCTGACCACTTTAGACATCCCTCACATCTAATAATGTCATTTTTCAGGTGTAGCCTTAGTTGACGCACAATGTTAGGCATTTTAATCTTACCAGAACTTCTCATGGACTCTAATTCCTGACTGAAGGATTCCCTTTGAACCCATCTAATTAGTGTTACCTCAGCTTCTTTTATTTATTTTGCATTTAAGCTTTGACCCAGATTGCAGAGTCGTCCTTGTAGCCTGGCCTTTATGTTGGCGATATAACACAACACCCAAGCTACGACCCTGACTAATTTATTGTACCCACCGATCCTTACCCACTCTAACATAGGACTCGGTGTTAATGTCGGTTGAATGACAGCTGTCACCGTTTCTAAAGGCAAAGCTAACTCAACCTCGGCATTCCATACAGCCCAATCCCCTTCGTGGAGCAGCCATTTTGGGCCTTGCCACCACAGGTCGGACTTAACCCACTGAACCCCAGCGACGACACGTTGTCGTCGGCAATGTATGTAACGCTAAACCCCAGCGACGACAACGTGTCGTCCCTGTTAATTACTCCGGTCCCATGTCACCTAGAGGGCTCAGATTTGTATGGGAACTGTGTAAGTATCCCACGCAACCATGCCGATGGTTGAAAACTCTCAATGTCCAACCGCGTGCGCGTGAGCACGCAAAAACCTATTTTTTGGTGTTTTGACCTTCAATTTTCCCCTCTTGTAAAATAAACTTTCGGGCGCACCGTAGGACCCCTTTTTAACCAATGGGATCGGTTTTTTGTGGTTTTTCCTTCATTCCTAACCCATTCCCTATTGTTTCTGAAAAAAAAAACATGTTTTCAAAACCTGCTGGTCCTTGGTGGTACATATATTCTAAACTACTGTAGCTGGGACTCAGTGGGTTAATCAATTTGGACGCCGTTACTCCCGTACTTATTAGGTCACTGGGGTTGTCTTTGGTTGGTACATAATGATAGAAGGCATTTGGTAGTAGGGAACGTATTTCATCCACCCTATTGCACGCACATAGACGGGCAATGTCCTTTGACTATGCACACAGCTTAGTGTAATTTGGCTATCGCACCATACGTGTACCGCTCTTACTTGCAGTTCCTTATCGTATGAAATGCGTACATGGTTAACCAAACGTCCCAATAGCAGCATGGCAGTTAGTTCCAATTTAGAAATCGTGACCCCCTTTACCGGTGCAACCTTAGCCCGGGCGGTGACTAAATTAATCCCAAACGAGGTAACACAATTAATAGCTACTCCATACGCTGTGGCACTCGCATCACAGAATGCATGTAAAGACATGGGTCCAAATGCGGCCACTTGGCGCGGTAACTCTAATGTAGATAGGGTGTTATAATCTTCTAGTTAGTACCTACCCTGTTCAATAAGATCATCGGGTAAATTTTCGTCCCACCCCACGTTGCGTCTTCATATTTCCTGTATTAGAATCCTAGCTCTGATGGTAACAGGTAATGCTAAACCTAAAGGATCAAAAAATTGTGCGACTTTAATTAACAGACTACGTTTTGTGTGCGTCCCTGTCTGTTTAGTATAATCTCTGTTCCGGTACATCAGTATGTCTTTCCCTGGTTGCCATATTATCCCCAAGATTCTGGCATATTCTTGGTTATCAGAATCTACCTCATCTATTATTAGACCATCCCGAAGCAACACAGAATTTGAAACCCACTCGCGGAGAAACAGATGAGCCTCAGTGAACAACGTACTAGCCTGCCTATAGTTTGTGACTAGTTCCTTTTCACTATCACTTGACCCCTGTAAATTGTCTATGTATAATCCGCGAGCGACTTCAGTCGTGTCGTGACTGGGGCTATGGCCTAGGTGGGCTGAGCAGTCATATACCACTAGGATAGGAGTGGTAACACTGTCCTTCTTCACCCCATGATGTGCGAGGTAATGGACTTTCCCGGCTCTCCCTGGTTCATCCATATCGACGTCCTCGATAAACCCTCGGTTGAGATAATTTTTAAAAACCTCGTCATAAGCCTTGTAGGTGCTAGGTTCTTGGGTTAGTTTCCGCTGCAAGGCGCGTAACCTATCCAACGCTAAACCATAATTGGTTGGCAAACTGATATTCTCATGTTTCCAGGGTAGACAAACTTCGTATTGTTTTTCCGTGGTCAAGTAACGCACAGATTCCGAGAACTTCTCTATCTTGAATTTTGATTCCTGGTCATTCTTCACAGGTTTAATTCTCATGTGGTCTAGTTTCCACAGTCTTTCTAGATTGAACTCGGCAGCTAATTTTGGGTCCTCAATGTGAGTATCATCTTCGGTGAACTCTTCTGCTGCGGTCGTGCTCACCCTCAACACTGATACCGTGTCAACCAGAACATTTGACTGGGTAGTTTGGACTGTACTGCTCATGCAGTAGCCAAATTTAGTGGGGATCAATATTACTCCACTCTCTCTTTCAAAACCAGGGTGTATTACATCATAATAATAATCTGCTCCTAACAGTATGTGCAACCTCCTTCAAGTCCCCTACGGGGTCAGACAGGTAAATACCTTTCCTACGAAGTGCATGCTCTACTTTGTTAATTCCTACAGATTGATAGTCTGGGAGTTCATCTACCACTACACACTGTAAGAAGTGTTTCTTCTTACGGTAGATGTAAGCAACTTCAACAACTTTGTAGTCTCTACTGTCGGTCACTCCTGTAAAACCTTGCAACCTAAGGGTCTCACTACCTACTACACGGTGCTTTAGGCCGTCCAGCACCGATCTCTTTATAAAGGATCGTTGTGAGCCCTGGTCCAGGAGTAGCCGACAGACTTGTGTCCTGCCATAACCCTCTATGGGTAGCTTGATTGTGGGTAAAATGGTGGTGTCCTTCCTACTGCCTAGCATTAGTGTTGCAGTACTTTTTCCTCCTTGACTGGACTACATGTGGGGCATAACTTGTCAAAGTGATGACCCTCACAGTTGCGACAGGGCCTCAAATAGGAAGCAGTACATTTACCCTGCATACCATGGTCCTTACTCAGACAACCCTTGCATAATTTTAGCTTCCTTGCTTGAGCTAATTTGGCTTCATTGGTATGATATTTGGTACAGCTTAGCCATTTATGCTTGGAATTGTTGCATAGCCTACATGACATTTGTGGTTTCTTTCGTGACTCTTCAACCTTCCCTTTAGAACCTACCATCATATTAATTGAACCCCTTGCTGTTGTCCCTTCTGACCCACCCACCGTCCTACCATTGTTCAATTGTATGTTGCTAATCTCCTTGCTAAATGCCTCTTTGAACTCCTCCAAATCAAAAGTACGAACCTTATCTAGAATAGGTAGAGGTAATTTCTGTCTCAAAATTATGACCAGCATTTCTTGTGAGGTTACCCCCAACGCATCTAATGATCTTGTATGGCACTCCATATCTGCCCTGAACTTTGTCAGTTCATTGACCCTGTACCTAGGCTGTGCTAGGTTCAACAGGGCGTTCAAGTGGGCTACCTTGAGCTGCTCAGTGTCTCCATACATCGCCTGTAGCAACCTCACAACACTATCATAATTTTCACCTATGATGGAAAAACCTTCTACCAAATGTAAAGCTTCATCCTCGAGTTGGCCTTTCAGATAATGGAACTTTCGTACATCGTCAAGTTTTGAATCCTGCACTGAGGATTAAAAGACGTCCCAAAATGCTAACCACTCGGTCAAGTTTCCCCTGAACTTCGGTAAATTTAATTTGGGCAAGTTGACTTCATGACGGGGATCTGTCTGCTTGGCAGCGCTGCTAGTCGAGGTTATCTCTATTTTCTTCACCGCCCTTCGCAGTAAATGGATTGCCTCTAAATTGGCGATATCATGGACAGCGCACTGCTCGTACTCCGCCTGAATATCTGACTCTTCCTCTAACCCTGATACTATACTTTCATTCAGGGTAACTATACGATCATGGGTAGTTTGTAGGTATTCTAACCTAGCCTCTAGCTGTTCAGGAGTTGCACTAGCTACAAAGTCTTCCAAATCGGACGTTAGCCTAGTGATGAGACCCCTCAAACCCCCTCTCTGGTTTTTCAAGACTGTGATAGACATAATTATGTTTTTTTTATCTTCTGGTTTACTAGCCATTAAATGATTCACTAGAATTAGCCAAACCCTTCGTCGGCCAATACGGACCTCTATAATAAGTCTCGATCGTGAAATATAGGCCTACCCTTTTGTTAATTGTCATATGAAATTACATTTTAGTCCTCATATGCAATATTGTTCCACATTAGCCTACCCTTCATAGATTAATGTAATTAAAGTAAAGAGGTAGAAATGACTATATAAACCGCTTACCTTACACAGTACTACGAGAGATGGGATATGATGATTAAACAATGAAGGAAATATGAGATGGTTGGTCAGTCATAAGTCAAAAAGTAAATAATAATTAAATTAGGGAAACAAATGTAGGGTATGATGGTGATAGCCGAGACCTACCCCTACTAGGATCCTTTGATCCACAACCTCTATCAATATAGCCCTTGTTCACAATACCTAACTTCTTGGAAGAAATTTAACTGTGGGCCAAAGTCCCGAGGTCTGGGCACCAATATAGCGGATTTAAGGAAGATAAGTTTACTCTAGGCCACCTTAGACTGAAAAGGTCTGCTCATATAAAATATAAATTAATAATAATACCGGGAGTGTAACTCACTATTAAAATCACCATAGAATATTGCAGTCAGGGAAGATGGAAATGCTGATGGAGGTGCTGATGGATCGTAGGCAAATGGCTACTATTCGAACACCATTGGATGTTTACCTCAAGGTGACCACATGGATGCACCTGAACAAATAATGAATAAATAAGGTTGAAGAAAATTAAATCATGATAATAAGGCTTAGCTGTCAGTCGGTCTGTCTGTAGGATGAAGTTGAGTTTAAGTTAATTATGAGAGCTGGATGAAACCGGAACCAGGAACGCGGCGAACTAAGGAGTGGAGTTGGTGCTAGGACGATGTATAAAAGTGCTCTAATGCGGCGCGCCACAATCCGAGACGTCATCGTCTTACGCTACGAATCTAGCGGCTACTGCTAAGTTAGTAGCGGAGCTTACATACTGTACAAACTGTATATAGGGTATGATACATGGAAAATGTAGGTTATACCACTGACTATCGTGAATCTACGATACAAATTCTAAAATAAACAAAAATAAAAATAAATTGATTTGGAAACAATCAGGTATTAGTTATAGAATTACACACTTGTAGAAGTCTTAAAAGTTTCAGTTAAATTATGATTTCATGATGTCTGACCTTAAACCAGGTAAATAAAATCAGCTGAGGGAGACTTTCCTGCAGTTTAATATGAACATGACTGATAATTACTTGTGTGGGTAGATACTGCCAGGCATATTCTGACTGATATTAAGAATAGTTCTTCCAAACTCTAAACATTATATCAAGCTTGCTTACAGGTAATACACGTATATTTTGTTCCGATACACTGCTGCCTCCCTCCTGCCTCACCTCAGCTCACTACTATCCCATATTTGTTTTGTGTCTGTATATTTACTGTCAATCTACTTCCTCCCTCCTGCCTCACCTCTGCTCACTAATATATCATACTTGTTTCGTTTGTGTATATTTGTAATGTCTCTCTACTTCCTCCCCCATATCCCGTGTGTTCCTGCATACTATTGTATATTGCCTACACTGCAGCATTTTTCTTTTCAATCAACCTTACCTATTTTAACTTTTGTTCAATGTCCTACATATCTAACAATTAACTTTTCCCTCACATCTGTGATTATTGTGCTAGTTTGCCATAAACATAAATATATTCTCCCGTAACTTTACCGACTTTCCGAATCACTTTGTCAGTATTTCATTCGTCTGGTCGTTTTATTCCTTGAACCCTATTGTCCACTCCCAGTCTCATATACAGTATGTCTCTCTATTATTCGTCCCTCACTTTACCTTTATGTTCTTCTAAATATTCCCTTCACCACTGTTACACCTGTTACGATCCAGGTTCTACAAGACACGGGGCTCTTCATCATTGGACTAGATAAGGCTAAATGCAACAACGGTAACACTAGTTCCAACCCCTGCCTTAACCACTGGAAAACAAAACACCTATACCGCCCTGAGTCGTGCCTGGACAACGAGGTATCCTATGACTCGGTAAAAGGTGCACACTATAGGCTGATGATCACTGAAGCAGCCTATACTCATACAACATACGATTACTTTATTAAAGTATACAAGGAAAAAGATAGATAGCGTAATTAAATTGCAGCAACGATTAAATAGCAAACTAGAAGAAGGATAATTAACGTTACGTTAAATAATCAGTAAACTGTCACTCATGTCTGAAAGAAAGTGAAACAAAGAAAGTCCTAAAGCATCATGCCGGAATTTTCTGCAAAAGTCAGATGCAACTAAGAAGTACGTATCGGATTCTGAACTGCGTATTATTACTTTGGGAACATATATAGTGTAGGTACATACGGTGTTATCTGGCATAGGTGTAATTATAAAACAGTCGGCAGTCTAAACTCTAACCACAAAAAGATGTGCTTTCTCCCACCAAGCACAAGCCTGCTCTGGTTGGGTCTCTCAGCAACAATCACGACTTACTATAAACATAAGGAACAATAATGCTGCACACATATACACAATGAGATTATAAACCCTAATCGGGGGTCTGCCAGGTGGACGAAGTCTAGCAAGGGAGTCATAAGCTAGGCTACCTGGGCCGAGCCACCTGCTCGGTAGCCTAGTGTCGTTCTCAAGTCTGTGCGCCTAGTTACATTAAATGACGGGGTGCTCTCTTGAGAGATCCAGGTCTCGTGTACCTGGTTCTCTCCTGGCGACCCTCCTAAGTCAAAAGCTAACGAGCTAGCACAGTGCTGAGTGGACTAGGCAAACGCCCTCATGCCAACACAGTGCTAGGCTCTAAGGTACAAAGACAAGAAAATGGCCTAGGCCTCTGCAGGTATCCGGTACAGTTGCATAGGCTCAACGAAGTCTATGCTCATAGGAAACTGCAACCTTATAGCCTCTCCCCAGTCTAGCATCGACTAACCTGGCAGACACCCAAAAAAATAAGGTTGGGGCAACACAATGAGTATGTCAAACCTCCCCAAGCCAAAATGGATAACCCTCTGATCCAAAATGCCTAACTACGTACATATAATATCTCTGAGAGCTCGCTGTATAATACAGTGACGGATATATGAAATCAACGTCAAGGGGAAGGGCAGTTAATTAATAGTAGGATATACAGAGAGAAGAAGGTAAGCAGTGGTAGAGAAAGTTCGCAAAAGGGGGGTGAGGTGGGCTGATAGATTGCAAAAGGATGTTAGCGTTACAGCACTAAGAGGAGCTCTGAGGAAGGAACTCCTCGGGACCCATCCAGGATTACAAACAAAGGCATGGTGGTCAGCCAATCACAGGCTGCTATGTCACCAGGCAGCAGGGCTGCAGAAGGCACCAAGAACCACCAGCCAATCAAGGGGCGTGAGACGGCACGCGCGCGAGCCTACAAAGCGAGGGGGGAGGCAGCACATGTATACGCACGCACACACTACCACCACGCTCGCGCTATTTTCTCTCTCCCTCCACAATGCATCTTACATTCTACTAACGATATAAAATACTTCCCAATGTCACAGACGAAAGTAAAGGCCACCACGGGACTGTCTGTAACAACACGAACACTATGAAAGAAAGAACAACATTCTCTGATAACTGTAGCCCATTTCACTGCCTGGGGAGAGGGGAGAAGAGGATAGGGAGCCAACCACTGCCCCCTTGTGGGCGCTGGGGAGCTGACGTGCGTCACCTCCCCCCCCCAAGATATCAGACACTTAACATTAGGCAAGTTCTGATATCTGAAATCGGCAAATGTCACCTAACCTCCCCACCCCAGCACAATAATACAGCATATAGGTTTCACAAAAAAAAACATACTTATAAAATGAAACAAACTTACATATTTACCCCCTCAACACAATAGCAAAACTTAAAATTGTTACGCTCCGAAAGCGAGTTCTACGAAACTCACCCCACTAATAGCTACTTAAATTTACTATATCAGAAAGAGTTTTTATGTTGATTTATAAATTTTATTGTTGTTTTTGTTCGGCTTTAAATATATGTAGGCTATTTTCCTCCACTCTCAACACACACTGACTGAACGGCGAGGGTTCTCCTGCAAACAAACCCTCCCGTGACAAACAATCAGCCAAAACATTATCAGTGCCCTTAGCATGCCACACATCCAACTTGTGTCCCGGCAGCAAAACAACACCTGGCACTGATAAACTGCCCAGTTCATCACAAGACTGGCATTTCTCTTCGCTCTTTCCGGCAACGGGGCCTGCCAATAACCTTTCACTAGTTCTACCTTCGTGATAGGCGCTGCAACCCCGAGGTGGTCTATGGTGTCATCAACTCTCGATAAGGTATAGGCGTCTGTCAGGGATAATGCACACACACTCTCGCAATCAACACACTCACTGATCTTGCCACTTAACACAGGTTGCAAAGTTACAGGCAACGACCACTCACGACATACCTTATCCCTTAGACCCTTGGGCAATGGATAGGTGTCTGTCAGGGATAATGCACACACACTGATCTTGCCACTCAACTCAGGTTGAAAACTCACTGGCAACGACCACTCACAATATCCTTTATCCCTCAGACCCTTTTTCCACATGTCATCTAGCTCTGTTTTCACGACAGGCTTTTTAGCAGGATTTATACGGTAGGGAATTAAAATGAGCCTCGCACTGTCTCCAGCCTCCACGTCGGATTCTACCCCGTACATCAGGCCTGGAGAAGCAACAAACATGCGGATGCACTGCGACAGCCTAGTAAACAACTTATCTCGCAGAACAACATGCCTAGTGCCCTCCCACAACCCAGCCGAGACCGCAGCTTCTAACCTGTAGTCTCCCTCCTTCTCCACCTTCGTCCCTAGAACAGCCAGGTCATGAGAGGGACAATCACTACCACCTGTGCAGTCACCCCCATAGTTGATTATAGCTAAGGCTTCCCCGCCAATACCGTACATGCGCACCCCCGCATTCCTTACGACTACATCTGCCTGCGCAGCATCACCGCTTTTAGCGACATGGCCAGATACAGTCGGTCTATGGTAGGGCTGTTGCATTTGACTAGAGCAGCATTGGGAGGCTATGCGACGACCGGACACTTCTATGCCACAGCCAACCTCACCAATCTGCTCCATGTCCTCCTTCTGACCACCACCCTTGGCAGCCATGGGTCGACCCTGACCTGACAACCATGTCCAAGCCTTGTCGCCCACCTTGAACCACCGAAACAACGAGGCTAACGGTCTTTCAACATTCATGTGACCTGCCCGCGGAACATCTTTCACCGCCCGAGTTGTGAGGCTCAGGGGCTCGGCACGACCAGTGGTGTAGGAACCGAGCTGGTGCTGGAGCGCTGCACACTGCTGCTCAGGCAGGTGCTCTAGCGCTTCCACAGCCACCAGACTCGTGTCCCCCGCGCACTGCTCCGCCGAGACATGACAATCCCTACTCTTCTCCACCTGTGCCCTACTGCCCCCCTCTCCTTCTCCACCTGGGCCGCTGCAGACCAACGCAGGGACAGTAGGCTGCTCAGGTGGTTGCCTCACAAAATCCTCCAACAGGTTCACATGACATGTTTCCCAGTCCTCGTGTTTGATAGCCCGTTCCCACAACTCTCCTCCAACTGGGAACTACTAAGTCGCGGAGTGCCATCACGCCCAACCATGTCACTATGGGTGACAGGTTCTAGGGCCACTCCGGAGCTCACCTCGGGGTCAAGTACTAAGCCGCTACGGAGAGCCACTGGAGTAAATCTCACAAAACTCCCAGCTTCAGCTTGCTCCTTCCGACCGTTCCTCCGCTGGTCTGAAGACTGAGACAATGGTTGTGACTGAACTGACGCGCGAGAATGGGTGACTGCACAGCCCATCTGTTTAAGCTGACACCTCTCGACCCACTCCCGATTCTCCCTATTAACGTCGGCCGCCCTCTCGGCAACCACTAAGGGTGGAACCTCCGAAGTGAGCACCGCAAAGTCGTTGCCCAGAAGGAGGTCGACGCCCTCAACTGGCAACTACGATCCCAACATCAAGTTCACGACACAAACCATCCACCTCCAGCTCCAACCTAATCAACGGGTATGACCTGGTAGCATTGATCCCCTGTACCACAACAACCCGAGCCGCGTTTATAGGTTTGCCTGTGAAATTTTTAAGAAGTGTCTGTGACGCCCCAGTGTCACGCAACAATTTGACCTGATGTTTAGTATTCCCCCAGCTCACAAGCCCGCGCCCTCGATGGCTGCAAAAAGTGTCTTGGACAGGTGTCGAGCCCTCCAAACCCTTGTTCACAGGCTGTGTCCCCGCAACTGACGACCCACCCCGGGCAGGCGCAGAAGAGCTCAGAGACACCCCCATGTTGCGAACCAAAGACACAGGCTTAGCAGGAATATTACTCGGACATGTACGTGCAAAGTGACCCACCTCCTGACATTTAAAACATTTCACTTCACCACTAGACTTCCCACCTTGAGGTGGTGGGGAAGGGCCCTGCCCTTTTGAAAACGGGACGGTTTTGTGTTTGAGTTATAATGGGTATCATTGCTCTTACATTTTACAGTGTTATTTTGTGCTTCATTGACTTTGGGGGGTGGAGTGTTATGCCCCTTGTTACCTGTCTCACTTCGATGACCAGACCCGCACCCACGAATCAAAGAAAGCCGGAGGTCAGCAAGCTTAGCTGCCTCCTCTACGGTCTTAGGGCATTTTTCATTCAGGTTTAATGTCAGGTCGCTGCCTGTGCACCGGAAGAACTGCTCCAATAAAAATAACTGCTTAACCTGATCAACTGTTGTCGCATTCTCAAACCGGAGCCAGTTCCCCATAGTGTCAGTCAGTTCCCGGGCATGTTCAAGGAAAGAGCTCTCCTTGCTCTTTTCGACGCCCCAAAATTTCAACCTGTAGATTTCTGGTTGCAACTCATAGGCCCGGAGCACAGCCTCCTTCAACACCACATAGTTAGTACAGTCCTCCAATGACAGCGAGTCATATGCCTTGAGACCTTTCCCAACAAGCTTTGATGATACAAGGGCTGCCAACTTAATCTCCGGCCACTCATGCTCCCGACACTTCTTCTCAAACCGTGCAAAAAACTCAGTCACACCAGACTCATCGAACACAGGGACTAATTTAATCAAGTGCGATAATGACTCAGACCCACGATTCCCAGAACCAAGATGCCGCCCTGTTGTCTCCACCCTAGATTTCTCAACATCCATCTCAGCACAGTACCTAGTTGCTTCAACCTGCAACTCTGCCTCACGGCATGCTGTCCTCTCCTCAGCCTGAACCTTAGCCATCTCAGCCTGAATCTTAGCCATCTCAACTTCACGCTGGATCTGAGCCATCTCAACTTCACGCTGGATCTTAGCCAACTCCAGTTGTAACAACATAGCAGCAGTCAAACCCTGAGGGGGAGGAGCAATTATAGGAGACCCACCCCGTGGCAAACCACGCTGCCAGCGACTATCAGATTGCGGAAGCGTGACAAGGTCTGGTAACCTAGGGGGCGCGATAGGAGTAGAGTGGAAGGGAGGCTTGGATAAAGGCTCCTAAGCCCCCGCTCCAACCTGCAACCCACTGCCACCACCCAACACACAAGCCACCAGGTCACTCTTAGACATGCTGCCAAAGCCGACACGCCCCAGGACCGTGGTCAAACAACGCAGACCATAGCAATCAATCCCCTCCAACTGACTCGCTGTTACTGGTATCTCCACAAACTTCCTCGCATCAGCCTCACAATTAATAACTCTGATGCCATCATTAAATTCCTGCTGCTGCTCAACACCCGTAGGCTGTACTGTCTGGTTATCCCCGTTATCTGAGCTGTTGCTAGACATGGTGTATACTGAGAAGTGCACAAGTTTATAAACAAAAAGAAGTATCTATAATCTCTTATGCAAGCACCTATTCACTTAAAGTTATCTGAAGTCTCTTTATGTGTTTTACTGCTTGCCAAAAAAAAAGCAGTGTCCACTGTATTCCTCAATAAAAAAAATTACCACTATACTCCCACAGTATTTCTTAAGTTCACAAAATCCTAAGCAAGGTCGCCATTTGTTACGATCCAGGTTCTGCAAGACACGGGGCTCTTCATCATTGGACTAGATAAGGCTAAATGCAACAACGGTAACACTAGTTCCAACCCCTGCCTTAACCACTGGAAAACAAAACACCTATACCGCCCTGAGTCGTGCCTGGACAATGAGGTATCCTATGACTCGGTAAAAGGTGCACACTATAGGCTGATGATCACTGAAGCAGCCTATACTCATACAACATACGATTACTTTATTAAAGTATACAAGGAAAAATATAGATAGCGTAATTAAATCGCAGCAACGATTTAATAGCAAACTAGAAGAAGGGTAATTAACGTTACGTTAAATAATCAGTAAACTGTCACTCCTATCTGAAAGAAAGTGAAACAAAGAAAGTCCTAAAGCATCATGCCAGAATCTTCTGCAAAAGTCAGATGCAACTAAGAAGTACGTATCGGATTCTGAACTGTGTAATATTACTTTGCGAACATATATAGTGTAGGGACATACGGTGTTATCTGGCACAGGTGTAATTATAAAACAGTCGGCAGTCTAAACTCTAACCACAAAAAGATGTGCTTTCTCCCACCAAGCACAAGCCTGCTCTGGTTGGGTCTCTCAGCAACAATCACGACTTACTATAAACATAAGGAACAATAATGCTGCACATATATACACAATGAGATTATAAACCCTAATCGGGGGTCTGCCAGGTGGACGAAGTCTAGCAAGGGAGTCGTAGGCTAGGCTACCTGGGCCGAGCCACCTGCTCGGTAGCCTAGTGTCGTTCTCAAGTCTGTGAGCCTAGCTACATTAAATGACGAGGTGCTCTCTTGAGAGATCCAAGTCTCGTGTACATGGTTCTCTCCTGGCGACCCTCCTAAGTCAAAAGCTAACGAGCTAGCACAGTGCTGAGTGGACTAGGCAAACGCCCTCACGCCAACACAGTGCTAGGCTCTAAGGTACAAAGACAAGAAAATGGCCTAGGCCTCCGCAGGTATCCGGTACAGTTGCATAGGCTCAACGAAGTCTATGCTCATAGGAAACTGCAACCTGATAGCCTCTCCCCAGTCTAGCATCGACTAACCTGGCAGACACCCAAGAAAATAAGGTTGGGGCAACACAATGAGTATGTCAAACCTCCCCAAGCCAAAATGGATAACACTCTGATCCAAAATGCCTAACTACGTACATATAATATCTCTGAGAGCTCGCTGTATAATACAGTGACGGATATATGAAATCAACGTCAAGGAGAAGGGCAGTTAATTAATAGTAGGATATACAGAGAGAAGAAGGTAAGCAGTGGTAGAGAAAGTTCGCAATAGGGGGGTGAGGTGGGCTGATAGATTGCAAAAGGATGTTAGCGTTACAGCACTAAGAGGAGCTCTGAGGAAGGAACTCCTCGGGACCCCTCCAGGATCACACACAAAGGCATGGTGGTCAGCCAATCACAGGCTGCTACGTCACCAGGCAGCAGGGCTGCAGAAGGCGCCAGGAACCACCAGCCAATCAAGGGGCGTGAGACGGCACGCGCGCGAGCCTACAAAGCGAGGGGGGAGGCAGCACATGTATACGCACGCACACACTACCACCACGCTCGCGCTATTCTCTCTCTCCCTCCACAATGCATCTTACATTCTACTAACGATATAAAATACTTCCCGTTGTCACAGACGAAAGTAAAGGCCACCACGGGACTGTCTGTAACAACACGAACACTATGAAAGAAAGAACAACATTCTCTGATAACTGTAGCCCATTTCACTGCCTGGGGAGAGGGGAGAAGAGGATAGGGAGCCAACCACTGCCCCCTTGTGGGCGCTGGGGAGCTGACGTGCGTCACACACATCTACACACATATAATCTGGGTTCATAACTGTGTTTTTCTTTAGCATAATGCATTATCCTTGTATGCCCTAACACCTCGTTATCTGGTCCCATAGTAAAGGGCCCTTCACACAGTCAGGAGTGCGAGCTAGAATCACTAGGAGTAATGACTCCTGTTGATTTCTGGGAATATGACCGCGAGTGTCCGAAATTCGATTTGCCCTCACGACAGTGTAGGAATAAGCGGGAGTGTCCCTGCGAATCACAAGGAGTCCCTGTTAGTTACCAGGAGTCCCCGGGATAAAACCGGGAATGAAGTGCGAGTTATTGAAAATTTGAAAATTAACGGTCGTTTTCGGATTAGGGCAATATACGAGTCGATACGAGTAATACAGGAGTCACTGGGAGTTAGATTGGGGTCACTGGGAGTCACCGAGCATCACTGGGAGCTGTTAGGAATGAGATTGAGAGTATGCCAGGCATGGCCCCCATTGTGGACAGCCCCTGTATAAGGGGCCCCCAAGCTCTAACACGCCACTGGCACACTCACCACCGCCACACGGACACCCACCACCGCCACACGGACACCCTACAGCACCCATGCAACATGTTGAGGATGAGGCAAGATGAGCTGCTGAGGCTGCACCTACTGGAACTCCAGCTGTGGGTGCGGGACCTGGAGAAGGAGGAAGAGCATCAACGCCAGACCATCGACCAACATCGCAGACAACGGAGAACAATGATAGTGTGGGCAACGAGCTGGGTGCTGCGCCATCCCGAGCTAGGGATGTATGAGCAGCTGATGGGTGAGCTGGAGCGCGAGGACATCAGGCGTTTAGGAACTTGTTGCGCGTCGACTGTGCCATGTTTCGGGAGTTGGTGGCTCTCGTTGGTCCCAGGATTGAACGACAGGACACCTGGCGTGAGTCACTATCACCTGGCATACGTATCGCCATCACACTGCGCTACCTTGCCACTGGTGTTACGTATGCCCGCCTCATGTATGCCTTCCGTGTGGCCAGGAACACGATATCACAAATCGTCCCGGACACCTGTGAGGCCATCATCGAAGAGTACCAGCCCAAAGTGTTGCGGTGCCCCTCAACACCTGCCGAGTGGAAGGAGGTGGCTGACCTGTTCGCTCGACGCTGCGACTTCCACCTTGCCGTCGGACCCATCGACGGCAAGCAAGTAGCCATCCAATGCCCACCCCAAGGAGGATCGGAGTTCAACAATTACAAGGGCTTCCACTCAATCATCCTCATGGCACTCGTCGACGCGGACTACAAGTTCCTGTACTGCCACCAACTCACACTAGACTTGCCGCTTGCGCATGGGCTCCCACAAACGGAATCACTTGACACACGTGCATCCACTGTGAGCCTCCAGGCATGTGTGTGACCCTATAATTTAAAGTTGCCATCCCTCAAGTATGTCTCTTGTAGGCTATAACTACAGTCCTCTAATATCATCATTAGGTATTATGACTGTATTCATACATCTTTAAAGACCATAATAGAATACGATAAGTCTCTATTATTATGTACCGTACGGTTATTATATCAATGCTTACTATAATTTAAGAAACAAATATATGTAAAATATTGTTTAAAGAGTGCCTAATTAATCCTTGAAACATTTTCGTTTTCCTTCGTTAGCATGTTCTGTAATATTTCATAATATCACCTAAAATGGGTAACAATTATAGGTTATGTTAGCTTGGTTAGGTTAGGTCAGGGGAGTTGGAGAACTTGTAAACTAAAAGTAGGCTAGTGTAACATTGACCATACATTGTTCACATTATTAAATACCTCACCTACAGTAATTTCCTTCTCTACACACAATCAGTGTGTTAAATACAACGTCTTGTGGGCAATTGTACTTAGACAGGTTCATACTAGGCCTATTTATAATGTTTGACCAACAAAACTAAAGTACCCGTATATATTATGCTTTCAGGTGAGGAGTTTTACAGTTTTATATGAATTATATTTTGTTTAATCCACCTTCATTTCAGTTTGAGATAGCTTGAGAATGCAACTACAATTAATAAATACTGCAAAATTGTCTGGGGAGGGGGGGAATCCTCAGCTAGGTAGGCTCGCTTTGCTCACCACCCACACCCCTGAATAGTGGGCCCTTTATTACATGTGCGCCCACAACAGGTATCTCTCTGGGCGCCCCGGCTGCCGCTTGGAGAGCATGCTCGGTGACTCCCAGTGGCTTCTGGTGGTTCCTGGTGACGCCCGTCGATTCCCAGTGACCCTCAGTGACTCGCATGTATTACCTATCTATATCCCAGTGACTCCCGGTGAAACTGAGAACTGAAACTGAAACAGAACACTGTCTGCGATTTAGATAGGAGTCACTGGGAGTCATCAGGACTCACTGGGAGTCTCTGGAGTGTCACTGGTAGTCACCAGGCCTCAATGGGAGTAACTGGGAGTGTTCCGACTCGCGGCGAGAACTTTAAACACGGTGAACATTTTGTCGGACAGGGCCAATCACCCGCGACTGGTCGTGAGTCACTTGGGAGTCTAACAGGAGTCACTAGGAATCGCTAGAGTCACTAGGAGTCATCGATTTTCACCGCGAATAGGCCCAGGAGTCCGAATTCTCACCTACTCCTTCTGTACCTAGCTCGCACTCCTGACTGTGTGAAGGGCCCTTTACCCCAGTATATACACTCTGCTAAGCTTAATTGTCTCCTCTCCACTTTAACCCACTGAGCCCCAGTGACGACACGTTGTCGTCGGCAATGTATGTAACGCTAAACCCCAGCGACGACAACGTTGTGTCAGCCACTAAAACCACTATTATTCGGCTCGTATGGTAGAAAATGCCTTGAGAATGGTATGGGATAATTATACCGTAGAGTGTTGCCAAACAGGGACGGTACGCAGGAACCGGCCAGCCAGGCCGCATGGGTGGTGGTGGTGGGATTAATGGCGCCACTTTACCCACTTCTTTCACCGCGACTTTGGACCTTATTTACTCCAGTCGTATGGGAGCTATAGTCTTGAAATTTGTGTGAGACACTCATTAGAATATACGCATGACAATGCTATACTGAGCTGTTCCCCAAGTGCTGCCGGGCGGGAGGTCATGCGGTGGAGGTGATGAAAAGCACTGTACCCACTTATCTCCCAACGACTTTCGACCTCATTTACTCTTGTCCTATGGTAGCTATAGGCTTGAAATTTGTGTGAGACACACCTTAGGATGTACGCATTACTTGACCATGCTCAGCTATTCACCAAGTCCTGCCAGGCGGTTGGTGGTGGGCAGATTAGTGGCGCACTTTACCCACTGATTTCACCGCAACTTTGGACCTTATTTACTCTTGTCCTATGGTAGCTATAGGCTTGATATTTGTATGGGATATTTCTTAGGCAATATTTGTATGGCAACACCCAAATCTAGGTTTGTTGGGACAAGGGACGTGCGTGACAAAGGAAAGTCAGTTTACCCATACATCTCGCGAGTGCAACACCATGTCGGATTTACCACGCCGTTACCCACGCAGAGGAATATCCCTGGCCGATGCCATGGCCATACTTGACGAGAGTGATGTGCCTGATAGTGACACTGGATCATCAAATGACGATTCAGAGGACGAATATAGTCCCACTTTGGCCGAGATAGATGACATGCATGAGCAGGAACCCTATCTCCCCATCTCTGAACGGTATGCCATGTTACAAGAAAGGGAGGAGAGTAGCTACCATTCCCCCGCTCCCTGTGACATAGTGGAGTCCCCAGCAAGTGGGGAAGAGCAAGATGAGGATGAGGAAGATGACCCAGACCCCATGGCCTTACTCAACATTCCACCTTCTCATCGTAGGGCTGAGAAGAGAAGAGGTGAGGAGGAGGAGGATGAGGTAGGTCAAGCTCCAACACCACACGTGCCTCACCATGGTGCTCCCCCGCCGCGTTTGCCTTCCCCACCATCCCGCATTCCCTCTCCACTAGAAGCGCCAACCCCTAACACTTTTTATGGGTTGCACAGGGGTGCAGCCATCTTAGCAGCGCAGCCATTTACTTCTTCTTCAGAAGCAACAGATGAGGATATGCCTGCCCTAGAATCATCTCCACCACAACACCCACGCCGCCCCGCACGCCGCCTGTTTCCCTCATCACCCCAGATTGACTCGCCCCCACCATCACCTCCCGGACCACTACCATACTCACCTGTACCTTCTCCTCAGCCTGGGACCTCCCACAGACATGACACTCAGACACCATCACCGCCTGCATCGTCACAACGCCCTGATCATGCGCAACGCCCTGATCGTGCTCAACGCCCTATCAACATACGTGGGCGTGCCCGTGGTCCTGTGCGTGGGCGTGGCCGAAGGGCTTCTAAGGTGACCCTAATACGCCCCACCCCTGGCGGTGCGAGAGCAAGGGCTGGTTCGGCTTGACCAAGGCCGAGGTTGAGGGCAGGGGCAAGAGGCACGGCAAGAGGCAGAGCAGGGCCCTCCAGCCGCCCTGATGGTGACTCCTCTCCTGACGACTCTGGCGACGAAGGTGCCGCTCAACCCGACATGTGGGATTGGGTTGATGGAGACAACTTTGTGCCCACCGACTACAACTTTGTGGGCGCTGGGAATGCCGGCCCTACGCTCCCAAACCAGGGGCGGCAGACCACGAGACTTGAAATCTTCAGGCAGTTCTTCACTACAAATCTCGTGGCTCTAATTGTTGACCAGACCAACTGGTACAATTAGTATTTCATGGCTGGGAAGGAGCAGAGGAAGTACTCTGCAAGGCTGTCATGGTCCTCCCTAGATGTCCCAGAGTTTTACACATTCTTGGCCATTGACATCCTGATGGGGGTCACAAGGAAATCCTCCATAAAAAAGTACTGGTCCTGGGATCCCCTCGTCCTAACCCCTATTTTTGGCCAAATAATGAGCAGAAATACGTTCACAGCCATAATGGGGAACCTACATTTCATTGATAGCCTGGCAGCCCACACCAGAAATCAGGATCAACCCAGAGCTATGAAGGACCCCATGGAGAGGATAAGACCCATCTTCGAGTACCTTTGACATTTTGGCTCGAACGTCCCTTGATTTTGGCCCTGTCTCTCTTTCAACTATGGGGGAGGTACTCGCTATAGGCAGTTATGCCTTTTGCCTCCCTCAATCACATAGAAAAAAAAAAAAAAAAAAAAAAAAAAAAAATTAAGGTGACGCTTGCTGCCGCCTTCAAACCCCTTCAGAAGCTCATTATTGATGAGAGTTTGCTGCTGTGGAGGGGGAATATTGGCATCCGGCAGTACATGCCCAGCAAACGACATCGATATGGCCTGAAAGACCTTCGTGATGTGTGACTGTCAAACCGGTTACATCCAGGACCTAATTCTGTATATGGGCAAGAAAATAGAATTGGTGGAAATGAGGACATACGGAATTTCTGGGGCCATCGTCATCACCATGGTGCAGGGCTACTTGGACAGGGGCCACATTCTGTACCTGGACAACTGGTACACCAGCCCCTCCCTTGCCAAGTTCCTGCATAGCCGCACTACAGGAGTCTGTGGCACCGTCAGGAGGAATCAGATCTTCATGCCCGAATTACCACCCAGGCGGGAAAAGGGCTCCATCATCCACAAGCAGGCTAACAATGTCCTTATGTTGTACTGGATGGATAACCGGGATGTGAACGTCCTCACAACAGTCCACCGTCCCATCTTCCAAGACAGCAGACGTCGTGACAGAGCAACTGGCGAAATTATCAAGAAACCTTTGGCCATCTGTGATTATAACATCAACATGCGGCTGGTGGACAAATCAGATGCTGTCATCTCGTCATGTGAGTGTGCGAGGAAAAAGATGTGGTGGTATAAGAAGTTATTCTTCCACCTCCTCGATATCACCCTCTATAACAGCCACATCATCCACAAAACAATCACCGGCAAGCAGGAAACGATGGAGAACTTCTGCATCGAGTTGTCCAGGGAGATGTTGAGGGAATACATGACTGCCCCCTACTTCCTGCAACACCCCGCCCATCGACGGCCAGCAGCAGAAGGGATTGCCAGGCTGACATAACGCCACTTCCCTGAATATATGCCACCCACAGAATACAAAGACAAACCCCGAAGAAGGTGTCATGTGTGCCGCAACACGACACAGAGATCAGATAGCAGGTGGATGTGCAGAGAATGTAATGTTGGACTGTGTCTCCCGGACTGCTTCAGGGAGTATCACACCCTTGAGCATTTCTAAATGAGTGCACTCAAAGACTGCGATGAAAGACGCTATGAAGTGTGTGTGTATATAAACCTAGTGTAAATAATAAATATATACAAAGTGCCGAACACAATATGTAAGTGAGATTGACACTCAAATATATGTAAAACAGTGACGGACACCAATAAGTGTAAATATATACTATTTCTAAGTCAAACGTGCGTAAAACAATGTGTGAAACTCATATTTTATAACTATAAAACATATGATAAAGTAATAAACTGAATAAAGAAGGGAAGTGACATGAAAACCGAATAAAGCGGGGGAGTAAGAGAGAAAGGCAATAAAAGGGAAAGTGTTGGGGGCGTGTGTCAGTCAGCTGGGTGTGTGTACGCGCGTGCGTTCTGTTATTGTTCGAGACCATAATGGCCGCCAGTCTCCATGGCAATGGGGACGCTCACCGGTCTTGCCACTCGTGAGCACTTATCAAACTTACTTATATCTAAACACTTATCGCACTATTACTTCACTTATGGTGACATTATGTGATACATGTTGGAAGTATATGAACTATGAAGGCACACATGATGCTCGGGTGGAGTAAATAACCGTCACTCGAAAACTGGATGCATCGTACATCTGCCATGCTGCCGCGCTCAACTGTGGCTGGCCGGGCGGAAAGTTTGAAGGCCGCCCGGCCTCAGCTGATGTATGAGGCTGCCCCCTCCCCCCCCCCAAATGACCGAGGTGAGTTTTTTTTCTTCATTTCTCACCTTTTTCTGCCATTTTAGAAAAAAACAACAATTTGGTCAAATCGGCCGGTCCCTCGATGTAAATTTATTTATAATTAGCTGGTGCTCAGTGGGTTAAGTTCAGTATTCTTATTGGAGCTCAATACTTCCACTAGCCCAGTGGTTCTTAGGTGCGAATGCTTCCTAGGGGGTGCGAGGATACCCTGGGGGAAATTTACAAAAATTCTGGAAATCAAGAATTCATTGTGTTAATTGGCATTAGGGATAATGCTAATTAAGCCTTATAGCTGTAAAGTAAACCAATTATTATTTAATATATATAACATTTTTTTTTATTTATTATTTGTATTTTATGTAGTTATAATTTTTTTTTTAACGAATAACAATACGGAAGCTAACATGATTTTGACAGGTATGCTTCAGAACACAGTTACTCAGAAAACATTGATCACAACGTGTCTAGTACGTGTCACTCACTTCTTCAGTCATCAGCCGAGGTAGACCTAAGAAGGTATGTATGTGTACTGCCTCGTGCTGTATATTTAGTAGTAATACGCTTTTTCATAATTAGAATGCCATGCTATAATAAAAATCAAACATGTAAAAGTTTACATGCACAATATCACACCACATTATTTCCCCATCAAAATCACATCATATTGTGTATCACAGGGGGGAGTTCGTAGGCACCAATCGAACATGACAGTACACCCGGAGAGGCTTGGCATTTGATAAGGAGTTGCTGGAACTCCTGTTTCATTTGCCTGGCCTTTCTTGTTGATGTCCTTTTTGCCCCACATACAGAGAGTGATACCAGGGGGAGATTGTAGGTACCAATCGAACTGTTCACTTACCCATGGGGGGCCTTTCGGCTAGTCACGCCGCTAGTGACAAGGGAGATCTTTGTACCTCAACTACATGAGAGTATCCAGCCATCTCTCACAAACAGTTTCTTCTACTATTCGAGGAGGTTTAGTGGCGGGGTGTCGTTGGTGCCGTCGTGCCCGGGATCTGGTCGGGGCTGCCATTTTGTGTCTGTGGCGCCTGGTTGCGTGGGGGAGGTGGGGGGTTTACTTTTGCGGGACCCTTTCGCTTCTCCTGTGCGGCTGGGCATTCTGGGCGCAGAGTGGCGGCTCCGGCTGGGTCTTGGGCGCGGGTGGCGCTTGCGGCGCTCTGTTGCTGACCTCCTCATTTATACACATTACAAGCACTATACATACCACAACTTCTACACTTTTTTTTATTTTAAATAGATCTGGGGGAGACACTTAGTTACAGGCAAACTTGCCTTTTGTCTCCCCCTTTCCATATAGAAAAAAAAAAAAATAGTTCTCGAAAACGCTTTCTCTCTCTATCTTCAACACTAGACATGCACACTATACTTTTCTTTTGTAGGCCTACACCAGTATTTAAATAAAAAACAAAACAAATTAGGAGACACTCATTACAGGCAGCTTTGCCTTTTGTCTCCCTCTTGCACATAAAAAACAAAAAATAACAACAAAATTCTTGTTTTCCAGGTTTATCTTCAGTATGTCCAAAAAACGAAGGTGGAATGATGACTATGTTCAGTATGGCTTCACGTGTGTTACTGAGAAGGATGGTACACAACGTCCACAGTGTATCCTATGCAGCACCATGTTCTCCAACGCAAATTTGAAGCCATCAAAGCTCGATGAACATTTTAAGAACAGACATGGTGGCAAGGATGCAGGGAATGACATTGCAACATTACGAGTCAAAAGAGCTAGGTTTGATCGTGCCGGCACTTTGCTGACACACGGATTTTCACCAACAGCGAAACCTTTACTACATGCTTCTTATCAAGTTGCATACCTGGAAGCCCCATACAATTGCCGAGGAATTGATCAAGCCGTGTGCCCTTGAAATGGCAAAGACTGTTCTCGGTCAGGAAGCTGCGAGGAAACTGCAACAAGTGTCTTTATCAAATGATGTAATCCGTAACCGAATCGTCGACATGAGTGATGATATCCTGGAGCAAGTTGTTGTTGACATCAAGGCCAGTCCAGTAAAGATTAGCCTACAAGTGGATGAGTCAACAGATGTGTCAAATTGTTGTCAGCTATTGGTAGTAGTCCGGTACGTGAAGAACAATAAAGTGGAAGAAAGTTTTCTCTTCTGTCACTCACTGAAGACAACATCGAAAGCCATAGATGTGTTCAGTATGATAAAAGAATTCTTCACAAGATACCAACTTCACCTTGACAGGATTGGTTCGATATGTGAAAAGAAATTCCTGACCTGAAGATTACCCACTGCTTTCTTCATCAGCAGGCTCTTGCAGCAAAAACATTGCCCCCAGACCTGAAAAAGACTTTGGAGATTTGTGTGAAGATTGTGAATATGATTCGTGGTCGTGCTCTGAATCATCGACTGTTTCAGTCATTTTGTGAGGAAGTGGGTCAGGAACACACTGTGCTGTTGTACCATACCGAAGTGAGGTGGCTGCCACGTGGGCGTGTGCTATCTCGTATGTTTGAATTGCGAGAAGAAATTCAGCAGTTTCTCCACGGACTGGGACAAGTTGATGATCCTGAATTTGTTCAAATGCTTGCCTATTTGGCTGATGTGTTCACAGCATTCAATGAGCTCAATCGCTCATGCAAGGAAGAGGGATGAACATTTTGATTGCAAGTGAGAAGTTGGCTACATTCAAAGACAAAATTGTTTTGTGGACCCTCCTACATCCAGATTTTGTTTCAAAAGTTGCAACCCTGTGACGACTGGAAGCAGAATATGGAAGATGTTGATGATGATAGCAACATCAAGGAAGATCTCATCGAACTGAGAAACAATCGTGGAATCCAAATGGAGTTTGCCGATGGTCACTTGGAGCACTGGCAAAGAAGGCTCTCACTGTGTTTTCCTGTCTGCTTCACATCAAAACCAAGAGCAGAAATCGGCTGGATCCTCAACACGACATGCGAGTGGCACTCAGCACCTTTTTGTTTTTTTTTGCTAGTATGAAAGTAATCTTGATTTTTGTAATCCTGCAATGCATTATTTTGTTGTCAGTTATGTAAATAAAGAATTAAATACATGATGGTTTTGTTAAAAAGGTTAAGAACCACTGCACTAGCCCCTCTATTGCCTATCTCCGATGGCCTATGTTTCGTGTATCTCCATGTTTTACTTGTGTCCACCTCCCCCCACCTCTCTCTCTCTCTCTCTCTCTCTCTCTCTCTCTCTCTCTCTCACTCCAAAAATATCCTGTAACTCAGAAGACATGTGCATTCTTAACAAGACCTTTCCCTTTCTATACCCTCTATATTCCCTTACATGCTCCCCTCTGGGCCTGTTTTCCCCTCACTTTACAAATATACAAATAGTATTCCTGACGCTTCTTGCTCCTTATGCATAAGGACAGTCCTTTCTCTGGACCCTTGTAAATGTGAGGCATAGGATTTCATATATACTGCATATATATATATATATATATATATATATATATATATATATATGTGTGTGTGAGTGTATATTGTGTTCATCTTCATGTTTATTGCAGCATTAAGTTAGTATAATATCAATTTAAATAAATATTGGTGTATAAAACTATTTTTAGTATCAATTTTGACTTTTAACCCTTGTCTAGCGGGACCGGACTTAATTCGGTCTAGAGAAGAAAGGACTATTTGGCGGGGACCGACTTAAGGCGGTGTGCAATTCTGAGCAATATTTGGCTCTGAGAGAGAGACGAGCGGTGGGAGGAGCGTAGGTCGGCTCTGACCGTTCGGCACGGCTCCCGCGCCACCACTGGGCCATATTCCACACACAACCACACTCACTGCCTCGCTACACAGGGAATTATGTAAGGAAATTACCGTATTTCAGCAATTTTTCCTTCGTCTTGCATGATCGTTACAAGAGAACGCGTGGTCGTAGAAGGATGGTTCTGGTGTCATTGGAAAGCTCAATTATCGCCCTTTCAGGGATACATAATTGTATTACGCTCTGGCTCTTGTTTATGCATGAAAAAGAGCATGGAAACAAGATTGTTTAGGGTAAAACCACCCGCTTGGCGGGTAGTAGAAGTTAGTGACAGGCCCGCTCGTATGGCGTTAAGACACTATGGAGATTGATTCGCAAAAATGAAACTTGAAATAAATAAGTACACTGATGATCAATATAAGAGACTACTAAAAACTGAATGCCAATTCGTATTTATTTGCATCTGGAATAGCATGATACAAATACATACAGCAATAATACACTATAGTACACAAGCAACATAATGGTATAAATGAGTCGTGAAGTATGTCTGGAGCATACACATGGTCTGTAGCTACGCTTGATAAATTTTACTCATAAGATGGCGAGCCTAAATTATGGAAAGTATTCAACACGTTGGGCTATTAGATTCTATATACGCTTATGGTTATTTAGAGAATAATAACTCGGAAAGATTACTACTAAGCAAAATGGTAATTTGCGAATTAGATCAATTTACTACTATATTATGGATCGCACCATTTGGATATTTACAAACTTTATATACATTTCTCGCTCTTTAACGTTTTCTCTCTCGTCTCGACTTTGGCTATATACTCTGTTCTAACACGGTCTGTCCTCATAGACAGTTTTCATTCTCAGGAATAATGATCATGTTTGGTATAAATATATGTTTCACATGTGTTGGAATGGTAAAACTAGCTACTAACTATGAACGACGTCGGCACAATCGTGGTACGTATAGTATATAATATAATTAGGCAAGGATAGGGGATGTGTTATGTTTCATGAAGGGTTTTATGCTTTAACAAAATAGGGACTCTGCGAAAAAGAGAAAAATGTATAGTTACTCAAATAATATACGTTTATGGTGTAGAGGGCGGAGAAACATAACTTCTGCTATATTGGCGAGCTGGGGTAGTTTCACGTGCAGGCGTCTCTCTGCGTGCAGGAAGCAGGTATCTGTTTTCTTCTCTGTCCTGGGACTCAAAGGGGAAAGATAGTGGACTGCAATCTCAAGGAAGTATCGAACCACTCTGATCAGGAGGTGATTCTCAGGAATGATAGATTACACTGATTATTTTGCATGTCACTAATCTAGCATTGAGCATAGAATTACCTGCAGTAACAAACTTAGGAGGAGACCTAGTACAGAACTTCGGCTGGGATCCAGTCGAGTGACCTGGACAGCTAGCTTCTTGGCTAGCCTGGGAGAAGCGTCTTCTCTCACTTTTTCTGCTATAGTCACAACTCTTCCTGGTAGGTTGGGATCTTCTTCTCTTAGGACAGCAAAGGCAGTGATGGTTTCCCTTTCTCTCTGATGGTCCTGATGAGAGAGCACCTAGGTGTGAATAGGGGGTCTGACCAGAATCCTCCTAGTCAGAATGGTCCCTAGCTAAGGCTCTTGGGTGGTTTATATGTCCCTTCACGGTCTCGCTTCTGGTGCTATTATTAGTGGTGGCTTTGGCTCTTATCATCGTTATAGGGTTTGCTTCTACTGCTGCTACTTTAGAACTGGGCATAACATAAAACCATGATTTTGTTGCATTAGATGATGAGAAAGAAAATGGAATGTATGTCTCTATGCCCAAGATGATTACCTCGGTAATGCGTTCAGCTCACTTCGAGGGTCCCCGGCCACGGATGCGAAAAAAATTCCAAGTGAAATGAAAGAAGTTATGTTAAAGTGCTTTCCAATCGGCAGTGCCAAACTGCCACAAGTGCCGCTACCTGGGTGGGTCAGATGGCCACACTTGATATTTACATAGGTTTACATAGATGCACTGGCCACACAGATCTTACAATCCCTGCGACGTGGCCAGGACGTAATCCTAGTAGAGATAGCAACCCTAAGAGAAAGTGGATGGAAAGGATTGCAAAGATGAAAGCTCTCTCCCCACCCTCCGGTAATTTGCCGTACATGAAAACAGTTAGAAGTTAATAACTTTGCAAGGCTTGAAAATCGCCTGAAGGAATGTATAGTATAGTTAGAAATGGAAAAGTGTTGGCATGCACACCTTCACTATTTCTAACAATTTTGATGCTCTCTTCAACTAAAAACGTGTTCATTTCTGCCAGGTTCTCTTGTCAGTGATCAGTTTCTACTGCAGACCAACTTCTCTGTGATATGAGTCTATCCTTTTTTTAAATGTGTATATTGAGTCGCTGTCTATAACTTCATTATAATACTGTGGGTGAAGAAATTTTTAGTTGTGTCTAGGTTCTCTTTCATGCCTGTTAGTTTTAATTTGTTTCCTCGTGTGAAACCTTCTTTGGCTATCTTAAATAGATTTTTAGAATGTACGTTACTACAGCCCGAGATTCGGCTGTTTCATTTATTTGCTGTGTCTCACACAGCAAAAACAGCTAATATTACCCCTATTTTACCATGTTGGGCCCAAATTTGGCAAATGAGTACTACATGGCAAATGTAAAGTACTACATATCGGATACCAAAATGAGAAAGCCAACTATTCGATGAATGGCACTCAGCTTAAGAATGTAAACATAGAAACCGATCTGGGAGTAACAATATCGAGTAACCTAAAACCGAGTCAACAATGTTCAGAAGTTGTTAAGAAGGCAAACAAAATAATTGGCTTTATAGGCAGGTCATTTGAGCATAAATCCAAAGACATTATCCTAACCCTTTACAATTCCTTAGTTCGCCCTCTTCTGGAATACTGCGTTCAATCCTGATTTTTTTTTTCTATGTGAGTGAGGGAGGCAAAAGGCAGAACTGCCTATAGCGAGGGCCTCCCCCATAGTTGAAAGAGTGACAGGGCCAAAATCAAGGGACGTTCGAGCCAAAATGCCTGGATACACAGAGTTTGAAGCAATTTAAGTCATAGGAAGAGGGAAAGACTGATTCTGGGAGAGAGTTCCAGAGCTCAGTTGTTGAATAGAAGAAAGTTTGAGAGTAACGTTTCACTCTTGGGTTAGAGAGTTGCACTGAGTAGGGGTGGGATTATGATGCAAGACGGGCACCACGTGCCCTACGTAAAGGAGGTGGTATACACTGGGCAAGCTCTGAGGAACACTGATTATTATAGTAGCGATAGAATAGCGAGAGAGATGCAACATTGCGGCGGAGAGAGAGAGATTGCAGAGAGTTGGTGAGTGGACGGGAGTTAATGATACGAAAGGCCTTCCTTTCAACTTTGTCTAGGAGAGCGGTGTGAGAGGAACTTCCCCACACGTGAACAATACTCAATACAAGGACGCACTATGCCCCTGTACAGAGCAAGAAGCTGTGCAGAGGTAAAGAACCCCCTAAGGCGGTTGAGCACACCCAGCTTCTGGGAGGCTGCCTTAGCAAGACTGGTAATATGGTCCTTCCAACTGAGAGCAGAAGAAAAAGAGACACCAAGAATATTGAGAGAAGATGAAAGAAGATGAAGGGATCTGCCTTGCTTAGGTCAATCGGCTTTCTGCAGACTCCCATTTTCTTATGTTCTTAAGATTGATTTTTGTATTGTTGAAGAATAAGGGATAGTCCGCTGGGAGTTCCTGACGGGTAGATAGATGGAGAAATTGGGTTTTGGAAGCATTAACCCTTATTTAGCGGCGAGCAACATAAGTCGAGTTAAATAAAGCTGGACTATGTGGCGGCGCTCGACATAGGTCGAGTGGCAATTTCAGCACGTAATGTGGCTGAGAGAGAGAGACAAGTGGTGGCAGGAGACTAGCGAGCGTATGACTGCTCCAGACCACCGCGGTGAACCTACTGACACAAATCTCAGCTCCCTCCTCCTCCCTCTCTCACTCGCTACATACTCAATTATGTACTGAAAGTACCGAATTACCTGCTTTTTGCACTCGCGTTGCACGGTTATTGCAAGAAAACTATCCATCATACAAGGATCGTTATGGTGTCATTCGAAAGCTCTGTTTATGCCCTTTCAGGGATAGGTACTTGTTTTACGTTCTGGGTCTTATTTAGGCATGAAAATGATCACGTAAACAGCCCTATTTTGGCTAAAAACACCCCGCTGTGCGGTACACATAAATAAACCGCATAGGCCGCTCGTAAGGTGTTAAAGGTAACAAGGTTTTCTCTGCCCCAATTGGAAATAGTAGTTTGATCAGAATTTAAGTGTTCTATGGCTTTATTCGGTTTGTCGTTGAGGAATTGCTGGCTTGGGCGTTCTGAAAAACTAATGGAGTAGTGTAAGGTTGAGTCATCTGCGTATGAATGGATGGGAATTGAGGTACAGTTGAGATCATTTATGAAAATTAGAAAGAGAATAGGAGATAGGATAGAGCCCTGAGGAACACCGGAGTTTATAGGGTGAGGAAGTGAGCGGTGACCGTCCACAACCGCAGCTATGGAACGGCCGGAAAAGAAATTAGAGTCAAAGGCACAGATGGAGGGATAGAAACCGAAGGAGGTTAGTTTAGAAATTAAAGAATTGTGCCAGACTCTATCGAAGGCTTTCGATATGTCTAGTGCAATAGAAAAAGTCTCGCCGAAATCCCGAAAGGAGGATGACCAAGAGTTATTAAGATAAGAAAGAAGATCACCAGTAGATCGACCCTTAACACCTTACGAGCGGCCTATGCGGTTTATTTATATGTACCGCCCAGCGGGGTGTTTTTAGCCAAAATAGGGCTGTTTACGTGATCATTTTCATGCCTAAATAAGACCCAGAACGTAAAACAAGTACCTATCCCTGAAAGGGCATAAACAGAGCTTTCGAATGACACCATAACGATCCTTTTATGATGGCTAGTTTTCTTGCAATAACCGTGCAACGCGAGTGCAAAAAGCATGTAATTAGCCACTTTCCCGATACAATTCCTTATATAGCGAGTGAGAGAGGGAGGAGGGAGCTGGGATTCGTGTCAGTATGTTCGCCGCGGTGGTCTGGAGCAGTCATACGCTCGCTACTCTCCTGCCACCACTTGTCTCTCTCTCTCAGCAACATTACGTGCTGAAATTGCCACTCGACCTATGTCGAGCGCTGCCACATAGTCCAGCTTTATTAAATACGACTTATGTGGTGAGCCGCTAATTAAGGGTTAAGGAAGCCATACTGGCGATCTGAGAGCAGATTATGAGAAGTGAAATGCTTAAGAAATTTGGAAGCAAGAATAGTTTCAAAAACTTTAGAAATACAAGAGATGAGAGCAATTGGACGATGGTTGGAGGGTTGAGATCGGTCACCCTTCTTTGGGACAGGTTGATTGAGAGCAAACTTCCAGTATGAAGGGAAGACGTTAGAGGATAGACAGAGACGAAAGCATTTGCCCTTATTACCAAAAAGATATAGGCAAGCTAGAACGAGTTCAACGTAGAGTTACCAAACTGATACCTAGCCTAAAGAACAAACCATACGAGGAGCGTCTTAGAGAATTAAATCTATTTCCTTTAACCCAGCGCAGATTAAGAGGCGACTTCATTCAAGTATTCAAAATCATCAAAGGCATCGACAATATGAACTGTAGTAAGTACTTCACTATCGACCAATCTAATTACACGTGAGGAAACGGTTGCAAAATTGTAGGTAAATCATTTAACTCACACAAATTTAAGAATTTCTTCTTGTATCGAGTTGTCAACTTGTGGAATGAGCTTCCCCGAGACGTTATAGACTGCAGCACCGTTGATTCATTTACACTTCGCCTAGACAAATATCTCGCATCAAACCCGCGACTGACTTAGTTTGTAAATGAATAACTTTATTTTATCCCCCCCTCACTTACTAGCCCATCTGTCCCCTACTAACTTCCTAATCCTGCCATGGACATTAGTTCCAGGGCAGTAGTTCCCTTTCCAATGTTCCCTTACCCACTCTAAACCACTGTTTGGACACTTGATCCTCAGTGTTTTGGAGGACAAGCAGCCTAGAAGGGTCACTATACCTGTTATTGCTTGATTTCCTTTGTACTCCTTTGTACCACCATCGCTGTTTGCCGTGCGCCTCTTCTAAACTCCCGGACTGGTGGCTGGCAGCTGGGTAGGTGAGTGTGGCCGATGTACGATGCCTCTAATTTTTGAGTGAGACTCATTTACACCACCCGAGCATCATGTGTGCCTCCACAATGCATAACATAACAAGAACTATCACTGAAAGTCATTGTGAGCGTAGGTACAGAGTTATACGTGCGTAAAGTCCAGTATTATAAGTGCCATAACAAATCACACGTATGAACTCACGCTCAGTCTGCCACCACCGCACGACTCTCACAATCTCTGTGGCTACATGTGTGCCTCCACAATGAGTAAAATAGAAAGAACTATGACTGAAAGTCATTGTGAGTGTTGCTAGAGTGTTATGAAGTGCATAAAGTCCAGTGTTTTCAGTACCAGTATCTGTAAAGCCTTGAGCGCTTCCTGGTTTCCATTGTGACGGGCGGTCATCATGCCTCTCTTACCATAACAAAACAAACACACAAATGCATGCTCAGCCTGGCACCACGACTCTTGGTTAGGCTCGTGGGCTAGGCTACTTTCTCTTTCACTCTTCCAATGTTACCACATATTATTTTGGTTACGATTATCGTATTGCATGTGTCACTGTCACTTATATTATGTGATAATTTATAGGCAGCTTATAAGTGTTCATGGGTGTGGTAGTCCCTGAAACACTGTGGCAAACACAGTGTCACATCACAGGGGGGGGTGGTGTAGGTATACTAAAGAGTCTATGAGACACCGGCCGCGGTGCCGAGACGCCATGAGCAACAATTTGGAGCAATTTTTTGGAACAATGGGTGTTTTCTTCCAGTTCCTCTATCTCCTCCAGTGTTGATTGGTAATCCTCTTCAGTCTTCATCACATGATTCGGTATCACTATCACCGTAATAAAACTAAAAAAAATATCGCCTCCTCATCACTCACTTCATGGTGTGAGGTGTGAGGTGAGACCTTGGGTGGTCTGACATGTTGTTTCACTCACGAGGGAAAATTGTGAACTGAAGCGGCACCCCTGAAATATTCCCATGCCCACCCGGCTGTACTTGGGGAACTACCAAGTACTGCTTTTGTTCCGCAGTATCCTGAAGTAGTTGCCATACAAATATCAACCCTTTACAAGCCCTATAACAGGGGAAAATTAGGGTGAGAATAGCCGTCAATACGGTATCAATGCTGGGTCTGAGTGTTACTAGCATAACCGTCGGGATACGTTCGACCATGGGGCTGGAGGGGCTAACACGAGAAGGTCTTGGCTTCAATTCTGACGAAAATTGTCATATGTATGATATAGGTCATTATTACTTCTCCTTTTGCGCCTATTTTACTTATAATATTAACATATAAACATTGAAGAACAATAAAAGAAGTGGTACCAGCAATTGGCTGGTGAAAAACGTATAATTTAGCCCCACGGTCGTAGTCTGAGGCGGACCGGCGAGTCTTACATCCTCCCTCTCCACCTTCTCGTATGCTACTTAGAGACATGGGGAGGTCTGAGACTGACTATGGGGTCGAAGAAAGACTCCCCCTACTCTCCCAGCCGTCCATGCGCTAAAATACTCGATAACTATCGGGAGTAATAGGGAAAATACCCGATAATTGATGAGAGGGGAAGAGGAGGGAGGGAGGGGGGACACATGTGAAGGAGTGATAAGAGGTACTGGAGGGGAATTATCTCACCCAATCACATATTGTATTGATTTGAGTGCCAGTTGGGTGTTTTGAAAGTTTTTTTTTTTATGCATTGGCTCTCGAGAGGACGCTCACCGTCCACCAGTAAAACCTCTCAAGAGGATGCTTGCCATTCTTGGGTTAACAATGGATACTAATTCTCACAATGCATTCGTTATAGATACAGTATACAGTATATATATTAGAATAGGCCTGCCCTTTTAGTATATACCGGTATGTATTGAAAGCAATAAGGTTATCGCCATTTTTGTTATGTTGTTGTGTACCAATTGCTAGTGTGGCCGAATGTACATGGATAAGTACAGTGGCCGAGACTTGTACTGGGGACAATTATAGTTTTCCCCATTTGTATGGAGGAGACAAAAGGCAGACTGCCTGTAACAAGCATCTCCCACAGAGCCAAAATAATAACAGAGTGTCAAATTCAAGGGACATTCATACAGTACATACATACATAACATTTTAAGACCGAGTGCTCCACACATACGTGCACTTTCAGTCTCTTGTCCTAATGGCGGCGTTCCAGGCAACCCTGTTAAGGGCTGCTTCACTTGTCAAGTTTTTGGATTCGAGATCGGCATGTATAGTCCGATCCCAGGTCTTCCACGGTCCACTTCTTGGTGCAGCTCCCTCCACAATCACAGACCGGCATCTTTTCACCCAATTTTGTTCATCCATTCTCTCCACATGTCCATAACATCCCAGTCTACTTGTACGCATTTCCTCGCTAATACTCTTTATACCTAAACGTCTCCTCAGCTCATCATTTGTTATTCTCTCCTGCAGCCTGGCCCCACACATCCATCTCACTATTCTCACCTCTTTACGTTCCATTCTGTTGACATACTTTACTTTAACGGCTCATGTTTCTGAGGCATACGTCACTGCACTTCTAACACATTAGGCATACAACTTTCCCTTCAGGGGGAGAGGCATTCTTTTCATGGTCAGCATTGGCAGCAGTTCTATGAAATTCCCCCAGCCACATCTAATTCTAGCGACAGTGGCAGTCTCTGCCCCACCACCGGCAGAGATGGTATCTCCTAGGTCACAAAACTTAATTGTCCACCAGCTCCAATGACTCATTTCAAAAATTCACAGCCACAGGATCATCATTTAACACAAGCTCAACTTTGCACACTACGCACTCAAATTTCTCGATTTCTAATTTATCCTTCGGCAGGGGTCTTTTTATTCTACTACAGCGCTTACTCCTATGGTGCACCCAACATCGACAGATGCTACATCGAATCAAGTTAGCGCCCACACCCCACGTTTGACTCAAAATGTCTGAAACATGAAATGTAAAGCATTCTACATCATAGGATGCAGGAATGATTGATGGTGGGAAAGAGTTCCAAAGTTCACTAGTTGAGTAGAAGAATGCCTGACAAAATTTGCTAATTCTTGGATTGGTGAGTTGGACAGAGTAGGAGTGGGACTGTGTTGAAATGCTGGTACCTTGCACTCGATGCAAGGGAGGGGGTATTCACTGAGAGAGCTCTGAATAACACTGATGGTTGTAATCGCGGTAGTAGAGTGAAAGAGATGCAACATTGTGGCGTGTAGAACGAGATTGTAGGAAACTAGTAAGAGGAAGTGAGATGATGCGGCAAAATGCTTTTCACTCTACTCTTTCAAGAATTGTCGTATGGGTGGAACCTCCTCACACATGTGAACAATACTTGTAGTATAGGCGTACTATGCCCCTCTACAGAGCAAGATGCTGTGCTTGGTTGAAGAACTCACAGAGAAGGTTGAACACCCCTACAACAATTATCACCTATTTTTCCTCTTATTCCCCCCTTTATCAGGTAATTTCCGGTGCCAATTTCCCGCCCTCGGTCTCAAGGTCACAGGGGAGGCAGTTAGAGATCCTAGCAACAGAGAGACTTCACTTGCAAGACGTCGGTATCGATCGGGATGTAAGAGAGAGAGGATATACGTCACCCCGGCTCCCCCCTCCTGATACGATCGGTGGCAATAATACGTCTTTTTCACCCCTCAAATACTATGTTTTGTTACTGTTACATGTTATTATCTTCATACTAACGTCAAGTATGCGCATATGAATAACTAATAACGATATTTATGTTAAAATGGCGGTTTTCGTCAGGAATGAACCAAAATATCTTCGTCTGGCGGGACGTTTCAAATCCCATAGCTACGCGCTTCCTGGGTTAAGGAAACCATACTGGCGATCAGAAAGTAGATTATGGGATGATAAATGTTGAATTCAAAATAGTTTAAAAAACTTTAGAGACGCCAGAAATGAGAGCAATTGGACGATTGTTAGAAGTTGAGAGCGGTCACACTTATTTAGGACAGGTTGAATGAGAGCAAACTTCCAGCAAGAAGGAAAGACGTTAGAGGAAAGATAGAGACGAAAGAGTTTGCCTTGGCAAGGATTCAGCATGGCAGAACAGTTTTTGAGTACAACAGGAGAAACACCATACGGTCCGTATGCCTTCTTAGTATTAATCAAATGTTGTGTTCTTATAAGTTTCCTATGACACTGTACAATCGTAGGAAGCATCAAATGTCCTTATCTGACACCCATTAATCACCCTAAGGCACTCCCCCCCTTACATCTCCCTCCCTAGGACGGCCCGCCCGCCAGTTTGCAGCTGAGCCTACCAGCTTATCACCACCCCTTGTCAGTACGCGCCAGACACTGAGAGAGAGAGTACACGCTGTTACGTCCTGGGATATATAAACACTGGGCTCTTTCTATTGGACTAGGTATGCGGCAACAAGCAACAACGGAAAACGTTAGATCCAACCCTTATCTATAAACCCAGGCAACAAACCACCCTAAACTGTCAAGAGTCCTGCCTGGACAACGAGGTATCCTATGACTCAGTTACAGGGTGCACGCACTATAGACTGCTGATAGTCAAGCAGGCTATATAAAAGATCACACAATTAAGTTGACTTAAAGCTTCAAGGAAGAGATAGATGACGGAATTAAATTGCAGAAACAATTTAATAACAAACTAGAGGAAAGTACATTTAACGTTACGTTAATTAATACAACTAATCACCCCTGCGTGAAAGAAGGTGAAAGCAAACAGTCCTCAAAACATCGTACAGGTAGACAAGATGCAGGTTTCTAAACTGCATGCGGCTACTGTAGGATCTGATGCTTAGCAAAGAAAGTACGTTACGGATTTAGAGAACTCTTAACTCATAAATACTAGTGATAGGACCTACAGTGTATAATGGCATAGGTATAATTAAATAAAGGCAGCAACTCGCAACATAACCACATACAGGTGTGCTTCTCACTCTTAGTCAGGCAAGCCTGCTCGGACAGAGTCTCTAAGCCACACCCTGACTCACAATGCTCACAAAAACGGTAAACTGTGGCACAATAACAAGCATACAGAGATAATAAACCTCTAGCTGTTAATCTGCCAGGTGGCAGAGGTCTAGCCGGAAGGATATAGGCTTCGGATACCCGGGCTGAGCCACCTGCTCTAGCCTAGGGACGTTCCCAAGTCTGTGCGCCAAATTACTCTAATTGAAAGGGTGCTCTCTTGAGAGACTCAGATCGCAAGTATCCGACTCTCTCCTGGCGACCCTAAAACAAAAGCAAGACGTGCTAGCGCAGTGCTGAGTGGACTAGGCAAGGGCCCTCACACAACACAACACTAGACACACAGGGACACAGACAAGAAAATGCCCCCAGACTCCCACGGGTATCCTAGTAAAGTCGTGCGGGTCCACAGGACTCGCACTAGCAGACTTTACTTAAAGGATCGCAAAAAGCCTCCCCTCCGGTCTAGCCCCTGCTAACCTGACACAAGAACACACTAGCAAGCATGAAACCACCAAATATGAGACAACAAAAAAGCTTCCTAGGTCTCATTAACAATTACATCTCTGCATATGGCCCAAAATCCTATCTAATTATCTGAGAGCTCGTCGTTAATACAATAATAGATATAAGGTCTATCAAGGGGATGGGATAATTAAATAGATTGGTGAAGTAGTGGAAAGAAGGTATACAAAGTAAGAGAGAACGTTTCTAAGTGGGGTTGAGAGGGATAGATATCAAGGGGGTCCGAAGGGTACGACAGTGAGGTGAGCTCTGAGTCTTGAATCTGTCTGGACCCCACCCTAGGCATACAAAATACATCCCAGGCTTGGCAACACTCAACACTGTTGCCTGGTCAAAATCCTCTACCCTGTGCGTGAGTCGAAACTAAGCCTAACGTTGCAATCAAATGCATATGGCAACGCTTCAGGCTCGTCCCAAGCTGGCAAGCGAAGCAACGTCCCAAGCCGGTCTCTCTCTCCCGCCCTCACTAGACTTACATCTTATATATTATAATGAAACAATCAACTATCGAGAATAAAATATACTAAGATGCGTTGGTTAAGAATAAGGGCAGCTACAAGCTGTGAAACAACATAAGAATATCCCAGACATTAGTTACGTTGTCGTAGGATATATACTAAGGAAAAGCCTGCCGGCCGGCTTTTCCTAAACGGCTGGGCAGCCGACGCGCGCGCATGCCCGCACGTGGCTACTATGCAGAAGCGTCACACCTCCCCCAAGATATAAGACCCTTGACTAAGTTCTTCATATCTAACAGAGAGCTTCTCATAGTACCACACACTGTTGCGACACAAGGCACTATATATAAAAAAAATAAAAACTGTTGTGCTCCACCGAGCAAGTTCAACTAACTTGGCGACAATAAGCGAAAACATTCAACTTAGATACTTCTACAACATCTTATACAAAATTCTACACTTTATAAAAAATAAAGAGTTTTTATAAGGTTTTTGCTTTTTTAATTTGTTTTTTTTCCGGCTGAACTACAGTGACAGCCTATTTTCCTCCACACTCAACCCTCAATCCTGTGGCAGTCTAACCGACATCATCCACCCTTGATAGACAATCCGCTATCACGTTGTCAGAACCGGCAATATGGCGTATGTCCAGATTATATACTGAAGCATGAGTGACCACCTGGTCAGCCTCATATTCCGGTTATGAAACTGATTAAAGAATTTCAGAGGGTGATGATCGGTATAAACCACTACGACTGGTCCGAAAGCAGGAACATATACATCGAAGTGCCTGAGCGCCAGCACTATCGCCAGGAGTTCTTTTTCAATTACAGAGTAATTCCTTTGTGCACTATTGAATTTTTTACTGTAAAAACTCACTGGATGTTCGATACCTTCATCATCTGTCTGTAACAAGACAGCCCCAGCCCCTACGCCACTGGCATCAGTCGCCAGCTGAAAAGGTCTGCTGAAGTCCGGGGCCCTGAGTATGGGGTGGGCACATAACAGGTGTTTCACCAAGGAAAACGCCTCTGCACACTCAGGAACCCACCGGAACTTCTTGTCCTTAGATAATAAGTCAGTTAAAGGTGCAAGTACAGTCGAATAGCCTTTGATGAAGCGACGATAATAGCCTATCATACCTAGAAACCGCATGATTTGTTTCTTAGTCGTAGGCTGGGGAAACTGATCGATGGCTTTGATCTTTGTCTGTGGAGGGCACACCTGACCCATCCCCACCTCGAACCCCAGGTACAAAACTGTGGCTTTGACAAAATCGCACTTACCCAGGTTTACCACCAAACCTGCTTCATTCAGTTTATTAAAAAGCTGTCCGATGTGAGCACAGTGACTGTTAAAATCCTCGTCGTATATTATGACATCATCTAGGTACACCGTACAGTTGGGAATGTTGGCTACAATGTCGTTCATTAATTTCTGGAACGTTGCAGGGGCATTTTTCAGCCCGTATGGCATAACATGGCAACGATATGTGGCACCATCCACCACAAACCCACACACCTCTCGCGCTCGCTCAGACAAGGGCACTTGCCAATAGCCCTTAACAAGGTCTATCTTAGTGAGGAACTTGGCTTTTCCTATCTTATCCACACTGTCGTCCACGCGAGGGAGAGGGTAGGCATTTGTGGGGGTTGAACCATTCAACCTGCGGAAATCTATACAAAACCGCACCTTGCCATCTGGTTTGGGCTGCAGTGTGACTGGGGAAGTCCACCTTACTGCACCCTCAGAAATCAGCCCACGTTTCAGCATATAATCCAGCTCTTCCCTAAGTGCTGGTAATTTAATAGGGGGAACACGGTATGGCACTGATTTAAAGGGCGGGTGGTCCCCAACATCGACATCGTGCACCGCTTGAGTAGTGAGGCCAGGATGCTCCGCGAAAACAGCTGGGTTTGAATCAAACAAGTGCTGCACAGCTACACGCTGTTGCTCAGGCAGGTGCAATATCAACTCGTGAGCTTGTCTAGAATTCCCCGCCCACTGATCCGCGGAAACATGACAATCCCAATTATCCTCCCCCGCAGCTTGACTGTCCCTTCCTCCTTCTCCACCACGATCGCTGCAGATCAACACTGGGACAGTGAGAGGCTCGGAGGGGCGCCTCACATACTCTTTCATCAGATTTACATGGCAAAGTTGGTTCTTTTTCTTACGATCAGGAGTAGCTACTAAATAGTCGAGATCAGAAACCTTCCTTACAACCCGATACGGACCAGAATACTTGGCAGACAAGGGGTGTCCCACCAGAGGCAGTAGTATCAGTACCTCCTGATCTACTTCAAACTCCCTCAGCTTCACCTTCTGGTCGTATCTGTCCTTCATCTGAGCTTGTGAACTCTGAAGGTTCCGACCTGCTACCTCCAGGCTCTTTAGCATTCTCTCACGGCTTTCAACAACATACTTTAGAAGCGAGCATGGCTTTGTGATTCCCTCCCAGATCTCCTTGACTATGTGGAGGGGCCCCCTGACCCTGTGTCCAAAAAACCAACTCGTTCGGGCTAAATCCCAAGCTCTCCCCAGGTACTTCTCTCGCAGCAAATAAAACATATGGGAGACCTAGATCCCAGTCCTTCCCATTGTCCATGCAATAACACCGCAACATACTCTTGAGAGTCGAGTGCCACCTTTCCAAAACTCCCTGACTCTCGGGATGGTAGGCAGATGACACCACAGACACTATCCCATGTTGCTGCATGGTCTGCTTAAACAGAGCAGAAGTAAAATTGGATCCCTGATCAGACTGGATATCCTGAGGGTAGCCACAACGAGAGAAATTGACAAGTAGGTTTTTGACAACAGTCTTAGCCATCCCGTTGCGCATGGGGTAAGCATCTGGATACCGTGTTGCAACATCCATTACAGTTAGTACAAATGAGCGCCGCCCAATGACAGGGATGGGTTGTAACGGGGCTCTCGGGATGACCTGATTGGGTTTCCCAACCACTTGACAAGTGTGACACTGTGACACCCATGAGACGACACTCGCCTTTAACCCAGGCCACCAGAAAAGCTTGCTCAGAGCTGCCTCCATCTTACGTACCCCCAGGTGCCCTGCCAAAGGCACATCATGAGCTAATCTCAATAAGCTCTCACGGCAAACCCTCGGTACTACTAACTGGTCCACTAATCCTGACCCACCATCCCACTTTTTCTTGGGATCCTGATGTCTCCGATACAAGATCCTCTCGGACAAGAAAAAATCACCAGGCTGCGCATCCCCATCGCTCTCCAGTTCGACAGCACCATTACCACACGCCCTGACTTCAGGATCTTCCAGCTGCAAGGAACATATATCAGCAGGTGCGAGATTATCCAAGTTCATCTTAAATAATTTATTTCCACCTCCAATGTCCCGCTGAGCCATCCTTTCCTCACGCTGCGCATAACGATGCTGTCGCAGAGTCTCTTCCTGCCCTGCACCTGCTCTAGCGGTGATATGCCCCGGGGCCTCTCCAGACTCTAACATAGGTGCCAATAATGAGTCACCAAGAAACACTGCCGGCTCAAAACTCTCCAATTGACCAACACTTCCCGGTTTCTTGTGACCTTTCCTCCGCGGTTTGATAGACTGAGGTGGTGGCTGCAAGGCTCCGGATGTCTGAGAACGCGTCACAACACACGCCATGGTTTGTACGCTACACTTCTCAACCAACTCCTGTTCCTCCCTACTAACGTCGGCCGCCTTCTAGCCAACGACCAAGGGTGAAACCTTAGAAGCAGGCACCGCAAAGTCGTTGCCGAGGAGGAGGTCGACGCCCCCAACAGGCAAGTTCTCTACAATTCCTACATCCAGCTCCTTCGCCACACCACCCACCTCCAGCTCCATCCGCACCAGTGGGTAGGACTTCGTAGCATTGATCCCCTGAACTACCACTACCCGAGCAGCGTTAATCGGTCTACCAGTAAAGTTCTTTAACAAGGTCTGAGAAGCCCCCGTATCACGCAATAGCTTAACTCCTCGCCTTTCGCCAGCCCACCTCACAAAACCATGCCCGCTATGACCCCCAAAGACGTCGCGGACAGGGTTCGAGCCTTCCGGACTCTTGAACACAGGCTGTGTCCCACCCTCTGACGAACTACCCTTGGCAAACTCAGAAGATATAGGCGACACCCCTATGCTGCGGGCCAATGACACAACCTTGTTTGGTGGCTTGTTCGGACAAGCATTTGCAAAGTGACCCTCCTTGTGACATGCAAAGCACTCTTTACTCTTTGGTTTCCCTTGGGAGTGGGAGGTACCATTAGACTTCTTATACGGGACGGTATTTGGTTTATGTTCAGTTTTATTGTCAATGCTAGATGGTTTTGTGTATTTAGGTGTATCAAAATTCTTGGGAGGGGGAGGGGTACGATCCTTTGCACCCGACTCACTCCTAGCTGCTGCTCCGCACCCTCGAATTAATGACAGTCGGAGGTCAGCCATTTCTGCTGCCTCCTGGAGAGTACTAGGATTTTTTTCCTTTATATTTAATGTTAAGTCCCCGCCTGTGCACTTAAAGAACTGCTCCAAGAGAACCAGCTCACTCAACTCCTCAAAAGTAGCTGCCCTCTCAGAACGCAGCCAATGTCGTAGTGCATCAGACAAGTCCCGGGCGTGTTCTAGGAAGGTACTATCCTTGCCCTTAGTAACACCCCGAAACTTCAAGCGGTAAGTTTCTGGTTGTAACTCATAGGCCCGTAGCACAGCCTTCTTTAGCTCATCATAAACTACACAGGACTCTAAAGGTAGTGCATCATATGCTTTTAGCCCCTTTCCTAGGAGTCTTGATGAAACTAATGCTGCCCACTTTTCCTGAGGCCACTGGTGTTCCTGACACTTCTTCTCAAATCGCATAAAAAAATCAGTCACACATAATTCATCGAACACAGGAACTAGTTTAAGCAGGTGCGATGTTACCTCCACTCGAGATCTCTCCAGCTCCCTGTCAGCCCGATACCTAGTAGACTCTGCCTGCAGTTCAGCCTCTCGTATAGCTGTTGTCTCTGCAGCCTCAGCCTGATCTCTAGCAGCCTCAGCCTGCACACTAGCCTGTCTCTCGGCAGCCTCAACCTGAGCTCTAGCCTGTCTTTCGGTAGCCTCAACCTGAGCTCTAGCCTGTCTTTCGGTAGCCACAACCTGAGCTCTAGCAACCTCAACCTTGGCCATCTCAAGCCGAAACAACTAATCTGGAGTCAACCCTTGAGGAGGGGAAGGTGCATTTAATGGAGAGGGTCCCTGTGATTGAATTCCACGCTGCCATTGACCATCAACTTGGGGGTATGTACTAAATTCAAGCACCCTGACGTTTGATATGGGGGTAGAGTGGAGGGGGTGCTGGGGACCGGGGACCCCAGTCGCCTCTCCACCCAGGTCTCTCCCTTCTAAACCCAATATCAAAGTCCTCAGCTGATCTTTCCTCATGCCACTTAAACCCTGGTGACCCTTAAGACCTGCCACACACTTTAAGCCATACTTATTCAGCTTCAACACCCTGGCAGCGGTAAGGGCCACCTCTAAAAATCTTCTAGCACCCTCCTCGCTATCGACTAGCCACTCCACAGGTCTTTCTCCCTCCGAGCCCGTATCGTGACCTGACCCATCACTGTGTTCTGATGTATTAGATATGTTTGTATACTGCAGTAATTATCACGGTTATAGAATGTGCCTTATCTCCTATGCAAGTATGTATATACTAATTTTATTTAAAGTCTTTAATGTGTTATATTGGTTGCTCCAAAAAAAAAAACTATGTCCACTGTATTCCTCTAATCATAAGGAATCTCAAAACAAATGACCACTATATTCCTCTGTTCAGTAAATCGTATGCAAGGTCGCCATTTGTTACGTCCTGGGATATATAAACACTGGGCTCTTTCTATTGGACTAAGTATGCGGCAACAAGCAACAACGGAAAACGCTAGATCCAACCTTATCTATAAACCCAGGCAACAAACCACCCTAAACCGTCAAGAGTCCTGCCTGGACAACGAGGTATCCTATGACTCGATTACAGGGTGCACGCACTATAGACTGCTGATAGTCAAGCAGGCTATATAAAAGATCACACAATTAAGTTGACTTAAAGCTTCAAGGAAAAGATAGATAACGGAATTAAATTGCAGAAACAATTTAATAACAAACTAGAAGAAAGTACATTTAACGTTACGTTAATTAATACAACTAATCACCCCTGCGTGTAAGAAGGTGAAAGCAAACAGTCCTCAAAACATCGTGCAGGTAGACAAGATGCGGGTTTCTAAACTGCATGCGGCTACTGTAGGATCTGATGCTTAGCAAAGAAAATACGTTACGGATTTAGAGAACTCTTAACCCGTTGAGCCCCGGCTAGTTATAATATTTTGTTCACCCCAGTCCCAAGCCATTTTCACTTATTTTTTTTGTTTGCTAAAATGGAAGACAAGGATGAGAAATGAAAAAAAAACAAAAAAAAATCACCTCTGACATTTTTTTTTTTTTGGGGGGGGGGGGGGGTTATGGGGGGTGGAGCTTCAAAAAAATGTGTTGAGCCAAAATGGAAGAGAATGGTGAGAAATGAACACACAAATAAAAAAAAAACTCATTTCGGTCATTTGGGGGGCGGGGGGGGGGGGTTTCAATATTTCGTCTCCCCCGCATGACCACCCGCCCGGGAGGACTAGGGTAAAAAATGAGGATGGCAATGTACGGCATATAAGGAGTATCTCACATAAATCTCAAGCCTCTAGCTCCCATACGACGGAGTAATGAAGGTTCAAAGTGGCGGTAACAAACTATCCACTAAGCCCACCACCACCAGCCGCGCGGCTGTCTCGGCCCGCTCACACCTACTGGCCCGGCTCCCCCACACACTACGGTACCGCCCCCTCCTATTCTCCCGCCATTTCCTACCTTACGAGCCACGTAAGTGTTTTTTATATGTCGGACGCACGTGATGCGTCGCTGGGAGTTGGTGATCAAAGACTGCCGACGCAACACGTGCGACGCTGGGTCTCAACGGGTTAACTCATAAGCAGGAATAAATACTAGTGATAGGACATACAGTGTATAATGGCATAGGTATAATTAAATAAAGGCAGCAACTCGCAACATAATCACATACAGGTGTGCTTCTCACTCTTAGTCAGGCAAGCCTGCTCGGACAGAGTCTCTAAGCCACACCCTGACTCACAATGCTCACAAAAACGGTAATCTGTGGCACAATAACAAGCATTCAGAAATAATAAACTCCCAGCTGTTAATCTGCCAGGTGGCAGAGGTCTAGCTGGAAGGATATAGGCTTCGGATACCCGGGCTGAGCCACCTGCTCTAGCCTAGGGACGTTCCCAAGTCTGTGCGCCAAATTACTCTAATTGAAAGGGTGCTCTCTTGAGAGACTCAGATCGCAAGTATCTGACTCTCTCCTGGCGACCCTAAAACAAAAGCAAGACGTGCTAGCGCAGTGCTGAGTGGACTAGGCAAAGGCCCTCACACAACACAACACTAGACACACAGGGACACAGACAAGAAAATGCCCCCAGACTCCCACGGGTATCCTAGTAAAGTCGTGCGGGTCCACGGGACTCGCACCAGCAGACTTTACTTAAAGGATCGCAAAAAGCCTCCCCTCCGGTCTAGCCCCTGCTAACCTGACTCAAGAACACACTAGCAAGCATGAAACCAACAAATATGAGACAACAAAAAAAAGCTTCCTAGGTCTCATTAACAATTAAATCTCTGCATAAGGCCCAAAATCCTATCTAGTTATCTGAGAGCTCGTCGTTAATACAATAATAGATATAAGGTCTATCAAGGGGATGGGATAATTAAATAGATTGGTGAAGTAGTGGAAGGAAGGTATACAAAGTAAGAGAGAAAGTTTCTAAGTGGGGTTGAGAGGGATAGATATCAAGGGGGTCCGAAGGGTACGACAGTGAGGTGAGCTCTGAGTCTTGAATCTGTCTGGACCCTGCCCTAGGCATGCAGAATACATCCCAGGCTTGGCAACACTCAACACAGTTGCCGGGTCAAAATCGTCTACCCCGTGTGTGAGTCGAAACTAAGCCTAACGTTGCTATCAAATGCATATGGCAACATCAGGCTCGTCCCAAGCTAAACTCTCCGCGCGAAGCAACGTCCCCCAGCCGGTCTCTCTCTCCCGCTCGTCTCCTCCCACTCGACTTACATCTTATATATTATAATGAAACAATCAACTATCGAGAATAAATATACTAAGATGCGTTGGTTAAGAATAAGGGCAGCTACAAGCTGTGAAACAACATAAGAATATCCCAGACATTAGTTACATTGTCGTAGGATATATACTAAGGAAAAGCCGGCCGGCCGGCTGCCGCCAGCCGGTTTCTAAACGGCTGGGCAGCCGACGCGCGCGCATGCCCGCACGTGGCTACTATGCAGAAGCGTCACAGCTACTATGCAGAAGCGTCACAACGCATGCATCTCGTTCTTTCACCTGGTTCACCATGTCTCCCCCTTCTAAGAAGTTGAAGAAAATGAGGGCTCTATCTTTCAAAGCAAAGGCAAAGAGGCAGGGGGAAAAAAGAAAGCTCATCTGATCTACCACAAGCCGGATCATCAGGAGTAAGGCCAAGCACCAGCACAGCTCCACAACCAGGACAACAAGGAGCATCTGGGACTACGGTCATTCTCCCATCACCACTACCACCACCACCACCACCACAACAACATCAACAACAACAACAACAATAACCAGAAAAAGAGGCAGACATCTCTCCAGCACTACAAAAATGGGAGATTACGAAATCTATTGCAATAGGAGTTGATAATATTTACGAAAGCTACATGTTCGTAAGCGAGAGTAAATATCTGGATCCTTACGAGGTCTGTGAGAGCTGTGGCAAGCAAAATTTGAAATGCCCCGAAATAGATCTCCAATATGGTTCTGCTTATAAGATCAAAAGACGAAAACACTGAATGGATATCTTTTCGACAGCGACCAACAGGAATTTTTGACATGTCTAGCTTGTGGAATTTGCTTTGGCCAACTCGGGGTACAAAACCATTCAACACATGGAAGTGGTCTTTGAGTCTTTGAGTCTAAAATGCTGACCGCAACACGATTCTACGGTATAGCTGAAACTATCAAGAAAGAGGGAATCAAGGAGTGCGAAAGAAATTTGCAAAGGGCTCGTCATCTCATTCACGACGACTTGGAAAAGGAAAACCCAGAGGCGATAGAAATAAAGGACATAACTGTCACCTGTGACGGGACCTGGTCACAACGTGGGTTTGTGGCCAAATATGGTGTAGTGATGGTAATTTATCTTGAGACTGGACTTGTGATTGAATATACAATGTTGTCAAAATACTGTGCCTTCTGTGAAAAACATAAAGAGGATAAAGATGACTGGTATGTAGCACATGAAAATGACTGCCATAAAACATTTGCAGATAGCTCTCCAGCAATGGAGACGGAAGGGTGGAACATTTTGTGGGCTTGATCGATTGAAAAATGCAAGTTCAGGTACGTGACTGTAGTATCTGATGGAGAATCAAAGGCATTTACATCGCTGAAAATGAGAATGTGAATGGAGATAAAAAAGTCACAGAGGAAGAATGCATCAACCATAATTATGGCTAAGAGAGTCAGGAAAATGCTGCGGGAATATAGCCAAAAGAAGAGCAAACAAGGAGAAGGAGTGGGTGGAAAAAAGAAAGGATCACTGACACAAGAAATTATGGGAGTATTGCAGCAATACTACCGCTATGCAATCATCAATAACCAGGGAGACGTTGACAAAATGCGGAACGTGATCTATGCAACCATACACCACTGATCCAGCAACGATCGTGAACCACACCGCCATCTATGCCCTGAAGGTGTAGCATCCTGGTGTTTTTACCAAAGGCTAAAGGCGGAGGGAAAAGACGTACAGGGGCCTGATGGAAAACACAAACATCACGTCCACCATCCACTTCGATGAGCAATTACTGAGGAACTATTGTCTCTGTACACAAGACACAAAATGCCAGCGAGTGTATAAATTATAGGTTTGAGTCCCGAAGGGAAGAAGGAAAACCTAATATTTAGTTGTGGCCCCGAAATCATTGACGATGCGCCTTAACGTTGGTAATGGCCATTCTTTGAACTCAAGCTTGTCTTTCAAACTTCCCACCCGGGAGAGAACAAAATACGATTGCCACACATCGTGAGCGAAACGCTCTTAAAAAAACACTCACGGACTCGTCCTATATGATGTGGGTACCACTACTAGAAAAAACTAGTAAAAAATAATAAAATTAAAAATTTAACTTTGATCTTAGCGTTGCGCTTCTCATGCGTCTGCTGTTTGTGTATGCTTCGCTTCACTCATCGAACCACTATCTCGCCCTTAATCTGATATATCAAGACTCTCAAAACATAGCAGATGAATGGGAAGGGGATGGAAGGCAGGGCCAAAATCGTCTATGATTCCGGGGCCACTACTAAATATTATGTTTTCCTTCTTCCCTTCGGGACTCAAAACTATAATTTATTAGTGGCCCCTTCATCATTGATGATGCGCCTGATATCGTAAGACTGGAGGGGGACATTCATCATGAACATCAAAAACCACTAATAAACTACGGAGGTCCAAGGATACACATACTAAAAAGATCAGTTTAATAAAAATAATAAAGTATTGTACAGGCGGCGTTCCTTAAAGGTAGCCTGCGGTGTTGTCACCTTTACGTTTGACAGAACAGTTGGTGAAACACAAAAACTATACAAATGGCTTATATTACAACAAAATTAAATAAATCAATTATCAATGCTGATAACAAGTTGGCCTATATATTTATGGCCCCAGGTACTATATTACAAAATATTTGTACTCTCTTTTAATCCTAATCCTTAAGATTAATGCGTATATATCGTGAACTCTATTGCATCCACAAAGTAAACATAAACATTTTCCTGACTAGACTTATTTGAGTCTAAGGAATGGGTTATCACATGACCTTTCATTCTCGTCATATCTTGTATCACATAAGAGGCAGGTCAGAGTCCTTAGCTAGAATACTCCCCCGAAGCAAAAGAAGATACAACAACACGAAAGTACAGAAGAAAGATGAAGCAGAAGAGCCAGCGGCTTGGCAGAAGAGGCAAAGAAGAGAAAGGCAGAAGGAAATACCAACCGACCCGGAGCTCTCTAGCGAGTAAACATGGCTGGAAATACTGACGAGGATAGGGAAGAGGCCTATCCCTGAGAGAAAAAAAAAACCTATTTGATGCCTCACTTTTTTTGATGATACCCCCAAGGGTGAGACTGATAAAGTAGTCAGTAAAAGCCAAACGTGAAACGTCATAAATAGATATATCTTTGTGCTTATCTATATGCCTCTAACATCATTTCATTCCAGTAAAAAAATAAAAAAATAAAAATAAAATATATATATATATATATATATATATATATATATATATATATACAGTATATATGCGCCTATATATATAGCATATAATATAATATAACTGATATACTGATAATATATCGATAATATATATAATAATAATATATATTTATGCCTCTAACATAGTATAATTACATTAATTTTCACAACAATATACTTATCTACCCTTCAGACACCATGGTACTTTAAGAATTACAGAAAATATAGTGTACTTATTGAATCAAATATTATAGTTTGCCAAATAAGTCCGTTTTCATTGGTGGCAACATTGGCAGCAAGAATTGTATCGGTAACTAAGGTATTCACCCAATATTGCCAGACGATTCTTGTGTGCGAGTTATGTATACTTGTTTTGCCATTTCTGTAAATTGTGTTTTTTCAACTGCTGTGCCGGTCATTGCTCTGATTACTGTCCGATTGCCTCCATCTTTTGTTTTCCATAGAATTAGACCAAACATAAATGAAACTTTTGTAGGACTTGGAATTGATTTCTGGCAACATTTTCGAAGCTCAAATTTATATTATTATTGAAAATAGGGCCAATATTATATAATTGATATTTGCCTGCGGTTTTCAACATGATGTAGTATTTAACTGGAGAAAACAATACCGTACATTTATAGCCTATTTATCTAAATTTCCTTACACAAAAAAATAAACAAAATCCGCCGAGACGAACAAATAAATACATGTTTTTACAATATACTGAAAATGTGCGCGCGCACGCAGAACAATGAACATGTCAGCGAGCCTTACTGATACCATGTACATATATATAGTAAAAGGCCAGAAATGAATCTATTATAGAATTTGGAAACAGAGGGAACAGGTGTCCTCTCCCCTTAAGTGGTGGCACTACAATTGACAATATTATTTTTGGACACAGAACTTCCCATCACTCTGATATGACATAACTACATTAGAGTTTCGTATCAATATATATTGACTGTCATCATCATCATCAGCCTGAGTTAATCCACTGCAGGACAAAGGCCTCTCCCAAACGTTTCCACTCCAGCCGGTCAGTTGTTAGTCTGTTCCATCCCACCCTAGCAAACTTTCGGATCTCATCCATTCATCTAGTTTTCTGTCTACCCATTCCTTTAGGTTCCCATGCTGTTGTTCAAGTTGCCCATCTGTTATCTTTTCTAAATATATGGCCTGCCCATGACCATTTTCTCTGTTTTATAGTATTGAGAATATCTTATACATTTCCTTGTTCTCTTATCCAAGAGGCTCACTTCCTATGTCTACAAGTTATGCCTAACATTATCCTCTCCATTCCTCTCTGGGCATTTCTAAGTTTACATTATAGACACTGTGTTATACTCCAAGTTTCCGATACATAAATTAGTACAGGGAGGACACATTGGTTGTATACTGTCCTTATAAATTAAAGGGGTAGCTTGCTTTTCATAATGGAACTCTGTTTACCATTGCACTCCATCCCATGCCTATCATTCGTTTGATTTTGTTTAGAGTGATCTGGGTTTGCCATTATAACCTGGCCTAGGTACATGTATTCTTCGACTGCTTCTATCACTTCATCTTCTAGCTTTATTTGTTGTGGTTGTACAAGATGGATAAACATAATCTTGGTTTTCTTTCTATTAATTTTCAGTCCTACCTTAAGGCTTTCTCTGCTCTAATCCTTTATAATTTGTTGTAACTCGCTGAACAGAACTAGGTCATCACCAAATATGAGGTTGCTTAGGTATTCTCTGTTAATATTTATTTCCTTATTGTCCCTGTCAAGATTCCTAAATGTTTCATCCAAACACCCTGTGAGCAGTTTTGGTGACATTGTATCACCCTGTCTTACCCCCTTCTTAATTGGTATTTTCTCACTTTTCTTATGTAGCTTTATTGTTGCTGTTTCATCGTTATATATGTTATTTATTGTTGCTGTTTCATCGTTATATATGTTATTTATTGTTGCTGTTTCATCGTTATATATGTTATTTTAAAACCTGAGCATAATTCTCTTCTACTCCATGGTTTTGAATCGCTTTCATTACAGCAGATATTTCGACCAAGTCAAATGCCTTTTCGTAATCTACAAATTAAGGAACATCCCGTTCTTAACATTAATCCTCCATTACAAACCCCAATGCACTTGAATACATTAATCAAAGCATATGGTCCTCCCGGGATCCGAACTCGGTACACGACACCCAGAACATAAGTATCTAAACCATTACACAAGGAACACAGTTAAAAGGTTATGTACATGATCACGATTAATATCCATTTTCTATTATCTATTATCACTTAGCTCTACTCCCGCTAGTTCAGTATATTTTGATAGAACTAAACTTAAAGATGCCCTTAAATTCCCCCTTTTCAATACTTATGTTAGATTCGGGCTTTACATTTTCAAACAAATATTAGGAATTCCTATGGATGGAAATGCTAGCCTTTTAATTGCAGATTTATTCTTGCTTACTTTAGAATTTAAATATATATAAGACTTAGTTGACAGTAGCAAGAAAAATAAAATCCCAGAAAAATTAGCACTTGCTAAATTGTTAAGTAATAATAGTAGATATATTTATGATATTTTCGTTTGCACTTTGTTAAATGTTAATCAAGTTGCTAAACTTATTTATCCTAATTCTATGCCCCTCACACAAGGCAACGTAAATTATGAAGTTGAAAATGTTCTTGATATAAATATAGAAATTGTTAATGAACAGTGCATACTAAAAGTATATCACAAAGTTGATGGTTTTAATTTTAACGTAATCAACTTTCCTTTCCCTAGTAGTAATATCGATAGTAAAATAACTTATAATTGTTTTTATTCCCAGTAAATAAGATTCCGTAAAATGTGCACTAAAGTAGATGACTTTTGGGCTAGAGCTAGGTTATTATACAGGCTCTTAGTAGAAAGAGGTTTTGAGACAGATAAATTGTTAATAAATTTAATCTTTTTAGGGTCAATTATTGTTACTGTATTCTAAAATTTGACACCAATAATTTTGAGCAAGCATTTTTAACTTGAAGTTTCTTGTATAACCTCTGCTTACTTTTTGTCTGTTTGTATTAAATTATTGTTTTTCTTTTCCTATTATTATTATTGATGATTTTTTTTAATTAAGTGTTGTTTTTAAAAGAGTACTCTTTGTTTAAATCTGTTGTTGCTTCTTCATATTTTGCAATTATTTGTATTTATATTATATCTATTCATTGTCGATAGTATCAATTGCTTGCTTTTGCGATTTACTTAGTTTATTTGTAAGATAAATGTAGGTTATTCGTAGGGTAATTATTGATAGGGGTCACTTGAGGCATGCTATGCTTACAGGTACCTACCCGATAGCACTATCGTTAGTGAATGCTGTATGTTTTGTGTAATATTATAGATAGCTTATCAATATTTGTATTTTGTACTATTGTTAATGTCCTGTCAAGTTGCAAATTTGATTTTAATAGATTTTGTTGTTGTTGTTGTTGTTGTTCCCCAGGCTGCCTGGCCGAACAGCCCCAAGGTCCCGAGCAAGGCCAAGGCCATAGAGCGCCCCCACAAAACCCTCCCTGCTTACCACTAACAAAGCCCGGGTGACCGAAGCCACTCTAAGGCAGGGAGCTGAGGAGGGCGCGGAAATGCCCAGGAAACCAAAGCCCCACCCAAGGCCCTGTGCCCCTCAGCAATTATGAAGGGAAAGTTGAGGGGCAAGGGAAAAATGTGACGCTTTGGCTCCCAATCTGCCAACTTTTAGGTTGGCAGTAGGGAGGTCGATCCACGGAAAAGACGCCGTCACTTGAGATCTAGAAGATATTGGGAAACAGATTAACTTGCTCATGTAGTAATGTACACCCTATGTGGTGGATTGTGTTCTTTTATTTCATTAATTTTATTTTAGTAAGCGTTGTTTCCACATAGCGATTTTGATAAGTTGTTTTGACTTTATATTGTCTCTGTCCCAGTTTTGGTTTGCTTTGTTTGCAAGTTTTACATTTTATTGGATATCAATCTAATTATGTACTTAGACCCAACTGCATTACAGACACCCTAATGTTTTAGTGAGAGGAAAGAACAATGAATGGGGCTAAGATCACTAGGACCGGCCTCGCTAAACATTAGCTCCTGAACCTATAGACATTAACCCGGCAACGGCGAGGGGGGGGTATTGAACTGGCTGCCCATGGGCGAGCATATTGGCTCCATTCAGGCCTATAATCGTCATTTTACGATAAATATCGTTATTACTTATTCATATGAGCCTATTTTACCTTCACTATGAAGATACTAACCTGTAACAACAATAAAACAAGTGAAAATATAATTTTTCTGGTAAAAATCGCGAATATAGATGGACCAGCCCATTCATGAATTATGGATGAAATTGAGGCAACCCCTCCCTCCACGAGGCCTCAAGCCACACTGAGCCTACTCATACACACACTCGGTTATGTAACACACCCGCTAGGCACGTAAGCATATCCTCCACACATTTTGCTAATGATAGCACAAAAATATACCAACGAATTAGAGAATAACAGGGAAAATAGGTGATAATTGAAGGGGGAGGGAAAAAGGGGGAAGGAGGGGATGTGGAGGAGTGATATGAGGTATAGGGAAAAAAAAAAAAAAATGTTTAGTGCTAATGGGGCTGTTTAAATGTTTTTTTTAGGCCTCCCTCTTAAGAGCTTTGCCGCCGTCGCCCAGTAAAACCTCTTATGAGCTTTGCCGCCGTTTATGGGTTAAGGAACACCCCTTTTTTAACATTAATCCTTCATTACAAACCCCAATGCACTTGAATAAATTAATGAAAGCATATGGTCCTCCCGGGATTCAAACTCGGGACACCACACCCATAACATAAGCATCTAAACCATTACATAAAAAAACACAGTTAAATGGCTATGTAACACTGCATTTGTAAATTAATAAATTATGTTGTTTTTCCTCTATTATATTGCTAACAACTGTAACAACTCTACTAACATCTCCTAATCCTGCCACAGACATTTGTCCCAGGGCAGTCTTCCCATTTTATTTTCCCTTAACCACTCTAAACTACTGTTTGGACACTTGACCATCAGTGTTTTGGAGGGCAAGCAGCATTGATGGGTTCGCTGGACCTGTTGTTGTTTGCTTTCCTTTGTACTCCTTTGTGCTATCACTAATAGTATCCATTTTCGAATTTTGGATATCAATCTAATAATGTACATAGACCCAACTGCATTATGGACAGCCTAATGTTTTAGTGAGATAAAAGAACAAAGAATGGGGCCAAATTCACTAGGACCGGCCTCGCGAGACATTAGCTCCTGAACCTATAGACATTAAAGAACAGTAATCATCCATTACAAATCCAAATGCACTTGAATAAATTAATGAAAGCATATGGTCCTCCCGGTATTCTAAGTCAGGACACCTCACCCAGAACATAAGCATCTAAATCATTACACCACTGATTTGAATTCATCTGTTTTCTCAATTACTTTCTTAACTCCCTCAGACATAATTAAATGACGCTACCGCGTCATATGGCCGAGTGCGCCAAAAACTCATATGATGCTAGTGCGTCATATGGACTTATCTTCATGGCTCTCTAATAAGTTATATGACGCTAGTGCGTCATATGGAGCTCAGTAAGTCCGATAAGTTAGCTTACGATAAAACCGTTGGTGGCAACCTCAGCCACCTCCGATAATTCTAACGGCCGCAGTGTTGTTGTGAGTGTAGTGCGAGGCGGTGGCAAGGATACCGGGCTCCCGCCTCCGTAGACTTACTGGAACATAATATGTCTGAAGGAGTTAATATCTTTCATATGATCTGTTGTTGAGTATCCATTTCAGAAACCTGCTTATTCTCTTGGCTGATTTTAATCTAGTGTTCTACCTATCCGGTTGGTAAACATTTTAATGAATCGTTTATCTAAAACAGAAAACAAGCTAATTCGGTCGATATTTGTTCAGGTTTTTAGCATCTCCTTCGAGAATAAAAATGAGATATCCTGACCAGGATTCTAACCCACTCAATCTAGATATAGGATATTTGGGAATGTTGGGCACCGTATCCACTCAATCCTGGATAACATTGGACAAATATTACCATTATTCGTGCACGTTATCAAATTAATTAAGATGCTCAGATATATATATGTATACCTGTATATATATATATATATATATATATATATATATATATATATATATATATTAATACATATATATTATACATATATATATATACCGTATATATATATATATATATATATATACAAATATATATATATATATATATATATATATACTGTATATATAACCCACCCTCTTAACCCACTGAGCCCCAGCGACGCAAACAGTGCGTCGGCAATGTATGTAACACTAAACCCCAGCGACGCAGACGTCTGTGTCAGTGTCACTCCGGCCCCAATTACTCTGGTCCTATGGCACCTAGAGGGCTCAGATTTGTATGGAAACTGTGTACGTATCCCACGCACCCATGCCGATGGTTGAAAACTCTCAAAGTTCAACCGTGTGCGCGTGAGCGCGCAAAAACTTGCCTTCAATTTTATACTCTTGTAAAATCCGTTTTCGGGGGCTCCGTAGGACCATTTTTTGAGCTTTTTGATCGGTTTTTCGTGGTTTTCCCTTCATTCCTAACCCATTCGCTATTGTTTCTGGAAAACAAAAAATCAGAATCAGCCGGTCCTGGGTGGTACATTTATAAATATTTAGCTGGTACTCAGCGGGTTAAGGCAGTAAATATTCCACTCATATGACCGAACTGTACCAGGACGCTGGTCTTCCTTATATGTTGACTTCCAGTATACAATTTGATTCAGATTAGGAAGGAGATAAGGGAGCCAGAGGATTAATTGGTGATAGTACCAACCATTTCTTAACTCTCACAGGTCCATTATAATCTGCATATATATATACTATTTTGCAGCTCGAATTGACGTTTTTTCAGAGTTTTCCGGCATTGAGTTTGACAATTTGACATATTGCATATGTGTTCGACAAGATGCCCTTTTAAATCGACTGATACAATCTTTAAAAAGGCAATGCGTTGGTCCAATATAGACATATAGCAATAGAGCGACATTCTGCATAAAGAAATAACATTTCATGTTCATTTCGACTTGTTGCATCCAGATAGACCTATCAATATCCTACATCGACATATTACTCTTTAAAACCGTTAATGCAGGACAACAAATGACAATCAAGCATCTAAATTAAAATTTTGAATATTTTGAAATTACGTTTTTCATATATTTTCGACAATGATTCACGCTCATCACCATCGTCTATATATGAACCAATAAGCAGATTGTACAAGCTTACATGTTAATTTAAAAACCCTTAATTATCGGGTCCCGACTTAAGTCCTTTAGAGAACCAAGGCCTAAAGAGCAGGGCCCGACTTAAGTCCAATGCGATTTTGAGCACATAATCGGATCTGAGAGAGAGTCCATGCGGTGGGAGGAGCGTGGGCGGGCTCTGACCATTCAGCGTGGAGATGGTCCAGCCTCTGACACCACCACCAGATGTCTACACCTCCCTGGTCCCGCGATACAGGGTAAAAACTGAGGAAATTACTGTATTTTAGGGTTTTTCCCTTCTTATTGCAACATCGTTGCAAGAGAACCCGTGGTCGTACAAGGATGGTTCAGGCGTCATTGGAAAGCTCAATTATCGCCCTATCACGGATACATAATTGTATTACGCTCTGGCTCTTCTTTATGCATGAAAAAGAGCATGGAATGAAGCTCGTTAAGGGTAAATCTGCCCGCTTGGCAGGTAGTAGCGTTACAAAACCAGCCGCTAGGGAGGTGTTAACTTTACATATTATTTCTATATTATATTTATAATGTGTTAACATACTTATAACACAGGCTTATAACTATGCAAACAAGGTAAATAAACAAAGGTTATCACGGTGTTCTTTGTTGTTTAGCCTACAGTTTGAGTCATCGCAAATGTCTTCCCGACCCTCACATTTATGGAGGTACCCCATGGACCCCCTATAGCGGGCAACTACATCCTTCTGGGTGACAGATTGTACACTCATCTCTGTTACCTGCTGGAGGTGATGTTCCCTCCAAGCCTTCATGCTATAACCTTCCTCACTGGCTGCCCTTTCATTATCTACACGTTGATGAATTACACTTAACCTTTGGTTTACCTCGCATTTTACATTTGAGAAACCATTTTATATAGGGTTGAGGAAAGGACTGTAAGGAGGAGCTTCCGGACAGGGCAGTGCTCAATATAGCTTAGGTTGCTGTGTATTCTAGCATTATACTATCCATGATTAGGATCACCCTTTTCTCATCTTGTATAAATTCGGTTCCGAAATTTAGTGCTTCATTAAGTGTTTCATAATAATATAAGAATGTATGAACTACTTTTGAATAATAAAGTGGTATTATGCCTGTAATGTACAATTAAGTAATAACATTTCAAATGTAACATTGTCGAATTTGGCGTAAATTATTTTTGCAAATGTCGAAATGTACACACAAAATATCCATTTGGTGGGTTAAAACTGCCGAATTTGATAGCTGCGTGACTATCCTGATTATATTTTGCCTCTTGTTAGCGAAAATTGTCGAGACCCAATTGAAATTTTTCGAATAAATATGATTAACATTCAAACTAGCAGCTGTATTGTCATTTCATAATGAGAAATGGCAATTTCGAAATGCAAAATGTTATATATATATATAAAGTATATCTCACCAATACACTTGACCTACTAAATGATTATATACTCCGAGCCGGACTCGAACCTCAGACAATCAGGACGAATGTCCAAGCTTTAATCCATTACATCACAACGTGGTGTGATGAATTAAAGCTTGGACATTCGTCCTGTTGGAGGTTCGAGTCCGGCTGGGAATAAATATATATATAAAGTATATATATATATATATATATATATATATATATATATATATATATATATTCTCTTTTAAACAGACGAGGTTAAAGGCAATAGCAGTTTCAGCATTCAGGATATTATTGTTACAGCTTTCAATAGTTCTAACAATTTTCCTCTGGGGTTCAGAGATGAGGTACAACAGGTTAGCAAAATTCATGGTGGATCCAAGGTTTCACAAGTAAACATCTTGCATCTTCAGGGAAAGGAGAGGTAATGATTAGAATAGGGACAAAGTATCATATTTATACAAAATTCGAGGATCAAGAATAGGAAGGTGGGCGGAGCTACTGGGTGTGTGGTGGCTGTTCATTGGTGGAAGGCAGTCTGTTCGCGAGACGGGCACTAAATCTTATCGGTGGTTGGTTGTTGGCTGTGGGTGGCTGTGATTGGTTGATGTTGTCAGTTGTGTGCTGAGCGAGGAAGCGTAAGGTTGGGGGTCACGGGGCGAGAGGAAGGGGGGCAACATGCCTGTAGCGCTTGCCTGAAGGAAGAATTTGAAGGTCTTGTGTTTGGTTGTTGATGCTGGGGTTGAGTGTTTGGATGTATAGAGCTTCTAAAATAGCTAGTCTTCTGGGGTCTGATTCTTTGTCGAGTATGGTGGTTTGTTTGTCTAGGTCGGCGCGAGTTAGGGCATGATGGTGGGGGGCTTGATAGTGATCTTTTATAGCGCCAGGTTGAAGGTGGAGGGTTAGTCGACGGGAAAGGCGAGTCTGTGTCATTCCAACATAGGATAGGGGTCCACAGAACCCAGAGGTGCAAATATGCTGGTATATCACATGATCGTCTTTCGGTTGGTTGGTGGAAATGGGGCGGTTACGGAGGACAAGGTTGGAGGTCTTAGGAGATTTGTAGTAAATAATGAGTTTTATTTTATTGTCAGGGTTGGTGGGGAGGACGTTTTTGTGAATTATTTCTTTCATAATGGATTCGTCTGTTGTGTGGTCGGAAGAAATGTAGTTTCTGTAGAAAAATGTAATGTCATTGGCTGGGTTGGTGCTAGGGGGGTCTTGTTTGTACCATTTTTCTAGGTGGTGGTTGATGGCATTGGTGACGTCAGTGTTGGAATACCCATTGTTGACTAGGACCTGGGTGAGCCTTTCCAGTTCATTGTGTGTGTCATTCCAGGAGGTGCAATGGGTGAGGGCTCTCCTGACATAGGCGGCGATGGTGGACTGATGGTAACGTTTAGGGCATTCACTTTCCCCATTAAGACATTGGCCATTGTTAGTAGGTTTGGTGTACACTGTAGTTTTGAAGCCGTGGTCGTGGAGGGAGACAAGGAGGTCGAGGAAGGGTAGATGTCCATCGGTGGTTTCTTCCTATGTGAAGTTGAGTCCGGAGGCGGCCATGAAGCGCTGCTGGAGGTCCCTGAGTTCGCCCAGGTCCTTCACCCGCATGAAGATATCATCGATGTACCTGCAGTAGACAGTGGGCCGGTGGGCAGCCAGAAGTTCCTCTTCGATAGTTCCCATGAAGAAATTAGAGAACAGGACCCCCAGGGGGCTTCCCATCGCTACACCGTCGATTTGCTGGTACATATTCCCGTGGGGGCAGAGGAAAGGGGACTCCTTGGTACATAGTTCCAAGAGCGTCTTCAGGGCCTTCTCCGGGATGTCCAGGGGGGGCGTATTAGGGCAGTGGTAAACTCGACATAGGATAAAATCTATATATATATATATATATATACTCCTGTATATATTCACACACACACACACATACATATTATACATTCACATACATTTAATAAAAGAACAAATACTGGAGGCCCATGTCAAAGTCCCACAAGCTACATAACACCATTGAGGTAATACTCTATTCATTGTTAGTGAGCCTATCTGTGAATATATGGTATTTGCCGGAAGGGTCAGGTCAAGGTCATATCTAATTAGGCGACCGTGGTCAGGTATGTACAGTTGGCCACAAAAACCTAACCATTTATTGTTTCTATATATGGAAGGAAGAATAATACGATTGACTTACATGACTAATTTATAAAAAAACACTACTTGATCATATGAATTAACTACTGTATATGGAACTATACTCCTAATTTAATCATATTGTTTTTCTTTCCACCCATAAAATCACTGAGTGGATACAATGTCATGGGTTCAACTCTATTATCTGGAGAGAGAGAGAGAGAGAGAGAGAGAGAGAGAGAGAGAGAGAGAGAGTTACATATAGTTACACAGACTGCACATACCTTGCGGTCCCTACTAGGCAGCCCGGACTTAATTCCAACACAATTTACTACAAAGTGGAAGATAAGTATAACAAAGCAGAAGGCTCTCTCCCCACCCATCACCCCTTCCGACCTAAGGTCGGCATGAAATATTACCCAAACTTCCTCAAGATGAATGTCTAGATTCCTTTTGAATACGTCGATTGTTTTACATAGATAGATTTACATAGATAGCCTACACTGGCCACACAGATCTTACGATCCTTGCGAGGTAGCCAGTACGTAATCCTAGTAGAGATAGCAACCCCAAGAGTAAAGGAAAGAGGAAGGAAAGGATAACAAATATGAAGCTCTCTTTCTCCCTCTGACAAGTAGCCGTGCATGAAATTAGAATTGAATAACCTTGTAGGGCTTGGAAAGTAGCTCAAGGAATTATTTATAGAATGGTTAAAAGTGAAAAGGAAATGATAATTATGCATACATTCACCATCTTTGTTCTCCCATTCTGATCTTTTCAACTGAAAACAGTGTTCATTTCTGCCGATTGTTCTTATCATTATCTACTGTATAATCATTATAAACTTCAGACCAACTTCTCTATGGTATGAGTCTTAACTTGTTTTCTTTCAAATGTGCCTATTAAGCCACTGTCTATAACTTCATTAGAGAACTTTTTCCACTCAACAATTATACTGTGGGTAAAGACATTTTTAGTTGTGTCTAGGTTCGCTTGCCTGACTATTATTTCTTTTCGTGTCCTCTTGTGGAGCTCTCTTTGGTTATCTTAAACAATTATTGGCATTGACGTTACTTATTTTAGTATCTTAAAACACTATCAGCTGCCCCCTTATTATTCGGTTCTTAAGCGAAAACAGATAGTGTTCTTAATCTCTCATTGTATGGTATATTTCTAAGGTAAGGGATCAACTTTGATGCTCTACGCTGAACAGATTCAAGTTTGTCTATGTCTGTTACTAAGAAGGGAGACCAAAACTACACAACACACTCCAGATGCAGTCTCACATTACTTTAGTATAATGGTATAACTATGTCTTTTCTTTGATAATTAACATTTCTTCTAATGAATCCTAGTGCCCTATTTGCGTTGTAAGCTGCTGCCGAGCATTGGCTTGTATATTTTAGATTCTCGTTTATAAGTATAATATTATTGTCGTTGGCCCCTATTAATTTTGTAGTATCTGAAATGTGCTTACATTAATGGGCATCTGCCAATTTTCAGCGTGATTTTGTTTAGATCCGATGGAAGGCTAACTCTATCACTTTCCGAGATTATTGCATTTACTACCGGTATCTTATGTCGTCGGCGAATTTGCAAATTATATTATTGAAAGAGAGAGAGAGAGAAAGAGAGAGCAAACTCTGTACAATTCTATACTGGGGAGCCAGTAATGTACTCATATGTAGAGGGACTTCAAAAAGCGCAGATCAGCAGTCAATATTCATAAATAATCATAATACCTTTAATAATGAAGCTACTTGGTTGAGCCCGAGAACATTCAGTCTTGTACTGAACCTCTCACTTCTCACTTCTCAGTTTGTTCTTCGTCTGTCCAATTACTCTTCTTTCGTATTATACTCCAGCCATCTGGTCTGGTTATTGGGTTAAATACCACAAGGTATATTTATAGAAACTTCTCTTTATTCCCTCTCCTAACTTTATATTACCCATAATCTATTGCTTTTAACATAACTTGCTAACTTCCTTTTTGTGTTTGTATTAATTATAATTAGGGTAAAGCCATTAAGATGTAAGGTGTTTCGTAGGTGTTCAAGTTATATATGTAAAGCAATATACGGTGAACAAATGTGATATGCCCTTGTGACTATAGTGTTAACAAGATTACTTGTTATATTGTATGGTGATAGTTAAGCTTTGTCTCAGCAGCCGTCATAGTTATGGTAGTGTGTAACTTTATGTATACACCTAAATTAATGTTTTATATATTTTATATAATGGGGTACTGTTAAATATTCAGAGTTAAATTTGGAAATGTTATTCAACATATTCTTTTGTAGTGTATAAGTTCTGTATGAGGCATCCTGGGTTCAAATCCCGGGAGGAAAACATGCTTTCATAAATTTAATTTTGGGGATTATTGGTGTTAAGTTAAAGGGGACGATTTGATGAAGCTTGCGAAGGATATATAACAGCTAAACGGAGTCTATCTATCTATCTATCTATATACTCAGGCCCAATCCCCATTTTGGGGGTAGCCGACTCAAGGCAGAGCAAGAACAGGGAAAACACAAAAACAACATAAAACAAAAAATAAACACAGATAAAAAACACAAACTCTCACACATCCAGGTCACCCAGGAGAAGACCCAGAGACCAGGGTTACCAAGGTCGCTCCAGCACTCCCCCGGCCCCTGACCACCCGGAGAGGTTCCGATCTCGGCAGGCAGACATGCAGCGGAGCCAAAGCCACAAGCCCTCCCACCACACTTCCAGGCACACCCTTCATATTAATCGTCTCCCCGGGCCAGGCGCCTGATGGACTATTATCTAGTCCAACTTGCGCCCGACCCCTTACTCCAAATGACCACGTGTTCACTCAACTATTCACAAGCATTCTCCATTCACTCCTGTCCACCACCACTTCCCCTGCCTGATCTATAGTCATTCCTCTATCATCCAAAGCCTTTCTTACACAGTCTCTCCATCTCAATGGGGGTCTTCCTGCCCTTCTATCTCCCCTTGTACCTGACTCACATATTCTCTTTGTAAGCCTTTCATCTCCCATTCGTTCAACATGACCATACCAGCTCAGCACCCTTCTGTCTACTCTGGTTGACAAATGTTCCTGCTGCCCCACTCTCCTACGTAGCTCTTCATTCCTCAATCTGTCTCTACGAGTAACTCCACACATACTCCTCAAGCAGCTCATCTCCATCACATCCAGCCCTCTTTTCTCCTTTTTCTTCAGAGCCCATGTCTCAGCCCCATACATCACTGTTGGCACAACAATTCCTTGATACAGTGCACTTTTTACTTTCACTCCGAGATTTCTCGTCTTCCACATACTTCCCATTGCTCCGAAAACCTTCCTTCCTTCACACACTCTCTGTTTTACCTCCACTTCCATACCTCCACTCCTGCTTATCGTTCCTCCTAGATATTTAAAACGCTCTACTTGTTCCAATATTTCCCCATCCAGCCTCACATCTAGATTCACCCTATGCTCTCCCCTATTACACACCATTACTTTACTTTTATTGACGTTCACCTTCAGTTTCCTCCTTCCACAAACCACACCAAATTCTTTGACTGCCCGCTGCAGTTTCTCATCAGAATCCGCCACCAATGCGGTGTCATCAGCGAACAGCAACTGATTCAACTCCCAATCTCTACCATTCTTTCCTACTAAACCCAATCCTCTTCCCATAGTTCTCCTTTTCACCTCCCTCACCACACCATCCATAAACATATTAAACAGCCATGATGACATTACACAACCCTGTCGCAAACCTACCTTTACCTCAAACCATTCACTCAACTCACCATTTCCTACTCTCACACATGCTCTGCTCCCTTCATAAAAACTCTTAACTGCTTCTAACAAATATCCTCCTATTTCATAAATCCTTAACACCTTCCACATTGCTTCACGGTCCACACGATCATACGCTTTTTCCAAGTCCATAAAAGCCCAAAATATCTCCTTATGCTTCTCTAAATACTTCTCGCATAACTGTCTTACTGCAAACATCTGATCCACGCACCCTCTTCCTCTCCTAAAACCGCACTGTTCTTCTCCTATTGCAACTTCCGTACACTTTATTATCCTCTCTATCAACACCCTGCCATACAGCTTTCCAACCACTGACAATAAACTAATACCTCTATAACTTGAACACTCCTGCCGATCTCCCTTCCCCTTGTACAACGGTACAATACATGCACTCTTCCAGTCTATTGGTACCATTGACACAGCAAAGCACACATTGAAAAGTCTCACCAACCAATCTATTATCACATCTCCACCCTTCTTTATACACTCCACAGCAATACCATCCAAACCATCTGCTTTTCCCGCTCTCATTTGTTTCACTGCTTCTTTCACCTCATTTTCCTCAATCCTTTCATTCATTCCCTGCCACCTGGGTGGCCTGGGTAACCTATCTCCATCCACCTCTTCTTCAATCACTGCTTCTCTTCCATCTCTTGTATTTAACAAAGATTCAAAATACTCGGCATATCTTTTCCTCACTTCAACTGGTTCCACTAGTAATTCTCCATTTTCATCTTTCACTGACTCTTCCCTCTTTTGTCCTCCTTTCCTTACTTTATTTACCTCCTTCCAGAACATCTTCTTTCGTTCTTCAAAATTCTCACTCAGCCTTTGGCCCCACCTTTCGTTTGCATCTTTTTTCGCTTCTCTAATTTTCCGTTTTGCCTCTCTCCTTTTCTCCTTGTACCTCTCCCATACCTCAACACTACCATCCTGTAAAACCCTCTCAAAACACTGTCTCTTCTCCTCAACTGCCTTTCTCACCGTATCATTCCACCACTCGCTTCCCTTCCTGATACCTCTGCCTCCTACTTTCCTTTTGCCGCATACTACCTCTGCACTTGCTTTCACTCCTTCCTTAAACTGTTGCCATTCATCCTCTACTTCTCTCTCTTCCATCTCTCTCACTTCCATCCACTTTTCATTTAGTCTTTCCTTGTACTCCCTCTCTTTTTCACTCTTCTCTAACTCACTAACTTTTATTACCTCTCTTACTTCACGCTTGTCTCTTATTCTCCTGTAACTCTTAACTCTTAGCTTTCCCTCCACCAGGTAATGATCTGACATACCCTCCGCCTCACCTCTCATCACATTCACATCCAGCAGTCTACACAATCTTTCCCTTGTCACCAGCACATAATCCATCAATGCCCTCTCTACAATCTCTCCCCTCACAAGTCTATGCCAGGTGTACTTGTGTATACGCCTTTTTTTGAAGAACGTATTACCTACACTCAATCTACACTCTTCACATACATTTTTCAGTCTTTCTCCACTCTCGTTTACACCATCCACACCAAAACTACCGATGACTCCCTCAACAGGCTCATTTCCTACCCTAGCATTTAGGTCCCCTAAAACTATAACATTTTCATTTTCATCAAACCCTTGTAGACAATCTCTCAAATCCTCCCAGAAACCCTCTACCTCGTCTAACTCTCTTTCATTTCCTGGTCCATACCCACTTACAAAAACCCACCTTTCACCCTTAAACCGCATTCTCACCCACATTAGCCTTGATGACACCCTTTTCCACTCTTTTATAAACTCTCTCAACTCCTCCTTCACAATAATAGCCACTCCTTCTTTCTCCCTGACTCCCTCGTCTACTCCAGACTTTCTACCTATCACGTTTCCAAAATCCACTTCTCCCTCTCCTTTCATCTTTGTTTCATTCAGTGCAAGGACATCATACATCCTTCTTTCAAATAATCTTCCAATATCCTCTCGCTTCTCATTCGTACTACATCCACGCACATTCAAAGCTCCTATTCTTAGGGTCCGGGACCACGAACGCGTTCCCTCGCCCCTATCTCTGTCTCGTTTTTTTGGTAGATTTATTTAAGGGGAGAAGGATACCAGGCACCCCGCCCCCGATCCCCTTTAGCCGACTTCTACGTCTCACCGGAGAAAAGCGGTGGTGAAAATTTCTCACCCCCCCCCCACCACAGAGGAGGCTACCTGCACCAGAAACGGAGTATTTGAGAAATTTTAATTTGTAGACGTCCTTCCTAAGATTAATAATATCGTCTAATAGTTACCAGAATGTAAGGACAAGAATGTCACCGGTAGTGAATGTCACCGGTACTGAATGTCACCGGTACTGAATGTCACCGGTACTGAATGTCACCGGTACTGAATGTCACCGGTACTGAATGGGTCAAATAACAGTGCTCAATAATTGACCACTTGCGAGTTTCAGGCTATAGGGAAGCTAAAGGGGAGATGGGCTGTTTTTTCTGGCCCCCTTCTCCCTCGTGTTTAGCCCCATTGTTTTGTTTTAGATTTTAAGACGTTCGTCCCATTAGTTTGGCGATTTTAAGACTTTACGCCCCATTTATTTGTCAATATTTTAGACCTTTCGTGCCATTCAGGTGTCGATTTTTTTCCTGGCGAGCTGACGAGCCTTTATTTTAAGAGTAACCGGCTTTTGGCCGGGAAATTTTTCTACCGATTAATGTACAAATTTATCTTGAAGGGGGTTCTAGGTTTTTTTTTGCTAGTTGATGGCGGTCTAGGGAGGAAACTAAACATGAATAAAAAGATCAAACAATAAGCAAATAAGACATCCGTACGTGTAATCTAAAACAATAAATAATAATAAACAAACACACACACACATGCACTCTCTCTCTCTTCACTGCAGGCCTTTCCTAATTAACTTGGGCCACAGTCGACCTAGAGCAACAAGTTAGCCATCATGGTCACTCTTTTAACCCTAACCACTTCCGATTATGTATGTATATATATATATATATATATATATATATATATATATATATATATATATATGTATGTGTTTGTGTATATATATACCAGTATATACAGTATATATATATAATTATATATATATTATATATATATGTGTGTGTGTGTGTGTGTGTGTGTGTGTGTAGGCCTATGTCGGCCTATGTGTGTCGGCCTATGTGTGTGTGTAGGCCTATGCCTAGGCCGGTGACCGGTCAACTCAACCAGTAGACCATTTCAACCAGTAGCTCTCAACCAGTAACAAATCAACCAATACGGTTAGGTTAGGTTAGTACTATATTTTGGCACTGGTTTGGTTGGTCTGGGTTAATTTGGCACTGGTTGAGAGCTACATGTTGAAATGGTCTACTGGTTGAGATGCCATGGAACCGTCTGTGTGTGTGTGTGATGTGTGTTCGATAATGTAAATATGTAGCAGTTTTTTATTCTGTACTTAGGCGTCAGAGGAAATCCGGTCAGGCGAGGAAGTTCCATCATCCGGTTAATAAAAAACAATAGCCTTTATACCTTGGATTCTGGCTCAAATTGATATATATACACACACACACACACACACACACACACATATATATATATATATATATATATATATATATATATATAAAGGAATTACAACTGTAGGCTATTATTAGGTGGTAATTCTGCTTAAGGGTTAATGGGTGTGGGGATGGTGTGTATTTGTTTGCTCATTATGGATCTTTTAATTATTGTTTTAGTTTCCTCCCTCGACCTCCATTAAGCTTACAACCCCCCCCCCCCTACCTTAAGATAAATTTGTAAAAAAATCGATAGAAAAAAAAAAAAAACAAAAAACTACCGGTAATAATAATAATAATCATAAATGATATATAAAATATAGACAATATAAAGGTTGTAGACGATTCGACGAATATTATATTAATAACTAACATATTAGGCATTTTTATACCCCTGCCAAATGCCATAAGACTTCTTATCACACGTGAAATTCGACACATTGATAAGTGATTTCCTGCTTTGTGATACCACTATATACCAGCATTCACGAAGATCAGCATTTTGTTTTATGATGGTCTTTCAATATATCCAGAAGTATTTATATAAGTAATTAAACTACATAATTGTAATTGTATGTGTAATGTAAGTACAGTATACAATTTTATTTGCCGGAAGATGTATTGGAATACAGACGAAAGTTTGCAGCTCCGGGTTTCATCTTCATAGCGAATACAAGCGGTTTTAATTGCAATAGCAACGTTATTGCAATGGCGACATAATTGCAATAGTGTAGGCAAAGACTTTAACCCAGAAACAAGAACATCAAAGAAAGAACAACACAATCCTCCCCGCCGACCACCACCCCAGCTGACCTCCACGTTATAAATAGCATTGACGAGGCTCTTCAGCGGAACACACCAACAACATAGGGGATTTGTATAGTTTTCTTACCCATTATCTCCTGTTCTTCTTCGGTTTTCTGTTCTCTCATCTTTTCTTATCTCTTTGCTCTCTCTCGGTATATTTCTCGTTCTCCATTCCGTTATCTATTCTCTTCTCTCTCTCTCTCTCTCTCGCTCTCTCTCTCGTAGAAAACTATATATTAACCCTAAAATTTCCGGTTTCAATTTGTCATTCATTTCAAGCTACAGTCAGAGGATTACAGTAACCCTATTAAGAATCTCACGGAATCAAAAGATCAGAAACATTATAATTATACCGGTATATATATATACACAGAGAGAGAGAGCGTTAAACATTTATATATATATATATATATATATAGAGAGAGAGAGAGAGAGAAGCCTACCCTAGTATTGAAATGATATGGTGTGGTGACTTGAATGATATGGTGTGGTGACTTGAATGATATGGTGTGGTGACTTGAATGATATGGTGTGGTGACTTGAATGATATGGTGTGGTGACTTGAATGATATGGTGTGGTGACTTGAATGATATGGTGTGGTGACTTGAATGATATGGTGTGGTGACTTGAATGATATGGTGTGGTGACTTGAATGATATGGTGTGGTGACTTGAATGATATGGTGTGGTGACTTGAATGATATGGTGTGGTGACTTGAATGATATGGTGTGGTGACTTGAATGATATGGTGTGGTGACTTGAATGCAGGCAGTAACTTCCAAGTGCAGGATGCTGGGAATATGGGAGTGTATGCCGTTTTTTTAATGGGCGAGCTCATAGAGGCGGGTTTTGAGATCCAGTCATGTGATAAAAGTTACTATAAATGTGGCACAGCTACATGTTAACCTAACTAGCCCTATCGGGGCTAGTATAAAATAAATACATCTTCAACAGCAACAACTTGTTAACTTCATTCAAAAGCTTACATTGCTCCATGACTTCATCCAAGATCAACAGCAGAATTAATGACATTGTTAGGTCCTTGCAAGATTGTTGGAATGTCAGCTATTGTAATTAGTCCATATCTAGCCATCAATGATTAGGCCTATACTTAATTTCTTTAAACTTAGCGGAAACTTGACTCCCTTAGCAGCCGGTTCATTTGTCGATAACTAAAGCAAAAATATGAAACTACTCTGCCTAGGCCTATGCATAATTGTATTGACAAATTTTCGTAATAAAAAACAAATATGGCTATAAAAACGATGTTGCCTAATACCCGAGTAATTAAGATGGGAAAAGGGCAATTTCTCGCTAGTTTATGCTATAAGAAATAGATTAGGCTAAGGCTATAATCAATGGATCATACAAAAACTTGCGAACGTGCTGCGTGTTGGCGTCCCAATTTCAACAATCCGGTGTTAGGCTAATAGACGTTTCTGTTATTCTAATTCGACTTATTTGAATGTGACATTTACGAATATACATTTAGTATTTTGTATTTTGTAAATGTATAGCCTATTCAAGTAAGTAACATTCATCGGTAACATAATGAGAATCAATGAAAACTTTATCAACTCTCGCCACTCTCGATTGTCGAAATAGGTTGCGGAATCGTAAGTTAAGACAGACAAAAGCGCTATTGAACTTATTAACATCAGCATATCGTTTCCTGTAGCCTATGTACAGTACAGTGGCGGCCGTTAATTAAATGTATTACCAATATTAACCCGTCCAGCACCAGCGACGCGTCTGACGCGTCGGCGATGTATGTAACGCACAGCCCCAGCGACGCATCTGACGAGTCACCCTAATTGCTCCGACCGTAACCTCAGGTGTAGCCACTCGAGAGGGCCCAGATTTGTATGGGAACTGTGTACGTATCCCACGCAACCGTGCCGATGGTTGAAAACTCTCAAAGTCCACGTGCGTGCGCGTGAGCGCGCAATAACCTATTTTTTGGGGGTAATTGCCTTAAATTTTTTACTCTTGTAAAATACATTTTCGGGGGCTCTGTAGGACCATTCTTTAAGCTTTTTGAGCGGTTTTTCGTGGTTTTTCCTTCATTCCTAACCCATTCGCTATTGTTTCTGGAATATAACCATTTTTTGAAAACCGGCCGGGTTCTGGTGAACAAACATTACAAAACTAGCCGGGGCTCCACGGGTTAAGCCTATATATTTTCAAAGCAATCTCGGACTGAACTGATTCTACTCATTCTTTACCTGTATACTTCGGAGGTTCGAGGATTTAAAATATATCACAATTTATGACCGCGACTGTACGTTAGTAGACCTCATTCATATTTCACGAAAAACACCACAGAAAATAAAAATTAGACAATGGATAAGACACCAATATACCTGGTTCCAATATGGCGCCGATTAAAACAAAACAATACAACCGGCTACCCTATAGAAGGCTTTGTGACCCACCACGCCCTATTACAGCCCCTCTAAAAAATAACCAAAATCCTACCACAAAAAGTATATTCCACTATCCAATATAAAGTACAATTGTCGTTCACACCTTAAACTACATGAACCGTGCACTGGCGAGGCGTGACAGGCGGGGTTAGGCTGGAAAATGATTAATTAATCCAAGATGGCTTCCCCTGTGGCGCCTTTCACTTTACAATGTCGCTGCCATTTTCAAGAAGGGGGAATTATTTTGTTTTATATCAGCAATCCCTATACACTAAATGTTAAGTCACTGCTCTTGTTAAGTATCCAGGGACAAAATCTTATAATACTACGGTAAATAGGTAGAAAGCAAACCGACAGTACCTTCACAGGCGTTTGAAGTAGCGTCCTCTCCCCTTGAAGGTACGGGAGAGACTGGCAGTGACAGGGTTTCCAACTTCCCACATTAAACTCACCAAATTCCGCTAGAGTACCGCTATATACTAACAAAAAAGGGAAAATATCGTTTGTAAATAGACAAATTTCCTTAACCCCTAAAAGTCGGCGCGCAACATAAGTCGAGTTAAATAAAGCTGGACTATGTGGCGGCGCTCGACATAGGTCGAGTGGCAATTTCAGCACGTAATGTTGCTGAGAGAGAGAGACAAGTGGTGGCAGGAGAGTAGCGAGCGTATGACTGCTCCAGACCACCGCGGCGAACCTACTGACACGAATCTCACCTCCCTCCTCCCTCTCTCACTCGCTATATACGGAATTGTATCGGGAAAGTGGCTAATTACATGCTTTTTGCACTCGCGTTGCACGGTTATTGCAAGAAAACTAGCCATCATAAAAGGATCGTTATGGTGTCATTCGAAAGCTCTGTTTATGCCCTTTCAGGGATAGATACTTGTTTTACGTTCTGGGTCATATTTAGGCATGAAAATGATCACGTAAACAGCCCTATTTTGGCTAAAAACACCCCGCTGGGCGGTACATATAAATAAACCGCATAGGCCGCTCGTAAAAGGGTTAATACCGCTTACAAATTGCTTAAATCTTCCGAATATACCTTGAATTAAAATTGGTAGATGTCAACCATTGTTGCTACACCTAGGAATTATACATCTAAATCTAGCAGTAAAGTAGCTGAGTTGGCAAAATTGAATACTCGGTGGTGGCCATAGAGTAAGAATAGGAGAGAGGAGTCTGGGAAAATCAGCCGTGTTAATAGTAGTTGGCCATTATTTACAGATTTGGCTGGAACCCTGCACTAGATGGCGGTAGCGCATAGCTCCTCCCTATCGCGGGAAAATACTTCTGTCGTCTGTTTATTGACAGTTCCTCTCCCTTGCTGCAATGGTGTACAGTACTGTACACGGTTCTCCGAAAAGCACGCGTGTCCTCCTGGAGACTATACTGTGGTAAACTATCACCAGATACACCTCCTTCTGCAGTGTGGCGCATGTTCAATGGCATCAATGGGAAACCTACCTTCTCGTCGTATCCATTGGTTGATAACGGCCACATCTGCCAGTCACCAGAGGACCGGGCCCGTGCTATTGCTGATCATATTCAAAGCTTACAACCCCCACCTATCATCGCGGCTCATGCCCAGGATGAGGTGCATACAGCACTGGCCCTCAACTCCCCAATGGATACTCCCTTCACCCATAACGAACTTCTTTTGGCTTTGCACACCCTCCCAAGTAGCAAAGCAGCTGGTGAGGACCAGGTGCCATATGAATTAATTAAGCATCTCCCTAGCACCTTTTACCCCCTACTATTGCGACTGGTTAACTCTTCATGGGACCTTACTATGTTACCCACGCCTTGGATCCGGGGAATTATATTGCCTTTCCTGAAGCCTGGTAAGGACCCGTCAGATCCATCATCTTATCGGCCGATCATTCTTCTGTCCACACTTAGCAAGCTCATGGAGAAGATGGTACTACGTCGACTGCAGTGGTTTCTGGAACACAATTCTATTATCCCATCATACCAAGCTGGATTCCGCCCCTCCTGTTCCACTGTTGACCATGTCCTAAATCTGGAACAGGCTATTTTAACTGCACTATCTCATAAGCGCACTACCATTGTTGTGTACCTTGACCTGTCTGCTGCCTTTGACAGTGTACCTCATCTACTCCTCATGATGAAAATGGCCAAACTGGGAGTTTGTGGGAAGATGCTCTCTTGGATCCAATCTTTTTTAACATCCAGGACGGGACGTGTGTTTCTTCAAGGTGCCTTCTCCTCAGACGTGATTTATGGTGTTGGTGTGCCGCAGGGCTCAATCCTCAGTCCGTACCTATTTGATTCCTACCTAGCAGACTTCCCTGACTTATCCCCAGTGCACCTAGTTGCATACGCCGATGATCTGACCCTATACTATTCCCATGAGGACCCTCTGACAGCGGCACATACTATACAGGATGCTCTTGACTCCCTTCACCAATGGACTTCCACCTGGGGCCTCCGAGTCAACCCCAATAAGACTGTCTTCCAAGTTCATTCCCGGAAACGACCTGTTCCAGCGATAACCCTCAAGTTCAATGGCGTCAATCTTGCACAGTCTGCCAGTCATCGCTACCTTGGTGTGGTTTTTGATGCCCCGCTCCTAACATGGAAGGACCATATAGACTACCTTGTGGACTCCTCACGACAGCGCCTGAACATCATGAAGGCTCTTACTGGTACAACGTGGGGTGCACATCCATCTACTCTCCGCATCTTCTACACTTCATACATCCGTAGTAAGCTGGATTATTGTTCCCAAGCTTTTGCCTCAGCATCTCCAACGACCCTCAAGAAACTAGAAGTGGTGCAAAACTCTGCCATGAGACTGATGACGGGTGCCCTACATTCCTCTCCAATCGCTGGGCTTTGCAGTGAGAGCAATCTCCTGCCCCTGTCTGTCCGACGAGATATTTTATGTACGTCTTACTTTGCTGTCACCTATAGCGCACCGACATCTCACCCGTTCTCAGCCAACCTACGTGATGTCCCACTCTACCCAGATGCCCCTAGGGCGTGCAAAGTGCCATTTCGGGAAAGGATAGGCCCTCTCATCCAGCGCCACGCTTTCATCTTCAGAAACAGCCACGCAACACCTCTGGTACCCCCTCTCCCTCCATGGGATTTTGTGGCTCCGAATGCATCGATAGACCCTCTACCTGGTATGCGGAAATCTGATGGCCCGTCCCACATCAAGCAAGCTATTCTCCAGTTGTTTACCACCTTCCCTGTTGACACTACTTACGTCTACACTGATGGGTCCCTCATCCATGGTGCTACCGGTATCTCCGTCTCGACAGCTTTGTGGGTTCCTAAATTTAATTTAGTCCAGGGATGGCGACTGCCCCACCGCTCTACCATATTCACCGCTGAACTTTTTGGCCTCTTCAAAGCTCTCGAGACCACGGTCACCCTTCCCCCTGGTCATTATGTCCTCTGCTGCGACTCTCGAAGTGCTCTCCAATCCATCTCCTACACCACTAAGACCAACAAAGAGCTTGTCCACCCGATCCTACAGCTTCTTGCTCGTCATAAGAGTAATGGCTCCTCAGTGTCCCTCCAGTGGGTTCCGAGCCATTCGGGTCTCCTTCACAACGAGATCGTGGATTCCCTTGCCAAGAACTTACACTCCCTCCAGCACATCACTCGGCTCCCCTACACAGTACGAGACAGGAAGGTGATCCTTAGCGACGCATTGCGACAAACATTTATCCACGATTGGAAGGCACAGATAACGAATACCCGTTATGGCACTGTCAAGGATGACTGGATGGTTTGGCGGCACACTCGCTATAAGTCTCCATCTCTCAATAGGGCAGCCACCCGTCTTCGGCTGGGACACTCCCGGTTGGCGGCACATATGCATCGCCTAGGTCTCCACCAAGATGGCCACTGCCAGCACTGCAATACCCCTGAAACTGTTGAACATTTCCTACTACATTGTCATAGATATCATGGTGCCAGGGTCGCCTTAAGGGAATGCATTCTCCGCCAGGGAGGACAGTTTACCATCAAGCATATTCTTGGAGGAGCACCTCTCAACACCACCGATCTTCATATCATCTCCACTGGACTCTCTACGTTCCTCGCTGCTACAGGGAGGATCTCCGACCTCTGACGACCCTCCAACTACCGCTTCTCACCGTTACTCATCTTCTGCACACTCCTCACCATCTACAGTATGTTACGTGCTAGAAATCGTGCCCCCTCGCCATGAACCTTAATTAAGTCTTGTACTACTTGCGCAGTTATCTGGGGGCTACATCCCTGTTGACACTGTGCATCGTGAAGAAGAAGAAGAGTCTGTAGAAACGCATGCAACTTGTTTGCTATCACCATATCAGCCATAGTCATTATGAATACAATGATTTAAGAGTACACTGATATGCAAAAGCACTCCAAAGTATTGCCTACACTGAAATGTGAACAATACTCCATTAAACCCTTCTGTACCGTCGACGGATGCTATATTTTATTCTAGCAATATGTAGACGATTTTATACAACTTAGAAAGGATCTGAGGTAGTTAAAAGGGTTGATTGAGATTGTTCGAAGCCTTAGGCTATAATTGCTAAAGATCCTTCCTAATGGGAATACAATAGATTAGTAGGAGCCAGAATAAAATCAAAAGACGTCGTCGGTATAGAAGGGGTTAATTACATAGCTTACCAAGCTGAACCAAGCCTCCGTGATGATGTAAGGAGGCTGTGGTTGACCTTGAGAATAAGGATATGGTTTGCAATGGATCATAAAGGCTGATGATGATGATTTGATATTGACTGTACATTTATTAACAATGAATGTAGCCTATATGAAAAACTAATCTCAATTGACGAAAAGCATTTACATTGTAATATAAGTTTCCAACTTGGAAGTACACACAGTCGTACTCAAACTTTGGTCAAACATAATATATATATATATATATATATATATATATATATATATATATATAGAGAGAGAGAGAGAGAGAGAGAGAGAGAGAGAGAGATGGAGAGAGAGAGAAAACAAAAAGTAGTGTAGGACCTACCGGTACATATAATAAAAAAAAAAAAATGGAGGGTACATCCGTTGATTTATTCACGTTGAGTAGTTCTGGAACCCTGCAATAGATGGCGCTGAACAACAAATGTCGAAAAAGGGTAACTGGCAACGTTTAGAGGCACCTTTTTATTAATAGAATACATAGGAAGACTTCTATCTCCTATACACAATTGTGGAGAATAGTTAATGAGCCAGCCCTCCTAGACTCAACACTCCGATATCCACTAACTCTAAAGTATCTCTGGGCTTAGTTTGAGAAATCTTACAGTTGTAGTAAAGTAATCAGATACAACTATAATAGAAAATAGATTAAGTTTAACGTCAGTTACTAACTTGCACCTACTTGGTATTCGCAGTCTTTATAGGAATCGTCTTTATGAAAGGCATCACAATACACACTGAAAATAAATTAAGAGTAATTAGTTTTATCATTTACTATATCTTCCTTGAATTATTTATAATATTCATCACGATATATTACTGTAAGAACAATTCACTTTAAATTTAATTAAGAACAAGAGATGCAAATTTACCTTGTATTTTTTAATTATAGAGCGGCGTAACGATACAACCGGCGATTTGTCGAACGGTGTACCGAACTATTCACGTCCTATTTAACTACGAATCTATCTATGGCCACAGTCAGAATTCGCAACTAAAGTATCCACTTAGTAAAGAGTTATAAAATAGCCCTCACTAACCGAAGTAGAACTTATCTGGTGATGTCGTTGTAAGAAGTTATTTGTAGACGTAATATAATCCTTGTTGGGGAAATAGGTCTCACTTCTACACCGGTTGAATGATATCTGCCTAGCCGCTACTCACGCCGGCTATTTATAGCCGACAGTTTCCCGCCAAATTCTTTGTAAACGAATCCTTAATGAACGAAACTATCTCATTGCTTTTGTTCGGTTTGGATTTGTACCAATACTTCTGTGTATGCGTGTACACTATGTTGATTCATACCCAATGTTTCAGCTTAGGATTTAGCTGCTTCGGTTTATTTATATTCTGGCTGTTCGTAACTCAGGTTCATACAGTTCAAGTTACATATATTAGCACTTTCTTTTCTGACTTATGGAGTAGCATTTTATTATATTTACACAATCCTCTCCAGTCAATGATAATGTCCTTAAACCTATAATCCCACCACCGTATACTTAATTACTTAATAAACTAAAATCCATAGACATTATTACTTTATAAATATCCGTGTTTATAATAAATTCCTGTCAGGTAATTCTGACATCCTCCGCAAGGGAGAAAGAAATTGTCCCACCTTCTACAAAAATTTAGGAATGGGCAATTATATGTTTACAATATATACAACATATTTGCGGCCAAAATATCCCTGATAGCAGCTTCTGCTCTGCGAGCTGCTTGACGCTTTGGCCTGGTCTGTACTACCTGTATCTTGGCTGGACTGGTTGTAGATTTCCAATGGTACTAGCTTTTCTAAAGTCCGTTTACTATGAACTCCTTTGGCATAAACCTCGGCAATACGTACTGTATTATCTTTGTCATGGTAAAGGGCAGTAATCCTTCCCAATGGCCAAGTAGTACGAGGACCATCATACTGTACTAGTACCACATCTCCCACCTTGAGAACCACATCCTGATTTACAGCTTGTGCTCCATAAAACTTCTCACGGAGAGATGTTAAATAATCCCTCCTCCAGATACGCTCCCATTGTTTCAATATTCTATTAAGGTACACATACCGTTCATTTAATTCACTAGTTCCCATATAGTCTGGATCATTGGAACTCTCTGTGTAGTCTTCATGGTCAATTGGCATAGCATTTAGTCTTCTTCCATAAAGTAAATGAGAAGGAGTTAAAGGAGTAGGATGGTTGATATCATCATCAATATAAGTTAATGGTCTATTGTTGACTCTCATTTCAACCTCTGTTAAGACTGTGATCAATTCATCCTCCGTTATCCTTTTCTTGAACAGTGCTTTGCGGATACAGGTTTTCACTAAGCCAATCAGTCTTTCATAAAAACCACCTATCCTGGGGGTATAAATTTCCACATTAATCCATTATTCTTGAAATTAACTTTGACTAACGGGTCACTATACAAGTCTCTTAGGAATTTTGAGGTTGCTGTGAAATTTGAGGCATTATCTGATATAATAATCTTGGGTGATGATCTTCGGGCTGTGAATCTGCGTAGTAAATTAAGGAAGGTGAGGGTCGTTAAATCTTTGGCCAGTTCAAGGTGGACAGCACGTGTTACAGCACAGGTGAATAAACAAATGTAGTACTTCTTGGGAACATCCTCCTTATTTCTGGTTATAGTTATTGGTCCTGAAAAATCCACTCCTACAGTGTGAAATGGCTCCACATACTGCACACGCTCTCTAGGCAAGGGTGGAGGCCCTGGTAGCTTAAATGGTTTTCCCTCTAGTGTCTTGCAGATCACACATCCTTTTATTGTAGTCTTGATAACTTGTCTGCCTTTAGGTATCCAATATTGCTCATGCAACAAGGCTAGAGTATCTGCCACTCCTCCATGCAAGCATTGGTCATGAGACTTCCGTACAAGTAAAGTTGTCAGCCAGGAGACTCGTGGTAGCAATATTGGAAATTTTGACTGCGGATCTAATTCACTGTGATGTAATCTGCCATGACAGTGTATCAATTTAGAGACAGGGTCTGTGTACAATCCAAGGTTTCTGATCAGAGCCGAGGACCCCTTTGCAAGTTTCCTTCCTGATTGCAGCTTCTCAAATTCATCTTTGTAATGTTCCTGTTGTACAACACTCACCCAATAATTTATACTGCTTGAAAGTTTCAGAGATGGCTTGATGGCTTTCAGAAACTTGAAGACGTAGTCTGTAATACATAATATTTTTCCCAGAGAAGACACCTTTTGAGCATCAAACAGTGTAGGTGATGGGATTTCACTTTGTATAACATTGGTATATACACTTACTACTTCTTCACATTGAGTCGGCCAATTATCAGATTGACATAGCCATGATGGTCCCTTAAACCATGACTGGCACTCATGTAGGAACTTCCAAGTAACTCCTCTTGACAATAGATCTGCAGGGTTATCTTTGCTAGGTACATGTTTAAATTGATAATGGAGAGACAGTTCTTGTATATCTGCAACTCTATTTTTAACATACGGAATAGTGCTATTGTTGTTCCGTATCCACTGTAAGGCAGCCTCATTGTCGGATCAAATAACCGTTTTCTTGATATTGAGCTTTAAAGTTTCTTGAAGATGGTTTGCCAAGTATGTGCCAACTTGAAGTGCAGTGAGTTCCATTTGGGGTAAGGTGCGAGCCTTTATTGGTACTACTCTTGCCTTTGAAGTAACAAGATAACTTGTTTCACCAGAGACAAGGTATGCAACAGCTCCATATGCAACGGATGATGCATCACAGAACACATGAAGTTCACATGGCAGATGATTTTGGGCAACCATTCTTGGAACTCTTATTTCACTTACTTTTCCATATTCATCTTTCAATTTGAGCCATTTTTCTGTAAAGGAAGTGGGCAAATGCTCATCCCATCCTATGTTAAGCTTCCATGCCTCTCTGAGTAGTACCTTTCCCTTAATAGTGATAGGTGTTAAGAGACCGAAGGGATCAAACACCGAGGACACCATAGACAGTAGATTCCTCTTGCTTAGAGAACTGTGGTCTACAAAAGCAGGAGGTTTCAAACTGATCAAGTCTTTCTGGATATCCCAGTGTAATCCTAAAATTTGGGTTGAAACTGGTACTTCATAATCTGGAAAGTCTTGTTCTATTATTCTATTAAGGGCTGAATAATTTGACACCCACATTCTTAGTGGCATGTTAGCTTGTATCAACTCAGAATTGGCGTTATGATATAGGTCCAGTAATTGGTCTTCATCCTGAGTAGTTCCTAGAAGGTTGTCCACATAAAAGTTCTTGCCAATTGTTTCTTTATACTCGCTGTCAGAGTTTCTTAGATGAGTGTTCAGTGTTGCGTGTAGTAAAAATGGACTGCACGTGGCTCCAAATAGTACAGACTTGAATCTGTATGTTATAATCTGTGCATTCTCATCATTTGGGTCTTCATACCATAGAAATCTGGTGAAATCCCTGTCACACTCCTGCAATCCCACTCGCAAAAAGGCTTTGCTTATGTCAGCGCTATAAGCATACCGATCAGTTCGGAATCTCAGCAAAATCTCTCCAAGTTTCTCTTGTTAAAGAGGGACCCTTCATAAGGCAGTCATTTAGTGATGGATTAGCGCCTCGTTTTGCACTGTAATTAAAGACTATCCGCAGTGGAGTGGTTATACTGTCCTTTTGCACTGCGTGATGAGGGAGATAATGACTGGTTTCATGGCTGGCAGCATCATCAACCCTTTCAATGAAGGTATTGTTCAGTTGCATTACAATTAAGTCATGATATGTCTGCAAGTTATTCTTTCCCTTTAGAGTTTTTGTCAGACTTTTTAGCTGTCCTAAAGCCATTGCATAATTAGTAGGCAAAGATGGACAATCTACTTTCCATGGCAACCTCACCCAGTACTGGTCATCATCATACTTTACTGTATCCAGGTAAGTGCTGTAAGACACCCTGTCCTCAGGCGAGGGCTTGTTGGCGTTTATGCCAATTGTATCAAGGTCCCATAGCTTATGGACAGGTACTGTATCTTCTTCAATGACCTCTGCAACTTCTAATGGAGATACTTGTGCACACATTCGAGCAACCATTGTGTTCTGTATGGTGTAGCATTCATCCTGCTCATTATTGGGAATTCTACCATAAATCAAGTATCCACCCGAGCTCTCAGCCAGTTTAACTTCTTTCTTTGTGGTGACATTAGTAATGAATTCACCATAATAATCTGACCCTACAATTAACTCGATGTCTCCAACTTGATCATCATCTAAATATCTGTCAGCTAGTTGAATGCCAGAATCTCTTAACATCTGAGCAGTCCTTTTCAGGCCAGGAATGTAGATGCTATTTGGTAGGTTTTCTAAAACTACAGCTTCAATTCTCTTGCGTCTTCCACCAAGGCGTATTGTAGGTCTTACTGTCTCGTACTCTTCATATTCCTTTGATTGTAGGAATCCGGACAAAGCCAGTCTGACCTTACCACATCCTTTCAAGTTCAGTTGACTGGAAAGATTCTTGGTTATAAAGGTGAACTGCGAGCCTTGATCAAAGAATGCTCTTGTCACAACCTTTTCATTAGTTACTTGATTACAAATTTCTATGGTTGCCGTAGGCAGAGCGGTCGAATTACGAGCTTTATTTGTCTTCACAGACAATATTGATTGTTGGGTGGTACTGGTTGGGTGGTACTCTGTGTACGGCTTTAAAACTCCATTTTTCTTGATACAGAGAGCAGTATGGTGTTTTCCCTTTTTACACTTTCTGCACATAATGAGAATAGTATCACAGTTCATTTCCTCATGGTTTTTACTGACACATCTTGAACATCTCTGCATTGCTTTCAGTCTATCTCACTTTTCCTTAAGAGTCACATATACATCACAGTTGCCTGTAGAATGTGGGTTTTGGCAAAACAAACAACTTTTCTTTGTCTGGTCACCTTTAGTTTCCATTTTGTAGCTACCAACCGAATTTTCCTTTGGGTAGTATTTCTTAGAAGAAGCAGCCGAATCTTTTATTTGTTGTCTTGCTACTGGAAGTGGTGTGGTAACTTTAGATTTGGCTTCTCTTACTGAAGGAGACCCTTGCATGACCCGTTTCTCCTGTACTTTTGTTAGGTGTTGTATTGAATCTTTAATTCCTTGTTCTACTTCTTCAACTGTGAAATAATGTTTGCTAAGCTTTGTGAACAATAGAGTTTCTACTTTAGGAGGTAATTTCCGAAGCAGCATTTCTTTTAAAAGCCAGTTTGACTCTTCCACCTTATCTATGTATTGTTTGAGATTTCTGATGATAGACTGATATTCATTCAAGTAAGCAGTTAACTCTGTCAGATTGTATGAAGGAGCTTTGATATCCAGAAGACGATGACACAGGTGTTGTTGTATTTTATCTTTGTCAGCATAGTTTTCTTTTAATGCTTGTAATGCATCAGCATAGCTTGCCCTGAAAGTCTGATAGCCGATTATTAGCTCCGCTGCTGGTCCTCTTAAGTATGAACGGAGGTATGTCATTTTTTCCACATCACCTAAATCTTTCCGTTCATCCACTAATGACCGAAATGAATCCCAAAATAGAACCCATTCTAATATGTCTCCTCCAAAGATGGCGAGTTCTATGTTTGGAAGCTTGGGTTTTGAGAACTTGGCTGAAGCATGTGGTACTACTGGTTTGTCTTTATTTTCTTCCAGTATGTGGACAAATTCACTCAGTTTTGCTATGGTTTCATATTCATACGTTAAATGAATTTCAGCCTCTGACGAAAATTCCTCTTCCGTCCGAGTTCCTAATTCTTGTGTCTCATAGTCATCAAATAATTGTTGGTAATTCTTCCATTTTGTTTTGAGGTTCTGTATAGCCAAATCTAATTTGATGGCATCTACCCCCTCCTGTGAAACTATGTCAACACATTCTCTCAAGGCACGAGTGACATGGCCTTTCTTGGCCGACACCGAAGCCTTTGACACCACCATAGTGAACAATTATTTATTATAAGCTTTCATGTGATGTTCTATGCACTTTGAGAACCGGGTATTTATGTGTGCTACTGTGCAAGGGTTATAATGTACCCCATCAGACATATGTCCCTGTCTAAATGGTTGCGCTCCTAAATGTATGGTACGAACACCTTTCCCTTTAACCCCTTCAGACTCATATGACACAGAGGTTGCCAGATTAGCAATAAGAAATAGAGTTCTCTGACTCTTATAAATACCTCTCCAAAAATTAGTTTTCTGCCCACAGCTAACTCAAAGACAACTGCAGAGGTTGAAGTAACTAAACTAAAGGTTTCTAAATATCCCTGATGGTAACAAAGGCTTTAAAGTATCCCTAATAGGCTCAAAATTGCGTCATATGTCGGAGAGGGTTAAGCAACTTGCATAACCTCCTATTTATACTCCGTGAAACTAATTCGTATGTATCTGGGCTTACACCAAACCGATAACCAGCTGTGTAGTTCCTCGGTTCTATCAAAGTTATTGCCACGTTCTTGTTCAACAACTGTAAATGATCAAAGACTTTAATAATTTCGTTCCCAATTTGGTTGGGATTGCAACCGTCAAATATGTCATTCCACCCCAGAAGGAGTATGGCTAAATCATGTGCCTCATCTCGCATACACCGAAATGTAGAGTGCGTCCAGAAGTCTGGTATTTTGCCGCCTCGAACTTTATATATCTTTACTTCACTGTTCGGGGGTGGGTTGCAAATAGTAGGAGTCTGTGAATGTCCTCCAAGTCCTACTTTGTAATCACGCATATGTTTATACAAATTTAATATCAGTGTGCATGTTTATCCGGTTCGAAGGACCATTAATAATACTGTGGAGAATAGTTAATGAGCCAGCCCTCCTAGACTCAACACTCCGATATCCACTAACTCCAATGTATCTCTGGGCTTAGTTTGAGAAATCTTACAGTTGTAGTAAAGTAATCAGATACAACTATAATAGAAAATAGATTAAGTTTAACGTCAGTTACTAACTTGCACCTACTTGGTATTCGCAGTCTTTATAGGAATCGTCTTTATGAAAGGCATCACAATACACACTGAAAATAAATTAAGAGTAATTAGTTTTATCATTTACGATATCTTCCTTGAATTATTTATAATATTTATCACGATATATTACTGTAAGAACAATTCACTTTAAATTTAATTAAGAACAAGAGATGCAAATTTACCTTGTATTTTTTTAATTATAGAGCGGCGTAACGATACAACCGGCGATTTGTCGAACGGTGTACCGAACTATTCACGTCCTATTTAACTACGAATCTATCTATGGCCCAGAGTTGATATTGATTAAATCAATTTGATTTAATCACTTGATTAAATCAATGATTTTTTTACCAAAAAAATCATGATTTTTTTGATTTTTTTGATCTTTTTGATCTTTTTGATCTGTGAATCAAGATAAAAAGAATTATCCGGTAGTTATAGTGTTATACATAACTACATATTAGATTTACATTATTTCATATCTCCATTATATCTATAGGCTATTAGATAAATACTAGATTCAAGTTTGTATGATATAATATTATAATATATGAAAAACTAATGCAAAACTGTAAATTTTAACCTTGTTTACTGCTTAACAATCCCACAAAACATGTCACACATAATTTGTCTACTTAGAATGACCTAAGCTGTCATCTCTTGAAGTATCTACCAAAACAAAACTTGAATGTGACACAAATCTCACTTTAATGAAAGTTTAAACTTTAATCACGCAACACTGGGGTGGGCACTGGCCACTGGGCAACTGAGTGAGTTCTAACCTATGTACATAGTCAGATATTACCAAGTGCAGGTCTACCAGACTGCCATGTTTTCACTTTTACTTTAATATCTCTGGATTTTGGTCACAGCCTTGGGATCAATATTTTAAAGTAAACATCCACAAAGCTACTAGTCACTAAGTCTGTACTAATAATAACAGATTATTATTTTTCTGTAATTCTGTTCAATAATAGGTTTTGTAATATGATTTCTTGAGGATCACTGGCAACTCAGCCAGAAGCAGCAGTGTGGTCAGACAGTGAAACATTACTAGGACAGGAACAGATCAGGAGTCTGGGCTGAGGGCATGGATGAAACAGAATTGTTATAAATTCCTCTGCTTGAATTACTACTCAATAGGGCGGGGGGGATATTTAAAAAAAATCAAAAAAATCAAATAAATCAAATAAATCAATGATTTTTTGATTTTTTTGATTTTTTTAACCCTTAATTAGCGGCTCACCACATAAGTCGAGTTAAATAAAGCTGGACTATGTGGCGGCGCTCGACATAACTCGAGTGGCAATTTCAGCACGTAATGTTGCTGAGAGAGAGAGACAAGTGGTGGCAGGAGAGTAGCGAGCATATGACTGCTCCAGACCACCGCGGCGAACATACTGACACGAATCCCAGCTCCCTCCTCCCTCTCTCACTCGCTATATAAGGAATTGTATCGGGAAAGTGGCTAATTACATGCTTTTTGCACTCGCGTTGCACGGTTATTGCAAGAAAACTAGCCATCATAAAAGGATCGTTATGGTGTCATTCGAAAGCTCTGTTTATGCCCTTTCAGGGATAGGTACTTGTTTTACGTTCTGGGTCTTATTTAGGCATGAAAATGATCACGTATACAGCCCTATTTTGGCTAAAAACACCCCGCTGGGCGGTACATATAAATAAACCGCATAGGCCGCTCGTAAGGTGTTAAAAAAATCAAAAAAATCAACAACCCTGCTATGGCCACAGTCAGAATTCGCAATTAAAGTATCCAATTAGTAAAGAGTTATAAAATAGCCCTCACTAAGCGAAGTAGAACTTATCTGGTGATGTCGATGTAAGAAGTTATTTGTAGACGTAATATAATCCTTGTTGGGGAAATAGGTCTCACTTCTACACCGGTTGAATGATATCTGCCTAGCCGCTACTCACGCCGGCTATTTATAGCCGACAGTTTCCCGCTAAATTCTTTGTAAACGAATCCTTAATGAACGAAACTATCTCATTGCTTTTGTTCGGTTTGGATTTGTATCAATACTTCTGTGTATGCGTGTACACTATGTTGATTCATACCCAATGTTTCAGCTTAGGATTTAGCTGCTTCGGTTTATTTATATTTCTGGCTGTTCGTAACTCAGGTTCATACAGTTCAAGTTACATATATTAGCACTTTCTTTTCTGACTTATGGAGTAGCATTTTATTATATTTACACAATCCTCTCCAGTCAATGATAATGTCCTTAAACCTATAATCCCACCACCGTATACTTAATTACTTAATAAACTCAAATCCATAGACATTATTACTTTATAAATATCCGTGTTTATAATAAATTCCTGTCAGGTAATTCTGACACTTCAAGTTCTTCAACATGTGTATTTCTATAAGCGCCATGGTCCATCCCTGCGCTGCACTTTTAACTTATAGTCCGGGAGCAACCCTACCAAATTGTTAATTTCCGTCGTCCATGTAAGTGAGGGTAAAAAATAGTTTCAAATTACTAATTAGAAAAATAGACAACTTCGAAATATATGTACCTTAACTAAATATATGGGGGCATTCACATACAAAATATATTATTTTTTAGACTGTTGCCATTTGAGCAAATTCGTCTTCCCATTTAATTCGTGACAATTCTAATTTCTACATTATTTGATTTTTACAGTACTGCCATTTTTGACCATATAAACTGTGTATCATAACAATTGTCTTGTAGTTTACAATTAACCTATATTCAAAAAACTTTGTGAAAATTAAATAATTGTGTTACCACTGTTTAAAACGGCTACGAAAACTCCAGATGAAGCACAGCCATATGTGCGGAGCTGAACGTAAACCACGTGCGTGGCTTAAGGACACCTCCGCACGTATGGCAGTCAGTATGTACCACTCAGTAGTAGCAGGTTAGTACCGCTCCGCACCCAAGTCGGGTACTGAAGGGTACTAAACAAAGAGGTCCTTTCTTACACTACCTGCCTTGCAGATTGGACCGCTCCGCAATAGTAGGAAGGGTAATAAATACAGCAGACCTTTATTATACGCTATCTGCCTTGCAGATTGGAGCCAGGAGGCTACAATTATACTGCTTCAGTCACCCATAATAAGTAATAACAAACCGTTTTCTTCTATATTTAATTTAACTAATATCTTAAAACATTCAAAATAGCGTCTTCAAATGTAACTAATTAGTTATGCTAAAATATTATCTACAAAACTGTAATACAAAAAAGCAACATTCACAAGTAATTAGGAATTTAAATCAAAGAAAATTTTTGAGGAGTAACTAAAATATTCAAAATAGTGTTTACGATTTGTGCATTATATGTCTAAAAATGATACTCTTTCTATATAACTTTACAAATTTCAGTCACAATGGTATGGATGAGGTTGATTTTATCTAGACACAATTTGCGGCCTTTGCTCCCGGACTATTATTATTAGCCATTCAGATACATATCGACGCCCCTTGTGGCACCCCTAATTAAATTGAACAACAGGTCACACGCATGGGAAAGTAAACACGATGTCAAAATCATGGAAAAGTAGACGATGAATGAAAAGAAAATGCATGCAAAATGGCGGCTTCTTTTTCTGTTAGAGTCTGGAGCAGGCCATGGAAAGGGAACCGTGGGGGTATAGTGTATAAGCGATTCACACGAGAAATTTCCTGGCATCCCTTGGTCTGGGAGTATCTAAATTCAAGTTTTATGAGATTTCAACCAACTTTATTGATCCATCTTCATTTTAGTGGTAGCCGATACCGATAAAACCAATCATAAAAATAAAAATAAAAATACTCTGCAACTGATATCGGGTTCAAGTTGCCGGTAAACTCGCTGGACGTGTGACTCTGCCTGCGGCCAAGCCACTCCTTCTTCAGCCTTCAAACTCCTACCGGTATCACACCAGCACTTTCATTCATTATTGTTTTATCGCCAACACTGGTCTGGCAGCTTATTAGTTAAGCTATTGCCAGAATGATATAACCTAAATAAGCTAAATTTACCTATTAGCCTACCTGTTCCAAGTTAAGTAGTCCAAAACTCCTAAACATTAACCTCTAGCCTACAACTCACAAACATCTTGAGTAATCGAGCTAATATTTCTACCATTTGGGAAGTGTCAGGCAGGGAATAGGTGCTTACATTCACAACCCATTTGCTCTAGCCCGTTTTGAGTTACAGAGGTTTGGTTTCACGATGTCTGTCCTACCTAATTGGAACAGGGTAGGCCTATATAGTATCATATATCGAGGGGTGACAACCAGAAGTGGTTGTCCACAAATGCAGTTTGTAGATAATCACACTTAAAGATTTAAAATCTTCATGATATATCGAAAATTGATTCAATATTTGAAATGTTTGCTGAAAATGTTCATGATATAAATGTCTATGAGACTGGAGACTAAACAAATTCCTAAAGTGAAACAGTTGAACAAAAATGGCTAAATTGGACATAACCAATTCTGGTGTCACCCCTCGATATATCCATTAAGTATTGAGGATTGACCACTTGCGAGTTTCAAGCAATAAGGAAGTTGGAACTGTAAACATCTATATTTAGCAGAATTGCCAGCTATCGGGTGGATGGAACTCATTAGCCTTGGTCGGCAACCCATCTAGGGGAGACAACATTATACAAATCGGGGTGGATGGGACTCATTAGCCTTGGTCGGCAACCTGTCTAGGGAAGTAAACCTTATACAAATCTGACTGCTTACCTAAGGGTGAAGCAGGTTAGTGGATGGACTAGCCGCACCACTGTAAAACAAATAGTGCTAAAAAGATACATAGAAGGCCTCGGAGTAGGACGGGCCCTAAGTTGAGTGGTCAATCCTGTAAGTCCTTCAGTAAACTGGCAGGGGTTGTCCTCATAGGGTATGGGTCCGCTTGGGGGCATCCTCATAAAGGAGAGTAAGGCATCCGGCAATAGATAGATAGATAGACCAGCTAAAATACGGTTGTCATTCCTTTCTATATACATTAAATATAATTCAACTTACTTTCTATCCATCAGTAACTTACATCATTTTTGCATTTCTATTTAACCCCTTCAGCATGATGACGCCTTCTTGCCTTTGATTCTGGATAATATCATACAAGTATATGCAGTTTAAGAAGGATCCATGGTATTCAGAGGGTTTATTGATATCGTAACAACCCCTCTGAGTCTTAGAGGTAGATCATAAGCTAAAATAAATCGTCTAATGGTAACTAGAATACGATGAAAACTACGCCATCGTGCTGAAGGGGGGTTAATATCGATGTTTACGGCTCCAACTTCCTTATGGTCTGAAATTCGCAAGTGGTCAAATCAGCTACTAAAGGACTAAATGGTCACGATATCTGGCCTACTCATAATGAATGGACTATATAACGCCGATTACCACACACACACACACACACACACACACATTGTTTTGACGGCACTGCACTTTTTTTTTTTTTTTTTTTTTAATTATTATTTTGCTTCACTGGCTTATTCTTGACAAGTTTCAAGTTCGCAGGATCCTTGGATCACGGGTATTGAGTCTATTCGCTGTAAGTAGGCGAGAAACCATGACCTCTAACCTCTGTTACTCAAAAAACGACTAGAGTAATCAAGCTAATACTTGTACTATTTGGGAAAAGTCAGTCAAGGAATAGATGTGGAAATGTACAGACAATTTGTTCTAGCCCTTTTTGAGTTACAGAGGAGAGAGGTCGTGATTTCTCGCCTACTTACAGCGAATATACTATAGTCACGCAAGTAGTGACGCTATCCACTCATTTGGACAATGTCACGTTACGTGTTGCTTTAACTTGAAACCTCTACTGTGGCTGCAACGTAGTATATTATCTGGTTACTTTTATGCTGTGTCCTTATAGTTTTCTCTCTCTCTCTCTATATATATATATATATTATAGAGAGAGAGGAAGAAGGAGAAAGAGGGGGATATATATATATATATATATATATATATATATATATAAATAGTATCACATCTCATTTTCCATCTCCTTTTTATCTATCTATCTATCTATTTATCTATCCATCCATCCATCCATCTATATATCTATCTATTTATATATCCATCCATCTATCTATCTATCTATCTATTTACATATCCATCCATCTACCTACCTATCTATCTATCTATCTATCTATCTAAATATCTATCTATCTATCTAAATATCTATCTATCTATCTAAATATCTATCCATCCATCTATATATCTATCTATCCATCCATCCATCTATCTATCTATCTCATGATGAAGATTCGGTGTTGAAGCTTGGGGTCCCACCAGAAGGCGTGAGAGAGTCTAGGCTCCGGGGTGTCATAATAATATAGTATTTATACAGTAAAAGCGAAATTCACACCACAGATTTTGCCGGCATTTTTTTACGGGCAAGCTGGCTTTAAGGGGGGTCACCTGTTTTTGTTTTCTCTTTCTCTCATTTTCTCTCGTGCTCTGGCTTGTATTCATTCGGCCCCATTCAGCCAACTGATTTAAGACGTTTATCCCCATCCAGGTGTCGATATCTTCCTGGCGAGCGACTACAAGCCAGCTTTGTATGGATAAATCTGGCTTCGCCGGAGACATTTTTCTATCGAAAAATGTACAAATTTAGCTTGCTCTCAAAACAAAAAATATATATGATGGCTCACTTCCACTCACCAGGAAAATATTGACACCTGGATGGGGGTAAACGTCTTAAAAAAGTAGGCTGAATGGGGCCGAATGGATACAAGTCAAAGAGAGAGGGAGAGAAAGAGAACAAAATCGAGGTGGGCTCCTCTAAGGGGAAGCTTTTATGTGATTTTAAGACACTGAAATAACATATAACTTTAATTCTAAAGCTGCCAGATCACAATTGACGGATTATTTTTTTTGTTTTAATATATATATTTTAGTTTGCTCCCTACACCTCTATCAAGCTTAAATAATACACACCCAATATCCAAGATATATTTGTGCATTTTTCGGTAGAAAAAATGTCAATGCCGAAGTCCGTTTTCTAATAAATTACAGGTTCGCTATCGCTCGCCAGGAAAATATAGACACCGAATGGCACGAAAGGTATGCACATTGAAAATAGAAAGGGGCGAAAAGTGTTAAAGTCGTCAAACTAATGGGGCGAACGACTTATAATCTCAAAACCTATGGGATTACACACGAGGGAAAAGGAGGTCCGGAAAGAAACCCATAGACCTCCCCTTAACCTAAGAAGTGCGCATGGGGGTAATTAGAAACGTCCCCCTGTGCTGACGTATTTGAGCTGTTTCCATCACTAAAATATTCATTTTACCATAAATAGCATTAATACTTATCCATACGCGCCTATTATGGGTTGATTATAAAGGTAATAACCTGAAACAACAATAAAACGAGTGAAAACAGCGTTTGGATGTTCAAAATCGGAGATATAGGCCGCGAGTTATATAATGTATGGGTGAGGCAACCTGCTTTCCCGCCAATTTCCCCCAAGGCCACTGAGACACAGTCGATCGATATTCTCTCTCTCTCTCTTGCACTCGCTTGCTAACACTGATGACAATGCCCTGCTTGCAACTCGCTAATGTTAGCACGAAAATATACCTCAGAATAAGGGAATAACAGGGAAAATAGGTGATAACTGAAGGAGGGGAGGAAAGTGGGGAAGGAGGGGAGGTAGAGGAGTGATATTTTGCATGACCCAGGGGCAAAAACATTTTTTTTTTTTTTTTTTTTTTCGATGTTTAACCCCTAACTGTCGGCGAGCAACATAAGTCGAGTTAAATAAAGCTGGACTATGTGGCGGCGCTCGACATAGGTCGAGTGGCAATTTCAGCACGTAATGTTGCTGAGAGAGAGAGACAAGTGGTGGCAGGAGAGTAGCGAGCGTATGACTGCTCCAGACCACCGCGGCGAACCTACTGACACGAATCCCACCTCCCTCCTCCCTCTCTCACTCGCTATATACGGAATTGTATCGGGAAAGTGCCTAATTACATGCTTTTTGCACTCGCGTTGCACGGTTATTGCAAGAAAACTAGCCATCATAAAAGGATCGTTATGGTGTCATTCGAAAGCTCTGTTTATGCCCTTTCAGGGATAGATACTTGTTTTACGTTCTGGGTCTTATTTAGGCATGAAAATGATCACGTAAACAGCCCTATTTTGGCTAAAAACACCCCGCTGGGCGGTACATATAAATAAACCGCATAGGCCGCTCTTAAGGTGTTAAAGTCTATTTTTTTTTCTCTGACTCTTAAGAGTCTTCCCGCAGTCCGCCGGGGGAACTCTTAAGAGTCTTCCTGCAGTTCCCGGTTTAACCCCCTTGAGGATAATGCCGAGCTTTGACAGTGTATTCTGGCTATCATTATATGAGTTTTTACAGTTTAGGAAGGATCTGGGGGTATTAACCCATTCAATACTAGTGACGTCCTTTTCATCCTATTCTGGCAACTATCAGACGATTTTAATCAGCTTAGGAAGGACCTCTAGTAATAATAAGGCTTCAGATTATCTCAACCAACTCTCTTAACCCCCACTGATCCTTCCTACGCTGCATAATATTGTCTAAAATATAGCTAGAATACAATGATTCACACGTTGCTGGTATTGTCTAAAATATAGCTAGAATACAATGATTCACACGTTGCTGGTATTGTCTAAAATATAGCTAGAATACAATGTATCACACGTCGCTGGTATTGTCTAAAATATAGCTAGCATACAATGTATCACACGTCGCTGGTATTGTCTAAAATATAGCTAGAATACAATGTATCACACGTTGCTGGTATTGTCTAAAATATAGCTAGAATACAATGTATCACACGTCGCTGGTATTGTCTAAAATATAGCTGGAATACAATGTATCACACGTCGCTGGTATTGTCTAAAATATAGCTAGAATACAATGTATCACACGTCGCTGGTATTGTCTAAAATATAGCTAGAATACAATGTATCACACGTTGCTGGTATTGTCTAAAATATAGCTAGAATACAATGTATCACACGTCGCTGGTATTGTCTAAAATATAGCTAGAATACAATGTATCACACGTCGCTGGTATTAAGAGGGTTAAGGGGACATGTCCCGGTTTTCTGGACCACTTTCTCCCTCATGTTTAGTCCCATTAGTTTTCAGATGTTAAGAGGTTTGCCCCATTAGTTAGTCGATTTTAAGACCTTTCGCCCAATTTCTTCGTCAATATTTAGACCTTTCGTGCTATTTAGGTGTCGATTTTTTTTCTGGCGAACGATAGTGAGCCTGTAATGTTGGAAGAACCGGCCTTCGGCCGGAAAACTTTTCTACCGAAAAATTTACAAATTTATCTAGAAGGGGGATCTAATGGATGTATTTTTTTAACTTTTGTGTATGGAGGTCTAGGGAGGAAACTAGAAAAATAATTAATACATGCAAATGTCGGCCAAAAAGTGAACCATCTCCCCTTAACAGGGTATACCATCTCCATTAACTCGCTGACTTCCACATATCCCCTTCCTAATCTGAATAAAACCGTCTATTAATAGCCAGAATCCCAAAAAAGCAATGCGCGTCATCGTGTCTTGAAAGGGTTAAGGGGGTAGTACTCGCTTTTTATGAACCCCCCTTCTCCCTCATGTTTAGCATATTAGTTTTGAGTTTAAGACGTTCGTTCCGTTAGTTTGGCGATTTTGAAACATTTCGCCTATTTTTTTTGTTTTCCAATATTAAGACCTTTCGTGGCCTTTAGGTGTCGACTTTTTCCTGGGGAGCGAAAGCGAGCCTCTTATTTTCTAAGGAACCGGCCTTCGGCCGGTACATTTGTCTACCGAAAAATGTAAAAATTTATCTTGAAAGGGGTCTAGGGGGTGTTTTTCTAAGCTTGATGGAGGTCTAGCGAGGAAACTAAAAAACTAAATTAATATATATATTATACATAAAGCCCAAAAACCACGTACGACCCCCTTAACCCCTTCTGTACCGGCTACGTCTTTTCTATTTGATTTATGCTACATTTATGCGATTTTATGAAACTACGAAAGATAGGCTATATGGTAGCTAAAATAGATTAATTGAGATAGTCTGTAGCCTTTTAAAGGCTAGACGTCCTTCCTAAACTGAGAAAAATCGTCTAATAGTTACCAGAATGTAATGACAAGTACATCACCGGTACAGAAGGGGTTAGGCCAATGGATATGAGTCCACTGAATTACCCAGCATGCACCCCAAACTCTATGGACTTTCCTATTGTTGTTGTTGTTGTTGTTGTTGTTGTTGTTGTTGTTGCATAGTTTGTCGGCCGGTCAGCTTTACTATTATTATTATTATTATTTCTACTACTACTCTCTCTCTCTCTCTCTCTCTCTCTCTCTCTCTCTCTCTCTCTCTCTATCTATCTATCTATCTATATATATATATATACAGTATATTCATACATATATATATATATATATATATATGTCTCACTCTCTCTCTCTCTCTCTTTCTCTAGGTTCTCAATGCATTAACCCTTTTAGTATGCAATAACGCATTCTGCTGGCATCTTAGTATGACTACTAGTAAACGATTATATTCAGCTTAGGAAGGATCCTTAGGAATCAAAAGGGATTAAAACTATCCCAACTAACCCTCAAATTCCCATCAAAGTGTTCCTAAGCTAAATCAAATCGAATATAGACACAATATGGAGCACTTTATTGACAACGTTTCGTATATAGCTTAATCAGGCCAATTAATAAAACCCTCTAATGGTACTCACAATACACTGAAGAATGATGTAATACAAACACAATATGAGGAGGAGCACTTTATTGACAATGTTTTGCGTATGGTTTCACATCAGACCAATGAATAAGATCGTCTAATGGTAGCACAATAAAGTGACGTGATAGGCTACTACATAAATAAAGCCTTTATATACCTTATATGACGCACACACACGCGGCCATGTAGCCTAACCCATAGACTATAGGGTGTTTTAAAACAACACTACCAGAGTATGACGACCACATTGATAAAAATATATAATACACGTATTTCTATTCTATTTTTACCAATAATATATTGTAACGGAGATAAATGGTTATTTAGAAATGTAGCAAAACAGGGTTCTGAGCCCAGCACAAAACATATGATACATAACATGAATGATTACCAAGTAAAAAAGGTAAAGAGGAGATATCTAATGACCTAATCACATATGAATAATTACAAAATCAAAGTAACATAAAATTGGTAATGATATTTTGCAATTAGAAGAAAACGGCTAAGTATTATAATCCAAGTAGCGTAAAAAGATATGCACCATTTGTAACGATGACCAAGAGGTAAAATAATGAATCTCAAGTCTGGGTCAGGTATCCGAACACTGCTATAGGTAATTTAATCGTTCGTGAAACCGTTTGAATGGGAACAAATTGTTCCTGCGCAATTTACTGTTTCAATACAAATACCTCATTACGTTACTATTATCACAGAGTACTAACGAAATATGTCTATCAGTTTTATGGTTGACGTTTGACGATTTTACGTAGCTGTAGACATACAAGTATACGGTGTTCACTAATTAATATTTAAAATCATCTAATGGTACCCAAAACAAACAATTTACGTCACTTGGACTTAACGAGTATAAAATAACAAAGGCAGAGACACACCTAAATAACGACAATCCATATTTATGTGATATTATAAGGTAAATAAAATCACTATGACAGAAGAAGATAGCACCATGGCCGAGCAGATGATTAAACACATGAGAAGATTCGTTATGACTCCAAAGCTTCGAAGAAAAACTCGAACTGGGATGGGAGGCAAGAGGTAGGCTATTTGGGGGGGGAGGGGGGACACTAGCCCGTGTTCGGATTATAGCTCATACCTGGGTGTCACTAATTATTTTACTCTATGTGGTTTAAATCATTAATGGTATATTATTTTGCATTTTGTCCTTAGATAATCTTCTTCGTTATTGTATTTACTAATTAGCAGATGAGGTCTGGCAGTGTTGTTTTAAAACACCCTGACCTAACCTAACCTGTATACAGGTATATTCACTTCTGCCCGAATATCCGACCCGCGCGCGCATGATGTCACATGGCTCTTTTTCACTAGGGTTCACCAGGCGAGGACTGAGGAGCAGAGTCTCCGAGCGGTCAGACTCAGTCCTCTTCCGACTTCTGGCCAGTTCAGGTCAAGGCTTGGGTCCAGTCAACCCACTCCACCCATTAGACCTAGAACTCCACGCTTCCTCCCGACTTACTGACAACTTTTCAAATAGTTTACTTTGCTTTTTTCCAATTATTGTGCTATTGATGGATGCAATTCCAATCATCAAAAAATACCCAAATCTAACGTTTCATCGCCCCCCCCCCCCTCCCTTTATTATAGGTTTGATTAAAGTAGAGAAAACCTAATATTTGGTAGGGCCCCGTAATCATTGACGACTTCGCCTATTAATAATAATAGTCTCCATTCAACATTCTGCGCCAGCATTTTGAATAGTCTGCGCGGAAATATCATGGAGTACTCGTCATAAGTGCACGCTTAATTCCCTCATGGGATCGTCACTTTGATCGGGTACCCTACAGAAAAAACTCTGGAAAAAAGAAAAATAACTTAATATCTGTTATCATATGACTTGCCATATACGTGGATTTCTCATGCTTTGCTTTCCCGACACCAGGACCCGGATTCACTAACGGTCGTACCGTGTGATGTCGTACAGCAACCTACGATCGATCGTTCCTAAGGGAGTGCGGAAGGTGTATTCACGAACGCATCGTTGAGCTCCCTTACGGCTCCCTTTCGGTTATTTTCACGAGGCTTCTCTTGACCAATCAGGCGCTTGGCCTTTGTAAATAAACAATATGGCACCCACATGACCGAAGCGCCAAGAAGAACCTAATATAATTTCATATATGAGCTTTTCATTGTTTAGCATGGCTAATTCGAACCACCACAGCCAGCAGGAAGAAGAATAGAGTATCTTGTGAATTGATGAGAAAAAATTAGCCTAGCCTGTTAGTGGCCCAAGTTAAAGGATTTCCGACGGATTGATCATTGATAATCATCTGTTAGGGTAGTTGGGAAATTAGTGTATTATTTATACCTTAACCACAGTATATTGTTCTACTTTACCGTGTCTACACCTAGACAGGGCTAGCCAAACCATGCCAGACTTTACTATGTCTATGCCTACACAGGCAGTTCTAGCCAAGCCAAAATGCCAGACTTAGCCTAGGCCTAATTTTTCAAAATAGGCCTAGGGTAATATTTGTGTATTCACAACACCTCAAGGCCTATCTACCTTTTCAAAATAGGCCTAGCATAGGCCTCCTCAACCTATTACCCAACAGTTGGCCATGGGATATAATGATAGGTTGAGGGGGGCTTTGTCCCCCTCACCTCCCATGACTTATTGCCATCATCAAATATATTACCAGCATGGGACAGCTAGTTAACAATGAGGACGGTACGCCTGCAAACACCATCTTTACCTGCTAGGCTACTACTTTACCATGCTTAGGCTACACCAAGCTAAGCATTGCTAGCCTAACCAAAATACCATACGTAAGCCTAACTTTTCTAGCTTAAAAAGCCCTAACCTTTTCAAAATAAACCTAGGTTATAGCCTAGGCTAGGCTAAACAAAAATATTCACAACACCATATAGGCTAGCCTATTATTTTGTTTTTAGGCTAGGCCTAGGGTAATTCTTTTCATAATGTTTTTCCTGTGATACTTTCAAATTTGTTGAGGAAAAAGGCTACCCTAATCTAACCCAGCTAGGCATTGCTAGCCTAACCAAAATACCATACATAGGCCTAACTTTTCTAGCCTAAATAGCCCTAACTTTTTCAAAATAAACCTAGGTTATAGCCTAGGGCCCTAGGCCTAGGCTAGGCTAAACAAAATTATTCACAACACCGTTTATTATTTATTTATTGTTTAGGCTAGGCCTAGGGTAATTCTTTTCATCATTTTGTTCCTGTGATACTTTCAAATTTGTTGAGGAATAGGCTACCCTAATTAGTTGTTGTTGTTGTTGTTGTTCCCTAAGCTGCCTGGCCGAACAGCCCCGAGTCCCTGAGAAAGGCCATGGCCACGCTCGGGCTTTCCCACAGAGCTCTCATTGAGTGTAGATTGTGTTGTTGGCGTAAGTGGTTGTGTGAAATGCAGTCTTCTATGATGTGTTTAATGGTATGGGGTGCTGTGTTACATCCCGGGCAGGTGTCGACAACGGAGTCATCCAGTCTCTTCTGATAGCTCAGGAGAGCTGGATGGTGTCCGCATCTCAGCCTGGCCAGGTGGACTCTGTCCTCGCGAGGAAGGGAGGATTCGGAAGGATGGATTTCGGGAGGTCGTGCATGCAGCTGCGTGTTGTCTGTGAGTGAGTGGATGGATCGGTGAGAGATATGAGTATGGATGTGCTTCTGGAAGTTGGTTCGGGGTGGGCAGGGAGGGGGAGAGGACAATAATTGTGTGTGATACCGTGTGCTGGGTGTTATTTTGATATTTCTTGGTGTCTGTGGGTGTGTTGCCATGTAGTTTAGTGGGTGGTCTTGGTTTGTGGAGGCTGCTGCCAGGAATTGAGTGCCTCTCATGTCCAGATGGTCTTTGACTTTGAGGATTTTGGTTTCTTGATGTAGGTGATCTGTGGGTGCAGTAGCTGTGCAGCCTGTAATGATCTTCAGGGCTTTGTTTTGAATAGTCTGTAAGGTCTTATGATGTGTTTCAGCTAGGTTAGAAGCCCAGGCTGGGCTTGCGTATTCCATCACTGATCTTATGTATTGTTTATATATATATTGTTTGGTCCTGATGTGGCGGCATCTACGCCGTGGGGCCACCTCCCGAGGCTGCCAATCGCGGATGGCTGCCGACCCTCCACAGCCGAAGACAAAATCAACGACCAGTGGAGGAAAACCAGATGCCGGCCGCGGGGAGCAGTTTCGGGAGCCAAACCGTCACAACCATCCCCTGCCCCCTCCCTGGGGGCACTGGTCCTTGGAGCGGCTTCGGTCGCGCCGGGAATTTCCACCCTAATTAGTGAAGCAGATAAGTGAAACAATCGTTCAAATGGTGATGCAAGCATGAAATTTGGTACAGGTATTCTTCAAAGCTCACTTTCAGAGCACATACCGCTGGCCACGCAAAAATTCAATATGGCGACCATTTTTCAAGATGGCCGACAAATCTGACTGAGCCCTACTGTTTGGGGTCAGTTAATTGAAAGAAAAAAGACATGAATACTGTCCAATCCATTTGTTTTGGCTCTAACGTGGTAAGTGAAGGTAATTTTGTCCAAAGCAGTTCCATATTAGACTTTAACTAAGATGGCGGCCAAGATGGCCGCCATTAACCCGAGGAGGCCGGATTTTTGACGATTTTCGGTAGTGTTTATGGCTTAATAGCTAATCAAAGAATAAAGATAGAGAAATGAGTCATAAACCACGTGAGAGAGGTCACTTTCAGCTTTTGTCTCGTAAAAAATTCAGATCCATAGGCCCAGTAGTTACTGAGATATTGCTTGTTTTCGTGAGGTAACTTTTCCGTGATATTCCGTGTTTACGCACCTTTGCCATAGTGAAATTTCCTTAAACCCATTGTGTTAACATCACGGTAATTTCGGTGATATTGGAACTCGGTGAAAATTACCGTAAAAGTACCGTGACGTCATACAATTAAATAGCAGCCATCAGCAGGCTATTTAAAGGCTATTTAAAGCCGTGCTATTTGAGTAGTGTATCAGCCTTCTGGGGTTAAAGACAAATGTTGTGATATCTTGGCTATTAGTAGAGGTAGACAAATGATTTTTTCATCTAATCCTACATTTTTGAGGTCAGAGAATTAGAAAGACTTGTCACATTATTAACTCATCAGGGTCATAAGTAACTAGACAAAGTGAAAGAAGATTATATCGTAGGAAACGGCCTAATTCACACCATTTATACATATCCATTGAGTACAAATAACATTAGTAAAAATACCATAGAATCAAAGACTCACACCTCACATTTGCAAGTGCACAGAGCTGTACAGGAGAGACCCAGCCTGTAGCACTTGCACCTGCCACTACAGTCTGATTTACAGCCCATTGTCAGCTGTTCGCGACTCTTGGCTATGGGGGAGTTGGTTGTCCAGAAGACGTGCCATTCTTCACCAACCTTCTGCCATCCCCAGTCAGCAGGACTCTCTGCTTCTGGTTGACACTGGGTTGCTTGGGCCCAAACACAACCAGCCTGGAAGGCAGCTCGTCTAGTGTGCTGAAGCAGAGCTGCTCTTGTTGGTGGAATGGCATCATAAGGCCTCTGTTTTCTGGCAAACATGTCAAGCCTGGCCTCATCCACAGTGGTAGCAGTGCTGGACCTGTCATACATCAGTATGACAAACCTCTCCAGTATCTCCAGGTCACCATCTTCCACTGTAAGAGGGTACTGGCTCAGCTTGGAGAAGACAGGGGAGGCCTCTGGACAAACATCCCCTGTCTGCCAGGCAGTTATCTTTCCCTTGTTACGGAAGGCTGAAACAGTGTCACACTCTGTGAAGGCATGAAAGAATAACATGCCTTTAGCCTTCTTCTCCTGCCCATATAGCGATACAGGCCATGCACACTGATCCAGCACCGGCTTTGACCGTGACCAAATGCCACCCATAACTGCTCTAGCCCCAAACTCTGAAGGGCTGGAAAGGCACTCACTGCAATGACCACAACATCTGTATCATTTGCCTTGACCATGACGGCTTTGCTCCCATGTTCTGCAGCATATTTGCATGCACCAAGATGTGGCTGTCAGCTTCCTCATGAGAGCCCTGGTCCAGTCCTTGAAGACCAGTTTCATGAGTGCTGAGGACTGCAGATCCCTTTGTGACAATTACCAAGTTTGGTGCAGACATTTGGGCAACCCTGTCTTCCAGGAACTGGAACAACTCCGTCTTGTTGTCATTATGCCTAAGGAAGTTACGCCAATTGGATGGAATGCTGTTCTTGTTTGTCACCTTGCGTCTTCCTCCTTGGCCACGTTGAGACCTGGTCTCGGCTTTGAGGCTGGATGGGTTGTACACATCAAAGACAAGATGTGTTGTCTTGTACTTCGTAGCATAGCTGTGAATAAATGGCAGGAAATCCAGAGTTGCATAGCCCTCAAAGGTGTTTCCTCTCTTTGGTGGCAAGACATGGACCAAAGCAGACCCATCTACAATCAGGACATCGGTCTCTGGTTCTTCGGGTGTTGATGTAACATGAGTCTCCAAGATAGAGGTCAGTTGAGACTTCTGGCAAGTGTACACCTTCCACCCTCACTCAGTGCAGCTGGGAATGCCTGATTCTCATGCTGGAAGAACTCCATGGGAAAAATGGATTTTGAATCTGCCATTTTGCTTTCTGATTAAGGCCGAGGGTTTATCCTTTTACCACCTTAACGAAATTACACACACATTACTTGATGGGATACAACTAGGTTCGGGTGACCTACACCTAGCCCGATCATTCATCCAGTGCCATTTAAGTCCTGTGTGATCTGTACACCATCCAGGTAAGTACATGAGCAAGTCATGTATAGCCCCCTTACCCTTGGCTCGGCTCTCCCGCGCTGGCACACCCTGTCAATTCAGGTGCGGTTATCTAACTCTATCTACTAACTACCAACTACTGTCTAGTAGCTAATTGATATGGGGCTGTTAGAAAGAATTTGGGACACTAAATTAAACTACACTACAACTTATAGTATAGTACAGTAAAATAAACTGACACTGAACCCCATGCTGAGTTGCACAGCAGCGATGTTACCAGTGTGCCCTGGTTGTGTGTTGACATCACTCTATTTTATTTGCAAGATCTCATCACTGCCTCAGTCCTTACTAACAAATGTGAAAATGTCTCCATTGGATTATCTGACCCAAAGAATGTATGTGCACACCAAAAATCATTTATATATGTTCAGTAGTTGCTTAGATATGAACATATGAAATTAATGGACGCCATCTTGGATGACATTCTAAAATTCCAATTATAGACTATGACAATGATTAAAACAGTGTTTCTCATTAATCTGGTTAGCAAGAAACAGTTTTCTCTTAAAATGTTCACCAGGTAATATTACAAAACAAAAATAAGCAATATATGGTCAGGCACGGCAGCCATCTTGAAAAATGACCGCCATCTTGGATTTTCGCGTGGCCAGCGGTATTTCTGAGAAGAATGGACCTTGAAGGGTACATGTACCAAATTTCATGCTTGCATCACCATTTGAACGATTCTCCTGAAATTTGCAGTTATCTGCTCCACTAAATCTAAGTCAGAGGTGGTGGGGAGTTGGAATAAAACATTTCCGCAATAAATGAGGGTTAAAATCTACTAATGGTAGGCTACGTGTTGTCGCAGCACATGAATTTGTGCATCAATTAACCTTGACTAGGTCTAGGCTGGCATATGTAGGCTATTCATAGCTTAATTCGGCCTGTCATAAGACATTAAGGACACAAATATATTCATACTTTGTATTAAATGCTTTAATGGTGTTGTAAACACAAGTTAACAATCATATTGCGCTATTATTGCCTCAATAATGACTTAGTGTGTCATAAAGAGCTATACTGCAGACGAATTTGTTATGGTCGCGGGTTGTGTTATCGATATTTGTGTACCTTTGTGTAAGGGGAGGTGTGGTGGAGTGGTCATGCCACTAGATTGGTAATCCAATGGACCCGGGTTCAAATCCCGATATGTCAATGGGAAGATATTATTGGGATTGAATTTGTGCTGTACCTAGTATCAGTGCATTACCACAAAGCCCACCGAAATGCCAAAAAAATACCCTCATTGTTCCCTGATTAAATAACACTGTATGAATATTACCATATTCAATATATGTTACAGGGGGACAATGCCTAGTGAGTTCACTGCTCAATAGGTGGCGTTCTGAGAGTGAGGATCATAGTCTGGAGGGTGAGACGGTGAAGCACTTGAGCGAAGCAACCAGCCGCTTCAGAGATGGAGCTGCTTCGAGCCATGATGGATGCTTCACATGTCTCACTCCCCAGACTGGAACAAGACCTCACGGGCTTCACCGTGTTGAGCGGTGGAATGTACAGGCTCTCAGCCTATGCCCGAGAGGGAGTAGTTGAAATATAGAAAAAAAACAAATATATATATATATATCCGGGTCAAATTCATGTAAGGGTGGTCCGGACCACCCTTTGCGAAACTACGATCAAAGATGGCCACTACGACGCTTCGTTAATACCAGCGTTGAGTCGTAAGGGAACGGTAAGGGAGTTTTCGGATCGTACGACCGTTAGTGAATCCACCTCCAGGCCCCATAGCGGCCATTCTCGTCCTTCACTGATATACCAAGAATAAACTATGGAAATCAACGAATGGGAAGTGGGATGGTTGGGAGGGCCCGAGTCGTCAATGATTACGGGGCCCTACTAAATATTAGGTTTTCTCTACTTCCCTTCGGGAATCAAACCTATAATTTAATAGGGCCCTCCATCATTGACGACTTAGCCTGAATATCAAGACTGGAGGCGTGACATTCGTAAAATATCCTAACCTTAGGGAAGAAGAATCCAGATAACATTTTCTTAAGTTTTATTGTATGCAATACAAAAATAGAAAAAGGTAAAAACAGATTTGCTAGCAGTGCGTGGCATTAAGAAACTGCTTGCTAATGGTCGGATCGTTGCAATCGATCGTATGCATAAAAAAGTTTGACACGCATGTGTCCTGTAGAACTATAACTCTGCAGTAGATATTTGTTCTGTCCTTAAACTAATTGTACAGTATATAATATATTTTGTACATTTTGATAAAACAGACATAGTTGCAACTATGCGATATATCTTCTTAGAATTTAAAAACAAATCAAACTAATGCTGGACTGTAGAACCCGTCCTATCACAGCTCGTGATGCATCACAATCTCCAAGGGTACAGAGGGGATATGGACTATTCCGCATTCCCCCCCCCCTTTTTAAAACAACACAACTTATAATATAACAATGCCTACTGTACCCGTTGCCGTAAAGCTACACAGCTACGCTTTGGTTTATCTAGAGCAACAGACAGGTAGCGTGTAAGGAACGTATGATTGGAAGCCCAAAGTTGGGTCTTAGCAATATCATCAATTGAACATTTTTGCAAAAATCTGAGGGATACTGCCCATTTCCTAATATCGTGAGCCCTGCCTATCACGCCGGGATTGCTTTCCCTGATAACGGCGACAAGCAAGGAAACTAACTTCCGTTTTGTAACACGTTTACCTGTCCGGTTAACCCATAAAGCACCTGGTTGGCGAGGTTGCACAGCCCTCATAAACTTTGTGAGTGCTTGCACAGGACATAAAAGGTGATGAATGAGGCCTCTCTTTAAGGCCGGGACGGAAAATTCAGAACAAACATGGTCTGAATGTTCGTTCTTAGCAATAAAGGAGGGAGACGGCGCGATTTGAACATGGTCGTGCAGTCTCCCAAACCTGAGATAGTTTGGTTCGTTGCTCATCGCCGCCAGCTCAGACACCCAGTTTCCGGTGGCAAGTGCCATGAAAAAAACAGCCTTTTTCAAAAGTGAGTCAAAATCCGGCGCATTATAATACTTGCGCGATTGAAGCAATTCTAAGGCTTTATCAAGGGACCAGGTGGGCATGAGCTGGCGGGGAGGTGGACGAAGCTTGAAACATGCCCTCATAAACCCTTTCTCCTCAGCCTGCTGTATAGAAAGGCCGGTGAGATCAAGGAAGGGGGTCCTAATGGCAGACAGATGATTTTTTAACGTTATGACCGAAAAATGCTTCTGCTCAAATAGATAGTCTAAGTACTTGCAAATTAAGGCTTCCGAGGCAGTCGTTTGCCCTGACTCAACAATCCAGGTTGTAAAAGTTTTCCAATGCGATTGATATTGTTTCCTGGTAGACGGTGTGTACTGATTCATTAGCTTCTTAGTGACACTTGGTCCAAATTGATTTAACCATTTGGCATAGTAAATATCCATAAGGCAAAACTGAGCAAGGTCCGAAGGTTGCCAATCGTTTCCAAGTAGAAAACGGAGACCGGAAGGGACACCGGAGTCCTGCACCACTGTTGCAATTGGTGGTACCAAACCTGGGCCGGCCAAAGCCGCGCGATCAAAGCTACCCGGCCCCGGTAATCCCTCAGTTTGTGAATGACTTTGCACATGAACACAGAGTCTTGCGGCAGAAACAGATAGATTGAGGTCCACCTGTTCCAGTCCATCAGCAATGCATCGGGTCCCCCCGCCGGGGTTACCCCGTGACGTGTAAGAAAGAGTGGGAGTCTGTGGTTCTCTACTGACGCAAACAAGTCCACCTGTGGATGGGCCGGCTTTGCAATCATCTTGTTGAAGATAGCTTGTTTGATTGTCCATTCTACTAGAGTGCTCCGCTGGCGAGAGAGAGCGTGTGCCCAGACGTTCGCCACGCCGGTGAGGTAGGTGGCATGCAGGGAAATGCCTAGCGAGTCGGCTAGGGTAAAAATTTGTTCTGAAACGTTCAACAACTCTCGTGACCTCACTGAGCCTTGTTTCTGAATGCAAAAAACTGCGGTTTGATTGTCCATTCTGAACATTATTGATTTGTTCTTCAATGTCCTGCCGTGAGTTTGGAGAAAGAACAGGGAAACTAAAAGCTCTTGCTTGTTGATATGTGATTGGCTGTCTGTCACCCAGATGCCCTGACCCTGGTGGACTAGGCTTGACTGATATCCCCAACCTAGGATCCCCGAGGCGTCTGTGTCTACCCATACCATAGGTGGGGGAGAAACCCATGTTACGACCGAGTAGAGGACTTCGCGCTTGGTCCAGGCCGATAGTAAGTTGTGGATTAATACAGGAATTGGCCATAATTTCCTTCTCCGGCAAGAGAGGGAACACTTTGTTACCTTCCAGGATTAATCGCTTGGCTTTCAATCGGCCCAACTTGACAGTTAATTGTACCCAGTTGAGAGAACCGATCAGGGAATCCCACATTTTCCTGGTCATATCCAGACTGTGGAGGAACCAAAACAGTTTCTTGCGAAACCTGCTGCGGTTGTCCACACTCTGAGTAAGAGTCAGAGCGTAGGTATTCCAGACCAGCCCTATCCACTGAATAGTCCTTAAGGGGACAAGGTGTGACTTTGCCAAGTTCACCTTGAACCCTAGGGTTTGTACATGATCTAACTCTTGGTTTACATGGTCTTGACATAATTCTAAAGAGTTCGCCACTACTAACCAATCGTCCAGATACCAAAACACCTGTATGCCTCGAACTAACAGGGGTAAAAGAGCTTGCCGGACGAGTTTGGTAAATACTCTCGGTGCTAGGTTCAACCCGAACGGCATCCTTTGAAAGACATAAGTCTCGTGCCAGACTCTCAGAGCGAGAAAAATTTGGAACCGTTTCTTTATAGGGACATGCCAATAGGCATCTTTAAGATCGATCGAGCACATCCAACCTTGTGGCGGAAGTGCGAGTCTGAGTTGCTGTACAGTCAACATCCTGAAGGGTGAATTTTCTATAAAGGTGTTCAGGTGCGAGAGATCTAGAACTGGTCGCATCTTTACACTGTCCCTTTTTGGCACTAAGAAGAGTCTTGACGTGAATACTGGCTGATAGGCATTGACCTGAATAAAGGACCTGTTTGGCAATCATTTCCTGTAAAAGGGCCTCCTCCTCCTGAGACACTGTGGTATAATCCTGCGGCCGACGCAGTCGAGGCCGCCGGCGCCACCGCCAGGTGATTCCTTTGCTCACTACCTTCCTGGCCCAGGTATGCTTGGGCCAGACTGAGCGGAATGAACGGAACGAACCCAGGTGCAACCGGGGTTCGTCCTTCAAGGCAACTCTCCAATCCTGGGCCTTTGAGCTCGGCCCTGGGATGTGGAGAGTATGGGTGGCTAGTTTTTTGGAGGGGGAGGTGGGTTGGCATCGGACGCTTGACTAGTTTTGGCTGGTGCAGTGCCCTGATGACCTTTGTATGGGGCCTTACCCTTATACCCATGCTGTTTACCTTGTCTGGGTTTGTGCTGATTACCTCCATGCTGAGGAGGTGGTCTGGGGTCTCTTGATGACTGTTTAGGTTGGGGTTGGTACGGTTTGTTACTGCCCTTTGATTTATGAAAGGGTTTCTTAGGTGGGTCCTTCCTAGCTTGGGAGGTAACCTGCTTCCACCCACTCACCATATTAAAAACCAGACTCCAAGTCTCAGAGTTAAGCAGGGTGGCAGTAAGAACCGGGGAGAGAGTTACCCGGCGACCTATGTCCGCCGGCAACTTCCTCACCAGATGGACTCTCAGATCTTGGCGGGCTCGAACCGCTTCCAAAATTGCAATTCTAATGCCCCCTAGTGACTGAATGGCATTTTGTAGCAAGAGTCTACGAGACAGCTCAGTAGCTTTTCTAATTTGGGGGTCAGCTATGGCCGAGATAGTGCGTGCAAGAGAGGCGGCTATTTGATGACTCACCAAGTACTGAGAAAACATCCGGTAGGCTTTATTGCGTAACTTAAAATCCAGCTTCAAGTGAGCAGCCGAAGGGGGGGGGGGAGAAAAAGGTTCATGAAGGGCATGTAGGGACACTTTGGGGGCCGCCAGAAATGTTAGTAAGGCTGGGGACACCCCTTCTGCTTTGGATACCGGCAGGGAAAAGTAATATGGTTATCCGGAGGAATCTGATGAGAAGATTTGGTGGTGATAGTAGTGGCAAAAACCTGAGCTTCTAACTCCCATCTACCCAAGGGCCTACTCCCACCTACCCCCTCTGCAGTACCGGAGTCTGAGCTTGGTCCAGGGCCAGAGTTGTAGCCAACTCCGGCGTAAGAGCATTCAAGGCTTTGACATCATTGATGCCATCAGCCTTCGACCAGTCAGCAAATAGTCTTGCAGATGCGGCGGAAGGAACGGCCGGCGCGGCTGAATACGCAAAATAAGCCGGGTTAAGTGAACTTGGTAAACCCTTAATCAGTACATCCAATACCCTCCCTGCCTCGTCTTTGGCCCTAAATTTACGGCTCTTATTGATCTCAATGGGCCACTCGTCGGGAACTGGGGAGTCCCCTGACACCGAAGGTTGAGCTAAAAGGGGATTCTCTGGTACCACAGGTACCCAATAGCAGTCAGTACCATAGAGGAGGGGCATGGGGCCCTTCCTTAGAGGCACCTTATCTAAAGGAGGAAGTTGGACATCAGTAACAACCCTGAGGGTGGACATAGCTAGCGTCGCCGGCACTCTAGGGCCAGGTGCAGCTGCTACCACTGGGGTTGGACAAGAAGGAGTGATTGCTGGGGGGTCTAGAGGTCTGATAACAGAGGTGCTAGGGGGGGCAGCTGAGAGAGTAACCGGGGGATCCGACGAGGCAGGGATTTGATAATGCTGTATCACTTTATGTAATAACTCATTTACCTGATCAGAAGTCATCCATTTCCTATATGGATCTTTGGATGAATGTGAACTAGCCTCAGAATAATTACTAGGGATAGACTGAGGAGCCAGGGAGAACACGCCGTCCGCCGGCTCCTCACTCTGCTCCAAGGTCTCTTGTAATTCTACCTCATTATCCGCCGGGGGCCAAGACAAATCTGGCACTGACGATGGTAACACGCTTATGTTACCGTCCTCAGTCCGTTCTGGAATGACGTTACGGAGTGAAAGAGATGGTTCTGAGTGACGCCAATAACCCCCTGCCGCTATGGGCTGGGAGTCATGAATCACTTGTGAGCTTAAATGGGCCCCCGCCGGATAACCACTATATTGGTCGGCTAGCACCCTACTCAGGCTTGTCGACCTAACACCACGAGGGACAACATTCAATTTTGGTATGGCAAAAGTCACATTAGGAGGTACACGCACAGAATGTTCATGACTAGGTGTGGATTCCAATGACTCAGATCCTATTTCCGACTCCCCTGCATCACGTATAGGTGTGTCAGAGGGAGGTGTGGGAGGAGGCGGTTGAGGAGTGTCCTGCCGGCTGCTAGACGTGTCCTCATATTCCTCTCTCCGGCGCTTGTGAGACCGGGAAGAGTCCGAGGCGGAGTGGCGAGAGTGTTTCCGGGGAGACTTCGACCTAGACCTCGACTTCCGCCGCGGTGAGGGTGAGCGTCTTCTCTTGGTATGGTCAGAGGAGGGGACCTCGGTGACTTCGCTCTCACTGCTACTACTCACTACCTCTTTGCTGAGGGCTTTTGTTTTGACTTTGGGTCTGACAGATTTGGAGGAGCCGGACTTCACTAAAGGTGACTTAATAATGAGATTTTCCCAAAGGACTTCGTCATCACACTGAAGCGCCTTATGGGCTGTGTCCTTTGCATAAGAATTAAATGTGGCTTTAATCTCGTATAAGGCTGCTAAACATGATAAGTCTTTCTTCGCCAGCAAGGCAGTTTTCAATTAAGAGCAAATGGTGCATCTTTTTGACAACCACACGCCTCTCGAGCGATTTAAACACTTTACGCACTTTATGCAAAGTTTGTGAGCAAAAATGGGTAAAAGGGAGCAAGTAGGCATGACGCAAAGTTCAAACCTAGGCATGTTGCCATAATGAGAGGGTCCCCCCCTCCGCCGGGATCAGAATTCCAACTCTGCCGGAGAAGCAGTCTCTGGGGCCTGGATTTTTTTTTCCAGGAATCAATGCTCATAAGGATAACCTGCGAGGTATTAAACATCCTAACCCAAATCCGCCAGAAAATTAGGTATAGTACACCACTACTCTAACCTTCCTCCGGATCTGTCTAGCTGACTTTCAATAACTTACCTGTGACAAGAGCCACAGGTCCCTTGACCCTTTTAGTGTCTGATCATACTGAACAAGTTTGCAAAACTAATCTTATCACTTCGTGTACACTCGACTCATGGCGCCGCAGGAGATAAAGTCTTACCGTGTCACGGGGCCAGTCAGGGCGAGTTAACCCGGCGGGCCGAGTGTGTAGCCCTGCTAGGAATCCAATTCTGCCGGGAGAGTGTGGTTCAGCTAAACCACGCCGGGATCTTTTGAACGTTCCTACCCGTTAGAGACGGATAACTTGGACCCACCGCACGGGGCCGCCGGAACAGACAAAAATACCGGGAAACGGGGTTGGCACAGCCCCTTTCCCTAAGTCCCACATATATATATATATAGTATGCATAATGACATATAGGGACGTCTCCCTTACTCCAAATGAACAAACCCGCATGCATGAAACAAAAAAAGGGGGCATACATAGGCATAAAATAATGACAGAACATTTAGAAACCTAAATTACCTGAAGCCTACGCCGGAGACCCCTAACTAGGCCGATCACGTGGTCCAAAGAACATCCCGGCAGGCGACGCTCTGGCACCCAGCAGCAGCACATCAAAGAGGGAGGCCCACCTAAGGGGCCCAAGCAAAACACGAACCCTGGAAGGCGGAACACCACGTGCAGACACCCTTAAACCAGAGCTTTTGCCGATATCTGAAGACAATGGCATGTACTTTCCTCAATATTGACAGTCTGTATCATGCCTCGTAGAGTGGTCGCCTTCTAGCTAAGTAAACACAACAGCTAAAGGTGTATCACGACAACAACACACGCGGTTCAACAATCCGGGACTCGTAGACGCCTGTGACAATGGTACCCAAATTTACCACACACTTCCTGCGGACCTACCAATCGGGCAGCCGTGCTAGCTAATCTAAACCCTGTTACTACAACACAGATGTATACAAATGAGTAAGGACTCACTAGAAGCTCTGCGAACGTCGAATGAAGCGGACACGACGCGAGCCCTGTTGACGGTAGGGATGCGGAAGTTGGAAGGACCAGGATGGCCGCTAGGTGGCCTGGTGTCGGGAAAGCAAAGCATGAGAAATCCACGTATATGGCAAGTCATATGATAACAGATATTAATTTTTTTTTTTTTTTTTTTTTTACAGTGTTTTTTCTGTAGGGTACCCATCAAAATGACGATCCCATGAGGGAATTCAGCGTGCACTTATGACGAGTACTCCATGATACTTCCGCGCGGGTTATTCAAAATGCTGGCGCAGGATGTTGAATGGAGACTATTATTATTAATAGGCGAAGTCGTCAATGATGGAGGGGCCCTATTAAATAAAGAAATGCAGACACATATATACTGTATAGTACCGGTAGATAATTATTAACAGCAGAGGTGTAAAGGTAACTAAGTACATTTACTCAAGTAGAGTACTTAAGTATATTTTCTCAGTACCTGTATCTACTTTTTAAATGGTTAATTTTTTGCCCAGTACTTTTACTCTAACTTGAGTATTATATAGAAGAATTATTTGTACTTTTACTCCACTTCATTTAATTTCCTTCTTTTAATTTTGTGGCGTAAAACTTCAGCAAATTTCCGAAATATTCCTTCCAATAGATTTGAAATTCCAAGTAGCATTATCCCTGGGTGTATGTGTGACATTCCTTGGCTAGTTCAAAGTTCACCACTATATATGAATGGCGCTGTTAAGCCTCCCCTATCCCCCAACACCCCAGGGAGTAGATTTTTTTTTATTTTTAACTATAACTTAAGTAACTTTCTAGTTGGGTACTTCTACTTTTACCTGGGTAACATTTTGAGTACATACTTTTAATTTTACTTGAGTAAAATGATGCGGTACTTTTTACACCCCTGATTAACAGATAGATAGCTATAGATAGATAAATGTGTGTGCGTGTGCGTGTGTATGAGCGACTACAAGATGCACTACCGGTATTATTTTTAAAGCAAATTCATGTTCATAAACGCGATATAGAGATATACACAATAATACTAGGCCTACTAATACAGCCACTAATAATATAATAATAATTATTATTATTATCATTATTATTATTATATTATTATAAGAAGGATTGGAACATGAGAGATGCATAAATACACATACCGGTAGTAATAATACTGATGATAATAAGAATGAAAAATAATAATAATAATAATAAAAATGTTAACATACAGGATTATTGAACATGAGATATTATTTTAGTTTACCTTCTACCATCCATTTTCTTTCATATTCTCAAGATCAAAGAATATCACTCTTGGGTATTTAATACCACAATTTCCAACTGGAAAGAACCGCATGACGTCACTGAGCTGCGCACCAGGCGGGAGTTAACATACCTGTTAGTCTATGTTAGTCTATGTATCTTGGCCAAACCAACCCTCTGATTCCCATTAACTCGATTTTTGGTCTATATATTTATTTATTTATTTATTTTTAAGTTTCCTCGCTAGACCTCCATCAAGGTTAGAAAAACACCCCATAGAACCTCTTTCTATATAAAGTTGTAAATTGTTCAGTAGAAAAATTACCCGACCGAAGACAAATATTATGCTAAACACGAGGGAGAAGGGAGTCCATAAAAAGCGAGTACTACCCCCCCTTAAAGTGTTCTTAACCTATTCAGTACCAGGGACGTTATTTTTTTCATCATATTCTGGCAACTATTATAGACGATTATATTCAGCTTAGGAAGGACCTCTAGCGATAATAAGGCTTCAAACTATCTCAGCCAACGCTCTTAACTACCACAGATCCTCTCCAAGCTGCATACTATCGTCTAAATATAGCTAGAATAAAATATATACATAAACATGTCGCTGGTACTCAAAGGGTTAAGCTGAATAAAATGGCCTAAGCATAAACTGAAGAATAGCGGTATAGGTTACTGCTTTATATGTTTATGAAGGAAGACAAAAGGCAATGCTGGCCGCATTGAGGTGTTCATATTTATATGTTTATGAAGGAAGACAAAAGGCAATGCTGGCCACATTGAGGTGTTCATATTTATATGTTTATAAAGGAAGACAAAAGGCAATGCTGGCCGCATTGAGGTGTTCATATTTATATGTTTATGAAGGAAGACAAAAGGCAATGCTGGCCGCATTGAGGTGTTCATATTTATATGTTTATGAAGGAAGACAAAAGGCAATGCTGGCCGCATTGAGGTGTTTGAGGTGTTCATATTTATATGTTTATGAAGGAAGGCAAAAGGCAATGCCGGCCGCATTGAGGTGTTCATATTTATATGTTTATGAAAGAAGACAAAAGGCAATGCTGGCTGCATTGAGGTGTTCATATTTATATGTTTATGAAGGAAGACAACGGGCAATGCTGGCCGCATTGAGGTGTTCATATTTATATGTTTATGAAGGAAGACAAAAGGCAATGCTGGCCGCATTGAGGTGTTCATATTTATATGTTTATGAAGGAAGGCAAAAGGTGAGGTGTTCATATTTATATGTTTATGAAGGAAGACAAAAGGCAATGCTGGCCGCATTGAGGTGTTCATATTTATATGTTTATGAAGGAAGACAAAAGGCAATGCTGGCCGCATTGAGGTGTTCATATTTATATGTTTATGAAGGAAGACAAAAGGCAATGCTGGCCGCATTGAGGTGTTCATATTTATATGTTTATGAAGTAAGACAAAAGGCAATGCTGGCCGCATTGAGGTGTTTGAGGTGTTCATATTTATATGTTTATGAAGGAAGACAAAAGGCAATGCTGGCCGCATTGAGGTGTTCATATGTATATGTTTATGAAGGAAGACAAAAGTCAATGCTGGCCACATTGAGGTGTTCATATGTATATGTTTATGAAGGAAGACAAAAAGCAATGCTGGCCGCATTGAGGTGTTCATATTTATATGTTTATGAAGGAAGACAAAAGGCAATGCTGGCCGCATTGAGGTGTTCATATTTATATGTTTATGAAGGAAGACAAAAGTCAATGCTGGCCACATTGAGGTGTTCATATTTATATGTTTATGAAGGAAGACAAAAGACAATGCTGGCCGCATTGAGGTGTTCATATTTATATGTTTATGAAGGAAGACAAAAGGCAATGCTGGCCGCATTGAGGTGTTCATATTTATATGTTTATGAAAGAAGACAAAAGGCAATGCTGGCCGCATTGAGGTGTTCATATTTATATGTTATGAAGGAAGACAAAAGGCAATGCTGGCCGCATTGAGGTGTTCATATTTATATGTTATGAAGGAAGACAAAAGGCAATGCTGGCCGCATTGAGGTGTTCATATTTATATGTTTATGAAGGAAGACAAAAGTCAATGCTGGCCACATTGAGGTGTTCATATGTATATGTTTATGAAGGAAGACAAAAAGCAATGCTGGCCGCATTGAGGTGTTCATATTTATATGTTTATGAAGGAAGACAAAAGGCAATGCTGGCCGCATTGAGGTGTTCATATTTATATGTTTATGAAGGAAGACAAAAGACAATGCTGGCCGCATTGAGGTGTTCATATTTATATGTTTATGAAGGAAGACAAAAGGCAATGCTGGCCGCATTGAGGTGTTCATATTTATATGTTTATGAAAGAAGACAAAAGGCAATGCTGGCCGCATTGAGGTGTCCATATTTATATGTTATGAAGGAAGACAAAAGGCAATGCTGGCCGCATTGAGGTGTTCATATTTATATGTTATGAAGGAAGACAAAAGGCAATGCTGGCCGCATGCTGGCCGCATTGAGGTGTTCATATTTATATGTTTATGAAGGAAGACAAAAGGCAATGCTGGCCGCATTGAGGTGTTCATATTTTCCTGGCCAGCGATAGTGAGCCTGTAAGTTTAGAAGGAATCGGCCTTCGGCCTGGAAATGTTTCTACCGAAAAATTTACATATTTATCTTGAAAGGGGGTCTATTTTTTTTTTTTTTTAAAGCTTGATGGAGGTCTAATGAGGAAATCAAAATTAAATAAATAAATATATACATAGACCCAAAACCAAGCAGTACCCCTAAGTACTAACTTGCCAATCCTGCCACGGACATTAGTTCCAGGGCAGTAGTTCCCATTCCAATGTTCCCTTACCCACTCTAAACCACTGTTTGGACACTTGATCGTCAGTGTTTTGGAGGAAAAGCAACGTAGAAGGGTCACTAGACCTGTTGTTGCTTGATTTCCTTTGTACTCCTTTGTACTTTGTAGTCTACACTAAGTGATAGGTTGAGGAAAACTTTCAAGGAAGCACATCCTGCCCCCAGCAGCCTTGGCCTAACCTTTACCACTATTCTACTACTTAAGGGGAGGCAGACCGTTTTTATGGACCCCCCCTTCTCCCGTATGCTTAGCCCCACTAGTTTTGAGATTATAAGACGTCCAGCCCATTAGTTTGGTGATTTTAGCACCTTTCGCCCCATTTCGTTGTCAATTTTAAGACCTTTCCTGCCATTTAGGTGTCGATTATTTTCTGGCGAGCGATAGCGAGCCTGCTATTTAAAGAGGAATCGGCCTTCAGGCACGACATTTTTCTACCGAAAATTGTACAAATTTATCTTGAAGGGGGGTCTAGGGGGTGTTTTTCTAAGCTTGATGGAGGTCTAGGGAGGAAACTTAAACAAATATATGAATAAATTAATTAACTGTCTTCGTGGTGGAATGCATAAGTGTGTTGATTTTCGGTGTGAGTGTCCTGGGTTCGAATCCCCGGACTGCCACATGTGTTTGTTAATTTCATTAATCGAGTTTAGGAGTAAAGTTGGTTAGTGGAGAGAACATAATAATTAATAAACCACACAAACGGCGAGTCTCCCCTTAACCCTTTCTGTAGTCAATCACGCTTTTCTTTCTTTTAGTACCCTTTTCTTTTAGTTTGCTCCCTAGATCTTCACCAAGCTTAAGGGGAATTGGGTCGTTTTTATTTGCTAATTTATGTATCTTTTTATTATTTAATTAGTTTCCTCCCTAGACCTCCACATCAAGCTTAGAAAAACACTCCCTAGACCCCCTTTCAAGATACATTTGTACATTTTTCGGTAGAAACATTTCCCGGCCGAAGGCCAGTTCATTCTTAACTTAGAGGCTCGCTGTCGCTCGCCAGGATAAAAATCGACTCCTAAAGGGCACGAGAGTTCTTATTAAAAAAAAAATATTAATAACAAAAAAAGGCGAAAGGTCTCAAAATCGCCAAACTAACGAAACAAACTAATATGCTAAACATGAGGGAGAAGGGGTCCATAAAAAGCGAGTACTACCCTCTTAACTCGGATCCAGGGTTAATTTTACGAATATATATTATATTTAATTCGGACCCAGGGTTAATATTACGAATATATATTATATTTAATTCGGACCCAGGGTTAGTTTTACGAATATATATTATATTTAATTCGGACTCAGGGTTAATTTTACGAATATATATTATATTTAACTCGAATTGTACGAATATTTATATATATTTACACATATACAGTATATATATATATATATATTTTTTTTTAATCGGATCTGGGGTTAATTTTACGAATACATATTGTATTCATCTCGGTTCTGGTAACTATGGCGGTGGTGAAGTCATTACAGACAGGATGCATTCTGATAAGTCTGGTACAGGCGAGGTAAATAAGTGTTGTCAGATATTTCACAAAGTTTCGGACACTGACCAATACTCTGAGGGATAAGTACTTTTCCCAGTAACTATAAAGATACCAATAACACTTGTTGAGCGAAAACCACTGGAATCTATGACAACACTTAATATCCCCGAGTGTACAGTCGCGCTAATAAGTGATCTCTCGGCACCAAGTATGTTTTGATCAATAATTGGTATCATCAATATCTAAGCTTCATTTTTTCATATCGAGTGAAATATACAAACATGTTCCTATACTTACCCGCACTATTTAACATCTGACAGACATTAATACAGCACAGAGCAAGCCAAACGTAATGACAACTTGGACATGACTTATTAGCGCGACCGTACAAGCCGATTACAGTCTTTCCGGCCGTCAACCACAACGGTCGCGTTCCATTAACCCCTTCTTTACCGAGACGTCTTTTTAGTTTTATTCTAGATATATTCAGATGAGTTTATGCAGTTTGAAAAGGATCTGTGGTAGTACAAAAGGTTAAGTGAGATAATTCGAAGCTTCTTAATTGCTGGTTACCCTTTTTAAACTTAATAAAATCGTCTAATAGTTGCCAGAATAGAATGAAAAGGATGTCGCCGGTACAGTACAGAAGGAGTTAATATGACATCTCTTTCGGCTATGGGGGAGACACCCGTTACAGTCAACCTCTCTTTTGTCTCCTTCACACATAGGAAACAAACAATACAAGAACAGAAACAAAAATAGAGTGGGTAGACCTAGCTAGCTAATGATAACAACAATAAACTGAATATTATAAGTAAGAAGACCATTAAACTGATATCGAATAAATAAAGAACCCGTAATATTGGATAGAGATGAGAAAATGGGACGGTTGCTATCATGGTTGCTATGGCATTTACTTGATTAATTACTACTATAAGGTATGCCGAAACAACATATATATAAATAGGAGATATACAAGAGAATTAAGATGCATAATAATACAGTATGTAGATGGAAAAGGGAAGGAGGGTGTGTCCAATTATGGCTATTCATTAACATTTCTGAGAAGAGAGTTGACCACTATCGGGCCGAATCACTCCATCAGTTTATTGGAGGTCTAGACACGCACTATGCTGCTCTTGGGTAACATGGAATGAAGACAGGGGTAGGCTATGTGTCACAAAGCACGTTCATTATATCTATCTTATGTGGTCTTATCTAAGCTCCATAGATAGGACCTACGTATAAATGTATAAACCTTGGTGTTGTCTTGCTTCTTCCGGAAGTCCTATTAAGGGGAGATGGGCCATTTTTCTGATCCCCTTTCTTCCTCATGCTTAGCCACATTATTTTTGAGATTTTAAAACGTTTGCCCCATTAGTTTGTCGATTTTAAGACATTTCGCCCCCATTTCTTTGTCAATATTAAGACCTGTCGTGCCCTTTAGCTGTCGATTTTTTCCTGGCAAGCGATAGCGAGCCTGTAATTGTGGAGGAACCGGCCTGCGGCCGTGACATTTTTCTGCCGAAAAATGTACAAATTAATCTCGAAAGGGTGATCAAATGGATGTTTTGTTTAAAGTTTGATGGAGGTCTAGGGAGGAATCTACATAAATATATGAATATAAAAATGTACAAATTAATCTCGAAAGCGGGATCTAATGGATGTTTTTTTTAAGTTTGATGGAGGTCTAGGGAGGAATCTACATAAATATATGAATATAAAAATAAATATACCCCAAAAAATAACCACTGTCCCCTTAACTTGCCAACGACAGTCGCCAAAGAGTTATTTTCCTTCTTGCTGGCTGACGGTAAATTGCCATGTCCCCGCCATTATTACCTTGTTATTAGTCAATTATTATGATTGTAGGCTATAGCTAAATATGATAACTATATCCTGTTCCAAAAAAGTAGGCCAAAACTCTTGATCATTAACCTCGATAACTCACAAACAACTAGAGTAATCGAGCTATATTATTTCTAGTTCTACCATTTGGGAAGGGTCAGACAGGAAACAGGTGTGACAATTTACAGCGCATTTGCTCCAGCCCTTCTTATTAGTTAACTGTCTGGATGGTGTAATGGTTAGAGCGTGTAAGTTCTGTAAGTTCCTAGATTCGAATCCTAGGAGAATCACATGGTTTCATTAATGTCATTTGGGGGTTATTGGTGTTAAGAACGATATTAAAAATAATAGAGATTAGGTTTCATGAGTTCTGGCCTACCTATTTGGAACAGGGTATAGTTATTACAATTAATAGACAGACTACTTATTGGACAGTGACTGACAGTACTAGTGACACCAAGGAGTATATATATGTATGGTGACACGCCCAGTCCCAGTCAGCAGTTCACAGCAGATTCCCAGTTAAATCCCAGCCAGCCAGTCAGTGTTGACAATTTAGCTACTCTCCCGCTAGATCTAGAGGTATTTACTGCGATCTAAAGCCAATTTTTTACACCTAGATTCATGAATTCTAGTGATACTCTGTAGATTTGAGCCATTTTAGAGCGATATTATAGAGATTGAGCAATTATTCTAGCGATGTTATGCATGTATATACTATCTAGCGGACTTAATTGTAACCCAACATATTACACCACCAGTCAGTGTGAGCCAGCCAGGACAGGGAGTAACATCAGCGTCGCCGTAGTTGCGTCCTTCAGGGGCAGGAAAGGTAAACAAACAACCTTTTAGTTGCCGTATGTCCATGTTCCTTCATTTATATACCATTACACACCCATACACCATACATACCGTCTCTTGGTACATGTGGTGTGTGCTATGACTAGGTGGTGTGGTATTTCCCTTGTTGTGTACTTGTTTATCACGTGATGATGGTTGTAGGTCTACTTGTCACAGACTAGGAGTGACCTGCGCCACTGCGGCCATATTAGCTGTACAGTAACAGCGTAGGCCTATGACGACACTATTATGATTGGACAGCAGCGGGCCTTTAAAAGCATAGCAACAGCAGTGACAACCTAGACAATAGCAATACAGTACTGCTGGTACCTATAGTGGAACTCTAAGATAGCAGGGAAATACTGTAATTATCTTTGTCCTTGTCAAATTGTCATGTCATGATCATTGCGATGATGAAATGGTATTATTCTATAATTGCACCTATACGAGCTAAACAAATTATTATTCTATTTAACAGGAAGGTACGACGAGGTAAGTGATGTGGTATAGGTGGCAATATGCGGAAATGGATTATAAAGGCATTCTGCCCCCCTCTTACCCCCTTACAAAATCTACGGTTATTCACTCCACCCCAACTGGATTTCTACCGTTTTACCCAACCAGCGGGGGTGTGGGGGCGGCAGCCCCCACCCATAATACTAGGTTAGGTTAGGTAAGGTTGTTAGGTTAGGCTAATGTCTCTCTGAAACATTGTAAATCCGTGTCACATCTAGATTGATAGACTTTTGTCAGAGGGGGGCGGAATGCCCTTATAATCCATTTCCGCATATTGCCACCTATACCACATCACTTACCTCGTTGTACCTTCCTGTTAAATACAATAATATTTTTTTTAGCTCGTATAGGTGCAATTATAGAAATTTACCGATGAAATGTTATGAGATGTTTGTGTAGATTTTAGGTCCAGACATATTTTGGTTCAATGTTATTTTAATACCACAAATTTTGTTGATATATTTGAAGATATATATATATTGAATCTATATGCTCTAAAGATCATAAGAAAATTTGTTTTAACCCTCGGCAAAACCTAATAAAAAAGTATGGTACTAAAATGTCTTTTTCGTAAAAAGGTTGTCAATACGGTACTTCCAGTTATCAATAGCTCTAAAGATCATAGGAAAATGTGGGAATTTTTTTATTTTAATACCACGAATTTTCCGAGTGTTTTTTATAAACAAAATTGGTCATTTGCATCAATGTATAGTGTTTGTAATTAATTAGAAATCTCGGGAAAACCTATTTTCCCCATTAGGCCTATCGATCGATGTTGAGACACGTCCCCCCCCCCCCCCCCCTACACCCCCATAGTGATTTGAAAAGACATTAGCCTAACCTAACAACCTTACCTAACCTAGTATTATGGGTGGGGGCTGCCACCCCCACACCCCCGCTGGTTGAGTACTAATCCCTTAGTAAATAAAAACAAAAATTGGCTATCGATTATAAGAAGGTGAAAGAAAAGTCGATACAGTCTACGGTATTTACTCTGCAATATTCAGCTTTGATTGTACATTAATAACGGGAAAGTACGGTATTGACAACCTTGTTACGAAAATTAAATTTTAGTACCATACTTTTCTATTATGTTTTTCCGAGGGTTTAACACATTTGCATATGATCTTTAGAGCTATCGATAACTGGAAGTACCGTATTGACAACCTTGTTACGAAAAAGACATTTTTAGTACCATACTTTTTTATTAGGTTTTGCCGAGGGTTAAAACAAATTTTCTTATGATCTTTAGATCATATAAATTCAATATTTATCTTCAAATATATCAAAAAAATGTGTGGTATTAAAATAACATTGAACCGATTTTTTTTTTATAAAAAATACTCGAAAAATTCAAATTCGTGGTATTAACCCTTAATAATAAAGATCGGGGCCAGACTTAAGTCCGCCTCCAATTTGCAGCAAGTTAGGAGCATTATTAAGGATTTTAAAGGGTTAAAATCGAGTGCAAATGGCCGGGAGTGCAGCGGGCCAGACAGCTGACTCCCAGGGCTTACCGCCGCCCATTAACCCTTTGGCGCACCTATAGTTTCCAATCAAAGTTTTTTCTCACTCCCTAAGTATATCTCAGCTCACTCAGAGCCAGTTTTGTGCCCGGCGATAATTTGTTTCTGTGACGTTTTTATCCACCAAAAAATCCTTGTATTTGGATTAATGAGGTACCATCGGCTTCGTTATTGATTGAACTTGAAGATAAGCAAATAAAAACATAGAATAAATACAAAACAACCACATTGGGGCACTCCGAAATAAGAATTGTATAACAAAAATGAAATACCTTATCTCCAACTCGCGCTAGCTCAAAATATTTTGCCCACAACATTTTTGATTTGCATACATATATGGAAGCGGAATTTAATGAGGATTCCACTGGTAACTTCAGAATTACTATAAATCAAATAGTTACTGAGATACACGAATAAACGTGAAAGTATCGAAAAACAGACTGAGCTGTACTCTGCTCTCTTCCCAGCCAGCCGTGAGTAAACCGTTTAACTGAGGGGGTTGCCAATTAAACTAAACTTAATACTTAATATCTATGCCAAATATGACGCGCGTCAGACGAACACTTAATTTTTGGCGAATATTTTTAAGTTTAATGACTCTGAACGAGTCATCGTGCACCAAAGGGTTAACTCATGTTCCCTGTGTTCTCGAGAGGCCGGCAGTGTAGCCAGTAGTGAGCATAGCTGGGAAAAATACGCCGCTATACGCTAAACTCCCATGTTACTGGTATCACTGTATGAGAACCACGAGCGCTACGTAGCTCGTTCTGGTCTCATTTTGAAGCTTTTAGCGCCTAGTTTTTTGCTGAATACATTTCTTTTCATGCAGATACTTGATTTATCATTCAGGAGGGCCTGAATATGCCCAAATAAGCCCAAAACCTCCCGCTAGACAAGGGTTAAAATAAAAAAAATAAAAAATTTATCTCCGGAGGTTGAAACACATTTTAATACATCTTTGCAACATCCTTATTCTATAATAGCCTTCAAATATTGAGAAATAATTAGTGGTAGTTTCGGTAATAAGTACCGCCAGTTTAGGCTAGGCTTAATAGGCTAGGTAAGCTTCAGCACGAGTTTCGCTCACATAGGCTATTAGGCCATGGCCCATGTAAGCATTAATATTACTGTTGAGTGGTACTTAAAAAGTAGACAGAATGGATAAAAAACACCATCTGAGGAAGAGCACTTTATTGACAACGTTTCGCAGATAGCTTCATCAGGTCACTAACAAATGCTGGTACATAGGAGGCCTTAAATATCCGTCCAGACAGGTGGCGGGGGAGGAGAGGGAGGTGGGGGTTGGGAGGGAGGAAGGAGGCAGGACAGGGAGGGTGCAGAAGCATGGGGGGAGGGGATGCGGAGCCTATATATGGGTCAAATACATCAGTAGGAACTAGCAAAAACAGACATACAAACATGCGTACAGGGTAACAACTCTACTAGTACACAGAAATAAAAATAACTATAACAATAATAATAATAATAATACAAATAATAATAACAATAATAATAATAATAATAATAATAATAATAATAATAATAATAATACAGATGATAATATAAATCGTAACAATTATAATGAAAACAGTGAAGATAGTGCTAATATAATTTATAGTGGTACAGTACTAGCAATAAAGAACATAGAGAGAGAGAGAGAGAGAGAGAGAGAGAGAGAGAGAGAGAGAGAGAGAAGCCGGGAGTAGGGAAGAGATTAGCTGAATTGTAAAGTGAAAGCGAGGGATTGGCGCATTTAGTGGGTAGGGTTGAAGGTGTGACAGGTATAAAGGAGAGGGGATTTTATTTTATTTTTTTTATTTTTTATAGGTTGGATTAAAGGGGGAAAGAGAGAGAGAGAAATTTGATTTTGCCCCGAGGGGCGAGTTTATTGAGCAGCACCCCCCATCCTGTGAGGGGACAACCACTAGTAAGGCGATACATACTGCTCAAAGAGCCATTATTCCACTGAAACAACAGCATCGTCGTCTGGTTACATTCATATTTGTGTTTATAAGTCAGGTTGGCATTATTCAGATGTGTTATTATAGTTTCCTCATTTAATTGTCACATGGTCTGTATATACGTATTTCATTAAAAAAAAAAAAAAAAAAAAAAAAAAAAAAAAAAAAAAGCAAGCTTGTAGTGACTGAATTATTAATTGACAGGTTGTAAATAATAGCACTACAGAACTAGTGCAATCGTATGAGGAGACTATTCATATTTTCATTACATCAATGATTATTGAGATCATAGTTAGCTGAATACAATTATTACAAAAATAGGCAATGGTATAAATCAACATAATACATAATTTAATACAGGCGGACATAATCATGATCCGGTTCGTTGTGCACTGGGAGCTAAGGTGTCTTGAGATCGCCTCGTACCCATACACAACGAACGTATTATAGTCTGCATGGTTGGTATCTAATTGAATATACTTAGTGGGTATTTCAAGAATGTCAGGGGGTAAGGAAATGTGATTTGTATATTAGAAGACTGTGATTAACGAGACGTGTAACATGTGGAGGGAGGTGGTAGAAAGAGAGGGATCTCGTTGGGGGTGGAAGTTTCGCTCCCAGGAATTTTCGTTCCTGTGGTATTTCAATAATAATACTAAAATAATAATAATAATAAGGGGACAACCACTGGTAAGGCAATACATACTGCTCAAAGAGCATTATTCTACTGTAACAACAGTATCATCGTCTGGTGTTATTATAGTTTCCTCATTTGATTGCCACATATGCTGTATATACGTGCTCATAGAGAAAAAAAAAAAAAAAAAAAGTGACTGAATTATTAATTGACAGGTAAATAATAGCACTACAAAACTAGTGCAATCATATGAGGAGGCTATTCATGTTGTCTTACATCAATGGTTATTGAGATCATAGGTAGCTGAATACAATTATTACATACAAGATGTGACTAATATTTCGAACTACATTAATTATTATGCAATAATAGTACCACAAATATATTACAATCATATGAGGGACACTTCACATTCTTCATTACATCAACGGTTATTGAGGTCATAGTTAGCTGAATACAAGAGTCACATACATAATGTGACTAATATTACCAACTACCGAAGTTATAATGGAATTATAGTAATACAAATATTTTACAAAGATGAGTTACATGGTTCAAATTCTTATTACAATAATGGTTATTGAGGGGATAGTTAGCGCAATATGACCATTGGAGAAGTTTACATGCCGATAGTAATATCATATTTAGTAGGGTGTGTGGTTATGGGAGAGAGGGAGGGGGGTTGTAGGAGGTAGAGGAATGGGTGGGAGAGGAGGAGGGGGGGGGGGGGGAGGAGGAGGAGGTAAGGTACTCCAGGGAGGAGGAAAGTGTGAGAGGGGAGGTGTGTGTGTGTGTATGTCCCTTCTTAAACATCCTAGAGGGACCCTACCCGTCGTGACCCAGTCACCAGACCCCAGCCAATGCCTTCTCTATACATAATTATGTATAGAGAAGGCATTGCCCCAGCACCCAAAACACACAGCCACACAGATTCAGATTCATATTCAAATTATTTTATTTCAATAAAATAATATTCGGAGGGAAGGTGCAAGTTGTCCTCCGGGAGGGACAGTGCCGCATATCCGGAGGTACTTGTACATCAAGCCATTAGCCGAGAATATTGAGGACAATACAGCAGTATGGTTAGGGGTTTTGTAGGAGGTAGAGGAATGGGTGGGAGAGGAGGAGGAGTAGGGGGGGGGGGGGGAGGGAGGAGGAGGAGGTAAGGTACTCCAGGGAGGAGGAAAGTGTGAGAGCGGAGGGTGAGAGAGAGAGAGAGAGAGGGAGAGGGAGGAAAATAAAGGGGCGGTATCTGATAGGACAGGGGAGGGTAAAGGTGGATGGCATATAAGTGTGAGCTGGGGCTTAAAGAGAGTCTGAGAAGACAACTATCTCGAGTCGAAAGAGTGTGACGGCGAGGGTAGTAGGAACTATTAAGTGTAGAAGATCATATAATATTAATGGGAAAGAGGAGAAGGAACTACACATTCATCAATCTTAATGGCTATACAGGCTACATGTATACATATATATCTTGAATACACTTAAATATGAAAGAAAATATAAATATTATTAAACATTGTAACACAACCAATAAATATTCATACACATTTCAGAAGATTCAATAGAGACATTATGGTGTGGTGATGATAGAAATGTGGAGAGAGAGAAATGTGGAGAGAGAGAGAGAGAGAGAGAGAGAGAGGAAGGGAGGAAGGGTATGGTGCTGGAGTAGGGAAGATATTAGTATAATTGTAAAACGAAAACGAGGGAAGAGGGCAATCTAGGGGGTAGGTAAGAAAATCTAGAGAAGAGGGAGGAGTTCTTCAAAGGTAGGTTAAATGAGAGAGAGAGAGAGAGCGCGAGGGCCAGAGTGAGAGAGAGCGCGAGAGTGAGAGGGAGAGATATAATGGAACGAGGTAAGCATATGATATGGACATAATATTATGGACAGCAATAGCATTGATAAAAATAACATCATAACATAGGGAAAGGTAACAATAATAATACGAATAAGAAAATATATAAGAATACATATAGCACTAATGATAAAATACCATTAAAAATATATTAATACAAATAATACTAATAAAAATAACAATAATAATAATAATAATGCACATGATAATGAGAGTGAGAGCGCAAGCGAGAAAGAAAGAGAGAGAGAGAGAGATAGAGTACATACAAACATACATACATACACATACACACACACACAAACATAAACACATACAAATATATATACATACCGGTATATATATATATATATATATATATATATATATATATATATATATATATATATACATACTTCAACACTGCAGAAAGCATACATAATACATACATATCTACAGATGCACGCGCAATCTTAAATAATGTGTAACACGAACACAGACATACGCACTAGGTAGGGGGATGAGTGAAGTTGAATTCAAGGGGGTCGTATGGGGTTTCTATTGTGTAATATTTAAGGATTAAATGAGAGAGGGGACGTGCTAGTGTGAACATTCCACTGTTTCGCCTCCCCTCCCCCCATGCTTCTGCCCCCTCCCTGTCCTATCTCCTTCCTCCCTCCCAACCCCCACCTCCCCCGCCACCTGTCTGGACGGATATTTAAGGCCTCCTATGTACCAGCATTTGTTAGTGACCTGATGAAGCTATCTGCGAAACGTTGTCAATAAAGTGCTCTTCCTCAGATGGTGTTTTTTATCCATTAATATTACTATCGCTAAGCGTGGTGATCGGTGAGTTGGCATAGCTGAGGCCTGAGAGTAAAGATTGCTGCGGTTTGTTTACTCCAAGATGTTCTGTTATTTTCACCTAATATTATGTAGGCCTAGTTGTGTCACTCTAAGTATGATTTGGGCATTCAATTATGGTACCGGTAGTTAAGTTGGTAACGTTGAAGGAGCCTTTCGCCGTGGTTCGCATGCTCTCGGTCACAACCATTATGTTCCTTCCCCCTAGGACTTATTTTCATCATTATATAAATTGCCAGCAGGGGGCCGTTAACTGCTGGCCTTGGGATAATTTAGGGAAAAGGGGTCAAAATATACGCATTGGGCGTGGCCGCGTGTGAATATCGCCGCAATAGTCTCCTTCAATATCATTGCTAAGTTTTATAGTCTAGCTCATTATTTTGATCAGTTGAGTCGTGACATTCGAGAATTTCTTTAAGAATGTGCCTTTCAATTAACCTATTCCAAATAAATATTAAGCACAGTAAATTAAATCCATAAGGCATGAATCCCGTAATCGAAGAGTAGTAGAGGAGTAGAATACTCTTGTGTTATACCAAGGACCTTCATTTGATTTTATATTGTTTTGTCTGTGTATAAAAGAGACAAAAGGCAGATCTGGACACACAAAGTTTAAAGCAGTTTGTCATAATAGGATAAAGGAAAGATTTATTGAGGGAGATCATTCCAGAGTTTACTAGTTGAGTAGAAGAAAGACTGAGAAAATGTGTCAATTCTTGGGTTGGAGAGTTTGACAGAATAAGAGTGGGACTGTGGTTAAAGGCAGGTGCCTCGCACTCGCTGCAAGGGAGAGCACTGAGAGAGTTCTGAAGAACACTGATTGTTGTAATAGCAATAGAAGAGTGAAAGAGATACAATATTGCACATTCTAACGACTTCAAGTCTTGGCCCTCACTAGTAGGGTGGGATATGACAATTGCCGAAAATAAGCAGTCCAGTCCAGTCTCCCTTAACTCTGTGGATGTTAGGTTAGGGTAATGACAAAACATGCCAGTTAGGATAGTTAGTGGGGGGGGTGTTGGGAAGCAGCCCCCAACCTTTGGACACTAAGTTAGGGAAGGTACCAGTAATGCAAATGATCCTCCACTCAAAACTTGATAAACGACAATAAAACACTATATTCCTTATGTGACGCCTACCAGCGTTGGCAGAATCGCCTCCCGGTAGCCACTAGCGCTCACCAGGGACATTGAAATGGGCTTCAGTTATCAGAGAAGGTTGTTCTTTCTTTCCTAGTACTCATATTGTCACAGACAGTCCATTGGTGGTCTTTGTTTTCGTCTGTGACAACGGGTTGTATTTTATATCAATAGTAGTGATGAAAGTACCAGCGTGGGAAGAGAGAGACTTTTTAGAGCGAGATGGTAGTGAGCGTCTGTAGGAGTGGGCGCTGTGTCATGTGACACCTGCTGTCTTGTGACATCTCGGCTCGCCATTGGCCGACCATCGTGCCATTGCGGGGTCCTGTGGAACTAACCTCCTGCACGAGGGTCCATGGGAGTGTCCTTCTTCAGAGCAGGCTAGGGACGCGCATTACTAACACCCTTTTTACAACTGTCTCCCATATCCCCACCATTCTGATACTGTCTCTCTCACTCTACTTCTTCTCTTTCATTCCTCTAATCTTTTAACATCACAGCACTCCCTTTGGGTTCTGTACACGATTTCATATCGGCCCATCGTATTGTGTGCGTCGCTCTCAGAGATATTTACATGTATTAGAATAGGCTATACGGTTTCTTATTCTATGGAGGTTTGATGACTCTGTGTGTGTCTCCCTCAATGTCCTTAGTTTATGGAGGTTTGATGACTCTTCGTGTGTGTCTCCCTCATTATCAGTAGTGCTCTGCTGGGTTATTTAATGCTAGACTGGGATAGGGTCTCTGTTATCGTTGTCACCGATCTGTGTATGCTTCGCTTATACCTACACGACTTCGACCGTTTCTGTGGTAGCCTAGGTCGTCCTTTTGGTTGTGCCTTTTTCGAGTGCAGCATCGTGTTGTAAGAGGGCATTAGCTTACTACCTTATAACACAGTGCTGCCTCTTTGCTTGACTTTTGAGGGATCGCCAGGGTAGAGCCAGATACGTGAGATCTGGGTTTACCAAGAGAGCATCCCCGTCATTAACGTAACTTTAATCATACTGCCTTAAGGACAGTGCTAGGCTATGAGCCTGTCTTGCTCAGCCACAGTTTCCTAACCTTGATATCCCAGCTAGACTTTATTCACTTAGCAGACACTAGTTAGGACATAAGCTCTTTTGATATGTAAGCATTATTATTCACAAGCATTTGTTAGTCTTTTTTTTTTTTTTTTTTTTTTTTAAAGAGACAATGAACGGAGGAAGGAAAAACACAGATAAAACAAAAAGGTCCATGTGCCTAAAGGCATCCTCCATTCATAAAATGTTTGTAACAACTGGATTTAAACATTTGTAGATTGTAAGTTTGTGGAAAGCAATTAGAGGGAAGTGAATTCCAAAGAGTAGTAGCTCTGGGGATAAATGAATTCTGATAAGCAGAAGTTCTGCATTGTGGAGGAGAAAGTGTAAATTCATGGGCGCTCTCAGCTGCCCTAGTTCTACGGGGAAAGATGTGGAGAGGCGGCACAATTGAAGCAAGTTCCTCGGAACAATTGCTGTGAAAATATCTGTAGAATAATGCAAGGGATGCAACGTTTCTTCGTATGGATAATGTAGGAAGGTCCTGTGTGATTGCAGGGTTATTGATTAATCTAATAGCTTTATTTTGAATTTTGTCCAACTGCCTCAATGCAACCACTCCACTTCCACCCCACAGAGGTGAACAGTAATCCATCTGAGAACGCACATGACTTTTATATATCACGGCCAACTGCTCGTCAGTGAAGAATTCTCGAACTCTGTACAGGAGTCCCAGTTTTTTAGAGGCATTCTTAGCAATGCTTCTAACATAATGTGTCCAGCTCAAGTTAGTAGTTAATGTTACACCGAGAATGTCAATACTAGGGGAAGTGGGAATATTTACATCATTACAAAATATATGGGAGTCAGCGAGATTCTGTCGGTTAGAAAATTGAATGTATTTGGTTTTCTGTGCATTAAAGGAAACTAGATTCTTTTGTCCCCATCCATTAATTCTAGAAAGGTCCTGGTTCAGAGAAATTGCAGTGTTTATTTTTGAATTTATAAGATCGGGTTGGGTGAAAGAATTGGTAAATGTGAAGGAACTGTGGAGTGTTGAGTCATCTGCGTAGGAATGTATTGGATTATGAGTGGTAGATATGAGATCATTGATATGAATGAGGAACAGAATTGGGGCCAAAACGGATCCCTGGGGAACACCAGCATTTATTGAGTGAAATTGAGAATAAAGGCCATCTACCATTACACGTATTTTTCTGTTATGAAGATAAGAAGAAATTAGTGGAACTAATGATGCAAGGCCGTAGTGTGACATCTTCAACAATAAGGATTGATGCCAGACTCTATCAAATGCCTTTGATATATCCAGTGCTATTGTATGTGTTTCACCATGTTGGTTTGTAGCTTGGTTGATTTGATGCGTAAGAAGACAAAGCATGTCTGCAGTTGATCGACATCGTCTAAAACCATATTGCCTATCACTGATTAATTTATTATTCTCAAGATGCTTAATTATGTGATTATTTAATATAATTTCAAAGACTTTACCAAGAGTGGAAGTAATAGCTATTGGTCTGTAGTTTGATGGATCTGAAGAGGCACCTTTTTTAGGAACTGGATGGATGTTTGCTTCTTTCCAGGGTACTGGGAAGCATGAGATATGAGTACACAGACGGAAAATGTTTGCCAATACAGGAGCGAGCACCAAGGAGCAATTCTTAAGTACTATTGAAGGAATTTCATCTGGACCAGGAGCCTTATCTACTGAGAGATTCTGCAAAATAGTTTTGACATGTCTGGTGTGGATCTTAAGTGAGGGAATTTCAGGCGAATTAAAATTAAGTACAGGGACATCTTGATTTATTTCATCTAAGGTTGAGTTGGTGGAGAAAATATCCGCAAGAAGGTTAGCTTTACCTCGTGGGTCACTTACAAGATTGCCAGTCGGAGATTTTAATGGTGGAATGGATGAAGCAGTAGTGAAGTTGGATTTAAATGAGTTAAGAGTAGACCAAAATATTTTGTTATCATTTGGATTATTTAGAAGTTTATTTGCCTGCTTGTGGAGAAAGTTTGATTTAGTTAGGTTTAATACAGTTTTGGCATGATTTCTGATGTTTCTAAAGTAATTAAAGGCTTCATGAGTTTTTGATCTTGTGTATGCATTGTAGGCTATTGCTTTGTGTTCAGTTACTCTAGCACAATTATGATCAAACCATTTAGGTGAATTAGATCTTTTACTGTACTTTTGATGAGGAATAAAAGTTTCCATTCCAAATTTTACAAAATCTTGTATGTGGCTCAAGGTGGAGTGTGCATCATTAGAAAAGAAAGAGGTCCAGGGAATATCAATAAAGAAACCTTGAAGACCATCCCAGTCTGCCCTATCGTAATGCCATTTAGTCACCAAAACAGGTTCAGAGTGGGAAGGTGTGGTAGGTGATAGACAGGTGGCCTGTATCAGACAGTGATCAGAAGATCCAAGCGGTGACCTCACTGTAACATCATAATTTTCTGAATTGGTTGTTAAAAATAAGTCCAGTAGGTGGGAATTATGATTAGGATTATCTGGTACACGGGTGGGTTGGTTGACTAGTTGAGTGAGATTAAATGAATCTGCAAATAGCTCACATTCAAGACCAGCATCATCAGTCCTGGCTGAATGAGTGAGCCATTCAACATTATGGACATTAAAATCACCCAACACAGTGATTTCAGAAGAAACATTTAAGTTGAGGACACTGAGTTGTGAGGACAGAGAATCAAAAAGACTTTGCTCTGGAGGAGTATTTGGGGAACGGTAGATGCAACATATGTATTTAAGTTTACCAGCAGAAATTAATTTGTATATAGAATAATCAAAATAGGGACAATTGAAACTAGTAACCTCCTCCAGGGCAATTTCAGATTTTGCGAAGCAACATACACCTCCTTTAGGTCTGAAATTTTGGAGCAGTTGATCTATCTATCTAACTATTGCCTGACGCCGTGATCCCCGAAGGGGTGGCCACGAACGAACCGCCCCCATGCACCTCTGTCCCCAGTCAGTCGACGCCCCTCCCCCCAACCAGCACCGCCTTCGTTCATGTAGTTCCTCACTCCATCCTTCCACCTCATATTCGGTCTACCTCTCCCCCTCTGTCCCTCCACCTCGCTCTCGTACACCCTCTTAGTCATTCTCTCGCTTTCCATACGTTCCATATGGCCGAACCATCTCAAGTTGTTCCTTTTCACACTTTCCAGCACATCTACCTCCACACCACACCTCCTTCTTACTTCCTCATTAGTCTGTCTATCCCTCCATGTAACTCCGCACGCACTCCTTAAGTAATTCATTTCCACTGCTCTCACTCTTGGTCTGAGTCTCTCAACCAACGTCCATGCTTCGCTTCCGTAAGTCAGTGTCGGGATTACCACACTGTCATGCAAGGACTTCTTCACTTCCATACTGACTACCCTATTTCTTGTTACTGCTTTTAGCGTTCCTACAACCCTCTTCCCCTGTTGTACCCTCTCCCGCACCTCTTCATCCATAGTCCCATCTTTACTCAACACACTGCCCAGATACTTAAAAGAGTTGACGATCTCCATAGCCTGACCGTTCAGCTTCACCTCACACTCTGTGACTTCACCCCTTTCGAAGACCAATACCTTGCTCTTCCCCGTATTTACCTTCAAATTCCGTTTTTCGCACACTGTTCCAAACTCATTTACCAGACCCTGCAACTCCCATTCATTATCACTCATCAGAACTGTATCATCCGCAAACAGCAGTATAGGTAGCTTCCACTCAATTCCCTCCCTTTTCAGCGATACACCAACATCCACTGCTCTTGATAGTATTTCTTTCATAACTCCATCCATATATACAGTAAACAACCACGGGGACATCACACACCCCTGTTTCAAACCAACATTCAGGTCAAAGAACTCGCTCTGCTCACTCTCCACACGTACTGCCGCCTTTGCACCCTCATACATGCTCTTCACTGCTTTCAGCAACTTGCCCTCTACTCCGTATATTCTAAGTACTTTCCACAAACCTTCTCTATCCACTCTGTCATAGGCCTTCTCCAAGTCCATAAAGGCAACATACACCTTTTGTTTCTTCTCCAGATACTTCTCCACAACACAATTCAGGGTAAAAATCTGATCTACACATCCTCTTCCCTTCCTAAAACCTCCCTGGAAAATTAAATCTAGACGTGTCAGATGTGGATGTTACTAGAGTCTCTGTCAAAAAAAGGAGAGTAGGGGATTCTGCTTGAAGAAATTGGTGTACAGAATTGATGTTAGAGTGAAGTCCCCTTATATTGCTAAAGAAAAAGCTGCACCGACGAGCAGCTTTGGGACGATGCAATGCTCTTGACACAGTCGCATGATGACGACCGGGAGGGCCCTGTGTCAATGACCCAACCCTGCCGGGGGTGGATATCCGAGGGACCACCAGGTTTGCTCTTAACAATTGTACTGCCATATTTATTGGGTAAGGTGTATGGTGTTACATGTATGATATGTAGTGGGAAGAGTAGTGTTTTATGGATAGAGGATAGCAATGTAGGGCAATGTCGTGAAGTTGGATGTGTATGTTATATAAAGAGGGTTTTCCTGATACCCCTGATGTGTGAGGCAGAAAGATATGTATCCAGCTACCAAGGCCTGGGAGAGAAAATGGAATTCAGGCTATTCCCTGAGTCTCCCGAAACCTTGGCGGTAGTACTTCCCTGGGCGGGGCTGCCTACCCCTACTACCTACTACCTACTCTAGGTTGTTGTTGAGTTGCACAACCATAGTAGACTGTTTCGTTGATAAGGAAGTACTTCTTTTGGTGTCGAGCTTTACTACCGTTGCGCATTTATAGTATTCTCGTGTCAGTTAACATTATATGTCCTATCTTTCTGTGTATTCGCTTTACACGTGTGGTGTCCTGCCTCCTGCCTTTATTTATAGTTAAGATACGAGCATCTTATGAGCATCAGACATTCTTCAGAAGTTTCCAGGTCTATGCTGTAGGACTATACTTCACTTGCTTTCAGATAGGAGTGAAGAGTTTATTGTTGTTTAGAGTAACTGTATTAAAGCATCTTTTTATTGAATTAAATCTTGCAGTGATTTAATTGATCTTTCCCTAGATTCTTGTTTATGCATTTTAACGTAACTTGTATCCTGTGTGTCATCAGGCTATACCAGTGTGGGTTAGCCTGAAGTAGAGTACATTTATGCCCAGTTAAGGATACCCCGTTATCACAGATTAACTCTGGAGGGTATAGGTGTTTTGTTCGCCGGCATATAAGTTCAGGGGTTTGGATCTAGCGTACCGTTGTTGCATAGTGCCCTATTACTAGTCCAATCATTAAGTCCCCTTGTTTTATTCGTAGCCCCGGTCGTAACACTTAAATGAGGTAAATAAGGCTGATAAAGGAATCTTCAATGCTACCCAACTATTAATTACTGTATACTTTCAGACCAATCAGAAGCGTGACCGTAGCCTATAGGTGTTCCGGGTGTTATTAGGTGGTACCTTCAGTATAGCTCAACCCGGTTTCTCACAGGTAAGTCAGTCCCCGACTCCCACGGCATGGTATAATCTGTCCAGAGTTTCAAGCCGGGGCAATTTGATTTAAGGGTGATGTAGTTGCTTTTTCTTCCGAATGTTTAGTCCTATTATCTTTGGGATTTTAAGATGTTAGTTCCATTAGTTTGGGGATTTTAAGACCTTTCGCTCCATGTCTTTGTCAATATAAAGACCTTTTTTGCCTTTCAGGTGTCGATTATTTCCTTGCGAGAAAGATATCGAATCTGTAATTTTAGGAAGAACCAGCCTTCGCCCAGGAAATTTTTCTACCGAAATATGCACAAATTTATCTTGTAGGGGGTTATTTTTGTTATGCTTGATAGAGCTCTAGCGAGGAAACTATAAAACAAATAAATAAACCAAAAACTAACCACTACCCCCTTAGATGTGGAATGAATATGAGAAGAAGTACAGGCAAATTCATATAATGTTGCATTGTTTTTGCAATTATATATTTTTTCAGATGCCTATTAAGAACTTAAAAAACGTATCCCAAGCAGTAATGAATATGCAAAGTTCTTCTTGATGTGTTTAGTTTCATTGGTATTTGTTGGAAGGCTGTTCTACATATCGGTATATGCATTTAAAGATATGCTTTACAAGTACTGTTCACACGTGTAGGGAGGCTCCTCTCACACAGCACTTTTAGACAAAGTAGAAAAGAAAGCCATTCGTATCATTAACTCGCGTCCACTTACCGATTCTCTGCAGTCTCTCTCTCACTATTCTGCCGCTATTACAATAATCAATGCTCCTCAGAGCTCTCTCACCCCCTCTATGTAGAGCACGTAGTACCCGTCTTGTAACACAATTTTACCCATACTATATGCAACTCTCCAACTCAAGAATTAACCGATATTCCCAGTCTTTCTTCTATTCAACAGCTGAGCTCTGGAACTCTCTCCCTGAACCCATCTTTCCTTCATCCTATGACTTACATTGCTTCAAACTCCGTGTGTCCAGGCATTTTGGCTCACACATTCCTTGATTTTGGCGCTGTCACTCTTTCAACTCTAGGGGAGGGAATCGTGACGGGCAGTTTTACCTTTTGTCTCCATCCTCCACAAGATTTTTTTTTTTTTACCAGTATATCTTTGGAAACGTCATTATGATCAAGACAATACAATTTCATGCAAATATCCTACAGTATAGACCAATTAAATAAATGAAACTCAACAACTTTACTGAAAAACATGCTCAACACAACAAACAAACCACTTAAAACAAAATATAGCAAATCAGAACCACAATACTGTATGTGAATAATTACAGTTCGTTTAGCATACAAATATTAAATATAATTAAAACAAATGTAATGACAAAACTGAGGCCACCACCTGGCCAACTCAAGTTAAGGGGATGTGAGAGGCATAACAAACTATTGACAGTTTACAAACAATATATAAGATCAGTGATGGAATACACAAGCCCGGCCTGGGCTTCTAACCTAGCTGAAACCCATCATAAGACCTTACAGACTATTCAAAATAAAGCCCTAAAAATCATCACAGGCTGAAAAGCTACTTCACCTACAGATCACCTACATCAAGAAACCAAAGTCCTCAAAGTCAAAGACCATCTGGACATGAGATGCACTCAATTCCTGGCAGCAGCCTCCACGAACCAACACCACCCACTACACTACATGGCAACACATCCACAGACACCAAGAAATATTAAAACAGCACCCAGCACACGGTATAACACACAAATACTATCTTCTCTCCCTCCCTGCCCAACCCAAACCAGCTTCCAGATGCACATCCATACTCATATATCTCGCCGTTCCATCCACTCACTCATAGACAACACGCAGCAGCAGGCACGACCTCCCGAAATCCATCCTTCTGAATCCTCCCTTCCTCGCGAGGACAGAGTCCACCTGGCCAGGCTGAGATGCGGACACCATCCAGCCCTTCTGAGCTATCAGAAGAGACTGGATGACTCCGTCGTCGACTCCTATCCAGGTTGTAACACAGCACCCCATACTATTAAACACATCATAGAAGACTGCATTTCACACAACCACTTACGCCAACAACACAATCTACACTCCTTGAGAGCTCTGTGGGAAAGCCCGACCATGGCCATGGCCTTCCTTAGGGACTCGGGGCTGTTCGGCCAGGCAGCTTAGGGAACAACAGCAACAACAAACTATTGAATTAACACGATATTTAATTATGTCTTATCGTACTCATACTCAGAATTACTAATCTATCGTAAGTTATAATACTGGTACCGAACTTATGGCATGATTTTAGTAATACAAGTGGTATTATTATTATTTTGTAATTTAGCATATGACCATCAGAGAGAGATAAGGGTGTAACAGCTCTCAGCTGTTCCACACATGTTTATTGTTCACTTACAATGATATACTGTACAATACAGTACTAATTCATATCTATATTATGTAGTATATCGTACATTTTATTTTTTATTTTTGTATGTGGATGAGGGAGACAAAAGGCAAAACTACCTGTGACTGCCAGAGTTGACAAAGTGACAGGGCCAGAATCAAGGAATGTACAAGCCATAATGCCTGGACACACGATGTTTGAAGCAATTCAAGTCATGGGATGAGGGATAGTTCCAGAACTCGGCTATTGAATAGGAGAAAGATTGGGAATATTGTTTCACTCTTGGGTTGGAGAATTGCACAGACTAGGGGTGAGATTGTCTTGCAAGTCAGGTGCTACATACTCTACGTACAGGAAGTAGTATACACTGAGCGAACACTGATTATAATTATTGTATTAGCGAGAGAGGGGCTATGAGAGAGAGTATGTGCGTTGGGAGGACAATAGGCGGGGTGTGACTGCTCGGCACCACCACTGGGCAGGTTCTATGACTACCGTCGCCTCCCTACACACACACGGGCTCGCGATATAAGGAAAACACTGAGGAAATTAACTTATTTAGGGTAATTTCACCTCCGGTTGTGCGATCGCTATAGGATAACCCGTGGTCGTACAAGGATGATTCAGGTGTCATTGGAAAGCTCTATTATCGCCCATTCACGGATACATAATTGTATTACGCTCTGGCTCTTGTTTATGCATGGAATGAAGCTCGTTATCCATAAATATGCCCGCTTGGCAGGTAGGTGATGTTACAAACGGCCCCGATTTTTGGGTGTTAAAGTGCTGTGTGAGAGGATCCTCCCCTTACACGTAAACATTACTCAATACATAGAAGCATGGTGCCCCTGTACAGAGCAAGAAGCTGTGCAGAGGTAAAGAACCCCTGCAGGCGGTTGAGCACACCCAACTTTTGGGGAGCTGTTTTAGCAGGAGTGGTAATATGATCTTTCCAAGAGAGATCACATGCGTTCCTATAACTGTATACTGTATATAACCTATATATTCACTATATAAACACATATGTGTAACAAACCTGCAACCAGGAAGTGTCACATTGTTAGTTGTATGTGTTAGAGATAAACAGCCTATAAACAGCCTGTAAGATAGTCAGAACAATCTCTTGGTCAGGCGTATCCGATGCGCTGACTCAAATAACAATCTCACTGGTAGATCATGATATCAGGTCGTGATTAATTTCCCTTCCTTTTTAGTAATTATTATTTTGTATACAAACTTAGTTTTGTTTTACAGTTCTTATAAATTCTTTGGAAGTAATGAAATGATCAGAATAATATAATATGTGAGAATTTCTGCATTCCTTTTCATATTCATTCCAGTCTTAAAGCCAAATTGTCCTGATTTGACACCTTACAGGCCTCCGCAGGACCTCGTACTAGGTCTTCTTAGGTCTACCAACTGTCTTCCTTCCCTCCGCTAACATATATACCATACTGTACTAAGAATACACTTCACCCAGTCATCCTCACAGTCATTCTCTTATCAACTTCACTTCACTCAGTCATCCTCACAGTCATTCTCTTATTAACTACACTTCACTCAGTCATCCTCACAGTCATTCTCTTATCAACTTCACTTCACTCAGTCATCCTCACAGTCATTCTCTTATTAACTACACTTCACTGAGTCATTCTCTTATCAACTTCACTTCACCTAGTCATCCTCACAGTCATTCTCTTATTAACTACACTTCACTCAGTCATTCTCTTATCAACTTCACTTCACTCAGTCATCCTCAGTCATTCTCTTATCAACTTCACTTCACTCAGTCATCCTCACAGTCATTCTCTTATCAACTTCACTTCACTCAGTCATCCTCACAGTCATTCTCTTATTAACTACACTTCACTCAGTCATTCTCTTATCAAATTCACTTCACTCAGTCATCCTCAGTCATTCTCTTATCAACTTCACTTCACTCAGTCATTCTGTTATCAACTTCACTTCACTCAGTCATCCTCAGTCATTCTCTTATCAACTTCACTTCACCCAGTCATCCTCATAGTCATTCTCTTATCAACTACACTTCACTCAGTCATTCTCTTATTAACTACACTTCACTGTCATCCTCATAGTCATTCTCTTATCAACTTCACTTCACTCAGTCATTCTCAGTCATTTTCTTATCAACTACACTTCACTAAGTCATTCTCTTATCAACTACACTTCACTCAGACTCAAGACAAAGACATAATAGGGACAACACACAACACAACCCAAAACAATGAACACACATCAAGTTTTTTTTTTTTTTTTTTTTTACCCTAGGCGGGTCTAAGGGGGGGGAAATAGAGGGGGGGAGAGGGAAGAGAAAAGGAGGAAAGTTTGAAGGAAAGTAGGAGAGTAACAGTTGGTGGGCAGACCACCTTGCTATGTTGTGTGTTTGAAACGTATGTTTTAGTGTTGGGGCAAGTTGTGTATTTTATTTATGTTTGCTGTTTGGTAGCTAGCTAAGGAACTAAGGTGTGATTGTTTTTATTATTATATATATATATATATATATATATATATATATATATATATATATATATATATATATATATATATATATATATATATATATATATATTTTTTTTTTTTTTTTTTTTTTTTAATAAATTGGCTGTGGTTCTTCTGTGTTTATTTTATTTAGACTGCTTTTAAACCAGTTGTTGTGCATAATTTGTCTTAATTTTCTCTAGAGTTGGGTCTTGTGATAGTTCTAGTTTGTGCCATATTTGTGTTGCTTGTCTATGGAGTCGGATATTTAATGGTAATGTGTTTGTGTATTCGTGTATTTGTTGTGTCGTCATTGTATAGGGGTATCTTTGGTTTGTGGCGAATCTTAGGGCTTTGTTTTGTATTTTTTGTAAGCGTGTGATTTGGTTTTTGCTCATGGTGTGTGTGGGAATAGGGGGGTATTCTAATATTGGGATTACATAAGCTTTTACAAGGTGAGATTTTATTTGTGTGTTCATGTCTCTGAATCTGAATAGTTTGCCCAGAGCCGCTATGGCTAGGCCTTTTCTTTCTGTGATGTGTTGAATATAGCCTTGAGTAGTTATGTGTAACCCGAGTATTTTTCCTTTCTGTGCATCCTCGACTCTGTTGTTATTCACATATATAGGTGTTTTGTTTTTTGCTCCTAGTTGTAGTATTGTGAATTTGTTTATGTTGGTTTTTATTTTCCATTCTTCTTCATATGTATTGATTGCTTCTGCTTCTCTTCCTGTTTTTCTGGCTATGATTCCCTTTGAGGGGCCTTCATAACCAATGATTTGTGTGATGTAGTCTGCATATGTGATGTTTGTGCCTGTTTGTGATGATGGTATATCATGTGTGTATATTGTGAATAGGCTTGGGGAGTGGACTGATCCTTGTGGGACACCGCAGCTTATTGTGATGTTGTTACTCAAGACTGTCTTTATTTTTATTTTTGCTGTTCTGTTATCCAGGAAATTGCATAAGAGTGTTTCTGTGAGTGGGAGTAAGCCTATATTGAGTAGTTTGTATTTTATTCCTGAGTGCCATACCTTATCAAAGGCCTTGGATATATCCCTCAGGACTATGTGGCATTGTCCTTTGTTGGCTTTGTTTTTGGCTATTATTTCTGTTGTCAGAGCTAGTGCCTCCCTTGTTCCTCTCCCTTCCATGAACCCGTATTGTGTTGTGTTGTATACGTTTTTTGTGTTTAGGAATAGTCTTAATCTTTCGTTTATTATTCTTTCATATATCTTTCCTGGCACTTCTAATAATGATATTGGTCTTTGATTCTCGGTGTAGTGTGGGGTTTTATTGGGTTTAGGAATCAGTCTGATGGTGGTTTCTTTAAATGTATTTGGGAAGTGTCCTGTACAGAGTGAGGCATTTAATATGTTTGTTAATTTAGTTACTGCAGAGTCAGGGAGATTTGTCATGATTGTTTTATTTATTCCGCTTTTTCCTGGGCTTGTTTTCTTTAGCTTCTTTATTTTTGTGTGTACTTTTTCTGTTGTTATTTTCCTTATTAGGGGAGTGTCATTGTTTAGTCTGTTTATGTCTATGTTCTAGTGAGGTGTTAACCTGTGTCTGTTTTCTTGCAAAAAGTCTCTTATGTGATCGTGTCGGGGTAGGTCTGGGTCATTATCGTTAAGAATATTTTCCCAGTGTTGTTTGTGTATGTTGGCTTGCTCTTGTATGCTGTGAATTTTGTTGCCTTGTGCGTCGAATGTGTATGTGGGTTCGTTTGTGTCCTATCCTTGCATGAGCTTGATTTTTTTCCAGAATACTTCTGGGTCTTTATATGTGTTTGCAGTTTCTATTAATTTGTTTGTCCATGCTTCTGTGTTGTCTTCATTTAGTATTATTCTGAGACTGTGTTGTAGTTGTTTATATAGTCTGTAATGATTATAGTCCCAGCCATGTGTTGTTGCATGCTGTCTTAAGCTGTTGTGTTGTACTATAATTTATTTTGCTTGTTGGCTTAATTTTAAGTTATCTATTTTTATGTGTTGTGTGGTGGGTATGTGTTTTCTTGTGTTGTTTAAAATTATGTCGTACCATTTTCTAGTGTGGTTTCTATGTCTTGTGTGTTACCTTCAGTTAGATTGTTTATTTCTGACATTTGTGTGTCTATATATGTTTTGAATTGATCCCAGTTGGCGGCTTGGAATTTTAGTCTTGGTGGGGATGGTATAAGTATGGGCTGTGTAGATATTGTGGCTATTATTGGGATATGGTCACTTGTGGTGATGGGTCCGGGGGTTAGGTGTATGTTGTGATAGGCTTTGTTGTTAGTTAATGCTATGTCGGGTGTTGTGGCTGAGTTGTGACTGTAATAAGTCGGGAAGTAAGGGCCTATGTGTCTTATTAGTCCGTCTCCTATGAGTCGTCCTAATTGTCTTCCAACAATGTTTTGTGTTGTAGTGTTTATAGTCTGGTGTTTTGCATTCAGGTCCCCTATTAAGTACACAGGAATATCGTGTCTGAAGAGTCTATACAAGTCGGGTGTGGGTAGATATGGTCTGCTGGGGGGTAAGTATACTGTAGCTATTATTATTGGGCCTGTATCCGTTTGTATTTCTACTGCAAGTAGGTCTGATATGAAATCATCATATAGTTTATGTGTGATGTTGTTTTTTATTGCTATGGCTGTTCCGTCTACGTGTCTGTTGTTGTTGTTTTTCTTGTGTGTTTTGTATCCTGTTATTTTTAATTATTCATTTTCTGGTATGCCATGGCTGTTAATTAGTATTATATGTGGGTTTATGCTTGAGTATGTGTTGCTTAGTGAGTAATTGCGACCGCTCCAGTTAAGTACATTATGTTGTAATATTTTAAGAGTCATTTTGTTTCATTGTGTTTCTGTTTCTGAGAGTGTGGTGTGAGTGGGGAGCTGTTTGGTTATTTTGTTTCTTTGTTTTGTCTTTGATTTGCAGAAATATATCGTTTTTTTTGTCGTTCCTTGCATATTTTGTAAATAGCTTTTCCGCTATCTTAGGGTCTAGAGGGGTTTCATTAGTGCTGGCTTTGATTTTATTGTCGCGGATGTTGTCTCTGAGTTCCTCAATTTTACTACTACTATAGGTGAAGGGGTTATAGTATTTCAAGTGGCTCTCATTGTCGAACGTGAGTGTGAGGGGGGCCAGGGGTATAGTTTCTTTTTCTTCTAGGGCTTGGTAAGATGCTGCTGATTCTTCTGTTTCGTCTGTTGTGTCTGTGTCGTTCCCATCATCTGAGATTGCTGTTGTTTCAGTTGTGTTTGGGGGAGTTTGATTGTGTTCTAGTTGGGTTTCTTCTGTATGTGTGTCTTCATTTTGGTTCCCTTGGATCTGGTTGGGGGTGGGGTTTAGGTTATTGAACATCAAGGTCTTGGGGTATGTGCCTGAGTATATACATACATACTGTACATAATTTTCCAAGACATAAGAACTGTAAATTATAACTTTAGCTTCGTACAGTATATGATAATAATAATGACTAAAGAGAAGTTACTAATTGTTAGGGTATATTTTGAATAGTCTCTCATTTGACTGGTTTTATGGGTCCATCCCTCAGGTACCAACAGCTCCGCCTCCACCTCCCCGTCAGCACCCCCCTCGGCCCCCATGATGCAGGAAGGTGCGGGGATGGACAATGCGGCCATGTTCGCCCAACAGCAGCAACTACAGGGTGGTGCGGCTCAAACTCCCATCTACCCCTCCCCTCCGCCGCCATACTCTGCTCAGCCCCCACCTGTGCAACCCTACCCTCCCCAGCCATATGTAGCACCTGGCCAGCCCCCTCCCCAGCCCTACGCACCTCCTGGACAGCCTTACCCAGCCCCCGGACAGCCTTACCCAGCCCCCGGACAGCCTTACCAAGCCCCCGGACAGCCTTACCCAGCCCCCGGACAGCCTTACCCAGCCCCCGGACAGCCTTACCCAGCCCCCGCACAGCCTTACCCAGCCCCCGCACAGCCCTCTATTAGTCAATCTGTGAAAATAGACCAGACCGCTCCCCCGGCAGCAGCACCGTCTCCTGTGGTGGTAGTTGGGGAGCAGGGTCGTCTAGCCCCTGGTCTGTGCACCATCTGTAAGGTACGTCACTATATGTATTTACCTAAGCTTACCGCCAGATCTATGGGAGTTCCGTATGGAGCTCAGTGGTCTGGTTAATCTGCTCTACATAACTAACCTAAGCTTACCCTTAGAGTAAATCGGGGTAATTTTGTCACTAACAGTGGTTTTCGCTAAATACAAACCACCACATATGGAATTTTGAAATATATATTGCTGTATACTGTATATACATTCAGCCTTTCTGTTGAAAAATACCTATACACCTATTCTCAGTCTTTCTTCTACTCAACTGCTGAGCTCTGAACTCTCCAAGAATCAGTATTTCCAACTTCCTATGACTTAAATTGCTTCAAACTTTGTGTGTCTAGGCATTTTGGCTCGAACGTCCCTTGATTTTGGCCCTGTCACTCTTTCATCTCTGGGGTAGGCACTCGCTACAGGCAGTTCTGCCTTTCGTCTCCCTCACTCACATAGAAAATATAAAAACAAAATTTGGGCCATGCCACAGATTTTTTTTAAATGCGTGTCTATCGGCGAAATTACCCTGTGTGATGGGGTAATTTTGCTGTGACATATTAAAACTAAAAAGACAAACAATGATTAATTGTTTTTATTGTTATAATACCACACTCCACATCATACACTCATTATTTATAACTAGGCTTAAGGGGGTACTGCTTGGTTTTTGGTCCATGTATTTACTTACTAAAATATTTTTGAGTTTCTTCGCTAGACCTCCATTAAGCTTAAAAATATCACACCCTAGGACCCCTTTCAAGATAAATTTGTAAAAAAAATCGGTAGAAAAATGTCCCGGCCGAAGGCCAGTTACTTCTAAAATTACAGGCTCGCTAACTATTTTGAGACCTTTCGCCTTTATTTATTAATATTAAGACCTCTTGTGCCCTTTAGGTGTCGATATATCGCGAGCATCTAATTTTAGAAGGCAAAATGTACAGTACAAATTTGAAATTTATCTTGAAAGGGTTTCTAGGGGGGGGGGGGGGGGTTCTAAGCTTGATGGAGGTCTAGCGAGGAAACTCAAAATTGTATTAATAAACCAATATACAGTATAGACCAAAAAACATCACTACCCCCTTAATGTTATTACAGTCCAGTACTCACTATACCTTATTAGGTGGGCATTCCTCTAAGACCTAATACCAAAGGCAGCCGAATCCATGCTATAGTTTCGGTGTCATGTGCCTGTAATTGGAATTACTGTACTGCAATCACGGTGAAATTACCCTGTGGCGGAATTATCCTGTATTACCCTTCTAAAATTTGATAGTTACATCTCGGTATCGGTATACAATTACTATGTATATTTCACTACGCTACCTTTTACCCTTACTAACATTTGGGTATAGTAACGTGACGTCATACATTTTCTATATTTATTTACCTAAGCTAACTTTAACCCTTACTAACATTTGATAGTAACGTAATGACATACAGGTGTCATATGTATTTACCTAAGCAACCTTTTACCCTTACTAACATTTGACAGTAACATAACCACGCGCTCTGTGGACAAACAGTCTTTAGACTTTTATGTATGTAAAACGGCCGATTGAGTGTAGGTAATACGTTCTTCAAACAAAGGCGTATACATGGTGACAAGGGAAAGATTGTGTAGACTGCTGGATGTGAATGTGATGAGAGGTGAGGCAGAGGGTATGTCGGATCATTACCTGGTGGAGGGAAAGCTAAGAGTTAGGAGTTACAGGAGAATGAGAGACAAGCGTGAAGTAAGAGAGGTAATAAAAGTTAGTGAGTTAGAGAAGAGTACAAAAGAGAGGGAGTACAAGGAAAGACTAAATGAAAAGTGGATGGAAGTTAGAGAGATGGAAGAGAGAGGAGTAGAGGTTGAATGGGAACAGTTTACGGAGGGAGTGAAAGCAAGTGCAGAGGTAGTACGTGGCAAAAGGAAAGTAGGAGGCAGAGGTATCAGGAAGGGAAGCGAGTGGTGGAATGATACAGTGAAAAAGGCAGTTGAGGAGAAGAGACAGTGTTTTGAGAGGGTTTTACAGGAAGGTAGTGTTGAGGTATGGGAGAGGTACAAGGAGAAAAGGAGAGAGGGAAAACGGAAAATTAGAGAAGCGAAAAATTATGCAAACGATAGGTGGGGTCAAAGGTTGAGTGAGAATTTTGAAGAGCGAAAGAAGATGTTCTGGAAGGAGGTAAATACAGTAAGGAAAGGAGGACAAAAGAGGGAAGAGTCAGTGAAAGATGCAAATGGAGAATTAATAGTGGAACCAGTTGAAGTAAGGAAAAGATATGCCGAGTATTTTGAATCTTTGCTAAATGCAAGAGATGGAAGAGAAGCAGTGATTGAAGCAGTGGTTGATGGAGATAGGTTACCCAGGCCACCCAGGTGGCAGGGAATGAATGAAAGGATTGAGGAAAATGAGGTGAAAGAAGCAGTGAAACAAATGAAAGCGGGAAAAGCAGAAGGTTTGGATGGTATTGCTGTGGAGTGAATAAAGAAGGGTGGAGATGTGATAATAGATTGGTTGGTGAGACTTTTCAATGTGTGCTTTGTGATGTCAAGGGTACCAATAGACTGGAAGAGTGCATGTATTGTGCCGTTGTACAAGGGGAAGGGAGATCGGCAGGAGTGTTCAAGTTACAGAGGTATTAGTTTATTATCAGTGGTTGGAGAGCTGTATGGCAGGGTGTTGATAGAGAGGATAGTAAAGTGTACGGAAGTGGCAATAGGAGAAGAACAGTGCGGTTTTAGGAGGGGAAGAGGGTGCGTGGATCAGATGTGTGCAGTAAGACAGTTATGCGAGAAGTATTTAGAGAAGCATAAGGAGATATTTTGGGCTTTTATAGATTTGGAAAAAGTGTATGATCGTGTGGATCATGAAGCAATGTGGAAGGTGTTAAGGATTTATGAAATTGGAGGAAATTTGTTAAAAGCAGTTAAGAGTTTTTATGAAAGGAGCAGAGCATTGTGTTAGAATAGGAAATGGTGAGTTGAGTGAATGGTTTGAGGTAAAGGTAGGTTTGCGACAGGGTTGTGTATTGTCACCATGGCTGTTTAATATGTTTATGGATGGTGTGGTGAGGGAGGTGAAAATGAGAACTATGGGAAGGGGATTGGGTTTAGTAGGAAAGAATCGTAGAGATTGGGAGTTGAATCAGTTGCTGTTCGCTGATGATGCAGCATTGGTGGCGGATTCTGAGGAGAAATTGCAGCGGGTAGTCAAAGTGTTTGGAGTGTTTTGTGGGAGGAGGAAACTGAAGGTGAACGTCAATAAAAGTAAAGTAATGGTGTGTAATAGAGGTGATCGTAGGGTGAATCTAGATGTGAGGCTGGATGGGGAAATATTGGAACAAGTAGAGTGTTTAAATATCTAGGAGGAACGATAAGCAGGAGTGGAGGTATGGAAATGGAGGTAAAACAGAGAGTGTGTGAAGAAAGGAAGGTTTTCGGAGCAATGGGAAGTATGTGGAAGATGAGAAATCTCGGAATGAAAGTAAAAAGTGCAATGTATCAAGGAATTGTGGTGCCAACAGTGATGTATGGGGCTGAGACATGGGCTCTGAAGAAAAAGGAGAGAAGAAAGCTGGATGTGATGGAGATGAGCTGCTTGAGGATTATGTGTGGAGTTACTCATAGAGACGGATTGAGGAATGAAGAGATACATAGGAGAGTGGGGCAACAGGAACATTTGTCAGCCAGAGTGGACAGGAGGGTGCTGAGCTGGTATGGTCATGTTGAACGAATGAGAGATGAAACGCTTACAAAGAGAATATGTGAGTCAGATACAAGGCGAGATAGAAGGGCAGGAAGACCCCCATTGAGATGGAGAGACTGTGTAAGACAAGCTTTGGATGATAGAGGAATGACTATAGATCAGGCAAAGGAAGTGGTAATAAACAGGAATAAATGGAGAATGCTTGTGAATAGTTGAGTGAACATGTGGTCATTTGGGGGAAGGGGTCGGCGCAAGTTGGACTAGATAATAGTCAATCAGGCGCCTGGCCTGGGGAGACGATTAATATGAAGGGTGCGCCTGGAAGTGTGGTGGGCGGGCTTGTGGCTTTGGTTCCGCTGCATGTCTGCCTGCCGAGATTGGAGCCTCTCCGGGTGGTCGGGGGCCGGGGGAGTGCTGGAGCGACCTTGGTGACCCTGGTCTCTGGGTCTTCTCTTGGGTGACCTAGATGTGTGTGAATTTTGTGTTTTGTCTGTGTTTGTTCGTTGTTCTGTCTTGTGTTTTGTGTTTTCCCTGTTCTTGCTCTGTCTTGAATCGGCCACCCCCAAGAAAAAACAAAACAAAAATAATAAAATAGAGTAAAATAGAAAATGACAAAAAAAAAGGAAAAGTGGGGATTGGGCCTGAGCATATACATACATATACTGTACATACATACATAACGGAATACAATTGCTATGTGTATTTCACAAAGCTGCCATTTACCCTTGGTAACATTTGAAAGTTACGTAACTGCTTACACTTGCTATATGTACAGGTATTTCACAATGCTGCTTTTTACCCTTGCCAACATTTGATAGATATACTGTAGTTGATATGTTAATTTCACTAAGTAAACTTTTGCCCTTGCTAAGCTTTGATTTAGTAGACACCCTCTTCAGCAGGTATGGTAAACGTTGACGTTGTCGGCAACATTTGCAGAGATGGAGACACCACTGCCATTCTCATTACAGTACTGTACTTATAATAATAGCAATCACGCTCAGTGGAACACATCTCTCTGCCATGCGAACAAACTAGAGCAAGTGTCATCTGAATTTGACCTGCTGCCAATATGGCCAATTGTGGTCAGTGGCCATGGTCAGCTCATGGCTGATATTGGCAGAACCGAGCAGTCGAATTGATCCTATCAGTATGTTCTGAGTTGTCGTTGTGGTCCTCGGATGATATGGATACCAGTACCCAGTCTGGAACCCTAGTACCTGAAGAGAAGAGTTTTATTGTACGGCAGGGTGTAAAAGGGAGACAGTTTGGTTTTAAGATTAGAATAAATATGAGAAGACATTTAGGAAAATTTATATAATTATGCTTGCATTGTTTTTATGCTCTTTTGTCACATCCAGAGACATAATGTCATCTGTAAATAAATAACTTTGCATAAATAATAAAAACAATACAAATAATTAATAAAAGAAAGACACTCTGGTTAAGGGTTGGATTCAAATACTGTATTGTAGTCCTTCGTTTGACAGCTTGTACTTTTTGTAATTGAATATATATACTGTACTGTATTATAATACATACAGGTTGAATATATATACTGTACTGTATTATAATACATACAGGTTGAATATATATACTGTACTGTATTATAATACATACAGGTTGAATAATACTGCACTGTATTATAACACATACTGGTGGAATATATATACTGTACTGTATTATAATACATACAGGTTGAATATATACTGTACTGTATTATAATACATACAGGTTGAATATATATACTGTACTGTATTATAATACATACAGGTTGAATATATATACTGTACTGTATTATAATACATACAGGTTGAATATATATACTGTACTGTATTATAATACATAGAGGTTGACTATATATACTGTACTGTATTATAATACATACAGGTTGAATATATATACTGTACTGTATTATAATACATACAGGTTGAATATATATACTGTACTGTATTATAATACATACAGGTTGAATATTTACCCTGTTGCGCACAAGGACGCGATTTGTGCCCTTTGTATGATACTTATAATGTTTGTTTTTAAATCTCTAGTCTATGTACTTCAACCTCTGCAGTTGTTTTTGAGCGAGTTGTGGGCAGAAAACTAGTTTTGGAGAGGTCATTTAGAGATTAAGAAAATTATATATCTGAATACTGAATGGCAGCCCCTGGTGCTTAAAAGGGTTAATTAAGCTAAGCATATTTATAGTAAGAAATTGCATTTGCTTGGAAAAAGGTCCAATGAAGAAAAGTGCAAGCTGCTGCCTGTTTGGTTCCGTTCAAAATTTGGGAGTATATTTTTACCCCAAATTAAACTACGCCGAACATATTAATAGATTGGTTAAGAAATGCAACCTTCTCATTAGAAATCTATAGAGTGGTGCACCAATTTTCGCGGCCAATAGAGACCGCCGAAAGTGCGATTAGCGAAAGTTGGGGCATTGAGGTAATAGGATTTAATTTAATAGGGACCTGGCACGAACGAAAACTCACTCCCAAGTTGAACAAACCTAGTCAACCAATGACCCAGAATTGCTACACCAACTAAAACTAGAATTGGTACACTTACTTACAGGTACTCAATATTTTAATGAGTCTATAGTGCTTATTAGCAAGGCATGATAGTGAATTACAGTTCTTATACAGAAACTGAACCGCCGCCATAGGCCTATGCAATGTTTTGGTACAGTTCAGTTAGCGTTACGGTACGATACTGACGCTCCAACCGTATATGATGCTATGAGGGGCATTTTGGCTCAAGCCAAAACTCAAGCAAAAATGTGCCTATGATTTGGACCAAGACTTTCAGTTTCAGTTATGGCCACTAGATGGCATCATGGCGCCGCTTGAACCCAAAACAGTGCAAATGCAAATGGCGCCTATGGCGGTGCGACAGGTTAACCTTATAACCTTCTGTCTAAGCATTGTAACCCATTATAATGCTTTGCTAATCAGCATTATAGACTCATTAAAGTATTGAATATCTGTAAGTATGTGTACCAATTCCAGTTTTAGTTGGTTTAGCAATTCTGGGTCATTGGGTGACTAGGCTAGGTACTGTACGTTCAACATGTGTAGGCTATTTGTAAGTACTGTACTGTACAACTAATTTTATTGAGTATTTGTAAGTACAGTATGTGTATTGATTAGTTATAGTCGTTGGGTGACTATATACTGGTATAGGGTCGTGTTTCGACACAAACATTTATTTTTCCTCTACCGAATCCTCTTGCTTGTGGCTGAATAGGTCTTCAATTTCGAAGCTCGGGCGCGAAAATGCGAGTTTTTACCGCCAAATTAAAATCGGCGGAATATTTAGACACTGCTGCGAAAGTGTGATCCGCGAATCGAGATGTAGCGAAAGTTGGTGCACCACTGTACTCTGTGAGACAGTTTCTGGACAGATCCTGTCTTTTGACATTGGGTCACACCATGATTTTCTCTCATATCGATTATCGTAATGCACTATGGATTGGTCTTCCTAATTATCTATTAAGGTAGGTTCAATCTGTGTTAAATAGGGCAGCAAGGCTTATATTTTCTCCTCCACCTAGAACTCCAACTACCCCATATATAATTGTGTTGCACTGGCTGCCAGTTGAGGCAAGATTATAATTTAAATTATACCTCATGACTTTTAACGTTCTCATGCATGATGAGCCTAGTTATCTTGCCAAATTGCTAAAGTGTCCATCAGTGCATTCTGGTGTGTTATGAAGTGAGGATTCTCCTTTTCGTCTCAAAGAACCGATGGCTGTAGCCGCTATACACCAGTCATTCTTCTCCGACCAGTTGTTTTCCTACGTGGCTCCTTGGTTGTATAACAAACTGCCGCTGTCCATGAGACGGTTGACCTCTGTTGAATGTTTTAAGGCCGCTTAAGACCTTTCTCTTTTTGAAAAGCGATGATCTTGATATGGGCACTGTGAGACAAAACTACAGATTTTAGTGATAATTTTTGTTCATGGAGTTGCGAGCGCTAGCGAATTCCTTAGAAGAGCTGGCGCTTATGAGAACAAAAAATCAGATTATTTGTATTATTATTTTTATTATATTACTGGCTATATTTGTTTGTCATATATTTTATTGACAAACAGTGAAATGTACAATCATGGTCATCAAAACTTGAACACCTCTGAATGTTACAAATAGCATGTTGATCACTAACTTGTAAATCCCAGTAATCTGATCAATGTGGCTCAAGTTTTTATCAAAATAGTTCGTCTGTGCATCATAATTGTTCGTTCAAATTTTGTCCAGTAATTCCTGTTCACAACTGTACTTACTCGGGTGAGGGCTGGTCCTATCCAGAGTGAGTTTTGGCATCCTCTACCCAACATTAGCCATTTCTGTCTGTCTCTTTTCCTGTACTACTTTTGCTTCTAGGTGCTGGCGAGATCGCCTGATTGGGTGGCACTGCAAGGGGGGCTGCGGACAGTGGGGGCATTGGACCTTGGGGTGCAAGTCCATGGGCTAGAGATCCCTTCCCCTGCTGCCCTTTGAGAGACAATCGCATCTCACCTTGGCCCCTTCGGGGGCCCGAGCATCTGGAGCTGCTTCGGTCTGCTGGACTCGGGACTGTTCGGCCAGAGAGTCTGGGGAACTACAACCACAACAACAAATGTACTTACTTTTTCGCATTTTGTGTTTTTATACTTCGTATTGTTTTGCTAATTTTTCAGTGCGTTGTTTCCACATGTTGATTTTGATGAGTTCTTAGTTCTTTATATGGTGCGATTCCTGTTGTTGTTGTCGTTCCCTAAGCTGCCTGGCCGAACAGCCCCAATTCCCTAAGGAAGGCCATGGCTACGGTCAGGCTTTCCCACAGGGCTCTCAAGGAGTGTAGATTATGTTGTTGGCATAAGTGATTGTGTGAAATGCAGTCTTCTACGATGTGTTTAATGGTATGAGTTGCTGTGTTACATCCCCCTTAGTGGAAATGGCACTGTGGAGTGGGTCAGTCGGGGGATGTCTGGGAGCCTGGAGGCAGTTTCTGCCATGGCCATCCCTTTTGGGGTGCTTCCTCTGGAAGCGGGCCGTCAGATTTGATGATGTGTTACATCCCGGGCAGGTGTCGTCGACGGAGTCATCCAGTCTCTTCTGATAGCTCAGAAGAGCTGGATGGTGCCCACATCTCAGCCTGGCCAGGTGGACTCTGTGTCCTCGCGAGGAAGGGAGGATTAAGAAGGATGGATTTCAGGATCCTCCCTTCCTCGCGAGGAGAGAGTCCACCTGTGCAATTCCTGTATTGGTTGTTTGTTTTTAATTAAAATGTAAAACTTGTAAAACAAACAAACCAAAACAGGAGCTGCACAATATACAGACAAGAGAACTTATCAAATCCTTATGTGAAAATAACATGTTAAAGATTTAGCAAACATAATATTATGAAATACAAAATCACAAGTTTTACATTTTAATTTTCTTGCAGGCAGGTAGAATGAAGAACAGTCCTAGCGTGTGGACCTACATCTGTGCCGTGTTCCTGTGTGCCTGGGGCTGCATACCGGGGGTCATCGCGTACTTCTTCTGTTGCCGGCAACCAAAATGTACCACCTGTGGGTACAAGCTCTAGCCGCGCCCAGTCTACACCATCTCCAAACATTACGTTTATCCTCGTATTCCTTGTATGCCTTAGTTTATACCCTCTCCAAACCTTGCCTGTAGCCGCGATCTGTCTACACCATCTCCAAACATTACCTTTATCCTCGTATTCCCTATTTGCCTTCATTAAAACCCTCTCCAATCAATTATCTTTTTACCTTTTATCCCTCTCCAGACCTTACCTTTAACCTAGTATACAGCCACAGGCCGTAGCGCGGTTGGTAGAGCACTCGCCTGCATACCGTGAGGTCGACGGTTTGAGTCTCAGGCCAGCCAGTGTGCTGTTTGGCAGACACCAGTGCTGTGGTGGACGGTGCGGTCTAACAATCTGTGGCTAGTGTTCACTGAAGTCCCTGATCATCAGGGCACCCACCTTTAGCCCTGCTAATCAGCAGGGAGTGTATGGTGGTAAAATCTGCATCATCTAGTATAGCCTTATATACCTTAGTTTAAACCCTCTCCAAACCTTATCATTACCCTAGTATACCATGTTTGCCTTAGTTTAAACCCTCTCCAAACCTTATCATTACCCTAGTAGGTCTACAATTTTTGCCTTAGTTTAAACCCTCTCCAAACCTTACCTTTACCCTCGTATGCACCTTTTACCTTAGTTTAAACCCTCTCCAAACCTTACCTTTACCCTCGTATGCACCTTTTGCCTTAGTTTAAATCCCTTTCAAACCATACCTTTAACATTATATACTGTTATGCCTTATTGTTTTTATTTCTTTATATACAATTTTATACCTATTATCATTCTATAATGTCTACCATTCTATTGTATCTACCATTCTATTCTTGCTCTTACTAAAAGATTAATTTGTTGCCTAATATCTCTCTAATGCCATTATTTACAGCTCTATAAGAGTTCTAGTATTGGAGCTCATGTGATCTGTTTAATGGGAGTATATTTTTATTTTTAATCCCTAGACCTTCATCAAGATAAAAATAAATTACCCCAAGATCCCCCAGATATATTTAAGCATTTTTCAGCTGAAAACTGCCCTGGCTGAAGGCTGGTTCTTCCCATATTGCAGATTTGCTATTACTCGCCAGGAAATAATCGATACCCAAATGGCACAAAAGGTCTTCAAATTGATGAAGAAATAAGATGAAAAGTCTTAAAATAGCCAAGATAATGGGGTGAACATCTTTAAATTAAAATATTAATGGGGCTAACTTGCTAAGTGTGAGGGAGAAGGGGGTCCAGAAAAAATACCCCCTCAAGCTAATGAAAAAGACGAAGAAAATGTCATAGTTTAAATCTGACATTAAAGTTTCAGTTCGCTAGGCTGACAAGGACTCGTATCCAGGTCAGATTCACAGTTTAAGGCCCGCATTCCCAAATTTGTCCCATCATTTTTGGTGTAATTACTATAAATGTTCTATATTCCTAGCCAGTTAATGATGCGATTTTTAACGACGTGTACTCCCTTTATTGACAGGGCTAGGGCGTGCCCTTAGTATAGGAACTTAACTGGACATTTACCACAAATCGCTAGACCGAGCTGCATAAACTCTTGCCCTCTACCAATGGCACGGCGTGGGATCAAACTGCAGACCCATCGATCAGCAACTAGATACGCTACCGACCATGCCATGGGTGGTGACAATGTGATATATATACTGCGGTACAGTAATTACAAAAAGTGTTGGAATATCATTACAGTAGCCTACTCATGTCATTTACAATATGTAGCATCTCATATTGACTGGTTAAGAATATGGCAAACCTCTAGTATTTACCACTAACAGTAATGGAGTTTATATTGGTCTTATTCTGTGCCCTCTGATTCATGGAGGTCTGTCCAGTATCTTAAACTTTTGACCAAGCCACTGGTTGCAGGCATCGTAAAATTGACGAACTTCAGACCGGTAGGCATTCATCGTACACTTCTGGAAAAAATGTAATGAGCCACAGTTATGGGAAAATGGCTCGGTGTTAAGGAAAATATTACACCCACAACCACAGCAACTCCAACAAGACCGTAATATTCAACATGCACCCCCACATGCTATACACACTGATCGGCAGTTAGGCTTAGCGACCCTCCCCTGTGAACAGAAACGACCTAGATAATCGAATGAGTTGCCTCGGCGTATGGAAGCATATGAAGGTGGTTCATTTGTTGGCACCCTCCTTGGGGTATAGGCGTCTGGCAATAGATACATAGATGGACTTCATACGCTACACACAAGCTAGCCACCTCGCCTCAGTGTAATGTGGCTGTAGTATAAAAACAAATGATAGAAATGGAAAGAAATTGGATGCATATGTCTATCTATCTATCTATTGCCTGACGCTGTGATCCCCGAAGGGATGGCCACGAACGAACCGCCCCCATGCACCTCTGTCCCCAGTCAGTCGACGCCCCTCCCCCCAACCAGCACTGCCTTCGTTCATATACTTCCTCACTCCATCCTTCCACCTCTCTTTCGGTCTACCTCTCCCTCTCTTTCCTTCCACCTCGCTCTCGTACACCATCTTAGTCATTCTCTCGCTTTCCATACGTTCCATATGGCCGAACCATCTCAAGTTGTTCCTTTTCACACTTTCCAGCACATCTACCTCCACACCACACCACCTTCGTACTTCCTCATTAGTCTGTCTATCCCTCCATGTAACTCTGCACGCACTCCTTAAGTAATTCATTTCCACTGCTCTCACTCTTGGTCTGAGTCTCTCAACCAACGTCCATGCTTCGCTTCCGTAAGTCAGTGTCGGGATTACCACAATGTCATGCAAGGACTTCTTCACTTCCATACTGACCACCCTATTTCTAGTTACTGCTTTCAGCGCTCCTACAACCCTCTCCCGCACTTCTTCATCCATAGTCCCATCTTTACTCAACACACTGCCCAGATACTTAAAAGAGTTGACGATCTCCATAGCCTGACCATTCAGCTTCACCTCACACTCTGTGACTTCACCCCTTTCGAAGACCATAACCTTGCTCTTCCCCGCATTTACCTTCAAATTCCGTTTTTCGCACACTGTTCCAAACTCATTTACCAGACCCTGCAACTGCCATTCATTATCACTCATCAGAACTGTATCATCCGCAAACAGCAGTATAGGTAGCTTCCACTCAATTCCCTCCCTTTTCAGCGATACACCAACATCCACTGCTCTTGATAGTATTTCTTTCATGACTCCATCCATATATACAGTAAACAACCACGGGGACATTACACACCCCTGTTTCAAACCAACATTCAGGTAAAAGAACTCGCTCTGCTCACTTTCCACACGTACTGCCGCCTTTGCACCCTCATACATGCTCTTCACTGCTTTCAGCAACTTGCCAGCTACTCCGTATATTCTAAGTACTTTCCACAAACCTTCTCTATCCACTCTGTCATAGGCCTTCTCCAAGTCCATAAAGGCAACATACCCCTTTTGTTTCTTCTCCATATATTTGTCCACAACATAATTCAGGGTAATAATCTGATCTACACATCCTCTTCCCATCCTAAAACCTCCCTGCTCGTCGCCTATCCACTTCTCCGTTCTCACTCACTCTCTCAATCACTACCCTACTGTATACGTTCCCTACTATGCTTAGAAGACATATTCCTCGGTGGTTACCACACACTCATCTTTCCCCTTTGCCCTTATATAGGGGGACTATTATGCCAGTCTTCCAGTCATCGGGTGCACTACCCTTCTCCCATGCTAGTTTGCACATTTTCCATACCCATTCGATCCCTATCTCACCACCATACCTCAGCATTTCCCCACACACTCCGTCTGTTCCTGGTGCTTTCCCCAATTTCATATTTGCACTTTCATAATACTGAGCCATTATCTGATAACTGTGTCTCGCTGCATCTTATCCAGAAATCTCCGAAGTAACCTCAATGTTAGCCTATTTTACTGGTAAGGCTGGTACGTCCTCATAACTAATTAATTCCACAAACTTGACTAGCATTTACTTAAGCTGTCTTCAGCCAGTTATATAAAGACAGCAGTTTAGAACTATCCTCATACTACTGTATATCATATATATTAACCAATGTACAATTGCCAGCACAAGTAACTGGTGCACTACTAGATCATAAGCTGGAGGGAAAACACTAACTAGGGGCATGTGGGTAAAAGTAATCTTTCAAAATATATCAGCATGTCAGAATTGTTCAGTAATATTGGTACCACTTATTACTGCAGGCGGTTGTACAATAGCACTATAATATTAAACAAACTTAGCTACGATAACTCTGTATAAACGTTTCCGTGTCGTAAGCTGCAGTTTAGCTTTCCACAGACGCTCTGTGGGCTCCTACTCAGAGTTGTGGAGTCAGTGATATAAATGTCCGACTCTGTAAACTTTACTACTATGGCTCCGACTCAACAACCCTTTGAGTCCGGTGAAAATATGTCCAACTCCTGAAATTTTACAAATAAGACTCTGACCCGCCCAAAAATAGCTGACTCCACAATCCTACTTCACCACACTAAATGCCTATCTGTACGATCTGTTTCCGAGTGTGGTGTTCAAGCTTTGTAAAGCAGAATGTTAGGAAACGTATACTGTAATACACAGTGTGTTAAAAGTATGAAAGTACAGCACATTAGAAGCACAATATGGATGTCGTCGGAAGGACGACATTCAGTAGACCAATAAAGTCCTGAGTGGGTTTTTCAAAGCTAGGGGACATACAGGGGATTATGCAGAGTGGAGAGTTGCGATCAGGTGAGGAAGGTATACCCATGTACCAAAACAGTACAGCATCCTCTCAACTAACACTGATATGGCGAAAACTGAAGCATTGTGCATGTTCGAACAGAGTACTTTGTCACCAAGCCGAGAAACTTGACGAGGTGGCGTACTCGATCACCACACTTGGAAGCTGTTCGTGTGGAGAGGCCTTTACTATATATGTGTGTGGATCTGACTAGCTACCGTATTATAGAATTAGTATTTTTCAAACTTTTGAGAGTACCTAGATTAGGTGTTCATTTTATACTTGGTAGATGTAAGTCTAGTGTTCATTAGAATATACACAAGTTAGCCGTGTCTAATTTTAGTGTGATACAGAAATGACTTGTATGATCATATTTTGTATAGTGTTAAGAAGTAAATTAGACCTGCTGGGGTGCGTTGACTTGTCTCTTTCAACTTAATGCACAGCAGGTGTGTATAATAAAGAAAGCAAATTCGGGGGGTTGAATTTTGCCAATTATGTTTGCTAACTACTGTATATGGTAATCTAGTACTCGGAAGAAAGTTCTTACTGTAGTGATGTGCTTCATATAAACACAGACCAGTCCATCTTTGAACAAGTTTTAAATGGCCTTCTCTTTGTCCTTCCTTATTTTACTTTTGTATTTCTAATGTATGTATATATATTTATATATGTACAGTATACCATACTTGGACTAATGTTGTCACTGAATATGTTTTCAACCACCTTGTTAGCACATCTAATGAAGAAGTTCTCAATAACCATATCATTTTGTTTTGTCTGGTCGAGCGCTATTGATTCTCAGAGCGAGAGCTAGAGAGAAATGGCGCTATACTGTATAAGTAACCTGATTATTATTTTTGTATTATTTTTATTATTATTATTATTATTATTATTATGACATAATTACAATATAACCTTGTCTATACCACATAACTTCCTTGGAATTTGGAAATATTGAAACTTATTAACCCAACCAGTATGGGTGACATCTAATAAATTATATGCTTGTTATATTTAGACAATTTTATGCAATTTAGGAAATTGTATGGGATTCAGAAAACTACTTGAGAGAATGTATAGTTTTAATATCTTTCATTTCTAGAGATTATTCCTAAAATTAACCCTTTCTAGATCCAATTATGCAATTCTGTTCTGTTTTCTGGCTATTATTAGAAGATTTTGTTCACATAAGGAAGGGTATATGGAAGTCTGAGGGTCCATTTAGATGGTCTTTACCCTTATAACTCCCACAGATCCTTCCTAAGATGTGTTCAATTGTCTAATGATAGCCAGAATAAACTGTCAAAGTGCGTCATATTCTTCAGAGGGTTAAATTAGATAGTCTTTACCCTTATAACTCCCACAGATCCTTCCTAAGCTTGTTAAATCGTCTAATGATAGCCAGAATAAACTGTCAAAATGCGTCCTACTCTTCAAAGGGTTAATAAATACATCTAATATAAGCCAGAACCCCATGAATATTATTGTCGCCCATATTGTTAGGGTTAATTAAAGACGGTATCACTTTACCCATTCAGTACCGGTGACGTCCTTTCCATTATCATTCAGTACCGGTGACGTCCTTTCCATTATCATTCAGTACCGGTGACGTCCTTTCCATTATCATTCAGTACCGGTGACGTCCTTTCCATTATCATTCAGTACCGGTGACGTCCTTTCCATTATCTTTCGGCAATTGTTAGACAATTGTATTAAGCTTAGGACGTACTTGTAGGAATTAACAGGCTGCAGACTATCTCAATTACCCCTTCCAACTACCACAGATCCTTCGTAAGCTGCATAATATCGTCTATATACAGGTATAAGTGAAATACAACAACCGACATCCCCGGTAGTGAAGGGGTTAAGCGCTTTTTCCCTCAACATTGGTCTGGCAGCTTATGAGGTAAAGGTTTCATTTAATTCTCTTAGGCAAGGTGGTGGCCTGTGTTCTTTAAACTTTAATTATATTTTGTGATAAACAAATTGGAATTTTTAATGTACAGTACTATATTTCAACTTTTTTTTCACCTCCTTTTTTTTTATCTTTCTCTCCTTTTCTCTCTTTCCCTGGCTTGTATCCATTCGACCCCATTTAGCCAACTGTTTTGAGACTTTTATCCCCATCCAGGTGTCGATTTCTTCCTGGCGAGCGATAGCGAGCCAGCATTGTATGGAGAAATCCGGCTTCACCTGAGAAATGTTTCTATCGAAAAATTTACAAATTTAGCTTGCTGTCAAACTTAAAATATATATGTGCTGGCTCGCTACCGCTCGCCAGGAAAATATTGACACCTGGATGGGGATAAGCGTCTTAAAACAGTAGGCTGAATGGGGCCGAATGGATACAAGCCAAAGAGAGAGGGAGAGAAAGATAAACAAAGCGAGGTGGGTATTTTTTTGTGTTGAGTCTATAGTTACTGTTTTGTTTGCTGTGTTTAGCATACATTTAAGTTGTCAAGTTTCTTCAATGTATTTAGCTTAATCTATCTTCATTCTAGTTTCCGATACCACTGCAAAAGCTCCCAGAAATGTTGATGGTAAAAACCCTAGTGTGGTACCCTAAGATTACTGGGTTGTAGAGTTCGCTCCTTGATGATGTCGGTCAAAACGACATATGTTCTAGTATGATAAGAACATTTAATAGGATTTATATTTTACATCGTTTCCATTGTGTTCATACAGTAAACGAGCCTATTGTTATCTTTTTATCCTATCTTACAGGAAATGCTATTATTAATAGTTGAAGTTAATTTTGGTACAGGTAGTGGAAAAGTTGATGTGGTCACTGATATAATAGCTCATCGGGTTTATTGCATCAGTTATAAAGAAAAGTATTTAGTAGATACTTGACTTGTACTTGTTTTTATTTTCTTAAAGGATGTGCTGTCATGGTCTGAAATACTTGAACAACTACCTAATGTCACCTAATGTAGGGTTTGCCAATCTGGTAGTTGCACAGAGGAGCGCACCACTCTGTGTTGTGTGTTGAGAATTGGTGCTGCAGACTGTTCGAAGGGACATTGAAGCCCATCTTTGCAGGGGAACGCTCCGTTCCCCTGTGAAGATGGGCTCATCTGATGCCTTTTGTAGTTCGATATCAAGGGCTCTCTTGAAGTTGTATAACGAGATTCCCCTCATGTTTCTTACTCGCTGCGAGAGTTTGTTAAGAGACGCGGTCCTCTATGTGATAACCAACCCTTTCGCAGCGGGCCCGTAGCACCCCGATTTTTCATCCGGGGGGATATCGCATTCCCAACCTCTCCTATCACTGAACTTCAGGACTATCGTGGTGTGTAGATTTTGGGGTGTGTAGATTTGGTACTAAAACAAGATAGTGATTGCTAGCAGAGAATCACAGTAATTTGATCCCAAAACGGTTTGCCAGTGTATCATGGTTAAACCTCTAAATATTGTTCAGGTATTCCTGTCCATGAGTTTACTTAGTGTGCTAATTAATTTGTAAGCTAAATTATCAGTATTCCCAGGAAAGGTACTGAACTGTTATTTTGTTTTAATTGCCTGGTAGATATTATCAGTGTTTGTAATTATTTCTTTATGTTTAAATTAGATTACAAATACAATAATTTAATTTTGAACAATATGGCTGTTTTTGTTTTATTAGGATCAGTTGAGTACAAAGGAGTACAAAGGAGTACAAAGGAAATCAAGCAACAACAGGTCTAGTGACCCTTCTAGGATGCTTGTCCTCCAAAACACTGAGGATCAAGTGTCCAAACAGTGGTTTAGAGTGGGTAAGGGAACATTGGAAAGGAAATTAATGTCCGTGGCAGGATTAGGAAGTTAGTAGGGGACAGATGGGTTAGTAACTGAGGGGAGGATAAAATAAAGTTATTCATTTACAAACACAGTCATTCGCGGGTTTGATGCGAGATATTTGTCTAGGCGGAGTTTAAATGAATCAACGGTACTACAGTCTATAACGTCTCGGGGAAGCCTATTCCACAAGTTGACAACTCGATTGAAGAAGAAATTCTTAGATTCGTGTGAGTTAAAAGAATTACCAATAATTTTGCAACCGTTTCTCCGTGTGTAATTAGATTGGTCGATAGTGAAGTACTTACTACAGTTCATATTGTCGATGCCTTTGATGATTTTGAACACTTGAATTAAGTCACCTCTTAATCTGCGCCGGGTTAAAAAAAATAGATTTAATTCTCTAAGACGCTCTTCGTATGGTTTGATCTTTAGGCTAGGTATCATTTTGGTAACTCTACGTTGAACTCTCGTTCTAGCATGTTTATATCTTTTTGGTAATATGGACACCAGGATTGAACGCAGTATTCCATAAGAGGGCGGACTAAGGAATTGTAAAGGGTTAGGATAACTTCTTTGGATTTATGCTCAAATGACCAGCCTATAAAGCCAATTATTTTGTTTGCCTTCTTAACTACTTCTGAACATTGTTGACTCGGTTTTAGGTTACTCGTTATTGTTACTCCCAGATCGGTTTCTCTGTTTACATTTTTAAGCTGAGCGCCATTCATCGAATAGTTTGCTTTCTCATTTAGGTATCCGATATGTAGTACTTTAGATTTATCCGCATTGAAACTCATTTGCCAAATTTGGGCCCAACATGACAATTTATCTAGATTGTGTTGCATATCGTCAACTTGTTCTTTTGAGAGTACGCTATTTGCAATTTTTGTATCGTCAGCAAATTTTGAGATTGTACAGGTGAGACCCTCATCTATGTCGTTGATGTAAATTAGAAAAATAATTGGTCCTAGTACCGATCCCTGGGGTACCCCGCTACTTACATTGGTCCATTTAGATGCCTTACCGTTTATGACTACTCTTTGCTTTCTGTCGCTGAGCCAATTTTCTATCCATTTCAACACACCGTCTTGTATTCCATGCGCTTTTAGTTTTAGCAGTAAATGTTTGTGGGGAACTTTGTCAAAGGCCTTTTGAAAATCAAGGTATAATATCTACAGCTTTACTCTCGTCGTAGAGGTTGAGGATATCGTGGAAGAAGTCTAAGAGGTTTGTTAAACAGGAACGTTTTTTACGAAAGCCGTGTTGAGTATCTTTAAGTATGTTATTTTCCTCTAAGTGATTTACGAGTCTGTCTCTTATGACCGTTTCTAGCATTTTACATACAACTGAGATTAAGCTAATTGGACGATAGTTACTGGGTAGGGATTTGCTGCCTTTTTTGAATATCGGTGTTACGTTGGCTAGCTTCCACTGATCAGGCATAGTTCCAGACTGCAAGGATTTATTGAATAATAATGTCAGTGGTTTGGAGAGCTCATCCTTAGCTTCCTTTAGAACGCTAGGCGAGATTGTATCAGGTCCAGGCGTTTTATTTACCTTGAGTTTATCTAAACAGTTCAATACTTCTCTCTCTGTAACGGTGATATTGCTTAGAGCATCTGAATTATCAATCTGAATCGGCGATGGTGTAGGGATATCACTGAGGTCTGCTGTTGTAAAAACTGATGCAAAGAAGGTATTGAGGGCATTACTCATTTGTACTTCGTCTTTGGTGTATTCTCCATTTTCATCGACTAACGGTCCAACAGTTGAAGTAACTACTTTTTTCTTTCTGATATTACTATAGAATTCTTTCGGGTTTGTTTTACTTTGATTCGCAATATGTAACTCTAGGGTCTTTTTACTTTGCTTAATTAACTTTTTGGCTATGCGTCGTAGCTCTACAAATTTCACCCGTTCTTCGTCGTTTTGTGAGAATTTTAATCTATCATTAGCAAATAGCATTAGCAAATAGCTTAGAGTAGCTCATAGTGAAGTTTTTATTACGTTTCTAACAATCAAGACTTTAAATGAAGCAACTTAAATTAAACTATATATTTTTGTTAGTTTAATGGTGATTATGGACCATATTTGTCTGATCTACATCTTATTATTTAAACAGAACTTCAAGTAAATTATATTCCCTTATTAATGAACAACGTAATAATGAAACCCCTTAAAATGAGGAGACTGTGAGCGAGTCATGGTACTTTGTTTTATTAGGGTAAATTGAATAGTTTATGATTCTTTGTTTCATTAATTATAATGTAAAACTTGCAAAATAAACAAACCAAAACGTATACGAAAACAGTCAAAAGACAAAACAACGAATCAAAATCGCTATATGGAAACAACGCTTAAGTAAAATAATTATTTATAAATAAAAGAACACAATCCACCACATAGGGTGTACATCACTAAATGAGCAAGTTAATCTGGTTCCCAAACAAACTAATCTCACACATACCAACGCACTGTAGTCACGTTCAAGGAATTAGTCAATTTGGGAAGTCGGGGACGTTCTGGTAAATTTTTACTAAACTCTGCATGAATAAAGAAACTACATTAAGTGCCAAATGTTATATTAAAATCAAATTTGCAACTTGAGATGATAATAACAATAGTACAAAATACAAATATAACTCGCTAACTATAGTGCTATCGGGTAGGTACCTGTAAGCATAACATGCTTCAAGTGATCCCTAACAATTACTACCCTACAAATAACCTACATTTATTGTACACATAAACTAAGGGAATCGCAAAAGCAAGCAATTACATTAAATTACAATAAGTACAGTAGATTTGTAATACCATACCGATACTTTGTTTATTAGGGTACATTTAGGAGCTCCAAGCCACCATACTTTGTTTTATTAGAGTAAATTGACTATAGGTAGCACCAGCAAACTTGACAATAATCTTGACCCCTTAACTTCTTATAACTCGTAATGAATGAAAGCAATCGGGCTGATGTTTCTATCATTTGGGAAGAGTAAACCAGGAAATAGGTGTAGATATTTACAACCAGTTTGCTCTAGGCCCTTTTGAGTTACAGAGAAGTCGGGGATCAAGATTATTGTAAAGTTAGTTGGCGCTACCTATAGTTCATGATTGGTTATTTTATTAGGGTAAATTGAGTAGTTCATGGTAAATAATTTGTATAGTTTTGTAATGCATTACAGTACTTTGTTTTATTAGAATACATTTAGTACAGTATTGTAGTTCATCATAAGATTTTGGAAAGTGCTTTGTAGTTACAGTAAAGTAATGCAATGAGTACAATCATGGACAAGGTTCAAAAATTGATCTTCCACCTTAACCCTATCAGTGCAAGTAATATTTAAGTTTGTTCAAGCCATACGTAAGCGAGTTTAAGCATTTTTTATGCATCTTAGGAAGGAGCTTAGGTAGTTAGAATCTTCACTGAGATGGTGTTTATCTTTTTTTTATTCCTTCAAGTCCTTCCGCAGTGGAATAAAAAAAAGGTTATTAATAGCCAGAATAAAGTGAGAAGTATGTCACCCTAACTGAAAGGGTTAACTAAGGTATATGCTAGGTGCGTTATCGGTGCAACTTCTACTTGGAATTATACCCGGCCCCAGCGAACTTAAGAGAAGGTTTTTAGTTTGCTACCTAATTTCCATCAACCCTTAAAAAATACCCAAAGACCTCCCTTCAAGATAAATTTGTACAGTTTTCGGTAGAAAAATGTCCCGGGTAAGGGCCGATTCCTCTTAAATTGCCTAATGACGCTTAACCCCTCCTGCCCGGTTGTCATTTTAAAATGACACCGCAGAAGATGGGCAGGAGCCCGGGTGTCATTTTAAAATCCGTAAGCTTGAAAGCCTTTTAAGCGTGGTTTGAAAGCTGTGCGTCGAACCGTATGTAAACAAGCTGGTCGGAGCGACGCACACCTTCCAAAACAAGAAGAAGTCCGACTTTTGTTGTTATTGTTTTGGAGAACAAGAACAAGTCTTAGTTATTGTCTGATATTGCTAAAATCGCATCAAATCTCTCTCCACGGAAATCGTCATCACAACTGAACCAGTTGACCTAGAGAGCTCTACTCAACACCAGTTTACAGATACGAAACAGGGCTTCGTTTTGTGATGTGTGTGAATTATCTAGCAGTAAAAATAACAAAGATAGGGCTAGCCTATTATGACGTTTTTCGGCCATATCCCCCGGGCTCTCAGTGCTGTCATTTAGAAGGCGAGCCCGGGGAGGAAGGGTTAAATGGCACAAAGGGTCTTAAAATTTACAAAAACTAGAGTGAAAGGTATTAAAATCGCCAAACAAAGGGGCGAACATCTTAAAATCTCAAAACTAATGGGGTAAACATGAGGATAAATGGGGTACAGCAAAAAACCCACCCCCTTAAGTGAAAATCTCCCCTTAACAGACGACGTGACCCCCTAACTTACAATTCCTTCCCCCACTTATTTTTTCCGTCCCGGATTGCCGTATAAACGCAAAGGAACTTATCAAAATCGCTATGTGGAAATAACGCTTAATAAAATAAAATATATAGCAATTCTTACCTAATCCTTCAAGCCGACCCTATGAAAGTTCTAGTATGAAGCTCCTGTGGTTGGTACTAAAAAAAAACTAAAAAAAAAAGATACAAATAATTATTATGTTCTCTCCACTAACCAACTTTAACACCTTACGAGCGGCCTATGCGGTTTATTATATGTACCGCACAGCGGGGTGTTTTTAGCCAAAATAGGGCTGTTTACGTGATCATTTTCATGCCTAAATAAGACCCAGAACGTAAAACAAGTACCTATCCCTGAAAGGGCATAAACAGAGCTTTCGAATGACACCATAACGATCCTTGTATGATGGATAGTTTTCTTGCAATAACCGTGCAACGCGAGTGCAAAAAGCAGGTAATTCGGTACTTTCGGTACATAATTGAGTATGTAGCGAGTGAGAGAGGGAGGAGGGAGCTGAGATTTGTGTCAGTAGGTTCGCCGCGGTGGTCTGGAGCAGTCATACGCTCGCTAGTCTCCTGCCACCACTTGTCTCTCTCTCTCAGCCACATTACGTGCTGAAATTGCCACTCGACCTATGTCGAGCGCCGCCACATAGTCCAGCTTTTTTTAACTCGACTTATGTTGCTCGCCGCTAATTAAGGGTTAAAAAAGAATGATAGCAAACGAGCTGAAATTTCGAGCATTTGGGAGGAGTTGACCAGGAAATAGGTGTTGAAATGTACAATCCGTTTGCTCTAGTTCTTTCCGAGTTACAAAGACGTTAGGGATCAAGATTATCGTCAAGTTCGCTGTGGTCGGTTATTGATATTTACTACAGTATACCGAATAATCTGTTAGTCTATTATAGTTTGATTTTATGTTCAGTAACACAAATGTATGTGAATGAGTAGGTCAGTAATCTCTATATCTATCTATATACTCCATAACATGCCCCATTTTATTTGTATTTATTTTTTATTTTTTTAGGCTGGGTGTGGCCGACTCGAGACAAAGCCTGAACAGGGACAAAAACAAAATAACAATAATAATGAACACACAAAAACAAAACTTAAATTCACACACATCTAGGTCGTCCAGAAGACCCAGTAATCTCGCCCGTAGGAATATAGTGTTAGGGATGGAAAATTGACAGTGCCGTGAATAGATGTTTGGAAAACGGAACCCACTTGCAGTAATTTATCACTTGAAAGTTGTAGTTACATCCTGTTACTCAACACAAATGAAGCCAAATCTTTAAGTGAAGCAATTAGATTTTGTCATTTTGATTGCAATTTTTTAGCATTTATGTTCAATTGACAACAATGAATCAACTTAAGATGGAACGACGTTAACCCTCGGAATCCGGGAGGCCTCATATGAGGCAAACAAAAATATTGGCAGGAATCCAGGAGGCCTCATATGAGGCAAACAAAAATATTGGCAGGAATCCGGGAGGCCTCATATGAGGCAAAATGCGCGGCTAAAAATCGCCGCTAAAATCATCATAAATCGGCAAACACGCGTCGTAGCGATGTCGTCTTAATGGCAGTATACAGAAAACAAAAATTTCTACAATTTGCAAAACAATTGACTGCTCTAGGTAGTCTCAATCAGCAGCTACTGAATTATGAAGCTTGACTGTACGAAAATGGCCCCGGGCACAGCGATCGGGATCATATGAGGCCCCCTGGATCCCATGGGTTAAGTGAGGAGTGTCTGTATTGAACAAAATTTATTGTCTTTATTATAAAGTAGTCTGTTTATTTTCAGCAGACAGTAAATTGCAATATCCTCACCTTAAATACTCAACTATTATGAAGATTTTGAAGTGAAGTATGTTATTGATCATGAAAACTTGGCATTTATATGGTGCTAAGACAATAGTTTCATATTTTCACATCGAGTATCGAGAAATCAGTGCTAAGGGATCCAATTGACCGTCAGCTGGGAACAAAAACAGGCTATAGTGGGTTTAGCTTTTCTCAGTGTTACAGGCTTCTTGTATTTGAAAGGTTGTGTATGGATGAGGACATGATTGAAGGACAAATCACAGAGAAAAAGGTGCTACTGGTCATGTGAAGTATTCCTTGGATATTTTCATTACAGTACGATCATACCTTGAAACACACGCATTTGGGGAACCCGTTATTTCTATACACGCACAAACTTTTACTGAAATTAATGCTGTATGTAAAACTTTTGCAACAAACAACCAAAATCAGAAACCGCACAATATAAAGACAAACAAACATATACAAATCTCTGTGGAGAATACGCATTGAAGATTAAACAAATTGACAAAACAATATTAGGAAATTTAAAAAGTCTGTCATTGTATGTATGTATGTCATAGGGCCTTTTTAACCTGTTATTGTGACGCTATTTTGGCTTTTGTAGCTCAGAATCTTGAACAGCCATATGTAATACAAGAATGACGAATAAGTCCTAGTACCTCGGAATCTTGAACAGCCATATGTAATACAAGAATGACCAGTAAGTCCTAGTACCTCGGAATCTTGAACAGCCATATGTAATACAAGAATGACGAATAAGTCCTAGTACCTCGGAATCTTGAACAGCCATATGTAATACAAAAATGACCAGTAAGTCCTAGTACCTCGGAATCTTGAACAGTCATATTATGTAATACAAGAATGATTAGTAAGACCAGGACAGGGCGGCTTTGAGCGCCGCCATTAGGACATGAGACTGATTCCGCACCCTGTGTGGACCACTCGGTCTTTGAATTATGCGTTTGTATGTATTCAAAAGCAGACAACCCTTCCTAAGAACCCCACTTAATAATTCATTTGGTGCAAGCATATTCTTAAACGTATCTATCTATCTATATACTCAAGCCCAATCCCCACTTTTCCTGTTGTTTTTTTTTTGGGGGGGAGGGGGGGGGGGGGGTGGCCGACTCAAGACAGAGCTAGAATAGGGACAACACAAAACACAACAGAAAACAATGAACAAACAACAACAAAATATAAATTCACACATCTAGGTGACCTTAAACATATACCTGTGTGAATCAGCATACTTGTTTCGTCATGCACGACGTTATCGCAAAGTCCTAACGTATGCAAGTGTGGTATCAACAGGTCGATGATCAGAAATGTTTGAGTAAATATAGTGAATCTTCATTATGAGTTATAGAATCTTGTTTGTTAGGATTGACTTCCATTAGTTATTACATTTTATGTGTCGTTCAAGGTGTTTTTGGGGCCAATATTTAAGATTAAGGGTGGAAAAAAAAGGTCGCGAGTTGGTCAGCCTGGTAATGCATAAGTGCGCGGAATTTCGGTGCGAGTGTCCTAGGTTCGCGTCCTTGGAGTGCCACACGTATTTGGTGATTTAATTAATTGAGTTTAGAAGTGAAGTTGGTTGGTGAAAAAATATAATTAACCCTTCCAGGACCATGACATAATTTCATTTCATTCTGGTTACTGTTAGACAATTTTATTCACCTTCTTATTTACCTCTATTTCTGAAAGGGATAAAATGCTGTCTCAACTAACCATCTGAAATATATAGGACTTTCTGAAGCTGCATAAAATTGTCTATACAAAATATGTCATGATAATAAAGGGATAAAATACTTTCTCATTACTTTGGCTGACCGTTCAAAATATAGACTGCGCGTTTTACAAGGTGTGACTGTATAGGCTTGTAGATTTAGAACTCCATTTTGTGAGAGCAAGTCAAGCCTCACCTATTATTTTCCTTTAACTTCTTTAGTTGAATGTTTCTGCAGTAAAACTGATGGTTCGTAGCGGTAATTCTTATACCGTATTACGAGAGTTGTCTTTAACCTGGCCATGAATCTCATCCTATGACAAATTATTTCTGGATATTTAATGGTTAAAAAAGTCAGCACCTTGGTTTCTTCATTGGTAATATATTTAATTATATAACTTTTGTCACAATGAAATAATTATGAAAGGGAGGAAGCATTTTTTTCGCCAGGTTAAAGAAAACGTACTGTGTGTAATGCTTGAATGGATGAACTAGTGCTTGTGGAGATAAAGACTCAAAGTTGGTATTGTTCTCATTATTTGTCTTTGCCTGCGTATTGCTTACTATGCAGTATGTTACATTTAAGTACTTTACACTGTATCATGCATATATATATATATATATATATCAATATAGATGACCAGTTTTCTGAAGTTACTCGTTTTATGCCCTTAAAAAAAAATGATAAAATTGCCTCAGAATGGGATGGACAACAAGATGACGACCACATACCTTACAAAGGGACTGCTTTCGGCTGGTGACTTGGAATGTTAGAGGAATGAATGATGGTACAAAGAGAAAGAAGTTCTGAGAGTGCTAGAGAGTACAAAGCTGGATGAAGAGGTAGATAAAGAGATTGTTGGGAGATATATCTACCTAAGAATAGAAAACTTTATGCAGCATTCATGGATCTAGAGAAGGCCTACATTAACCTAAGAAGCGTGATAGGCCTCACGGAAGCGAGCTCGTGAAAATATACCCCAAAAATGCTCCAGTTACTCTAATGGAAGCAATATGTGATTAGGTAGTATTATCACTCTCTAGTACTTCCTTCCTCTCCCCTATATCTGTCTGCCCCCCTCCCTCTCCCCCCCTCCTTTGTCACCCCACTTCCCCTCCTCTTCAACTATTGGCTATTATAAATCTTATTTTGTTCATTCCTCCCTTTCCCTGCACGAAATATGGTAAGTCGTGTCCCCCACACTCCCTCCTGCCCTTCACATGTGCAGACGACGAGAGCTGGGAGGCTATGTTTGCCTCCAGCAGGCCTAAGAAGCACACCTATGTTGCAGTCTCTCCCACACCTCCCTCCACCATCTCCCGCCACACATATACCTTTTCACTAGATATTTGCTGTTTACACCTATTTGCTGGTCTTCACAGAATTAGTTATATTTGCCCTATAAAGCAATATTTCTGCTCCATGTGCATTTATTTTACTTATATGATGTAAGTCAAATAAATGCACATGGAGCAGAAATATTGCTTTATAGGGTAAATATAACTAATTCTGTCAGATTGAAGGATTTTTTTCCACATAAGTGGCACTTCTAAACACATCAATGGCGCACTCCTTGGGTTAAAGTTAATTAGGAGGGTCTGTGTGAGGTATTGATCGTATGTGGTGTGGACGTGAAGTTGCTTAGGGCAGTCAAATCAATTTATAAGAATGATTGAGGAAGTGAAGGTTGGCGATAAGCTAAACGATAGTACTGTATTGTTGTCGAGTGGTTGTGTTGTGAGTTGTGGTCGTGTCGCTATGGATTGTGTGATCAGAAAATGAGCCAGGGTTTAATGGGCATAGGAGCTAGCATGGAATTGTAGGGTAGAGATTGGAAATTTAAGCATGCCTATAAGTGCATGATGCACTCCTGTTTGCAGATAATGTTGAAGAACTGATTTGGACAGGGTGTGTGAAAGGAGGAAATTAAAGGTCAGTATATGAAAATGTAAGGTAATAGTGATTGAGAGAAGGCCACATGAAACTATTGACTTGACTAAATATAGTCGAGAAAACACACCAAGAAAGTGAACTGCTTTCATCACTCGTATGGAAGTGAGACTTGGACTGCAAGTGATGAAGACTTCTTCAAACTGGGAGCAGAGATATTTCAGGATAATAGCTGGTGTGAACAGGCTGGATGGACTAAGTAATGGGGAAGTGTATGAGTCTTATTGGATGGAAGAGCAAGCTCTGGGTATTGACTGGGGAGAGGGTGAATGAATAGAGAGAAGAACTTTCAAGTGGTTTGACCATTATGGCCATATACAATCAATAGAGAAGAAAGATACATGGAAAGCAGGTGAGATATAGGGCCATCGTAAAAAAAATCCCCATGACCTTTCCCGACCCAGATTGACCCTTATACAGATAAACAATAAGGGTCAATCTGGGTCGGAAAAGGTTACAGAGAAAGCTTTTACAATGTTTAAAGGAACGGCCGATACAGCTGGTAATAGAACTCCACCAATGGTATGGAAAATGAGAGTAGAAAAATATATAAATTTTTAAGACAGAGTGATCCCAAAGAAATACGGTTTCCGTTTCTAGTCCTAATGGCGGCATTCCAAGCAGCCCTGTTCTGGCCTGCCTCATTTGTCAACACAATAAGACATTACACGCCCAAGGCAATAATAAATGGTACGTATAGTAGAGTGCAGTGTAAGACCCAGGCAAGACAGATAGAGGAAAGTACCAGAATAAATACAGCTTGAGGATGCACCCTAGGAGGTTAGAGTGCTCTGGAGGAAAAGAGGAAGCAAAATCTTAGTTGATGGTGTCTTGATATAGTTATGATTTGTTATTAGTACTGTATCTGTATTTTTGCTTGAGTCAATAATGAAGACCTATGAATCCTCACATTTGTTGTTATTCTTTGGGATTAAAAATGGTCTGTAGATAAGATTTACAGTAGGCCTATATTTGTCACTATTTGTTGAGTTATTGAAATGCAATTTGATGTGTAGGTTGCATAACCAATGGGGAGTCAATTGAGAGCATAACTTTATAGCACATCTTGAGAAGCCCACGGCACTTGTGGCATTTTGGTGCCGCTGACAGGGAGGCTCTTCGGCAGTACTTCTTTGATTTTCCCTAGAATTATTTTTGCTTCTGTGGCCAAGGACCCTCGGAGAGTGTCGAGTGCATTATTGATGTAATGCTGTCAGGCATGGAGGCATCCATTCCATTTTCTTTTTCTCAGACTAACAAAGCCACGGGCCGTGGCATGGTTGGTAGCGCGTCTGACTGCTGATCAAAGTGCCGGCATTTCGATCCCACGCCATGGCATTGGTAGACGTCAAGAGTTTGGACTCTCAGGTCTAGCAATTCATGGCAAATGTTCATTAAAGTCCTTGTAACACGGGCAAGCCCTCGTCCTATAAATCTAGGGAGTGTACGGCATTGAATATTGCAAGACTAACGCACATAAACCTTGGTTTACTCACGCTTGTTCTACTGCTGTGCACAATAAGGAGGAAGCATACAAACGGTACCAGCACCTTCAAACTCCAGAGTCTAGAACTCTTTATATTATTGTCTGGAATCGTGCCAGATCTGTTCTTCGACTTGCCAAAAACTCTTTCATCCATCGTAAATGTAACAAACTCTCCAATTTTAGCTTTTCCCATGCTTTCTGGCACTTAGCCAAAAACCTCTCCAACAACTGTACTCTGTCGTCTTTACCTACTCTTTTCCGCTCAGACGTTACCAACATCACTTATTCCTCTGACAAAGCTGACTTCTTTGCTCAAACTTTGCCTAAATCACAACTTTGGACGATTCTAGGGCTGTTCCTCCCTCTCCACCACACTCATACTTACTTATGCCTAATATCCTAATCTCTTCTAAGGATGTACGTACTTTTTGTCCTAACTGGCCTTAATACTAAGAAAGAGTATTGACCAGATGGTGTCCCTCCTGTTTTACTCATGAACTGCTTTCTGTGCCGATTCCTTGTCTAGGTAAACTCTTTCGCCTGTCTTTCATCTAACACCTTCCCTTATTGCTGGAAGTATTCTCTCATTTAATCTGTCCCAAAGAAGGACGACCGCTCTCAACCCTCCAACTATTGTTCAATTGCTCTCACATCTTGAATTATATATATCTAACGTGTGTAGGTATAGCTTCCACGAGGCTATCACCTCGTTCTTCGAATAGAACTAAGGTTATATTCCTATTGTATGTCTGAGCTAGTACAGTGGTTATGTGAGAGTATGACATGCCTGCTGACCAGGGTTTGAAACCGCTCCAGGCCCAGATATTTTCGGGATGCCTAAATTCCTTTACTTGTAAGAAGAATTCCCATTACACCCAGCATTTCACTCTTCTATCGCTATTACAACAATCGGTGTTCTTCAGTGCTCTCTCGGTGCATAGCTACTCCTTTACGGCAAGTGATGCACCCGCCTTTCAACACAATCCCATGCCTATTCTGTTCAGCTCCCCAACCCAATAATTAGCATTTTTTCTCAGTCTATCTTACAGTCAACAAGTGAACTCTGGAACTCTCCCCTTCAATCAATATTTCCTTCATCCTATGACTTACACTGCTTTAAACTTCGTGTGTCCAGGCATTTTGACCTCACCCCAAGGTCTAAAGAGTGGACCTATTCTCTCTTGATCTTGCCCACCCCAACGTCCCTTGAATTTGGCTCTTTGTCACTTTTTTGGCGTTGGATAATAACCGTAATATACTATATACTGTACTGTACAGGGTGTCCATAAAGTCTCTTTACAATTTAAAATATTTATTACAAAAGCAAATGAACAGACAAATATGTGGACATTATTACAAAATGAGGAGTAGATATTGAAGTTTGTTTTGCCTCATTTAGTACACCTCTACATGGGCACCATTAGTTGCACGAAGCACATCAAGACGGTACTCGATTTCTTGCCATGTTCTCTGTAGCATAGCCTCATCAATGGTCGCAATGGCATCAGTGATCTTTTGCTTTAGGTCAGTGATGTCCCGTATCTCTGTTCGATACACGATATCTTTAACATTACCCCATAGAAAGAAGTCCAGGGGAGTGATATCTGGTGAACGAGGTGGCCAGGGAATCGGGCCATCCCTTGCAATCCACCGGTCTGTGTATGTTCGATTAGGAACTCACGAACACCACGCAGTCCCCAATGTGGTGGTGCACCATCTTGCTGATAAATGATGGTTGGTTGAAGGTCATCTAGTTGTGGTGCCACATATTCAGTCAAAAGGTCAAGGTAAACATTTGCAGTAATTGTTTTCTCGTGGAAGAAAAATGGACCAATGGACAAATGCAATGTTATTAAAAACTTTGATAACCACCGAGTACATACAACAAATCTGATTAAAATATCTCATCAATTGCCTTGGTAATAATTTTTTTAAATTGTAAAGAGACTTTATGGACACCCTGCATATATATATATATGTATATATATATATATATACTGTATATATATATATATATATATATATATATATATATATATATATATATATATATACTGTATATATAAGCTATATTTATATATATGCTGGGGGTAGATTGTAGGCACCAATCGAACCCAGGAGAGGCTGTAAGCATTTGGTAAGGAATCGCTGGAACTCCTGTTTCATTTGCTTGGCCTCTCTTACTGATTCCCTTTGTGCCTCACTTACACTGAGAGTAGTCCAGCATGCTCTCACAAACACCTCCTCCTCCTATCTACTTCACTACACTAAACATGCACACCACACGTCCTCCTTCATAATTATTAAAACAATGATAAACACAGGCCTAGCCTCGGAGTCCCCAGGGGGGGTGCCATAAATACCCCCACACATGCCCGACCTTCCCCTGACGATGCCGCTAAATACTCTGGACCACGGCCTGTCACTCTTACTATCAACTTTTGTAATATTCGCGGCCTTTCCTCTAATTTTTACTCTATCGAACACCATCTCTCCTCCAAACTTGATCATCTTTTCCTCACCGAAACACAGATATCTGAGACAACTTCCAGCAGCCCCTTCTCTGTATCCTCCTACGTTCTCTATCCTAGTTTCAAAGCCAAAGGCTGATGTTGTGCATACGTGCACAACAAACTCATTTGCTCTCGTGTTCCCAATTTCGACTTCTGAATTCTCAACTTTATGGCTCAAACTATCCTGTCATTCTCATACTAAATATATCTGTGCTGTCTATCTTTCCCCTAACTCTACCGACTTTCCCAAATTCTTCGACTATCTAAACTCTAAAGTGGAACACATTCTATCTATCTCTCCCTTCTCTGAAATCTCCATCTTAGGAAATTCAACGTTCACCACCGCCAGTGGCTCTCCTCTCACTATACTGACCAACCTGGTGAACAAGCCTACGTCTTTTCTATCATAAATGACCTAGAGCAGCTGGTCCAGCAACCCACCCGTATCCCGGATCGCTTCGGAGATCGGCCCAACATTCTTGACTTATTTCTGACTTCTAACCCTTCTTCTTATACTGTCAATCTTTCTCTCCTTTGGGCTCCTCCGACCATAAACTTATCTCCGTCACCTGTCCTATCTCTTCAGTACGGCCATCCGATCCTCCCAGCCAGTGGCGCTTGTGGCACTTTGGCGCTGCCGACTGGGAGGCTCTCCGACAGTACTTCTTTGATTTCCCATGGAATGACTTCTGCTTCCGTGGCCGAGGACCCTCGGAGAGTGCTGAACGCATTACCGAGGTAATCCTTTCGGGCATGGAAGCATATATTCCATTTTCTTTCTCTCAGTCTAATGCAAAACAATCTTGGTTTACTCACGCTTGTTCTACTGCTGTCCACAACAAGGAGGAAGCATTCAAACGGTACCGACACCTTAAAACTCAAGAATCTCATTCTTCCTATGTTTCTGCCCGGAATCAAGCCAAATATGTTCTTCGACTTGCCAAGCACTCTTTCATCAATAATTAATGCACTGAACTATCCAACTCTAGCTCTTCCCAAGCTTTCTAGCATCTAGCCAAAAACCTCTCCATTAACTTTTCCTCCTCGTCTTTCCCTCCTATTTTCCACTCTGATGGCACAACCATCACTTCTTCCTCTGACAAAGCTGAACTCTTTGCTCAAACTTTTGCCAGAAACTCTACCTTGGATGATTCCGGTGCTATTCCTCCCTCTCCACCCCCCTCTCTCCTACTTATGCCTAATATCCTAATCTCTTCTAAAGATATACTTTCTATACCCTCTCTGGGCTTAATACTAAGAAGGCGTACGGTTCGGACGTTGTTCCTCCTGTTGTACATAAAAACTGTGCTTCCATGCTGACCCCCTGCCTAGGCAAACTCTTTCGTCTCTGTCTCTCCTCTAACGTCTTTCCTTCTTGCTGGAAGTTTGCTCTCATTCAACCTGTCCCAAAGAAGGGTGACCGCTCTCAACCCTCTAACTATCGTCCAATTGCTATTATCTCTTGTATCTCTAAAGTTTTTGAAACTATTCATGCTTCCAAATTTCTTAAGCATTTCTCTTCTCATAATCTGCTCTCAGATCGCCAGTATGGTTTCCTTAAGGGGCGCTCTGCTGGTGATCTTCTTTCATATCTTACTAACTCTTGGTCATCCAACTTTCGGGACTTCGGTGAGACTTTTCCTGTTGCACTAGACATATCGAAGGCCTTCGATAGAGTCTGGCACAAATCTTTAATTTCCAAACTGCCCTCCTTCGGTTTCTGTTCCTCCATCTGTGCCTTTGTTTCTAATTTCCTTTCCGGTCGTTCCATAGCTGCGGTTGTGGACGGCCATCGCTCATTTCCTCATCCTATCAACTCCGTTGTTCCTGAGTGTTCTGTACTATCTCCTATTCTCTTTCTAATTTTCATAAATGATCTTCTCAACTGTAAATCCAGTCCCATCCATTCATATGCAGACGACTCTACTTAACACCACTCAATTAGTTTTCCTGAACGCCCCAGCCAGCAGTCCCTCAAAAGTAAACGTAATGAAGCCATAAAATACTTATCTTTTGATCTAGCTACTATTTCCAATTGGGGTAGAGAAAACCTTGTTGCATTTAATGCTTCCAAAACTCAATTTATCCATCTTACTACCCGTCAGAAACCTCCATCAGAGGACTATCCCATATTCTTCAATAATAAAAAAATCAACCCTTCATCTTCCCTCAATTTTCTCGGTGTCTCTTTTTCTTCTTATCTCTCTTGGAAAGACCATATTACCAGTCTCGCTAAGGCAGCCTCCCAGAAGCTGGGTGTGCTCAACCGTCTCAAGGGGTTCTTTACCCCTGTGTAGCTTCTTGCTCTGTACAGGGGCACAGTGCGTCCTTGTGTTGAGTATTGTTCACATGTGTGGGGAGGGTCCTCTCACACGGCACTCCTAGATAATGTAGAAAGGAATGCCTTTCGTATCATTAAGTCCCGTCCACTCACCAACTCTCTGCAATCTATCTCTCTTCGCCGCAATGTTGCATCTCTCTCGCTATTCTATCGCTACTACAATAATCAGTGTTCCTCGGAGCTTTCCCAGTGTGTACCACCTCCTCTACGTAGGGTATGTAATACCCGCCTTGCAACACAATCCCACCCCGACTCTGTGCAACTCTACAACCCAAGAGTGAAACGCTATTCTCAGACTTTCTTCTATTCAACTGCTGAGGTCTGGAACTCTCTCCCAGAATCAGTCTTTCCATTTTCCTATGACTTAAATTGCTTCAAACACTGTGTGTCCAGGCATTTTAGCTCGAACGTCCCTTAATTTCGGCCCTGTCACTCTTTGAAATCTGGGGGAGGCACTCGCCCCCTGTCTAGGCAAACTCTTTCGTCTCTGTCTCTCCTCTAACGTCTTTCCTTCTTGCTGGAAGTTTGCTCTCATTCAACCTGTCCCAAAGAAGGGTGACCGCTCTCAACCCTCTAACTATCGTCCAATTGCTATTATCTCTTGTATCTCTAAAGTTTTTGAAACTATTCATGCTTCCAAATTTCTTAAGCATTTCTCTTCTCATAATCTGCTCTCAGATCGCCAGTATGGTTTCCTTAAGGGGCGCTCTGCTGGTGATCTTCTTTCATATCTTACTAACTCTTGGTCATCCAACTTTCGGGACTTCGGTGAGACTTTTCCTGTTGCACTAGACATATCGAAGGCCTTCGATAGAGTCTGGCACAAATCTTTAATTTCCAAACTGCCCTCCTTCGGTTTCTGTCCCTCCATCTGTGCCTTTGTTTCTAATTTCCTTTCCGGTCGTTCCATAGCTGCGGTTGTGGACGGCCATCGCTCATTTCCTCATCCTATCAATTCCGGTGTTCCTCAGGGTTCTGTAATATCTCCTATTCTCTTTCTAATTTTCATAAATGATCTTCTCAACTGTAAATCCAGTCCCATCCATTCATATGCAGACGACTCTACTTAACACCACTCAATTAGTTTTCCTGAACGCCCCAGCCAGCAGTCCCTCAAAAGTAAACGTAATGAAGCCATAAAATACTTATCTTCTGATCTAGCTACTATTTCCAATTGGGGTAGAGAAAACCTTGTTGCATTTAATGCTTCCAAAACTCAATTTATCCATCTTACTACCCGTCAGAAACCTCCATCAGAGGACTATCCCATATTCTTCAATAATAAAAAAATCAACCCTTCATCTTCCCTCAATTTTCTCGGTGTCTCTTTTTCTTCTTCTCTCTCTTGGAAAGACAATATTACCAGTCTCGCTAAGGCAGCCTCCCAGAAGCTGGGTGTGCTCAACCGCCTCAAGGGGTTCTTTACTCCTGTGTAGCTTCTTGCTATGTACAGGGGCACAGTGCGTCCTTGTGTTGAGTATTGTTCACATGTGTGGGGAGGATCCTCTCACACCGCACTCCTAGATAGTGTAGAAAGGAAAGCCTTTCGCATCATTAAGTCCCGTCCACTCACCAACTCTCTGCAATCTATCTCTCTTCGCCGCAATGTTGCATCTCTCTCGCTATTCTATCGCTACTACAATAATCAGTGTTCCTCGGAGCTTTCCCAGTGTGTACCACCTCCTCTACGTAGGGTATGTAATACCCGCCTTGCAACACAATCCCACCCCGACTCTGTGCAACTCTCCAACCCAAGAGTGAAACGCTATTTTCAGACTTTCTTCTATTCAACTGCTGTGGTCTGGAACTCTCTCCCAGAATCAGTCTTTCCCTTTTCCTATGACTTAAATTGCTTCAAACACTGTGTGTCCAGGCATTTTAGCTCGAACGTCCCTTGATTTCGGCCCTGTCACTCTTTGAAATCTGGGGCAGGCACTCGCTGCAGGCAGTTATGCCTTTTGTCTCCCTCATTCACATAAAAAACAAAAATAATACAAACATACCGTACTCTACGCATGTATATATACAGTATATATATATATATATATATATATATATATATATATATATATTATATATATATATATATATATATATATATATATATATATATATATATATATATATATATATATATATATATATGCGTACAGTATGTTTATATAGCTTCTTCCTCATGCATGTGTACTGTGTGTGTGTGTATATTCTAGGTGTGTGTATGTGGTGGAATGCAACCTAGGTTTTCCTTAAAGCGGCCATTCGTCAATCCTTCCTCCAACCCCAGCACACTCCAAGCACAGTGACCTACGAGGAACGGACTGGCTTTGTTGGGGGGAGGAAGAGTACTGCCAAGAGATCAAACTTTCTAATAACACACATAACAACGCCACTGCAACAGTTTCCTCTCTCTCTAACATCCCTTCTCCCCTCTCAACACACACCTCGACGACGTATACAGACTAATAACACACATAACAAAGCCACTCCAACAGCTCCATCTCTCTCCATCACCCCGTCAGATCATGGCCCTGCTGAATTCATTTACACCGATGGAGATGGATCGAAACAGGCTGAAGCCACGAGCTGCGCTGCAATTTTTACGCATGATACTTATTAGTGCACCCTTCATCCGTACTCCACTGTCTTTACCGCAGAATTATGGGCTATCCACGGGGCCCTGGCCATCGTCTCCATGCTTCCTAACACCTATTCCCGTATTGTCATTTGCAGCGATTCTCGAAGCGCTCTGCAGGCGTTATGCGATTGCGCTCCCGCCGATCCGTTAGTGAAGACCATCTTGCATGAAATACACCTTTACAGTGCGGGGGTCTTTCCTTCACACTATGTTGGATCCCTGCGCATGTGGGCATCGAAGGAAATGAGACCGCGGACCTTCTTGCAAAAGAGGCTTGTCGTGGTTCTCCCTCTCTTCTTCTCCAGAGGCCAAAGGATATTTTCCCGGTCAGGTCATACAGCAACGTGTACTTGATGCATTGCATAATGAATGCGTTCACAACATGAATCTAATAATTTCCATTCACTTAAGGATGACATTTTCTTGTGGCTTTCGTCGATTGCTTCATGTCGAGCGGACCAAACAGTTTTAACGCGTTTGCGTATTGTCACACACATCTTACTCACGGTTAGTTAATGACCACCCCTCGTGATCCACCGCCTGAGTGTCAACTATGTCACACCCCATTAACAGTCCATAATTTTCTCTGTATCTGTCCGGTGTATGAACCAGAACGACAACGATTCCTGCAGCATGCCTCTTTCCACTCTATACTATCTGAGTCACCCTCCTTCAATTTCGCTCCTATCCGACACTTCCTGAGAGCCACCAAACTATATGATGACATAATTATGACTAAGTCTGACAGTTCCATGACTTGACTTTGCACCTCCTCACCGAACACTAGCCTTATGAGCCACAAAGCCACTCCAACAGCTTCCTCTCTCTCTAACATCCCTTCTCCCCTCTCAACACACACCTCGACGACGTATACAGACTAATAACACACATAACAAAGACACTCCAACAGCTCCATCTCTCTCCACCACCCCGTCAGATCATGGCCCTGCTGAATTCATTTACACCGATGGATCGAAACAGGCTGAAGCCACGGGCTGCGCTGCAATTTCTACGCATGATACTTATTAGTGAACCCTTCATCCGTACTCCACTGTCTTTACCGCAGAATTATGGGCTATCCACGGGGCCCTGGCCATCGTCTCCATGCTTCCTAACACCTATTCCCGTATTGTCATTTGCAGCGATTCTCGAAGCGCTCTGCAGGCGTTATGCGATTGCGCTCCCGCCGATCCGTTAGTGAAGACCATCTTGCATGAAATACACCTTTACAGTGCGGGGGTCTTTCCTTCACACTATGTTGGATCCCTGCGCATGTGGGCATCGAAGGAAATGAGACCGCGGACCTTCTTGCAAAAGAGGCTTGTCGTGGTTCTCCCTCTCTTCTTCTCCAGAGGCCAAAGGATATTTTCCCGGTCAGGTCATACAGCAACGTGTACTTGATGCATTGCATAATGAATTGCGTTCACAACATGAATCTAATAATTTCCATTCACTTAAGGATGACATTTTCTTGTGGCTTTCGTCGATTGCTTCATGTCGAGCGGACCAAACAGTTTTAACGCGTTTGCGTATTGTCACACACGTCTTACTCACGGTTAGTTAATGACCACCCCTCGTGATCCACCGCCTGAGTGTCAACTATGTCACACCCCATTAACAGTCCATAATTTTCTCTGTATCTGTCCGGTGTATGAACCAGAACGACAACGATTCCTGCAGCACGCCTCTTTCCACTCTATACTATCTGAGTCACCCTCCTTCAATTTCGCTCCTATCCGACACTTCCTGAGAGCCACCAAACTATATGATGACATAATTATGACTAAGTCTGACAGTTCCATGACTTGACTTTGCACCTCCTCACCGAACACTAGCCTTATGAGGTCCCTGGCCCAGTGGACTAGTATACAATAAACACATCTACAAAAACAACAACACCCCTTCTCCCCTCTCAACAGACACCTCGCCGACGTATACAGACTAATAACACACATAACAAAGCCACTCCAACAGCTTCCTCTCTCTCCAACACACACCTTGACGACGTATAAAGACTAATAACACACACATAACAAAGCCACTCCAACAGCTTCCTCTATCTCCAACACAACTTCTCCCCTCTTTACACTGTTCAGAAAATAGGAAAAGTAGAATTTACCTACTGTGTGGCGTTGTAAAGGCTTATCCCTCAATTAGGTCTGTTGTTGCTTGCCTTCCTTTGTATAATACCTTCACCTGATCTGACTTTCAGTATAATCATTAACCCTTTCAGCAACGGTGTCGGCCTTTTAACTTTATTCCGGCTACTATTAGACGATTATATTCAGCTTAAAAGGGGCCTCCAGCAATTAAATAGCTTCGAACTATCTCAGTTAACCTTTTACACTACCCAATATTCTTTTTAAACGGCACAAAATCGGCTAAATATAGCTAGAATAATGATTAAAAAGACGTCACCGGTACAGAAGGGGTTAAGAATACTGAAGCGTTTCCAAGTGTAGCCTATTATTATGTCTATATATATATTTACATTTATACACATAGGCCTCCGCTAATTCATGTGCGTCAGTCTCGTTACAATTATAGACGTAATATTTCCAGTGAATGAGCCGTTTTTGTCATTATTAACCCCTTCATTACCGAGCATGACTTTTCTATTAGTTCACAAATATTTAGAGGCTTATATATAGCTAAGGAAGGATCTGTGGTAGTTAAAAGGGTGATTCGAGATATTTTGAAGCCTTGTAATAGCTTCATGTCCATCCTAAGCTAAATAAAAGTGTCTAATCATAGCCATGAATACAATGGAAAAGACAGCTCGGTAATAAAGGAGTTAAAACTATAATAAACTGTGCAGGAAAACAAGACTGTGTAGATTATACTGGCTATGGTTATAATGATGCTAAAAATAACACTGCGCTGCACCTCATTCTTAAAAGGAACTTATGAGCATTAATCCATGTAAATTTAATCATATTATATCCTACCCACGACTTCATCATATTCTTCAGCATATTATAGTCTTCAGCATATTATAGTCTTCAGCATATTATAGTCTTCAGCATATTATAGTCTTCAGCATATTGTTCCGCATTTACTTCAGCATATTCAGGATTTGCTTCCAAATTTTCTTCAGCATATTATATACTTCAACATATTCTTCAGCATATTATATTCTTCAGCACATTATATCCTTCAACACATTATTCAGCATATTATATTCTTCAACACATTCTTCAACATATTATATTCTTCAGCACATTCATCAGCATATTATATCCTTCAACACATTATTCAGCATATTATATTCTTCAACACATTCTTCAGCATATTATAATTATTCTTCAGCATATTTTACAGAATATGCATATTACATTCTTCAGCATATTCTTCAGCATATTCTTCAGTATATTCTTCAGCATATTCAGCACCGGACTTATACTTATTCTCCACATTTGCGCACATGAGAGGCAAGTGTTTCGATTATTAGCATTATTATCAATTGACCACTTGCGAGTTTCGGACTATATATATATATATATATATATATATATATATATATATATATATAAATCTATCTATCTATCTATTGCCGGACGCCTTACTCCCCTTACGAGGGTGGCCATACACAGAATGCCCCCAAGCGGACCTATTCCCTGTGAGAGGGATAACCAGAGCCAGTTTAGTGAAGGACTTACAGGATTGGCCACTCAATTTAGGATCCGTCCGACTCCGAGGCCCTCTGTGTATCTTGTTAGCACTATTGTTCTACAGTGGTGTTTGGCTAATCCATCCAATAACCTGCCTTACCCTTAGGTAAGCAGTACGGATTTGTATCAGGTTTACTCCCCTAGACAGGTTGCCAACCAAGGCTGATTAGTCCCATCCACCCGGATTTGTATAAGGTTGTCTCCCCTAGATGAGTTGCCGACCAAGGCTAACAAGTTCCACCCTTACAGGCTTAGTCCTCACAAAAAGGATATTTTAAAATGTGAAATCAAATATCTTCTTGATAATGATTTAATTGAACCAAGTTATTCACCTTGGGCTTCACCTTCTCTACTTGTCCCCAAGCCAGATGGTTCTTTTAGATTGTGTACTGACTACCGTAAAGTTAATTCAGTAACAGTAGCGGATGCTTTTGTTTCCACTGTTGACCTGCAAAAGGGTTATTATCAGATAGGACTTACAGACCGAAATAAAGTAATTTCTGCATTTATCACCCCTTTTGGTCTGTATCAGTATAAGGTCATGCCTTTTGGTATGATTAATGCTCCCTCAACTTTCCAAAGACCCATCTCGCATACTATTCAGAACTTAGGTGTTAATGCATATCTTGATGACATTGTGGTCGTTGCAGACTCTTGGGTACAGCATGTGGCCAGGTTGCGGAAGTTGTTGGGGTGCCTCGCCAGTGCCGGCTTCACGATAAACCTAGCGAAGTCAACGTTCGGCCGAGGCACAGTTACCTACCTTGGGCACGTGGTAGGCCATGGACAGACGAGACCCAAGGACGCCAACATCCGGACCATACTGCAATACCCTACCCCTACAACCCGCAAGTCCCTCCTGAGATTCCTTGGGATGTGTGAATTCTACCGTAAATTCTGCAGTAATTTTGCACAGGTCTCCTCACCTCTTACTGATCTCACCAGTCAGAAACAGAGGTTTGAGTGGAGCCCTGCCTGTGCTGAGTCCTTTAGCCGTCTCAAGGAACTCCTCTCATCTCAACCGGTACTCCGTTCGCCAGACCCGTCTTTGCCCTACCATCTCTAGGTCGACGCAAGTGATCGAGGTGTTGGGGCAGTGCTTTTGCAAGAGGATCCTAAAAGTGGTATCTTACATCCTGTGGCCTATCATTCGACTAAGCTTAAACGATACCAGAGAAGTTACTCTACTATTGAAAAGGAGTGTTTTGCTTTGGTGGACACTGTTAAAATGTTTGAGTGCTATCTTCCACAAGATTCTACACCTATAAATGTCTTTACGGATCATTACCCTCTTGTGTTTATTAATAGAATGAAGAACTCAAACCAACGCATTCTCAGATGGGCCTTGTTGCTACAAGAGTACAGACTTAACATGCGCCACGTACGAGGGGTTGACAACAGGATCGTGGACACCCTATCTCGAGACCTGCCCTCATCCTCCGAGCATATTGTATAGTACCTTCTCCACTCCATTACAAAGGTTTTGTGGGGGGAGGTGTGTTATGCTCTTCTTATCATGCAGGCTCTTCCCCCAGACATATACTGGCTGTGACTGTACTGCCTGTTGTCCATGACTGTACCCCCCTCGCTCGCTCACCCGGGTTCACTCTCTCTACTCCTGTCAAAGGAAGCCGTCTTGACTCCAGACTGAACCCCCTCAATGAACCGTATGACCCACAATGGCATACGGGACTTCAATAGTTCGGCTCCTCACCACTACGTACCCACTTGCGCTTCTTGGTACATCGCACATAAAGAGAGGTGACATAGGGTTTGAGCTGGAGAGCTTAGGCAGTTCATATCTGGTGGTGTTCTCGACGGGTGGTGCTTATAGGATTCTACAAGCCTGGATTGTCCGCCTCACCTTTCTCGACGTACTGCCTGTGGGGGCCTAGCAGTGTGGAGATGATAGGGGTGGTTGTGAGTTGCTCCAGGACTTAAACCCATTTTAACTAAATATTAACATTTAATTTGATATTTTATTTGTTTTAATTTTCTTTAATATTTCTTTATAATTAAATATTTACTTTATTTATAAACATTAAATTAACTTAGTTTATTTATTAACGAAATTCACTTTTGATTTAATTGTTTAACGTATTAATTTTAAAACTTGAATAACACCTTGTAAGTAAAACTTTATTTGATTACAATTCTTTTATAAATATATTGGTTATAATTATTCCCCTGTTTGTATATGTATTAGTGTGATCGTTTCTTTGTTGTTTTACTCTGGTGACTATTTATTCTTTTGCTCAAGCCATACTAATATTTTGTTTTACCTATATACCTGGGATTGTTATAATAGTGCCTGCTAGGGGGTGTCTGGTGGGGAGAGGATATACTCTAATAATCACTTAGATTATAGAGACATATTATCATAGTGCCATAAGAACTTGGGTTTCTGGTACTTATACTAGTTAGCGTCTATATCCTCTCACGTCTGTCTTTGTGTTGTCCCTCTGGGGTGTCTACACCTCTGGATAATCAGGTCGAATTACTTGTAAATTATTACCTAGCTTCTAGTCCCAGAGGGGCGTAACATATATATATATAAGGTATATATATATATATATATATATATATATATATATATATATATATATATATATATATATATTTTTTTTTTTCCAAGACACCAAAATTCCCGAGAAAGTGTGGCCAATTAAAATTAGGCGTTTGTCACGAATTGCTAGATCAAGTTGCCCGGGCTGGACATCTACCAATAACATTTTGGCAGTGAGGGCTCGATCCGCCAACCCTTTGATCAGCAGCCGATGCTCTACTGACTATGCCACGGCTCATAAGTAAGTTGATGATATTTGTTTATTGTTTAAAATAATATATTTTATATATCGATATTTATCAGAATTACCACTTAAAATATAATTGTATTGGAGTAGTAAGTGTTTTTTTGGTATTGTGTTGTCCCTATTCGGGCTCTGTCTCGAGTCGGCCACCTCCAGTACAAAACAAAAAAAGAAACAAAAATTAGGAATGGGCCTGAGCAAATTGATAGATAGATAGATAGATAGAAATAGTAGACTCCAAATTCATCGTACTTTATATCCATCAGAAATCAACATCTTTATTGCTTTACAGTTTTATATCGATGCTTACGGCTCCAACTTCCTTATATCTTGCGACTCGGAAGTAGTTAATTGAGGGGGATGTATTTGCTTTTTTCTGGACCCCCTTCTCCCTCTTGATTAGCCCCATTTGTTTTAAATTTTAAGAC
>CM064580.1:1998085-2019090 GCA_032716605.1 Paralithodes platypus
GCAGCTCATAGAATGTCGCAGTAAATTCATCATGTGCCTCCCACACTTTCCATGCAGTCTTCTTTCCCACCTGGACCAGATGGGACACGGTATCACAACCTGTATAAGCATGGAACACAGGCAGTGCCAAGGATCTTTCTGTGCCAAGTGAAGCACATATTTCATGAGCTGGGATGTACCTAAAGTCCTTTCCACAACCAAAGGCAATCCAGAGTTCTATCTGCTGTCTCTAAGCCAGCTGCTGTACGACTGCCACTGCCAATACTACCACGTCAGTGTCCACAGTTCGAACAAGGATCTTGTGGAAGCCCTGCATAACAGCATCACTGACATGCACCATGATCCTCGAGTCTGCCTCCTCATGGTTGCAGGGAGCAATGTTGCTGGTGTCTCGTGTAGGCAAGCATAGCACATTGGCACCATCAGTAACAATGAGAGTCTGGTCTCCTGATGCATTTTCCAGCAGTTCCTTGTTCAGGAATGTAAACAGGTCTGTCTTGTTGTTGGCCAAGCGAAGGAACTGCTGCCAGTTCTTTGGTGTTGGGCTAGACGCCCCAACTCGTCTGCGCTGAATAGGACCAGTGACACGTTGTTCTCTTGTCTGTGACTTGAGGCTGTTATCGAAGTACTGGTCCCAGACAACACCCACTCTCAGAGCCTGACTTTGAGAATTGTTTATGTATGGAAGAAAGACCTTGGCAGCATAGTCTCCAAATGTCTTGCAGCCCTCAGGTCTAAGAAAGTGAACAAGTGCCGCACCATCCATGATTCGCACTTCAGTCTCTGGTGTCACATCATTTGATGACCCTACTTTCTTTTCAAGACATTCTATGAGATCAGACTTCTTCCCTGGACGTAGCTGCCCATAGGCAGACAGAGATGGAGGAAATGGGAGGTTTTCATGATTGAAGAAATTGTTCAAGTCACCTTTCCTTGTCTGGCATGCAACATACAGACTTGCAAACAGCGAAGATTCACTTTTGAGGAGACTAACTTTGTCCCCTGATTTGTTTGATCGTTTGCCTTGGACATTGAACAGTACCACCTTGTTCCTGGTAATTGTTGCTGTGATTGGCTTAGTATTTGTTCTGAGCCGCTCTTCCACAAATGTTGCATACTGCTCCTGACCCTTTGATGCGAGAGTGGTTAGACACTCGACTGACTGCTCATCCATGATGTCCTTTGTATGGAGTCTGAGAAGGTCCTGCCCTTCCTCCTCAAATGGGCTCCCCATGTCCTCCATTACACTAACTACCGCCTGAACCTGTCCAGCAAACAACTTCTGGGTTGACTGGGTTTGTTCATGATGGTTTCTTTGCCCAGAACTTTGTTGTTTCCCTACCATGGTCGCTTCAAACTCAGAAATTACTCTGACAAGTTCTGGTCCTGCCACTGCCCATCTCAAGAGGGAGTTTGCATCCTGGGTAAGCCCGAGGATTCCGCCTTCATCCTTCATTACTCCATTGTTTTGTTCATGGCAGTGATCGACAGCAATGAGGGAGAATTTTCTCTGGGATTTTGCCACAACAAACTTGCCTTGCTGAAATTCTTTGGCAACATCTGGATGAGTGTGAGATAGACTGCTCATGTCACGCACATGTACGGACATCCAACGTGCGTAGTGGGTGTGGTTGAGACTGAAGAACCAAGGTGTCAATTTCTTCAATGTATCCACATACAAATCAAAGTCACCAGTACGTAGTGATCGCACAAATGTGAACAAGAGAAGTTCCAGCTCTAGACTCGTATGCCAGTACATGAACTGAGGACTTTCAGCTTTTCGCCGTTCACACCATGTGCTGAAAGTGTCTGTGGATTCTTCGGAATTGTTTGCAACATATCCATCATAAGCCTTCTTGAGAAGGATGTACAATGCACATGCAGTGACTTGGTGAGCATGACGGGTTCGAGTCACATGTGATGCCTTCAGGAAGGACTCAGCAATGCCTGGTGTGGCAACATCAGCTTCCTGGAGAACTTCCACCCAACCACTTCCATCAAGCCAATGACCCAAAGCTTTCAAGCCTGTCATTTCAGTGTGTAGACCCCCCATAAGCATTACAAACTTGTCCTCACCATACAGTTCGGACATATTCCATTGCAGCTTCTTCAGTGTAGCATACAGAGGTTGGTCCCCACTAATCACTGGAGTCTGGCCAGGGTTGAGGTGATGAACTGCTGACTTCACCACTTCCATGCAATGCCGAAGCATAGATGGTGAGCTGGCTTCCTCAAGATCAGCTGGCACTGAACCCCATGCTGAGTTACACAGCAGTGATGTCACCAGTGTGCCCTGGCTGTGTGCTGACATTCACTCTATTATATAGATATATATGCTTTTATACATCTTTTGAACCATTTTAGGAGTGAATATAGGAAAATAAATAAAAGTACAAAGTCATAACACTTCATAGTAGTTCAGAAACTGCATCGTTGCTGCCGGTTGCTAAGGAAAATGCTTTGCCTAGCAACCGTTGCTATGTAATACAGAAATCTCGGTGGCTCCTGCTCTGAAATTGTAAAGTAGGTCCTTGTGAACATTTCCGGGAAGTTTCATGCTTGTATCACTTTGTGAGCAATTCTTGCACCCATTTCCTTGACTCAGTCATCCCTCTGACTTTCACAAGTCCTTCCTAAACTGAATAAAATCTACGAATGATAGCCATAATAAACTGCCAAAATTCGTCATAATACTCAAGGGGTTTAAATGCGAGAAGATAATAGACAATAGAATTCCAAATTTGTTAATGCGATATTTTTGAAAACCTTATTTGTTAAGCTGCGATCAATGATTGTATTAAGGAAGGATTTTTTATAACCCCTTCTACCTCATATTTAGCCCCAATCGTCTTGAAATTTTAAGACTTTCGCTCCATTAGTTTGAACATTGTAACACTTACTGTACCGGTGACGTCTCATGTATTTGATTACAGCTACATTTACATGATTACCTAAAGCATAGGAAAGAGATATATGGTTGATACAAGGAATAATTGATCGAGATCGTATGTATTGAATGGGTTAATACCATTTAGGTAGCTAACACGAAATGGCAAGAGGAGGAATCTGCCTTCGGCCGGGGCACGTTTCAGGTTATAAATGCACAAATTTATCTCCAAGGAGTGTGTTTTTTATTTATTTCGAGCTTGTTGGAGGTCTAGGGAGGAAACAAATAAAAATAATAAATAAATAAAAATATTTATATTAAAACAAATCCCCTTAAAAATCCTGTGCAATTGTATGGCGTGAATGGAGTAAAGCATACGTTGCTATCAATTCTGGAACACTTGTTTACACCAACGATGAGAGAAAGGCGAGGCTACAGTCGTTTAATACCATTACAATATTATATTACAATTATTGCTAAAATATTCAAAATATTAAATCGGTCTATGAATGACCACAATTATACCATAACCGTGCTATTTAGAAATATATATATCATTATCTCAATATTATAACTAAAGAGAGAGAGATAGATACAGAAAGTACACAGGAAATCAAGCAACACCAGGTCTAGTGACCCTTCTAGGCTGCTCCTCCAAAACACTGAGGATCAAGTGTCCAAACAGTGGTTTAGAATGGGTAAGGGAACAGTGGAAAAGGAAATACTGCCCTGGAACTAATGTCCATGGCAGGATTAGGAAGATAGTAGGGGACAGATGGGTTAGTAACTGAGGGAGGGATAAAATAAAGTTATTAATTTACAAACGCAGTCAGTCGCGGGATGCAAGATATTTGTCTAGGCGAAGTATAAAAGAATCAACGGTGCTGCAGTCTATAATGTCTCGGGGAAGCCCATTCCACAAGTTGACAACTCGATCGAAGAAGAAATTCTTAGATTAGTGAGAGTTAAAAGTTTTACCAATAATTTTGCAACCGTTTCCCCAAGTATAATTAGATTGGTCGATAGTGAAGTACTTACTACAGTTCATATTGTCGATGCCTTTGATGATTTTGAACACTTGAATTAAGTCGCCTCTTAATCTGCGTTGGGTTAAAGAAAATATATTTAATTCTCTAAGACGCTCCTCGTATGGTTTGTTCTTTAGGTTAGGTATCATTTTGGTAACTCTACGTTGAACTCGTTCTAGCTTGTCTATATCTTTTTGGTAATAAGGGCACCAGGATTGAACGCAGAGAGAGAGAGAGAGAGAGAGAGATCCATTGTTAGATATGGTTTCTTCTTTCACTGCACATATTATTTCTAAATACCGATGATCAATATTGGAATACAGTACATGTTTATAATATAAAGTTTAACTAGCCTATATAAGAAGTACTTCAGCCAAATTCATGCCGTTATACTTATTTGGCTAAAATGTTGGAAGTGTAAGATCCTTACTAAGCTGAATAAATGCATCTAGTGTTAGTCTATATACCTCTGTGAACGTAATGGTATTGTATGTATGTATATACTGTATACTGAGTCACATACCACATAACTGGGGGTGGCTGACTCAAGACAGAACCCGAACACAACAACATTTAAAGATCCAATGTTTAGGGTCTGGGACCACTTTCGCGTTCCCCCGCCCCTTACTTTGTCTTGTGTAGTCGGTGAATTTTACAAGGGGAGGAGGATTCCTACCCACCTGGCACCAGAAGGAGAAGTAGGACAGTTAACAAGACAGATACAATCGGCTAAAGATGGGTAGATAATGGGAAACCCCACTCTTTATAGGACCAGCTCTCACCACAATACTGAACGCCATAATAAGGATAATAATGATTCCTTTGACCATTGAAGTCTAAAAGAACATAAACATGGTCAAGTTGCAGCCATCAAACAAGGAAGAGGTCAGGTTTGAGATAGTTGACACTGAAATGAAGACAGCTTAACCCCTTGAGGATCATAACACGTGCTGTCAGTTAATCCTGGCTGATATTAGACGATAATAGACAGTGGGAGTCAGAGGGATAATTGAGATTACCCCTCTGAATGCTAGAGGACCTTCCAAAACTGAGTTTAAACGTCTAATGACAGCCACAATAAACTGTCAAACCACCTGACACTCCTCAAGGGGTTAAGCGCTAACAATTATTAGACAGTAGTAAGAACAACACATTTGCACATACTCCATAATCTTAACTTTAATACATTTGTTAGCACAATAATCAATAAATGACAAATGAACCCGGTCTCTAGCGAACGTCACAGCTTTGGGACAGTTCCCTCTATTAAAAGGAATACGTGGAAACATCATCCAATATATACAATTACGGAATAGTTATTATTATGTTCCTTCCAACAACCAACCATACTCCTAAAATCGATTAATGAAATTTACAAACACATGTGGCAGTCCGTGGATTCGAACCCAAGAAGGTCACACCGAAAATCAATATTATGGTAACACACTGTTCTTTCTCTAACTGCCTTCCAAGTGAGTTGTAATCTTTTGTATATATAGTTTAAAGCAGTGAATGACGTCAGTGTAACGAAATGTTGCTTTGCTCTACCATATGTATAAACAAAGAGAGATAGTGAGTGTGTGTGTGTGTGTGTGTGTGTGTTTGGATGTATGTGTGTGTGTAAATATATATTTTCTTTCTATGTGAGTGAGGGAGACAAAAGGCAGAACTGCCTGTAGCGAGTGCCTCCCCCATAATTGAAAGAGTGACAGGGCCAAAATCAAGGGGCATTCGAGCCAAAATGCCTGGCCACACGGAGTTTGATGCAAGTTAAGCCATAGAAGGAGGGAAAGACTGATTCTGGGAGAGAGTTCCAGAGCTCAGCTTTTGAATAGAAGAAAGACAGAGTAACGTTTCACTCTTGGGTTGGAGAGTTGCACAGAGTAGGGGTGGGATTGTCTTGCAAGACGGGTACCACGTACCCTACGTACAGGAGGTGGTTTACACTGGGAAAGCTCTGAGGAGCACTGATTATTGTAGTAGCGATAGAATAGTGAGAGAGATACAGAGAGTTGGTGAGTGGGCGGGAACTAATGATACGAAAGGCCTTCCTTTCTACTTTGTCTAGGAGTGCGGTGTGACAGGATCTTTCCCAAACCTTTGAACAATACTCCATAAAAGGACACAATGTGCCTCTGTACAGAGCAAAAAGTTGTGCAGGGGTAAAGAACCCCTTGAGGCGGTTGAGCACACCCAGCTTCTGGGAGGCTGCCTTAGCAAGACTGGTAATATGGTCCTTCCAAGTGAGAACAGAAGAAAAAGAGACACCAAAGAATCTTGAGAGAAGATGAAGGATTGATTTTTGTATTGTTGAAGAATAAGGGATAGTCCGCTGGGAGTTCTGGATGGGTTGGTAGATAGAGAAATTGTATTTTGGAAGCATTAAAAAGGCAACAAGGTTTTCTCTGCCCCAATTGGTAATAGTAGTTAGATCAGAAGATAAGTGTTGTATCGCTTTATTAGGTTTGTCTTTGAGGGATTGTTGGTTGGGGCGTTCTAGAAAACTAATTGAGTAGTGTAAGGTAGAGTCTTCTGCATATGAATGGATGGGACTGGAGTTACAGTTGACAATATTATATATGAAAATTAGAAAGAGAATAGGAGATAGGACAGAGCCCTGAGGAACACTGGAGTTGATAAGATGAGGAAGTGAGCGATAACTGTCCACAACCGCAGCTATGGAACGGGCGGACAGGAAAACTAGAGACAAAGGCACATATGGAGGAATAGAAACCAAAAGGGAGTAGTTTAGAAATTTAAGATGTATGCCAGACTCTATCGAAGGCCTTCGATATGTCTACTGCAATAGAAAAGGTCTTACCAAAGTCCCGAAGGGAGGATGACCAAGAGCTAGTAGGATGTGAAAGAAGATCACCAGTAGAGCAACCCTTAAGGAAACCATACTCGCGATCTGAGAATAGATTATGAGAAGAGAAATGCTTAAGAAATTTGGATGCAAGAATAGTTTTAAAAACTTTAGAGATAAAAGAGATGAGAGCAATTGGACGATATGTGGAGGGTTGAGAGCGGTCACCATTCTTTGGGACAGGCTGAATGAGAGCAAAGTTCCAGCATGAAGGGAAGACGTTAGAGGAGCGACAGAGACGAAAGAGTTTGCCTAAGCAGGGAGTCAGCACGGAAACACAGTTTTTTTAGGGGGCATTTATGGTCCCCACCCTGGGGACTCCGTGGCTTGGTAAGTGTTCAGCATCATACTGTATATATGTTTTATTTTGTTGCTTTTTTGTGGAAGGAGGAAGTGTGGTGTGCATGCTAAATGTAGTGAAGTAGATAGGAGGAGGAGGTGTTTGTGAAAGCTGGCTGGACTACTCTCATTGTAATTGAGACACAAAGGGAATCAATAAAAGAGGCCAAGCAAATAAAACAGGAGTTCCAGCAACTCCTCACCAAATGTCTAAAGCCCTGTTCGATTGGTGGCTACAATCTACCCTCATTCCCTCTATTAGTCGCCTTGTATGACTCACGCAGTAGATATTTTGTTTGTGGTCCACCATAAGATGAAGGCCCCCTTACCCCCTGGGGGTACATATACAGTATATGTATGTATGGATGTGTGTGTGTGCGTATTTGTATGTATGCATGTGTGTATGAGTGTGTGTATGTGCGTCTGTGTGTGTGTGTGTGCGTGTTTGTATGTATGCATGTGTGTATGAGTGTGTGTATGTGCGTATGTGTGTGTGTGTGTGCGTGTTTGTATGTATGTACGTGTATTTATGTATATTTGTGTGTGTGTGCTTATTTGTATGTAACTATTATGCATATGTGTGTGTATGTATGTGTGTGTGCGTATGTTTATGTATGGATGTGTGCATGTATGCGTGTGTGTATGTATGGGTATGTGTCCGTATGTATTCACTTGCTTGTTCGTCAAGGGGAATCCACGCAATACGAGCTAAGCTCATTATTATTGCGCCTCCTTAACTGGGAATGTATTGCGTGAAATGCATGTTAAGTGTTTATGTATCGTTGGCATGGCTGTGGATGTGTGTGTAGTCTGTATTTTAGCCAAATGGCGACATCTGGAAACGAAGGCTTAGGGTTAATCTGTACGATACCATTCTCACTACGGTACCAGTCTCACCCGAAGGCTTAGGTTGACCAGTAGCTTAGGTTGACCAGTACGATACCCATCTCACCTTGTAACCGATCACCAACCCGAGATGGGACGTCACAACTTCGTCCACTTACACCAGGTTCCTATTTATACTGCTAGGTGAACAGAGGCTACACCGTTAGGAGACTTGCCCAAATGTCTCTTCCCCGCCCGGGTCTCGAACCCGGGACCTTCTGGTTGTAAGCCAGACGCGCTATCAGTTACGCCACGGGGAGGTGTATGTATGCATGTGTGTGTGTGTGCGTATTTGTATGTATGCACGTGTATATAATTGAGTGTGTGTGTGCGTATTTGCATGTATGTATGTGTGTGATCGTATTTGTGTATATGTAAGTGTGTGTGTATGTATGTATGTGGATGTGTGTGTGAGTGTTTCCGGCCTGGTGTCAACGAACGTGGTTACGTCTGAACAAGACCTTAAAGGTGGTGATGCATGAATTAACACATTTACTTTTTATCGTGGTTGAGAGGTTCTACAGGAGCTGATAAATAACTGGTTATATATAATTTACCAAAAATATCACTCCGTAATGGCAAAACAAACATTATTAACAATACGCACTGGCAACGATGTGTGACGTCACACCAGGAATAGAGTGCGAAAATATTTGGGAATGAATTAATTTCACGTCAGTCACGGGCAGTGTCTCCTCAGTCCTCACCCCTCGTCAGGAGCGGTTATGTTTGCCGAACTGCTGTGTGGTATTTGGGTGTTTTAACACACCTGGACCATGTATATGTCTTTATAAATTTCCTGAGGAAGAACAGTATGTTAGAAAATGGTATGTTTTTGCCAACCAGACAAGAATTTGGAATGAAAAGCCAAAGTCTAGCTGTAGGCCTAGGCTGTGTAGCCTACTTTACATTTCGAGGAGAGTGCATTCATTATTAAGCAACAGGTTACAATGGGCAAAGAGACTACATTTAAAGAGTAATGCTGTTCCTACAATCTCCACCCACAAGATACCTGCAGCTCTAGCCTAATCGCTCTTCAGCTACCATAGCCTATTGCTAAACCATTCACCATTGCAGAGGCCAGCAGCAATGAAACGTCAAATTCAATAAGGGTTGCATTCAAGGAGACTACTGCAGGACTTACCTCTGACCGGGTATAGGCCTAGACTATCCTAGTGTTTACTATACCCCTTTGAAATGACATTAGCCTAACCTAACAACCTTACCTAACCTATCCTAATATTATGGGTGGGGGCTGCCACCCCCGCTGTTTTACATTATGATCTTTGACTTAGCCTAGATATTTGGTGTAGGCTATTTGTATGTGAAGTGGGTATTTTTGTCAATTTATCGATAACGAAAATCCTCCATGAAGACTAGCCTAGCCTATATGGCGAATCTATTGGTGCCTATTTTCCCTAATAAATTGTTTCTCATAACGCTGCAGTAGGCTAGTGTCGTTTAAAATAACCCCTAGGCTAAGGCTAGTGCAGTTTATGACATTTAGGCTACTAGCCTAATCTTTCGCATCAGCCTATAGGCTATGCTACTGGCTAGGTCGAACGATTGAATTATTAGCCTATTATTATTATTACACTTAGCCAAGGTGAGCCTATGGACAACTTATGATATTGGTAAATTTCTATAAGTGCACCATCATGAGTTTTTATTAGTAGGCTAAACATATATGGGGAAGGATATAGGGGATGGATGTAGATTCCGGGCGTAGCCTACGGTCGTCATGTTTTCATAGGGCGATCGCCGCGGTTAATTTCGCGTCTATTTTGACGGCGATTTTTTTAGGTTATTTGCCCACTGCTGGCAGTATAAATGATGATGACAATATGTCATGGGGGGGGGGGGGTGAGCCCTCAACATATTATTGTATCCAAAGGCAGTCAAAATAGATGGGAACATGATGGCAAAGGTTCGACGCCACTACGGCCTACGCGTAGTGTAAACAAGGCTGGCGGTACGCCCGAACTCTACGTTCTACCCGGAAATAGTATCCGGGTGTACAGGCCGACGGTCGGCATGATTACATAGCCTAGGTTGATAAATTGCGGTTAAGTTCCCGTCTATTTTGTCATGTTGTTACAGTTGTTTGCCCCCTGCTGGCAATATATATGAGGATGACAATAGGCTAAGTCATGGGGGGGGGGGGAGAGGGGGCAAAGTCCCCCCTCAACTTATTATTGTAAACCATGTAAGTCAAAATAGATGGGAACCTGATCGCGAGCGTCTGTGTAGTGTAATCAAGGCGGGCGGTTTTACGGTAAACCCGCATACTACATCCTTGCCCTTTCTGCTATATTTTCATGCTAGACCTATGTGTGTATTTTGATTATTTCGTACTAGTCTAGAAATGTTGGTGGCTTGGTGTCAATTTATCACTAGCCTATATTTTCGCCGTGAACACAATTTCTGGTACTGTACTCCTACCTGTAAAGCAGAATGTACATCCCTGGGCCCTGGCACTAGTCCATTACCTAGGTACGGTACTAATATGTGCACAGGCGCCTGTAAGAGTAAAGTCTGTGATAGATCCGCCACTTCTTGTGTTTGAATCCCAGTTTTGTTGACTATCTAGCTGATCCTGGCGATCCGTTCATATCAACTCATGCGCGGGATTATCATACCTGTATTTTGTTGATGCCCCGTAATGGCAACATAGATGATGATTACACTAAATATGTTCTTATGTTCTTATGTTCTAAGTTCTGAGGGGGTGAGTGCCCCCCCTCAACCAATCTTATAATGATTCGGATCCCTGATTAGGCCCCCTTGAAAGAAAAACTAAACGGAGCAAAATGTTACCTCGACTTTGTGCGATTTGCTTACTTTAGGGTAAATAAAGACAAGAATGTTAAGTGCGGGCGTACCGCCAGCCTTCTTTAAACTACGCATTAGTGGCGTCGGACCTTTGCCATCATGTTCCCGTCTATTTTGATTGCCTTTGGATACAATAATACCCCCATGACATATTGTCATCATCATATATATTGCCAGCAGGGGGCAAATTACCGAAACGAAAAAAATCGCCGTCAAAATAGACGCGAACTTAACCACAGCGATCGACAGATGTAAACATGACAGCGGCGGGGGAGGCGTCGGACCTTTGCAATCATGTTCCCGTCTATTTTAAATGCCATTGGAAACAATAATATGTTAAGGGGGGCATGCCCCCCCTCACCTTCCCATGACATATTGTCATCATCATGTATATTGCCAGCAGGGGGCAAATAACCGAAAACATTGCTGTCAAAATAGACGCGAAGTTAACCGCGGGCGATCGCCTTATGTAAACATGACGACTGTACGCCCGAACTCTACATCTATCCCTAAATCAGTTGGCCTACGTTATGTTTGGTTAGTTTTAGGTATATCTAGCGATCCGCCTGCAGTCGTGTGTTTACACTGAGGAACGGATGATGTTCGAGTGTGGATCGACCCGCATATATCGTAGTTTATGTCTATATTACATCTCGTAACTACAAAACTTGACGACTTTCCGTAGTTATGTACTATTCAAATAATTAAAGGTTTGGACAAGGTGTTTTTATCCATATTCACTCGTTAAACGTCTTAACCCCTCATTTTCCCTGAGCTTCAAAGCCATCGGGAAGGATGTAGTATCCGGGCATACAGTCGTCATGTTTACTGTACATAAGTCGACAGTTGATCACCAGCGGTTAAGTTCCCGGCTATTTTTTGTTATTTACCCCCTGCTGGCAATAGATATGATGATGCCAATAAGTCATGGGGGCAGTCAACCTATTATTGTAGCCCACGGCAGTCAAAATAGATGGGATCGTGATCGCGAGCGTCTGTGTTGTGTAAACAAGGCAGGCGGTACGCCCGAATACTGCATCATTGCCAAGCCCTCCCCACTTGTTCTGTTGTTGTTTTAATATTCTCGGTGTAATGGGCCCGTATATTACTGATTTATAGGGTTTTACCATAATATTCTACTTGAATATACAGATACACCAGGTTTTTAGGTAAAAAAAAAAAAAATAAATAAAAAATAAAACTGGCCAAAGTAACTACATTTTTACCGATCATTTATCTCTCGATGAAATGCTTCATTATACATATGTGCTGTCTGGAGCTGCAGTGGGGCAGGCTATGAATATTAGGGAAAATATGGGGAAGGATGTAGTATACAGGCTTACGGTCGTCATGTTTACATAGGTCGTGCGGTCGCAGTTAAATTCTGTCTATTTTGACTGCTTTTATTCTGCAATTTTCCCCCTGCTGGCAAAATATATGATGATGACATTAAGTAATAGGGGGGGGGGGGGGGGCTACCCTATTATTGTATCCCAAGGCAGTTAAAATAGACAGGAACGTGATTGCGAGCCTGTGAGTAGTGTAAACAAGACGGGCGATACGCCCGAATACTACATCTTTACCAAAATGTTGGATTAATTGAAAGACATAAAACAATGATAATACATACTGTACTGTATTTTTTAGACATTTTGATTAAATGTAAGACTTCCCAAACTGTTGAATTTTAATAATTTCCTAGGCTTGTTGGTAACTAAATTAAAACATTAAAACATGTAAATACAAGTATACAATGACACTTACGAAATAAAAAATATAATTAGTAAGAATTTGGTTTATCTTTATCCCTTTCATAGAAATACTAACTTATTAAATTAATGCAATAAAGAGTATGTTCCCAGTTTATTTCCCTTATGCGATTATCCTATAACACTGCATTTTGTTGCATTCCATATACTGGTAATAAGCACTTTTTGCAGGTTCTCAGAGCATTACGGGTGAACTCCAGATATCTAGAATCTGCCCTATGCAGATTCTAGAAAATGTTAGTGGGCTGTTAATTTAAACCCCACGCTTCAATAATCTACCGGGTATGTACAGTCGTGGTCAGAATACACCTAATACAGTACAAGACAATGAACATTAACTAGTGAATCCCAGTAATTTGTCTGTGCAGTTCCAACAGTTTCCCAATATAGTTATCCTGTGTATTATAATTATCTCTACAAAAAAAATCCAGAAATTCATGACCACGACTATACATTAAGTATACGGTATAGCATAGCTTCTAATGGTAGTAAAATGTGAGACGTAAATATATACCGTATATATATATATATATATACCGGTATATATATATATATATATATATATATATATATATATATATATATATATATATATATATATATATATATATATATATGCATGTTTCTATCTTATCTCTAACTATAAACTTGTATAGGAATAAACTCCATTCCATAGGAATGGAGGGAGGTAGAATAAACAGGGTAGTTGAAAGCCAGATAAGCAGAGAAGAAGTAAAAGAAGCAATTAATAGACTTAAAATGGGCAAAGCTGCTGGAGTAGATAACATCCCAGGTGAAATGCTGATATATGGAGGAGAAGAAGCTGTTGACATAATGCATAGGTTATGTAAATTAGCATGGGAAAAGGAAAGTGTACCAGAGGACTGGAGGAAAGCAGTGATAGTACCCTTGTACAAAGGGAAGGGTAGTAAAGAAGAGTGTAAGAATTATAGGGGAATTAGCTTGCTTAGCATACCTGGAAAGGTACACGCAAGAGTAGTAACAAAGAGGCTACAGAAGATAACGGATGACAAAATAGGCGAGGAACAGGGATGTTTCAGAAAGGGCAGGGGCTGCGTTGACCAGATAGCCTCAATGTGATTGTTGGTAGAGAAGTATCTGGCCAAAAACAGAAAACTCTATGCAGCATTCATGGATTTGGAAAAAGCCTACGACAAAGTAGACTGGGAGGGCCTGTGGGATGTGTTAACAGTATATGGTGTGGGAGGAAAGTTGCTAATGGCAGTAAAATCTTTTTATAGGAATGCAATGGCAAATGTGAAGGTAGGGGATAAGTTAAGTGAAAGTTTTGAGGTCAGTGTAGGTGTAAGACAGGGATGTGTCATGTCAGCTTGGTTGTTCAATATATACATGGATGGAGTGATTAGGGAATGTAGGGCTGTATCAATGGGTGTGGGAGCTAGACTGGAATCAGAGGGAAGAACATGGAAGATTTTAACATGCCTATATGCGGACGATGCAGTCCTGTTGGCAGAAAATGCTGAAGAACTTCAGAGAGTGGTCACTGACTTTGACAGGGTATGTGAAAAGAGAAAGTTAAAGGTCAATGTAGGGAAATGTAAGGTAATGGTGTTTGGGAGAAGAATGCATGAAACCATAGATTTTAAGGAAAAATATAGAATCAAGAAAGAACACAAGAAAAGTTGTAAAATAAAATTGAAAAATTAAGTACTAGAAGAGGTTGAAAGTTTCAAGTATTTGGGAGCTGTACTATGCAAATATGGTAAAATGGAAAGTGAGATAAAAGAGAGAAAAATGCAAGGGAGAAAGGTGATTGGAGAACTTGATAGTATTCTCAAAGGAAGAATGGTTAGCCAGGAAATAAAAAAGTCACTGAGAAACAGTGTGCTGCTCCCAACACTCTCGTATGGAAGCGAGACATGGACGGCAAGTGACGAGGACCTCTTCAAACTGAGAGCTGTGGATATGGGCTTTTTCAGAATGGCAGCTGGCATGAATAGGCTAGATGGGCCAAGTAATAGGGAAGTGTATGAGTCCTTTGGAATGGAAGAGCAGGCTTTGGACATTGATTGTGGTGTGATTGAGTGGATAAAGAGAAGTACTTTGAGGTGGTATGGTCATGTTCAGAGAATGGATGAAGACAGAATGCCAAGAAAGATATATGGGAGTCAGGTGAGTGGAACCGCTAGTAGTGGAAGACCACCTATGGTATGGGAAAAGAAAGTGGAAAAATATATTGAAGAAAAACTTCCACGTAGTGGAAGGGGCATTGTGGCACGGGCAGGGGAGGCATGTCGTGACAAAGTAGCTTGGAGACGTTTCTGTCATGGTCATCCTCTAGTGGGGGTTTCCCAGGGGGAAACAAGGTGTCGGAGATGATATGATGATGATGATGTGTTAGGTGAAACCCTATCAGTACTTTCAATGTTGTATAATGTACAGTATATACTGGTACTGTACTGTTTTATCTTGGGGTTAAGAGTGTATCACCTGTATTTTTATATTTATGAATACCGGTACTACTGAAATAATATCAATATCTTTGATACTATTTTTTTCCTTCCCAGGAATACCCTACTAAAGGATGACCATGGTGGGAACACCTTCAGCTTTTTTTGTCCAGACATGCCCCTTATGCCCATCCCAAAATGGTCCCCATTTAATGTTTTGTTTTTTCACTTGCTCATACCCAGGCTATAGGTCAATCACTCTGATGTAAATGCTGGAAAGTACAACTGATCAACAGATCTGTCATACTTTAAAGCAAATATGTTTCTTTTATTATAAAATGTGTTGCATAATGTTTATGATGGGCATCACAGCCTACCTCACTGCAAAGTTTTACCTATAGTGTTATCTACTCTATTGTTCCACATTTTCTAACAATAAGACAGAATAACATGCATACAGGCATACCATACCATCACCCTCCATCTTCTACTCATATAAGCTCCTTATTATACCACCTGACACATCTTCAGTATTTCCTCTTCTAACTTGCTTTTCAATTACAGTACAGTAGGCCTACTGTTTATAGTATGACTTCATATTGCACCATTTTATCCTTTAGCAGGGTCATCCTTTGAGTATACTTATCATAAGTGTTTTAGTACAGTATATAAATTCACACTATAGTATGATGTCTGTTACTATCTGGTCAAAAGTGATATTTGTTTTCTTGTTCACCTATTTCTCTATATGTATAGCTGGTACAGAATAATAAGCATAGGCTAAAGCTACTCTAAAAAGCTATATGCTAAGATGATCAAATTTTGTTATCTGTTATTTGCTATTTTGAAGAATCTGGTTTAGTCACAAAATTTAAACTTTGAAGGTGTGACAAAATATTGACATAATTATGTATATTCACTTCAGAAAAATTAAAATTAAATAATTGTGATCAGCAGTACATTATGTATGATAAAACATATTCTAGTTACATTACGGTACTGTACTCATTCAGTTTTTTCTTTGTATTTGTCCATATTGTTGCCTATAAGCATAGTAGACAGCCTGAAGATTCCACGGGCATAAGGCAACAGATATAAACCCTGGATGATCAATCATGCAGTCAGGTATGGGTTCAGCATCACAACATTCTTTCCTGCTGATCTACAAGTACAGTATCCTGGCTACACCAACATGTCAAGAAAATACCCCCTATATCGTCACCAATTCATAGCATAAAAGATGCCCGGCCATATTCAAAGATGCTGTGAACTACCGGTACCGAATAGCTGCTCTCTCCAATCAAGTGACGTTTATGAATAAAGTGTCGCCATCTAGTGTTGTCAACGACAGGGTTGTGTAATGTCACCGTGGCTGTTTAATGGTGTGGTGAGGGAGGTGAAAATGAGAACTATGGGTAGAGGATTGGGTTTAGTAGGAAAGAGTGGTATATATTTGGAGTTCTACCAGTTGCTGTTTGCTGATGATATAGCATTGGTAGCAGATTCTGAAGAGAAACTGCAGAGAGAAGTCAAAGAGTTTGGTGTGGTATGTCGGAGGGGGAAGCTGAGATTGAACATCAATAAAAGAAAAGTGATGGTGTGTAATAGAGGTGCTTGTAGGGGGAATCTAGATGTCAGACTGGATGATGAAATACTGGAACAAGTTGAGTGTTTTAAATATCTTGGAGGAATGATAAGCAAGGACACATGTGTGGAAATTAAAGTAAAAGAGAGAGTATGTAAAGGAAAGATAGTTTTCGGAGCAATGGTAAGTATGTGGAAGGTGAGAAATCTCGGAATGAAAGCTAAAAGTGCAATGTATCAAGGGATAATTGTACCAACAGTTATGTATGGGGCTGAGACATGGGCTTTGAAGGCAAAAGAGAGAAGGAAGTTGGATGTGATGAGAGATGAGCCAGAAGGGTCCTGTGCTGGTATGGACATGTTGAGCGAATGGGAGATGAAAGGCTTACAAAGAGAGTACTGTATATGAGTCAGATACAAAGGGAGGGAGGAAGACTTACCTCCGTTGAGATGGAGTGATTGTGGAGTACAAGCGTTGAAAGATAGAGAAATGACTGTAGAACAGGCAAGAGCAGTGGTAATAAATAGGAATGATTAGAGAATGCTTGTGACTAGTTGAGAGATAGCGCGGGCGTTGGGTCAGGCGCCAGTTGGACTAGATAATGTGTAGTCCATCAAGCGTCTGGCCCGGGGAGCCGGTGTATATGAAGGGTCATGTCTGGATGTGAGGTGGGCGGGCATTGTGGTGTGCCCCGCTGCGTGTCTGCATGCTAAGACCGGAACCTCTCCGGGAGGGCTGTGGCCAGTGAAATGCTGGAGGCCCCTAGTGATCTTTGGTCTCTGGGTCTTTTCCTAGGTGATCTAGATGTGTGTGAATATATATTTTTGTTAGACCATCTCAAGCTATGGGGTATGTCCCTGTGTATGAACATACATCTATTGTGGCAGAAAGGAAGCAACAAACACCTTGAAGCTCCATTGTCTCCATCTCATCTAGTGCGACACATGAAGCACCCATCATCTCAAAGCTTCAATTGATAATCCTGGGGCCTCGTATGAGTTACAGGCTATTGAAAAGCCTACAGTCCAGAAGTTGAGACATAGAAAAACAAAATAATAATATAATAACAATAAATGATGACCCAGTCATTCACATACAGCATATACACTGTACAGTACCGGTACTGTATAATCTCATTTCTTCTGTATGAGCAAAGGTAGCCAGGGTAACAAAACAAATATAAATACTTTATAATTATACCAGGTATATATACAGGTATAGCCTATACTGTACATGAACGAAGGCGGTGCTGGTTGGGGGGAGGGGCGTCGACTGACTGGGGACAGAGGTGCACGAGAGCGGTTCGTTCGTGGCCACCCCTTCAGGGATCACGGCGTCAGGCAATAGATAGATAGATAGATAGCCTATAGCCTATACTGTATATATTTTCCCACCAACTTTACAATGTTTTTTTTTTTTTTTTAGCCTATTCAGTACGGTACCGGTATATATTTGTGTGATTGATTTGGGATTTGTTTCCTACCTACTTTAATGATATCTCTTAAGTGCCATATTTTTTTTTTTTTGTGAAATACCTTTCATATTGCCTTGATGACGGTAGGTCTACAAAATACCGCGAAAGGTCAAAAGTGTACCCCCAGTCCAAAGTCACCCCACTTTACAATACTGTACCGTACCTGCCTTAGCAGAACTACTCTATACAGCAAATAAACTTTTCATTTGGTTCCAAATTTGCTAATCCTTTTAAAATATTACATACTGGCATAGTGAAGTTTCAATAGGTGTGAAGATATACTACTAAGTTTGTGTGAATAGGCCTATACTTAGGCACATATCCCATAGCTAGGGGTGGCCGACTCGAAACAGTTGTTGTTGTTGTTCCCTAAGCTGCCTGGCCGAACAGCCCCGAGTCCCTGAGGAAGGCCATGGCCACGATTGGGCTTTCCCACAGAGCTCTCATTGAGTGTAGGTTGTGTTGTTGGCGTAAGTGGTTGTGTGAAATGCAGTCTTCTATGATGTGTTTAATGGTATGGGGTGCTGTGTTACATCCCGGGCAGGCGTCGACAACGGAGTCATCCAGTCTCTTCTGATAGCTCAGGAGAGCCGGATGGTGTCCGCATCTCAGCCTGGCCAGGTGGACTCTGTCCTCGCGAGGGAGGGAGGATTCGGAAGGATGGATTTCGGGAGGTCGTGCATGCAGCTGCGTGTTGTCTGTGAGTGAGTGGATGGATTGGCGAGAGATATGAGTATGGATGTGCTTCTGGAAGTTGGTTCGGGGTGGGCAGGGAGGGAGAGAGGACAATAATTGTGTGTGATACCATGTGCTGGGTGTTGTTTTGATATTTCTTGGTGTCTGTGGGTGTGTTGCCATGTAGTTTAGTGGGTGGTCTTGGTTCGTGGAGGCTGCTGCCAGGAATTGAGTGCCTCTCATGTCCAGATGGTCTTTGACTTTGAGGATTTTTGTTTCTTGATGTAGGTGATCTGTGGGTGTCGTAGCTGTGCATCCTGTGATGATTTTCTGGGCTTTATTTTGAATGGTCTGTAAGGTCTTATGATGTGTTTCAGCTAGGTTGGAAGCCCAGGCCGGGCTTGCGTATTCCATAACTGATCTTATGTATTGTTTGTAGACTGTGGTGGTGGTTTCTTTGTTGTGTCCAAATTTCGTGTGGGCAAGTGATCTGAGGGCGTTAAGTCTGGGTGTCAGTTTCTTTTTCGTGTTTGTGGTGTGCTGTTTGAATGTCATTTGGGTGTCGTATGTTACTCCTAGGATTTTGTGTGTGTGTGTGTGTGTTAGGGGTGTGTTGTTTATGTTGAGTCCCGGGACGTAATCGTGCTCTCCTGTCCAGCTTGTGAGGAGGGTTGCAGTGGATTTAGCTGGGGCTAAATTGAGTCTGTTTGTAGTGCACCATTCATGTAATGTGTCGAGATAGTCTTGAAGGAGTCTTGTTGCTGTGTCTGGGTTTTGGTGCGTGCTTGTGAGTGTTATGTCGTCTGCGTAGGAGGCTATGGTTAATATTTGGGGTGAATTTGGTGTATTTATATCATGCATGTACAGATTGAAGAGTGCGGGCGACAGGACGGATCCTTGTGGGACTCCGTTTGGGAAATTTCTAATGCTAGATGACTGACCGGCAAAAGATACGTGTGCACATCTGCCTGCTAAGAAGTTGGCCAGCCATCTTTTTGTGTTGTTGTGCATGTATGTGTTGTAGATTTTGTTTGTTAGGTTGTGGCGGGGGATGGCATCGAAGGCTTTACTAATGTCGAGTGTGGCAAGTACTGATCTGTGTGGTGGTCTAGCCGAGTTGATGCCGTCAAAAGCTCTTTGTGTAAGGTCTGTAAGAAGAGTGTTTGTGGAGTGCAATGGCCTGAAGCCGTGTTGTGTTGGAGAAGGCGTAAGTCAGGTGTCATCAGTTGTAGTACAAGGTGCTCTATGACTTTGGAGGGGGTACAAAGGAGTGTGATAGGGCGGTGTGAGGAGGGTAGCGTGGGGTCTTTGTTAGGTTTGGGGAATGTGATGATGATACCATGCTTCCAGATGTCTGGTATTGTGTTGTGTGAGTAGCTGTAGTTTGATATGTTAGTGAGTGCTTGTATGCCGTGTGGTCCCAGGTGTCTGAGGTGAATGTTGCTTATGTTGTCTAGGCCACAGGCGGGTGAGAGCTTGAGATTGTTGATGATATGCTTTGTCTGGTTGTTGGTGAAGGGTGTATAGTCAGGGCGTCTACGCCGTGGGACCACCTCCCGAAACTGCCGACCCTCCCGTCCGGGGACAAGATCACCGACAGTGGAGGACAGCAGGCTGCCGACCGTGGGGAGCAGTTTCCGGGAGCCAAACCATCACAACTATCCCCTGACCCCTCCCTGGGGGCACGCGTCCTTGGAGCGGCTGCGGTCGCGCCGGGCAACTCTCACTCGAGACAGTTACTGCATATACCGTACTGTTGAAGTTATAACCAGGGATGGAGTATTCGTTTTTGTTATTCGTATTCGAATGCATTCGAATACAGTAATTCAGGGTATTCGTATTCAAATTCTTGTAAATAAAAGTAAAAGTATGTGCATTCGTATTCAAATATTTGGACAAATTATTTGTATTCTTAGAATAATATGGCGAATACAAAGGGAGCAAGAGAGAGCTGTCATCGTTCGTATCTCGTCATATTCACAAATTTGATACCATACCATATATCTAGTTACTACACTATATAAGTTTAAATACCAGTATTGAATACAGGTAGTGTCTGTTATCAGTCATAAAATAGTTAACCATTGCATAAGCTACAGTAATTAGCTAGGCCTATAGTAAAAAAGTTAATTAATTTATGGAAAAGTATTCATGACTGCATTCATGAATACTTTCATAAAGTATTCGTATTTGAATACTGAACTCTTGTATTCACTCCATCCCTGTTTTTTTT
>CM064580.1:2019190-2126690 GCA_032716605.1 Paralithodes platypus
CAACACAACAAACCACCAGTTGCTGCCCCACATAACAACCGAACTTCACTGATCTACACCTACCGGACAATGTCCATCACCCTAACCTACACTCTTGCATCACAGACTAAAGTTTCCTTTAAAAGTACTAGCGGCGCGCAAAGTAAGTCTTCATAGATATTACTGGGACTACACACAGAGAGCCTACATATACAAATAACATGTAATTTCAAAAAAAATAATCCAAAACAACAAACAACCACAAAAATAACCCCCCCCCCAAAAATTAAATGTAAAAAAAAACCCCCCCAAAAAAAATGTCCAACGCCGCACACTAGTATCATATTTATAGCCAGCGGCCAATTAATCTGGTCCCAGGTCTAAGTATGGTAGCCATTCAACCACCGCGGCGAGACGCTGCAGGGCTCATCTCCTCTTCTACCTACATGCGGAATTGTATAGGCCGCTATCATAGTGTTTACTAACAACCCTCTCACCCCTTTGAAACGGACATTAGCCTAACCTAACAACTTTACATAACCTAAGCATAGTACTATAGTGTGGGGAAAGCTGCTTTATGCCCCCACACCCCCGCTTTGACTTAAATTTCTGGGTGTATTTGCTCTGTGAAGTGGGTATTTTTTCAATTTGTTGGCTAACGAAAATCTCCGCATGAGTGGTACTATATGTTGAGAAAAATATGGCGAATCTATTGGTGCCTATTTTCCCTAATAAATTGTTTCTCATAACGTCGCACTAGTGTCCTTGAATATTATCCTAATTATTTACTTTATATCCGTTTCTCCTCTACACCCCTAGGAATAATATTCAGGATAGTTAGGTTAGGTTGTTTGGTTAGGCTAATGTATTTTTATATCCAAAGGCAGTCAAAATAGACGGAAACATGATGAGAAAGGTCCGACGCCACTACTCGTAGTGTAAACAAGGCTGGCGGGTCGTGTTTTTTGGCTTTTTGTTTGTGGTGGCTACGCCCGTACCACACTGTAACATTCTTGCCAAAATGCCTAAGTGTGGCCAATATTGCTAGTACCATCAGTTTTGGTAAGGAAATATTATTTTGAGTGTTTAAACATTTGAAGTGCCTAAGAATAAATTTTATGATGTAAATATGAAATATGAAACAAACAATTATAACTAAAGATAGATGGTTTGGCAGAGGTGAGGAATTCAAGTGTTAAGAGTTCTGGGAACAAACCGGCTATAAGAAGAAATATAAGTGGTCCAAAAGTGCCATGGACACCTGTAGAATGAATACCTAGAGATAAATAAATTACCATTTTTTCATCTTGATTACATAGTTATTAAAACCAATTTTGCCTGCCAATTTTGTTTTATTATTTATTATTGCATAAACTATCCATTAATGTGAAGATAGAGACCTAATCATTTTGATAATGCCCAAAAATGCACCAGCATTTGCAACGATTTGCCCACCAAACAACTCGGCCCACAACTACCAGTATTGCCTGCCATCCTTGTCATTGGTAATCCACACAATTGGTGGACACCCTGCCCATATTATCTTCCCTGCCAGAATACACAAAGGAAAAGACGTATGTTCATGCCAGGAATATAACAGGTATCCCCTAATCACTCCTCATCAAAGATTAATGGAAGAAGACAGTCTCCTCTCCACAGCCAGACAAATAGAAAACACTTAGAGTCTCCCCTACCTGGCCTTTCTCACACCTAGACTACAATTAACACCTTTGTTGTTCCATAATATTTTTTTTTTTTTTTTTTTTTTTTTTTTTTTGTCTAATTTTTTTTTTTTTTTTTGAGGGGCTTACCTTTGTTGTTGCCTTTTATCATAAAGGTTTGTACCCACCCTTGCCCTTCTTCCCTAAAAGCCAGCCTCTACTGACCAGCACCAAGATAAGGTAGAGGCCAGGATGCGTAAATTATTTAGCAGCACCTCCAACACATACCCAAGCTGGAAATGGTTTTCAGTGATCTGGATAGAACAAAACCAATCAGAGACCAAAATGCGTTCTTCATGGAAACCCCCTGTGACGCATGTCCAGTGTGAGCATGCTGTACAGAACGCCTAGTCATGCCCCACTCTCGCTAGGATCGTCAGGGCAGGAACTTTGGCTGTAGTCTATGTAGAGTTACCTAACTTAGTTCATGTGAGCCGTTGTACTATAAGTAATATGAATATGTATTTTGTTTTCATCTGAGTCAACGAGTTCTATTTTATATCATTAGTTATAAGTATTGTGTGTAAAACTTATTTGTAATGATGGGAGAAGCGGCAGCCACAGTTGGGGGTCAGTGGGTGCGCCATGCGGGAGGTGGGCCTAAATCACTAGCACTCCCCCCCCCTCCCCCCTCCCCTCAGTGCTAGGAAAGCCTTTGTCTATCCCAGAGGAGAGAGAGAAATTACGTAATGATTGTCAGTGGGCGGTCCTTAGTAGTTCACGTTGGGCTCACTAGAGGGCCGAGTATAAAAAGGGAAGTCTAGCCATTTTTTGATCAGAACTCATTAGGCAGAGCGAATTCTCATTTCCCTTGCTAACTATATATATTCTTCTGACTGATGTGAACTTTCTCTACTACCTTACATTCTTATCTCCTCTTTTCCCTACCCTTTTTAACTTCCATGGTCCCGTTGGTGCAGAGCTAGTCAGCCAACGTATTATCGATTGAGTTCTCATGAGATACATGCCTATTAGATAGCCTATTTTGGAAGGGTTAACTTAGAATAGCATTGATTTATGTTTGTTGCACCTGTCTATGCATTTCCCTGTGTGTTATTATTATTATTCCTGGTTTCTGCTGGTCTAGGTAATGCTAGACTGGGGTAAGGCTTTTCTGTGTTACGAGTTGTTGTTTGATGCAGTGGATGCGCGATAAACCTGCATACTCGTTTCGGTTCAGTGAAGCCTAGGTTGTCTTCGCGGCTGACTGTGTTGAGTTAATAATTTACAGTGCGTGAGGGCAAGAGCCTAACCACCCTGTATTTTATTAACAGCTTGTTTTTACTTTGGCAAGGAGCCGGGAGAAAACCAGATACAAGGGATCTGGATTTCTCAAAGTGCACTTGTTAGTGTTAACGTAATACTTTAAACAGTTGTGAGGACTTCGCTAGGCTACGAGCCGTTTTAGCTCAGTCTCTCCTACCTTTTGCCCACAGTACCCCAGCTAGACTTTACTCGATTAGTAGATACAGAATCGTATTGAAGCTTTCCTTATGTATGATATTGTTTATGCACTATTGATTTCATGTGTTGCAAGCTTGGCTACTTTAGTGATTAGTGGCCCTCGAGCACAAGCCGAGTAGGGCTATGCCGTTGCATTTGCGGAGTACTTCTTTTTAATGTTTGCCATTTACTATTGCATATTCTTCTAATTATCTTATGCCAATTCAAACCTGTAATAGTATTTAATTGACAGTGTTTTTCTTATTGAATTACTGTTCAAAATACGATACGTACTTCTTACGAGCATCCGAGAAGCATCTAACTTTTTTCAGAAGATTCCTTGCTCGATGCTTAAGGACTATTACTTAACGTAACGTAATAGTGCCGATCCGAAGTAGAGGGTGGAGGACTTCTTAAGTTCTTAGTCAAGGGTGGATTACTTCGGCTTCGGCCAACACTATTCTTTGGTGTTGTTGTTTCTTACTTCTTTGTTTGATTGTTGACCAGACTAGAGAATTCCTGTCTCTTTATTAGTCTGTTGTTGAACACTAGTACCGAGTTCTTGTATACCACGTTATAGCAGATTGAACTCTGGAGGGTATTGGGGTTTTTTGTTCGGCTGGCAGTACTCAGGGGTTGGGATCGTGTGTTTCCGTTGTGGCAGCGAGCCGTATTAGAGTCCTGATTGAGAGCCCTTGTGTACCCGAGTGCCAGGTCGTAACAAATGGCGACCTTGCTTAGGATTTTGTGAACAGTATAAATTTTTGCAGAGTGGTACAACATTTGTTTGTTTGTATTTTAGCGTGCATATTGAAGAATATTTGTTTTTGTATTGCAATTAGTAAAGCATTTAAGAGACTCCAGTTAATTTAGTAATTAGTGCTTGCATAGGAAGTTAAACACTTTTGTCTCGAGAATTTTTTTGTGGACTTCAGTATGTCGTGCATTAGCACTGACGATGAGCGAGAGATGCCATTTGAAGGTGTGCCGTTAGTAACCAGTGAGGAGGATGCTAGAGTTTTTGTGAGTAAGCGGTACCACGTGACGGAGGAGAGGCTGACTGGGGTGGATGTTTGTGGCTTGCACCTGATAGCCAAGGTTTTGGGAATTTCCAATGTAGTAGGGATGTCCAAGGGGGCGCTGATTTCCTGGGTGTTGCGTGGGCGACATGGGGTTTCGGAGGAGAGGGCGTTTGGGGGGGTTCCTCCCCAGATCCACTCTCACTCGACTCCCACAGTGCCGTCCCCTCAGTTACCGGAGGTTAGCACTCTCCCACAGAGGGATGAGAATTGGCAGATTGGAGTGCCCTCGGGTGGTGCACATGGTGGTTCCCCAGTTTTTGCCCCCCCTCCTTCAGTAGTGGCAGCTCCCTCTTCCTGTCTGTCTCCAGATATGGTATTTAGACTTGAGCTTGCTAAGATTGAGGCTAGGAAGCAGGAGGATGAGACCAGGAGGCATGAAAATGAGACCAGGAGGCAGGAGGATGAGACGAGGAGGCATGAGATTGAGGTTAGGAGGCATGAGGCTGAGCTTAAGTACGACTCGGAGAAATATTGTGCTAAATTAGATTTAGATAAGTCTCGTGCAGAGTCGACAGGGACTTGGATGGGCCGTGAGGGCCAAGTAAGAGAACAGTCCTAGGCCCAATTACTCAAAATTGGTGCCGGTATTTAGTGAAACTGAAGTCACAGAATTTTTTAATCGTTTTGAGAAGAAATGTAGGGAGCATAATTGGCCTGAAGAGAAGTGGGCAGCTCTAGTCTCCTCAAGACTTACGGGTAAGGGTCTGAAGGCTTATGATGCACTGCCTTTAGAGTCTTGCATTGACTACCCAGAATTGAAGAGAGCTGTCCTACGGGCACTCGAGTTGCAACCGGAAACATATCGATTGAAGTTTCGGGGTGTTACAAAGACTAGGGAGGTGACCTTTCTTGAACATGCCGGGGACTTAAAAGATGCACTTAAAAACTGGACACGTTCTGAGAAAGCTGAGGCGGCCGAACAGTTGACTGAGCTGTTTCTGCTCGAGCAGTTTTATAAGTGTACTGGTGCAGAAATGACTTTAACTATTAAAGAAAAGAACCCAAAAACTCTACAGGAGGCAGCTGAGATGGCTGACCTCCGGCTATCACTAATTCGTGGGTGCGGGTCTGCCCAGCGTAGTGAGGCAGGTAACAAGGGGCGTGACGCCCCACCCCCCCGAGTTAGTGATATACCTTATGCAAACAAGTACAAGAGCCATGATACCAAGACTGACCACAAGACTAGCACCGTCCCATTTAAGAAGGGGCCGGGCCCTTCCCATTACCAAGGGAAGCCCAAAGGGGAGGTGGAGTCTTATCATTGTCATAAAAAGTGGCACTTTGCAAGATTCTGTCCTAGCAAACCACCTACAGCAGCTGTGTCTTTGGCCTGCAACATTGGTGTGTCTCCGAAGTCATCTGAGTTTGCCTGGGGCAGTTCGTCAGAGGCTGAGGCACAGCCAATGCAGAAGCACCTGGGAGGCTCGAACCCTGCTCAGGATGTTTTTTGCGACCATAGAGGGCGGGGTTGCGTGATGTGGGCGGGGCGCAAGCATGGAGTAGAGGTCTTGCGTGATACAGGTGCTTCCCAGACTCTGATGAAAAACTTGACTGGCTCCCCTATAAACGCGGCTCGGGTGGTAGTGGTGCAGGGTATTAATGCAACTCGGTCATACCCGCTGGTGCGGTTGGAGTTGGAGGTGGATGGTGTGGCACGTGAATTGGATGTCGGGATTGTGGACAAAACTGCCAGTGGAGGGCGTCGACCTTCTTCTCGGCAACGACTTTGCAATGCCCGCTTCCGAGGTTCTACCCTTAGTCGTTGCCGAGAGGCCGGCCGACGTGAGTAGGGAAGAGCAAGAGTGGGTCGAGCGGTGCCAGACACAACCCATGGCGTGTGTTGTCACCGGAGCTCGGGCAGCTAAAGTGTCACAGCCTAGTCCTCCGCCTTCAGACCAGCGGAGGAACGATCAACAGGAGGAGGCTAAAGCTGGAGTTGGTTTTAAGAGTTTTGACTCGGCGGCTCTCCTGGGTGATTCAGTATTAGCACCATTACTTAATTCTGGAGTAGCCCCCGGCCATGTCATCGGGAGTGACGAGGCTGGGCATGACGAAGTCTCCACGACAGCAACGTTATGTACATCGAGAGAGACAGAGGGAGCAGCCCAGTATCGGGGAAGGTCATGCATTGCTCCGGGAGCAGTTAGATCGCTTGGCACCCTCAGATATAAGTCGGTTGCAACTAGAGGACCCTGAGCTCCAAACGTGTGCTAATGGAGCTGTAGAGCTCGACGAGGACGGCGATGCACAGCCAGGAGATTTTTTTTATTTAGAAGGCATCCTTTATAGGCGTTTTCAAGACCCTAAACGTAGTTGGCAAAAGGGGTCCGGAGTAGTGGACCAGTTGGTGGTGCACGGGAGTGCAGGGATAGCCTACTGAGGTTGGCGCATGACACACCACTGGCAGGACATCTAGGGGTGAGAAAAACGGTGGCGGCTTTGGGGAAATTGTTTTGGTGGCCGGGGATGAAGTCTCATGTGCAGTCATGGATAAACTCCTGTGATATTTGTCAACGTGTCGGGAAACCGAACCAAGTTATTCCTAAGGCTCCGTTACACCCTATTCCTGTGATTGGGCCACCCTTTAGTAAAATTATTGTTGACATGGTTGGTCCACTCCCTCCCACTAAGGCGGGAAATAAATTTTTGGTTTAACCATAATGGATGTTGCCACTAGATACCCCGATGCATACCCTATGAAAAATGGAATGGCTAAGACGGTTAGTCAGTAACTTGTTGTGGTACTTCTCAAGGTACGGGTACCCGGAGGAGATTCAGTCTGATCAGGGATCTAATTTCACCTCCAACATGTTCAAGCAAACAATGCAACAGCATGGGATACGAGCAGTAGTATCGTCAGCGTATCACCCTGAGAGTCAAGGGGTGCTTGAGCGGTGGCATGCTACACTTAAAAGCATGCTCAGGTGTTATTGTGCTGACAACGGTATGGATTGGGATCTTGGATTGCCTTATGTGCTGTTTGCTGCTCGGGAGGTACCTGGTGAGAGCCTGGGATTTAGTCCAAACGAGCTGATTTTTGGACACCGTGTCAGGGGCCCCCTTAACATGCTGAAAGAAATTTGGGAGGGGACTGTGCAGCCTTGTCCATTATTAAAGTATGTGCTTGAAAGCCGTGAGCGCATGCTTAAGAGTCTGGAGATGGCAGGTAGAAATTTGACAGAATCACAAGCTTTGATGAAGGACAGGTATGATCGCAAAGTGAGGCTCCGGAAGTTCACTGTAGGACAAGAGGTATTAATTTTGTTGCCTTTGGTTGGTAACCCCCTCTCTGCGAAGTACACTGGACCTTATAAAATTGTAGAAAAAATTTCAGACTTAGATTACCTTGTTGCCACTCCAGACAGGAGGAAAAAGAACCAGTTATGTCACGTGAACCTTATTAAAGAGTATGTGAGGCGCCCCTCTGAGCCTCTCACTGTCCCTGTGTTGGCTTGTTCGGGCCGTGGTGGAGAAGGAGAGGGGGACAGTCAAGCTTCAGAGGAGGATAGCTGGGATCAACATGTTTCAGCGGATCAGTGGGCGGGGAACTCGAGCCTAAGGGCTGACGAGGCTATAGCTCATTTGCCTGAGCCGCAGTTTGATGCTATACGTCAGTTGTTCGGTTCATACCCCACTGTATTTGCTGAACACCCAGGCCTCACTACTCAGGCTATGCATGATGTTGACGTGGGGGACCATCTACCCTTTAAGTCAATCCCGTACCGTGTGCCCCCCATAAAACTACCAGCTCTGAGGGATGAGTTGGAGTATATGCTCGGTAGAGGGTTGATAGAGAAAGGCACAGTTAAGTGGACTTCCCCTGTAACACTGCAGCCTAAGCCAGATGGCAAGGTACGCTTTTGTATTGATTTCCGTAGGTTAAACGGTTTGACTCCAACTAACCCCTATCCTCTTCCTCGGGTTGATGATAGTGTTGACAAAATTGGTAATGCTCGTTTTTTGTCTAAAGTAGATTTAGTAAAAGGTTACTGGCAAGTACCTTTGTCCGAGCGTGCTAAAGAGGTATGTGGTTTTGTTGTGGACGGGAGTACCTACCGGTGCAATGTTATGCCTTACGGGCTTAAGAATGCACCAGCAACGTTTCAGAACCTGATGAATGAAATTGTAAAGGACATTCCAAATTGCACCGTATATTTGGACGATGTAATCATTTATGATGACGACTTTGAGAGCCATTGTGAGCACCTTGAGACCTTGTTCCGGAAACTTAGTGAAGCAGGTCTGGTAGTAAATTTGGCAAAGTGTGACTTCGTAAAAGCCACTGTGCAGTACCTTGGGTTTGTAGTGGGAAGGGGACAGGTGTGCCCTCCTCAGAACAAGGTACAGGCTATCAATAAATTTCCGCACCCAACAACCAAGAAGCAGATTATGAGATTCTTGGGTATGATAGGCTACTACAGACGCTTCATAAAAGGTTACTCAACGGTGTTGGCACCTCTCACAGATTTGTTATCTAAAGACAAAAAGTTTTTGTGGGCACCTGAGTGTGAAAAGGCTTTCACTTTGGTGAAACATTTGCTATGTACTCACCCGATACTCAGGGCCCCAGACTTTAACAGGCCTTTTCAGCTGGCAACAGATGCTAGTGGTGTAGGGGCTGGTGCCGTCTTGCTACAGACAGACAATGAAGGTGTGGAACACCCAGTAAGTTTCTTTTCTAAGAAGTTCAATGCTGCACAAAAGAACTATTCTACAATAGAAAAGGAATTACTGGCGATTGTGCTGTCGCTCAGGCACTTCGAGGTGTATGTTCCAGCCTATGGCCCAGTCGTGGTTATCTACACTGATCATCACCCTTTGAGATTCCTGAATCAATTTCACAATCACAATATGAGACTGACCAGGTGGTCTTTGATGTTGCAGGAGTATAACCTGGACGTCCGTCGTGTTGCTGGGTGTGACAGTGTGATCGCGGATTGTTTGTCAAGGGTGGATGATCGGTCGTGGGCTGTCGCAGGTGTGTGGGTTTGAGTGGAGGAAGGTAGGCTGCCCTTATAGTGCGGCCGGGAAAAACATGTTAAAGTGTGGAAATCATATAAAAAGCTCTTTCTTTTGATATAGGTAATCGTATAAGTTTGTCATAGCCTATAGAGTTTGAGTAGTCCACAAACTATCAAACGGCTGAGCTGCTGTAAGCTCGCTCTGGGAGCATGATATTGTGTCTTTTTGCTATTGTTGGGAGGAGTTATAAAATGTGAATTTTTGGTTAATAATAAGATGCGTTTTGGTGATAAACTCAGCTTTGTTTTAGTGCCATGCGGTCGCTGGGTCGCTGGGTGTGAGGGGCTTGATGGGGTTCTGTGTTTGTCAGATTTTAGCTCAGGGTTGAGCAAGTAAAATCTTGGGGGAGGTGTGACGCATGTCCAGTGTGAGCATGCTGTACAGAACGCCTAGTCATGCCCCACTCTCGCTAGGATCGTCAGGGCAGGAACTTTGGCTGTAGTCTATGTAGAGTTTCCTAACTTAGTTCATGTGAGCCGTTGTACTATAGTAATATGAATATGTATTTTGTTTTCATCTGAGTCAACGAGTTCTATTTTATATCATTAGTTATAAGTATTGTGTGTAAAACTTATTTGTAATGATGGGAGAAGCGGCAGCCACAGTTGGGGGTCAGTGGGTGCGCCATGCGGGAGGTGGGCCTAACTCACTAGCACTCCCCCCCCCTCCCCCCTCCCCTCAGTGCTAGGAAAGCCTTTGTCTATCCCAGAGGAGAGAGAGAAATTACGTAATGATTGTCAGTGGGCGGTCCTTAGTAGTTCACGTTGGGCTCACTAGAGGGCCGAGTATAAAAAGGGAAGTCTAGCCATTTTTGATCAGAACTCATTAGGCAGAGCGACTTCTCATTTCCCTTGCTAACTATATATATTCTTCTGACTGATGTGAACTTTCTCTACTACCTTACATTCTTATCTCCTCTTTTCCCTACCCTTTTTAACTTCCATGGTCCCGTTGGTGCAGAGCTAGTCAGCCAACGTATTATCGCTTGAGTTCTCATGAGATACATGCCTATTAGATAGCCTATTTTGGAAGGGTTAACTTAGAATAGGATTGATTTATGTTTGTTGCACTTGTCTATGCATTTCCCTGTGTGTTATTATTATTATTCCTGGTTTCTGCTAGTCTAGGTAATGCTAGACTGGGGTAAGGCTTTTCTGTGTTACGAGTTGTTGTTTGATGCAGTGGTTAAGCGATAAACCTGCATACTCGTTTCGGTTCAGTGAAGCCTAGGTTGTCTTCGCGGCTGACTGTGTTGAGTTAATAATTTACAGTGCGTGAGGGCAAGAGCCTAACCACCCTGTATTTTATTAACAGCTTGTTTTTACTTTGTCAAGGAGCCGGGAGAAAACCAGATACAAGGGATCTGGATTTCTCAAAGTGCACTTGTTAGTGTTAACGTAATACTTTAAACAGTTGTGAGGACTTCGCTAGGCTACGAGCCGTTTTTGCTCAGTCACTGCTACCTTTTGCCCACAGTACCCCAGCTAGACTTTACTCGATTAGTAGATACAGAATAGTATTGAAGCTTTCCTTATGTATGATATTGTTTATGCACTATTGATTTCATGTGTTGCAAGCTTGGCTACTTTAGTGATTAGTGGCCCACGAGCACAATCCGAGTAGGCTATTGCCGTTGCATTTGCGGAGTACTTCTTTTTAATGTTTGCCATTTACTATTGCATATTCTTTTAATTATTCTTATGCCAATTTAAACCTGTAATAGTATTTAATTGCCAGTGTTTTTCTTATTGAATTACTGTTCAAAATCCGATACGTACTTCTTACGAGCATCCGAGAAGCATCTAACTTTTTCAGAAGATTCCTTGCTCGATGCTTAAGGACTATTAATTAACGTAACGTAATAGTGCCGATCCGAAGTAGAGGGTGGAGGACTTCTTAAGTTCTTAGTCAAGGGTGGATTACTTCGGCTTCGGCCAACACTATTCTTTGGTGTTGTTGTTTCTTACTTCTTTGTTTGATTGTTGACCAGACTAGAGAATTCCTGTCTCTTTATTAGTCTGTTGTTGAACACTAGTACCGAGTTCTTGTATACCCCGTTATAGCAGATTGAACTCTGGAGGGTATTGGTGTTTTTTGTTCGGCTGGCAGTACTCAGGGGTTGGGATCGTGTGTTTCCGTTGTGGCAGCGAGCCGTATTAGAGTCCTGATTGAGAGCCCTTGTGTACCCGAGTGCCAGGTCGTAACAGGTTACACTGCTACAGAACTATTGGCTCAAACTGGTAGAGTTGTCCTGTCACCAGATTTGGCAAAGCGATGTCACACGAGCGCTTTTTCCGGCAATTGTTGATGAGCAAGTTATTCCTCGCAATATTTTGGCGCTCATTTGCATTGGTATCGACAACTAGACTGAAATTAGTATATGTTTACACAATGAGGCTAAGCATGAGGGAGAAATGGGTCCAGCAAGAGAACCCTGAAATTAATATATATCCTTCAATTTATTATGGGCACTTTACTATACCCTTGTCGTAGCCATAATGTTTGGACAGTGTATAGTGAGTGACAGGAAACAGCTGACAGGATGACACACCACTGGGAAAACATTGTAGATGATTGTTCATATACTGTATACTGTATATATATATAATATATATATATATATATATATATATAAATATATATATATATATATATATATATATATATATGTGTGTAGAGAGAGAGAGAGAGAGAGAGAGAGAGAGAGAGAGAGAGAGGGGGGAGGAGAGAGAGAGACTGCACACCCACACGCACACACAATGTTTGCATCAGCCACCTTAGAAGCTTGTTTCAGACACAAATATGTATCCAAGGAATATATTACAGTTGTATGAATTCACTGTAAATTCAATCGATTTTAAGACCTTTTAGCATTTAGATGTATACATTTTCTTGGTGAGTGATATCAAGCTTGCTAGCGGCCTTCAGCCTCGGCATTTATCTACCGAAAGAAGGCACACATGTATTCCATACGGGGGTGTTTGATTTAAGGTCTAGGGAAGACACTAAATAATATTGTTAGATATGTAAATGATATACAAATGAATATCAATTTCCCGTTAACATTGAACCCAAGGATATGTATTATAATCAATGGATGTATGGATGGATGAGTCAGCTTTATTGTATACCACTTTAGTGTATTGGTTCATTACATTATTTGTTAACTAATGACCAATAGTGCAGTAGTGAAAGTGTTAACTAATGACCAATAGTGCAGTAGTGAAAGTGTTAACTAATGACCCATAGTGCAGTAGTGAAAGTGTTAACTAATGACCAATAGTGCAGTAGTGAAAGTGTTAACTAATGACCAATAGTGGCAGTTTGAAAGTGTTAACTAATGACCAATAGTGCAGTAGTGAAAGTGTTAACTAATGACCAATAGTGCAGTAGTGAAAGTGTTAACTAATGACCAATAGTGCAGTAGTGAAAGTGTAAAGCAGATCAAATAAAACTAGACACGGTTGGTTGGGACTAGAGACCCTATAGTAACAGAGATCAGACAACCTTCACCATAATGACCAATAGTGCAGTAGTGAAAGTGTAAAGCAGATCAAATAAAACTAGTCCCGGTTGGTTGGGACTAGAGACCCTATAGTGACAGAGATCAGACAACCTTCACCATATTGGTATATATAATAGTATGGGTTGGTTGGGACTAGAGACCCTATAGAACAGAGATCAGCCAACCTTCACCATCTTGGTACCCTTGGTATATATTATAGTTTGGGTTGGTTGGGACTAGAGACCCTATAGAACAGAGATCAGCCAACCTTCACCATCTGCTACCGCCAGACGCTGCAGACGCTCTGTCAACGCTCTCACGATATCGATATCGATCATAATTTGAGTATTAACTACTCATCCTCTTCATTCTTGTGCATGAAAGGTGGTTAAGAGCACGTTTAACCATCCTGTAGCTTAGTAAGTAACACTGCACGATATTTCGCTGTGTATTGACTGATAAACTTTGTGTTTATCACAAGACTCCTGCTCGGACAGGGCGCCACTAGCGCCATCTATTGTTTTGTTTTGCTTTGTAAACAAACGCTCTCCTATTACTATTTAATATAAAATCGTAGCCCCTAATTTTACCCATTACCTACTGTAGTAAGTATCTATTTAGCTGCCTTGTATGTAAGTAAAGCTTTGCATATTAATTTGCTAATAAACAATACTGTTTACTAACTAACCTGCCTACAGGGACTAACGCCGACGCCATTTTGTAAACAAACTTTTTTTGGGGGATTATACATATTAAATACCAGCAAATTTTTTATCAAATTTAAGTGCATTCATTTATCTTTTCCCCCCTAGATATATTCTTGACTTTTTCTCCTCAGACTGATTTTACTTTAAGCTAAGGGTGGTATTTGTACAAACTAACCTAGCCTAACCCAACCTGCCAAGCTTTTAACCTAACCCAAACCTAGCCTAGCCTATAGCCAGCTAATCTGTTTTATTATTAGCTCTTGTAGATATTGTATTTAGTATCCTACTGTAGCTATACAGTATATATCTGTAATTTTAGTTGTTGCTTGCACGATCTTGTAATAACCTTTGACTGATACACTTTTTTATCTAAAAAGAGTAGGCTACTGCTTTACTAGGCTACAGCGACACCAGGGCCATCTCTTGACACAGTATATTAACCCCTTGTGTGCAGTCACACTTTATTTTTATATAATCTCTATTTGGTGAATTGTATATTTAGTTGCATATTCTGTTATACATATATTTGTTTAAGGTTAGGTTATCACACCTGGTAGCCTATTTCTGCGAATATCAATTTTATAATTTTCGGTTAGGCTATTCAACGCTGGTAGCCTATTATTGCGTATTTCAATTTAAAACAAAACTTTTGGTTAGGCTATCGCCCCTGGAAGCCTAATTCTGCGTATCTCAACATTTTTGTTTTTGGTTAGGCTATCACCCCTGATAACCTATTTTCTGCGTATTTCAGCATATTTGTTTTCGGTTGAAGTGATTGAAGTGTTTTTAAAGTGAGTGAAGTGTTTTAAAGTGAGTGAAGTGTTTTTTAAGTGAGTGAAGTGATCTGAAGAAAGTGACTGTCACCATGCCTCGCGCTTGTGCGAACTGCGCCGGTAGGTTTGGTGAGTCCATGTTTGCTACTGTCGATTTTTTCGAGAGAATTTTTCAGTGAAATTAGATGAAGCCTACAACAAGATCAACGTCCTCACCATGAAGCTGGAATCACTCCAAGAGTTTGTAACACTCAACATTGGAGTACCACAAACTTCAATTGTCACCGCAACTCCAGCAGCCACCAACGCCCCAACGTCAACTGCCAACAATTCAACGCCTACAGTAGCCACTTCAGCTGATGTTTCCGATACTCAAGATAAAAATAGTGACTCTCTTCCCCCTCAAGACAACTTCCGTGTAGTGAGGAACAACGTTTGCCCCAAGACCAGGAAACACATACCGATTACCGAGTGTCAAAACCGTTTCCAGATACTCACAGGCTCAGATGACGAAGAGGAAATAGAAGAAGTCCGGCTCGTGGGAGACTCGATGATACGTGGTCAGCTCACAGAGTTTTGCGCCAGGGAACCTAAGACCAGGAAGCGTTTTTGTATCCCTGGTGGTGGTGTGGACGACGTAGTTGCAGCAGTTGACGAAGTATCAAAGCTGGCCCCTACTAATACAATGTACGTCATCCACGTTGGATCCAACGATGTACAGCGAACCCGGTCGGAAGACTTGCTTTTAAAGTACCAGCAGCTGATCAAGTCGTTTAAGGAGAAGTCATCAAGGATCATCGTCTCAGGAATCGTCCCCCGGCTCGGTGTAGAGAGCCGATTTTACAACATAGCCACCAGCACAAATCGTTGTCTAGCAAACCTCTGCAGGATTCGTCGACACCTGGGACAATTTCTACTACGATGACTATTTGTTTTCGGACGATGGAGTTCATCTGAACCAGGTGGGAGCAGCACGTTTTGGGGGTCTTCTCAACGATGCGGTGACGGATTTTCGGAGAAGAAATCGACTCAGCACAGGACAACCAGGAAGGAGGACCGAAGACAGCGAGGACGGCAACCTACAAAGGAATTAAATACTAATCCGTCAAGAACCGTGAATTTGGATAAAGCTCCACCAACACGACCCAAATTCAAAACCGCCAGGGATAACGACCGAGGACCGAGGACAGCCATGAATGTAAATGTAGATCCTACCAGAACCAAAAATTCGATGAAAGAACGTTCTGTGAGTTCTAAAACCGCAACTTTAAAGGTTTTCTATGCAAACTCTCGTAGCATACGCAATAAATTTTCAGATTTAGAGGAACTAGTGTTTACAGAAAATTATGATGTGATTGGCATAACAGAATCTTGATCTATACAGAAGATAGAGACTTTTTAGCAGAGTATTCACTTCCCGGTTATGTAATTTTTGAGAAAAGCCGAATAAATAAAAATGGAGGTGGCGTTTTATTTTATATCAAAGAAAGTCTTAACCCGACCCTCGTGTCAAAACCTCAAATTGTGAACGTCGACACATCTTTTGTGCTAATAAAGAATAATAAAGGTACAAAAATAATACTTGCATTAATATACAGACCTCCAGCTCAATCAGTGCAAACTGACCGAGAAATTTACGAAAAATTGCAGATGTAAGTAACTCACAAGATACCGTAATTTTTGGCGACTTGACCAAGTGGGGCGATACTCTTACTTCACACTCCGGACATGACTTGTATACGAACTTGCAAGAGAGTTCGCTTTATCAATTTGTTCGAACGCCGACCCGTGGTAATAACGTTCTTGACATTGTACTTGCAACAAAAGAAGAATTGATATAGAATTTGAATGTTGGTGATGAATTCAGTAACAGCGACCATCGTACGATAACTTTCACTTTAAAGTTTACTAGTAACGACCCAAATAGTAGCATCGAAAAAGTCCCTAATTTCAAGAAAGCAAACTTCCATAAACTTAGAGCTATGTTTAAAGAAACTGACTGGAGCTTTTTAATTAACAATAACGACATAAATACATCTTGGAAGTTATTCGAAACCACTTACCTAAAAGCAGTGCAAGACTGCATACCATCGAAAATACGGCGTCCAGACCATAATAATAAGCCCAAATGGTGGAATAACGATATTTCAAACTGCCTGCTTGCTAAAAAATTTGCTAATGATAGATTAAAATCCTCACAAAATGACGAAGAACGGGTGAAATTTGTAGAGCTACGACACAAAGCCAAAAAGTTAATTAAGCAGAGTAAAAATACCTTAGAGTTACATATTGCAAATCAAAGTAAAACAAACCCGAAAGAATTCTATAGTTATATCAGAAAGAAAAAAGTAGTTACTTCAACTGTTGGACCGTTAGTCGATGAAAATGGAGAATACACCAAAGACGAAGTACAAATGAGTAATGCCCTCAATACCTTCTTTGCATCAGTTTTTACAACAGAAGACCTCAGTGATATCCCTACACCATCGCCGATTCAGATTGATAATTCAGATGTTCTAAGCAATATCACCGTTACAGAGAGAGAAGTATTGAATTGTTTAGATAAACTCAAGGTAAATAAAACGCCAGGACCTGATACAATCTCGCCTAGAGTTCTAAAGGAAGCTAAGGATGAGCTCTCCAAACCACTGACATTACTATTTAATAAATCCTTGCAGTCTGGAACTATGCCTGATCAGTGGAAGCTAACCAACGTAACACCGATATTCAAAAAAGGCAGCAAATCCCTACCCAGTAACTATCGTCCAATTAGCTTAACCTCAGTTGTATGTAAATGCTAGAAACGGTCATACGAGACAGACTCGTAAATCACTTAGAGGAAAATAACATACTTAAAGATACTCAACACGGCTTTCGTAAAAAACGTTCCTGTTTAACAAACCTCTTAGACTTCTTCCACGATATCCTCACCTCTACGATGAGAGTAAAGCTGTAGATATTATATACCTTGATTTTCAAAAGGCCTTTGACAAAGTTCCCCACAAACGTTTACTGCTAAAACTAAAAGCGCATGGAATACAAGACAGTGTGTTGAAATGGATAGAAAATTGGCTCAGCAACAGAAAGCAAAGAGTAGTCATAAACGGTAAGGCATCTAAATGGACCAATGTAAGTAGCGGGGTACCCCAGGGATCGGTACTAGGACCAATTCTCTTTCTAATTTACATCAACGACATAGATGGTCTCACCTGTACAATCTCAAAATTTGCTGACGATACAAAAATTGCAAATAGCGTACTCTCAAAAGAACAAGATGACGATATGCAACACAATATAGATAAATTGTCATGTTGGGCCCAAATTTGGCAAATAAGTTTCAATGCGGATAAATGTAAAGTACTACATGTCGGATACCTAAATGAGAAAGCAAACTATTCGATGAATGGCACTTAGCTTAAGAATGTAAACAGAGAAACCGATCTGGGAGTAACAATATCGAGTAACCTAAAACCGAGTCAACAATGTTCAGAAGTTGTTAAGAAGGCAAACAAAATAATTGGCTTTATAGGCAGGTCATTTGAGCATAAATCCAAAGAAGTTATCCTAACCCTTTACAATTCCTTAGTCCGCCCTCTTCTGGAATACTGCGTTCAATCCTGGTGCCCTTATTACCAAAAAGATATAAACAAGCTAGAACGAGTTCAACGTAGAGTTACCAAAATGATACCTAGCCTAAAGAACAAACCATACGAAGAGCGTCTTAGAGAATTAAATCTATTTCCTTTAACCCAGCGCAGATTAAGAGGTGACTTAATTCAAGTGTTTAAAATCATCAAATGCTTCGACAATATGAACTGTAGTAAGTACTTCACTATCGACCAATCTAATTACACGCGGGGAAACGGTTGCAAAATTATTGGTAAATCTTTTAACTCGCACGAATCTAAGAATTTCTTCTTCAATCGAGCTGTCAACTTGTGGAATGGGCTTCCCCGAAACGTTATAGACTGCATCACCGTTGATTCATTTAAACTCCGCCTAGACAAATATCTCTCATCAAACCCGCGACTGACTGCGTTTGTAAATGAATAACTTTATTTTATCCCCCCCTCAGTTACTAACCCATCTGTCCTCTACTAACTTCCTAATCCTGCTACGGACATTAGTTCCAGGGCAGTAATTCCCTTTCCAATGTTCCCATACCCACTCTAAACCACTGTTTGGACACTTGATCCTCAGTGTTTTGGAGGACAAGCAACCTAGAAGGGTCACTAGACCTGTTGTTGCTTGATTTCCTTTGTACTCCTTTGTACTCCTTTATCTTAGTACCCTTGGTATATATAATAGTATGGGTTGGTTGGGGCTAGAGACCCTATAGTAACAGAGATCGGTCAACCTTCGCCATCTTGGTACCCTTAGTTATATGTTTGTTTGTTTACACTTAAGTATCTCCATTACCATAATAAACATTTGGGAATATCGGTACAGGATATATAGTTTGGTCTTTAGTGATATATTCTACATACTCAAACATAAAATATAACCTCGTTCTGTGATAACTGAGGTACCAAAATGGCGTCTAAATAATAAGATAGCCCCACTTTCTCTCTCTCTCTCTCTCTCTCTCTCTCTCTCTCTCTCTCTCTCTCTCTCTCTCTCTCTCTCTCTCTCTCTCTCTCTAGTTGATAAGTGAGACAAACTACCGGATGACACAGGCACTTTCAAAAACCAAGTCTATAACAACATTATGATAAAGGTTAAGACAATCATTGGTTATATTGATGGTGATTTACCTTTCCATCAATATAGTAGATGAGTTTATTTATGAGTTTACGTGTGGAGAGTGAGCAGAGCGAGTTCTTTGACCTGAATGTTGGTTTGAAACAGGGGTGTGTGATGTCCCCGTGGTTGTTTACTGTATATATGGATGGAGTTATGAAAGAAATACTATCAAGAGCAGTGGATGTTGGTGTATCGCTGAAAAGGGAGGGAATTGAGTGGAAGCTACCTATACTGCTGTTTGCGGATGATACAGTTCTGATGAGTGATAATGAATGGGAGTTGCAGGGTCTGGTAAATGAGTTTGGAACAGTTTGGGAAAACGTAATTTGAAGGTAATACGGGAAGAGCAAGGTTATGGTCTTCGAAAGGGGTGAAGTCACAGAGTGTGAGGTGAAGCTGAACGGTCAGGCTATGGAGATCGTCAACTCTTTTAAGTATCTGGGCAGTGTGTTGAGTAAAGATGGGACTATGGATGAAGAGGTGCGGGAGAGGGTACAACAGGGGAAGAGGGTTGTAGGAACGCTAAAAGCAGTAACAAAAAATAGGGTGGTCAGTATGGAAGTGAAGAAGTCCTTGCATGACAGTGTGGTAATCCCGACACTGACTTACGGAAGCGAAGCATGGACGTTGGTTGAGAGACTCAGACCAAGAGTGAGAGCAGTGGAAATGAATTACTTAAGGAGTGCGTGCGGAGTTACATGGAGGGATAGACAGACTAATGAGGAAGTAAGAAGGAGGTGTGGTGTGGAGGTAGATGTGCTGGAAAGTGTGAAAAGGAACAACTTGAGATGGTTCGGCCATATGGAACGTATGGAAAGCGAGAGAATGACTAAGAGGGTGTATGAGAGCGAGGTGGAGGGACAGAGGGGGAGAGGTAGACCGAATATGAGGTGGAAGGATGGAGTGAGGAAGTACATGAACGAAGGTGGTGCTGGTTGGGGGGAGGGGCGTCGACTGACTGGGGACAGAGGTGCATGGGGGCGGTTCGTTCGTGGCCACCCCTTCGGGGATCACGGCGTCAGGCAATAGATAGATAGATAGATAGTTTATTAATACCAGTATACCTTTACAAGGGTATCTTATTATGGATACATTAATTATCCTTTCCATACCCATATTGTTTTACAGTGTTCTGTATTATCAAAGTCAGGAAATTCCAACATGAACCAGAGAGGCACTCGGTAGAGCACATACCTCTGCCTACGCTGGCTAGTTCTTTACCATTATTATCATAGGCATAGATATTCTTTTGGATTTGGGTTCCTGGATATGATCCTGATCGCTTAAATGTAATCACTTCTTCCTTGGCATATATCCTATCTGCCCACCAATTGTTTTGAATGTGTTGGATTGCTTCCTTGGCGCACATCGTAACTGCCCACCAAATGTCGTAAATATCGGTTAATAACTTTGAGAGATATCTTGTTTCCAGACACACATGAACAGGTAGACAAACAGAGACAAACACATAACTTCCGTCCAACCTCGTTAGCGGCTTTAACATAATGAGAACGATTGTGGCAGAGGAGATAAGTCTGAAGTCTGTTAACTTTGAACTTTATGGAGTTATATTTTTAATGATAATGTACGACAGGTTGGGTGAGAGGTATCCTGACCAGGATTCGAACCCACTCACTCCAGGTATATTTGGGAGAGTCGGGCACCTTAACCACTCGGCCATGAGCCACTCAGGGCTGAGTGGTTAAGGTGCCGACTCTCCCATATATACCTGTAGAGAGCGGGTTCGAATCCTGGTCAGGATACCTCTATCCCAACCAGTTATATTTTTGTTTTGTCCATGTGTATGAAGGAAATAAAATGTTGTCTCCTTCTCACACAAAATAGACAAGTGTTAGGGAGCCAAATTCAAACTATGTTGTAGTCAAAATATCTGGTCACACCGAGCTTGAAGCAGTTTAAGTCATAGGATGAGGGAAAGATGACTAAGGGGAGAGTTCCTGAGAGTATTTGTTGAGTGAATGAAAGCCTGGGAACATTGGTTCACTCTTGAGTTAGAGAGAGCGATCGGAATATTTTGAAAGGCGGTTGCCACCTAGTTTCCTTAAGGGAGGGTGGGTGTATTTGTTTCATTATTTATATATATTTGTCATCATTTTTTTAGTGTCCTCCCTATATCCTAGATCAAGCTGTAAAAAACTCCCTGTAGACCCCGTTCAAAATAAATTTGTACATTTTTTGGTAGAAAAATGTGGCGGCGGAAAGCCAGTTACTCTTAAAATTACAGGCTCGCTATCGCTAGACACCTAAATGGCACAAAAGGTCTTATTATTGACTATTGATGGATGGATCTGGACCATAGTAACCATCCACACACTATTGATGGATGGATCTGGACCATAGTAACCATCCACACACTATTGATGGATGGATGTGGACCATAGTAACCATCCACACACTATTGATGGATGGATCTGGACCATAGTAACCATCCACACACTATTGATGGATGGATCTGGACCATAGAAACCATCCAAACACTATTGATGGATGGATCTGGACCATAGTAACCATCCACACACTATTGATGGATGGATCTGGACCATAGTAACCATCCACACACTATTGATGGATGGATCTGGACCATGGTAACCATCCATACACTATTGATGAATGGATCTGGACCATAGTAACCATCCACACACTATTGATGAATGGATCTGGACCATAGTAACCTTCCATACACTATTGATGGATGGATCTGGACCATAGTAACCATTCACACACTATTGATGAATGGATCTGGACCATAGTAACCATCCACACACTATTGATGAATGGATCTGGACCATAGTAACCATCCACACACTATTGATGGATGGATCTGGACCATAGTAACCATCCACACACTATTGATGAATGGATCTGGACCATAGTAACCATCCACACACTATTGATGGATGGATCTGGACCATAGTAACCATCCACACACTATTGATGGATGGATGTGGACCATAGTAACCATCCACACACTATTGATGGATGGATCTGGACCATAGTAACCATCGACACACTATTGATGGATGGATCTGGACCATAGTAACCATCCACACACTATTGATGGATGGATCTGGACCATAGTAACCATTCACACACTATTGATGAATGGATCTGGACCATAGTAACCATCCACACACTATTGATGAATGGATTGTGGACCATAGTAACCATCCACATACTCTTGATGGATGGATCTGGACCATAGTAACCATCCACACACTATTGATGAATGGATCTGGACCATAGTAACCATCCACACACTATTGATGGATGGATCTGGAGCATAGTAACCATCCACACACTATTGATGGATTGATCTGGACCATAGTAACCATCCACACACTATTGATGGATGGATCTGGACCATAGTAACCATCCACACACTATTGATGGATGGATCTGGACCATAGTAACCATCCACACACTATTGATGAATGGATCTGGACCATAGAAACCATCCACACACTATTGATGGATGGATCTGGACCATAGTAACCATTCACACACTATTGCTGGATGGATGTGGACCATAGTAACCATCCATACACTATTGATGGATGGATCTGGACCATAGTATCCAACCACACACTATTGATGAATGGATCTGGACCATAGTAACCATCCACACACTATTGATGAATGGGTCTGGACCATAGTAACCATCCACACACTATTGATGGATGGATCTGGACCATAGTAACCATCCACACACTATTGATGGATGGATCTGGACCATAGTAACCATCCACACACTATTGATGGATGGATCTGGACCATAGTAACCATTCACACAATATTGATGGATGGATCTGGACCATAGTAACCATCCACACACTATTGATGAATGGATCTGGACCATAGTAACCATCCACATACAATTGATGGATGGATCTGGACCATAGTAACCATTCACACACTTTGCTGGATGGATGTGGACCATAGTAACCATCCACACACTATTGATGGATGGATCTGGACCATAGTAACCATCCACTCACTATTGATGGATGGATCTGGACCATAGTAACCATCCGCACACTAGTGATGAATGGATCTGGACCATAATAACCATCCACACACTATTGATGGATGGATCTGGACCATAGTAACCATCCACACACTATTGATGGATGGATCTCGACCATAGTAACCATCCACACACTATTGATGAATGGATCTGGACCATAGTAACCATCCACACACTATTGATGGATGGATCTGGACCATAGTAACCATCCACACACTATTGATGGATGGATCTGGACCATAGTAACCATCCACACATTATTGATGGATGGATGTGGACCATAGTAACCATTCACACACTATTGCTGGATGGATGTGGACCATAGTAACCATCCACACACTATTGATGGATGGATCTGGACCATAGTAACCATTTACACACTATTGCTGGATGGATGTGGACCATAGTAACCATCCACACACTATTGATGGATGGATCTGGACCATAGTAACCATTCACACACTATTGATGGATGGATCTGAACCATAGTAACCATCCACACACTATTGATGAAAGGATCTGGACCATAGTAACCATCCACACACTATTGATGGATGGATCTAGACCATAGTAACCATCCACACATTATTGATGGATGGATCTGGACCATAGTAACCATTCACACACTATTGCTGGATGGATGTGGACCATAGTAACCATCCACACACTATTGATAGATGGATCTGGACCATAGTAACCATTCACACACTATTGCTGGATGGATGTGGACCATAGTAACCATCCACACTATTGATGGATGGATCTGGACCATAGTAACCATCCACACACTATTGATGAATGGATCTGGACCATAGTAACCATCCACACACTATTGATGGATGGATCTGGACCATAGTAACCATTCACACACTATTGATGGATGGATATGAACCATAGTAACCATCCACACACTATTGATGAAAGGATCTGGACCATAGTAACCATCCACACACTATTGATGGATGGATCTAAACCATAGTAACCACCCACACACTATTGATGGATGAATCTGGACCATAGTAACCATTCACACACTATTGCTGGATGGATCTGGACCATAGTAACCATCCACACACTATTGATGGATGGATGTGGACCATAGTAACCATCCACACACTATTGATGGATGGATGTGGACCATAGTAACCATCCACACACTATTGATGAATGGATCTGGACCATAGTAACCATCCACACACTATTGATGCATGGATCTGGACCATAGTAACCATCCACACACTATTGATGGATGGATCTGGACCATAGTAACCATTCACACACTATTGCTGGATGGATGTGGACCATAGTAACCATCCATACACTATTGATGGATGGATCTGGACCATAGTAACCATCCACACACTATTGATGAATGGATCTGGACCATAGTAACCATCCACACACTATTGATGAATGGATCTGGACCATAGTAACCATCCACACACTATTGATGGATGGATCTGGACCATAGTAACCATCCACACACTATTGATGGATGGATCTGGACCATAGTAACCATCCACACACTATTGATGGATGGATCTGGACCATAGTAACCATCCACACACTATTGATAAATGGATCTGGACAATAGTAACCATCCACACACTATTGATGGATGGATCTGGACCATAGTAACCATTCACACACTATTGATGGATGGATCTGGGCCATAGTAACCATCCACACACTATTGCTGGATGGATGTGGACCATAGTAACATTTCACACACTATTGCTGGATGGATGTGGACCATAGTAACCATCCACACACTCTTGATGGATGGATCTGGACCATAGTAACCATCCACACACTATTGATGAATGGATCTGGACCATAGTAACCATCCACACACTATTGATGGATGGATCTGGACCATAGTAACCATTCACACACTATTGCTGGATGGATGAGGACCATAGTAACCATCCATACACTATTGATGGATGGATCTGGACCATAGTATCCAACCACACACTATTGATGAATGGATCTGGACCATAGTAACCATCCACACACTATTGATGAATGGATCTGGACCATAGTAACCATCCACACGCTATTGATGGATGGATCTGGACCATAGTAACCATCCACACACTATTGATGGATGGATCTGGACCATAGTAACCATCCACACACTATTGATGGATGGATCTGGACCATAGTAACCATTCACACAATATTGATGGATGGATCTGGACCATAGTAACCATCCACACACTATTGATGAATGGATCTGGACCATAGTAACCATCCACATACTATTGATGGATGGATCTGGACCATAGTAACCATTCACACACTTTGCTGGATGGATGTGGACCATAGTAACCATCCACACACTATTGATGGATGGATCTGGACCATAGTAACCATCCACTCTCTATTGATGGATGGATCTGGACCATAGTAACCATCCACACACTAGTGATGAATGGATCTGGACCATAATAACCATCCACACACTATTGATGGATGGATCTGGACCATAGTAACCATCCACACACTATTGATGGATGGATCTCGACCATAGTAATCATCCACACACTATTGATGAATGGATCTGGACCATAGTAACCATCCACACACTATTGATGGATGGATCTGGACCATAGTAACCATCCACACACTATTGATGGATGGATCTGGACCATAGTAACCATCCACACATTATTGATGGATGGATCTGGACCATAGTAACCATTCACACAGTATTGCTGGATGGATGTGGACCATAGTAACCATCCACACACTATTGATGGATGGATCTGGACCATAGTAACCATTCACACACTATTGCTGGATGGATGTGGACCATAGTAACCATCCACACACTATTGATGGATGGATCTGGACCATAGTAACCATCCACACACTATTGATGAATGGATCTGGACCATAGTAACCATCCACACACTATTGATGGATGGATCTGGACCATAGTAACCATTCACACACTATTGATGAATGGATTGTGGACCATAGTAACCATCCACATACTCTTGATGGATGGATCTGGACCATAGTAACCATCCACACACTATTGATGGATGGATCTAGACCATAGTAACCATCCACACATTATTGATGGATGGATCTGGACCATAGTAACTATTCACACACTATTGCTGGATGGATGTGGACCATAGTAACCATCCACACACTATTGATGGATGGATCTGGACCATAGTAACCATTCACACACTATTGCTGGATGGATGTGGACCATAGTAACCATCCACACTATTGATGGATGGATGTGGACCATAGTAACCATCCACACACTATTGATGGATGGATCTGGACCATAGTAACCATTCACACACTATTGATGGATGGATCTGAACCATAGTAACCATCCACACACTATTGATGAAATGATCTGGACCATAGTAACCATCCACACACTATTGATGGATGGATCTGGACCATAGTAACCATTCACACACTATTGATGGATGGATCTGAACCATAGTAACCATCCACACACTATTGATGAAAGGATCTGGACCATAGTAACCATCCACACACTATTGATGGATGGATCTAGACCATAGTAACCACCCACACACTATTGATGGATGAATCTGGACCATAGTAACCATTCACACACTATTGCTGGATGGATCTGGACCATAGTAACCATCCACACACTATTGATGGATGGATCTGGATCATAGTAACCATCCACACACTATTGCTGGATGGATCTGGACCATAGTAACCATTCACACACTATTGCTGGATGGATGTGGACCATAGTAACCATCCACACACTATTGATGGATGGATCTGGACCATAGTAACCATCCACACACTATTGCTGGATGGATGTGGACCATAGTAACCATTCGCACACTATTGCTGGATGGATGTGGACCATACTAACCATCCACACACTATTGATGGATGGATCTGGTCCATAATAACCATTCACACACTATTGCTGGATGGATCTGGACCATAGTAACCATCCACACACTATTGTTGGATGGATCTGGACCATAGTAACCATCCACACACTATTGATGGATGGATCTGGATCATAGTAACCATTCACACACTATTGATGGATGGATGTGGACCATAGTAACCATCCACACACTATTGATGGATGGATCTGGACCATAGTACCCATTCACACACTATTGCTGGATGGATCTCGACCATAGTAACCATCCACACACTATTGATGGATGGATCTGGACCATAGTAACCATTCACACACTATTGATGGATGGATCTGGACCATAGTAACCATCCACACACTATTGATGGATCTGGACCATAGTAACCATTCACACACTATTGATGGATGGATCTGGACCATAGTAACCATCCACACACTATTGATGGATGGATCTGGACCATAGTAACCATTCACACACTATTGCTGGATGGATCTGGACCATAGTAACCATCCACACACTATTGATGGATGGATCTGGACCACAGAATACCTTATATCCCGAGGCGGGAGGCATTATACAAAATAAAGATAACACAACAATAAATAGATTGTTTTCTACTAGCTAAATTTCTGTAATCTATATTTTGGATATGCCCCACCCTTATTCGAATTCACCATACTTTCTCCATGCCTATGGGTTTAATTATAATATATTTGTGTCGAGCGTCGAGTTTACGTACTTTCTTAGCTGAAGAATAGTGCTTCTTAGGAACAATAATAACAAACAAAAGAGTAATGGTTTGGAAGACTAGAAGGAGTGTAATTGTATGGGCAGATAGTACACAAAGCCGGATGTCGAACGATCACTAATAAAAGGTGGTTTGTTAGTGTGTGTGTGTGGTTGTGTCAGTATATGTGTGTGTTTGCTTGATTGTGTTAATGTATGTCAGTATATGTTTGTGTGAATATTTGTGTGTGTGTGTTTGCTTGCGTGTGGGTGTGTCAATATATGTGTGTGTGTTTATGTGTCAGTATATATGTGTGTGTGTGATTGTATTTGTGTGCTTGCTTGAGTGTGTGTGTCAGTATGTGTGTGTGTGTTTTTGTTTGCTATGTGGATGAGGGAGATACAAGGCAAAACTGCCTGTGACCAGTGCCTTCCCCAGAGTTGAAAGAGTGACAGGGCCAAAATCTAGGAATGTTCAAGCCAAAACGTCTGGACACACGGAGTTGGAAACAATTTAAGTCGTAGGATGATGGAAAGATGGATTCAGGGAGTTCCAGAGCTCAGCTGTTCAATAGGAGAAAGATTGGGAGTATCGTTTTACTCTTGAGTTGCAAAGTTGTACAGAGTAAGGGTGGGATTTTGTTGCAAGACGGGTACTATATACCCTATGTAGAGGAGGTGGTATAGTTTGAGAGAGCTCTGAGGAACGCTGATTATTGTAGTAGTGACAGAATAGCGAGAGAGATGCAAAATTGCGTCGAAGAGATGGATATTGTAGAGAGTCGGTGAGTGGACGGGAGTTGATACAAAATCCTTTCCTTTCTACCTTGTTCAAAAGTGCTGTCTGAGAGGATCCTCCACACACATGTGAACAATACTCAATACAAGGACGCACTGTGCCCCTGTACACTGTGTACAGAGCAAGAAGCTGTGCAGGAGTAAAGAACCCCTTGAGGCGATTGGGTACACCCAGCTTCTGAGAGGCCGCATTAGCAAGTGTGGTGATATGGTCCTTAAACGAGAGACCAGAAGAAAAAGAGACACGGCGAATAAAGGGCTGATTTTTGTATTGTTGAAGTATAAGGGATAGTCCTCGGGGAGTTCACGGAAAGTAGATAGATGGATAAATTGGGTTTTGGAAGCATTAAAGATAACAAGGTTTTCTCTGCCCAAAATAGAAATGGTAGTTAGATCGGATAATTGTTGCATGGTTTTATTACGTTTGTTTTTGAGGGATTGCTGGCTGGGGCGTTCTGGAAAACTAGTTGAGTGGGGGTTAGTATTTGTGTGTGTTTGCTTGAGTGTCTGTGTGTGTGTGTCAGTATTATAGGCTTGATTCCCGGAGGGAAGTAATGAAAACCTAATATTTAGTAGGGCCCCTTAATTATTGACACTATTGCCTATTAATATAATAGTCTCCCTTCAACACCCGCGGCAGCAGTTTTGAATCTCCCGCGCGGAAGGTTTCAGGGAGTACTCTCATAAGTGCACGCTTAATTCTCTTATGATTGGGAACCCTACCGAAAAAAACTTTGTAGAAAATAAAAAATAAAATTTAACTTAATATCTGTTATATTATGGCTTTCCATGCGTGGATTTCTTGTGCGCAGCGCCCAGGCGCAGGCCCCCTAGCGGTCATATCTTCCTTCACTGATTTATCAAGACTTACTAGAAATCAACGAATGGGAAGGGGATGGATGGGAGGGCCATACATCGTCAATGATTACGGGGCCCTACTAAATATTAGGTTTTCATTACTTCCCAACAGGAATCAAACCTATAATTTAATAGTGGCCCCTCCATCATTGACGATATTGCCTGAGTACCAAGACTGGAGGGGGACATTCGTAACAATACCTCAACCTCAGGACAAAAATAAGCCATATAACATTTTAAAGTTTTATTGTATACAAACAATAAATAGTATAAAAACTACAAAAGATTGCAAGCAGGGCGTGACTTTGAAGAAAGTCTGCTTTCCCATGACCAGATCTTTTACCTTAAGATCTATACATGATAAATTGGGAACATCCTTGTGCCCCTACTTAGAACTATAAACTCTTTGGAATATTGTTCTAACCTCAACAATATTTGTACAGTGTACATATGTTTGTACATTCTATTAATCCTATATAGATGCAACTATGATAGATTTCTTAAAATAAAACACTTTTGAACCGTCATATCAGTTCGATCACAGCTCGTGATTTATCACACTCTCCGGCGGAAGGTTTCTGTGGGGATTTGGGCTCTTCACCCCCACCTTTTTTCTCGCCTTAACCTTAATACATAATAGCACAGAGCCTACGAGACCTTCTGTCGTACGTTTTGGCTTGTCCAGAACGACCGACAGGTATCGTGTAAGGAAAGTATGGTTTGATGCCCACAATTGAGTGTTGGCAATGTCGTCTATAGAGAAATTTTTTAAAAATCTACGTGAGACGGCCCACTTCCTGATGTCGGGGGCCCTGCCCACTATGCCGGGATTACTTACTTTAATAACATCCACTAACAGAGAAGCCAATGTTCTCCTAGAAACACGATTACCTGCCTGGTTCACCCACAGAAAGCCTGGTTGTCGAGGGTGAGCTGCCCTCATAAACTTAACTAAGGCCTCCACTGGACATAAAATATGATGAGTGTGTCCGCCCTTCAACGCCGGAACAGAAAATTCTGAGAAAACATGATCAGAGTGCTCATTCTTAGCTATAAAGGTGGGAGACGGCGCGATTTGGACCTTGTCGTGCAGTCTCCCAAACCTAAGGCAATCAGGTTTGTTGCTCATCGCCACCAGCTCATTGACCCTATTTCCTGTAGCTAAAGCCATTAGGAACACAGCCTTTTTAAGTAATGAATTAAAATCTGGCGCATTATTGTATTTGGGTGATTGAAACAAAGATAAGGCTTTATCAAGCGACCAGGTGGGCATGAGCTGACGTGGTGGTGGGCGGATTTTGAAACACACCCTCATAAACCCTTTTTCCTCCGCCTGCGGTATCGAGAGACAAGTGAGATCAAAGAAGGGGGTTCTGATAGCAGATAAGGGATTCTTTAACGTAACAACGGAAAAATGCTTCTGCTCAAATAAATAATCTAATATTTGAAGACTAGGGCTCCTGAGGCATCGGTTTGCTCTGACTCAACAATCTATCTATCTATTGCCTGACGCCGTGATCCCCGAAGGGGTGGCCACGAACGAACCACCCCCATGCACCTCTGTCCCCAGTCAGTTGACGCCCCTCCCCCCAATAGGGAACGTGTGGTGGAGTGGTCTTGCCACTGGCCAGGTAATCCAAAGGTCCCGGGTTCAAATCCCGATGTATCAATGGGAAGATATTATTGGGATGGAATTTGTGCTGTACCTGGTATCAGTGCATTACCACAAGCCCACCGAAACATCAATAAAATACCCTCATTGTTCCCTGATTAAATAGCACTGTATGAATATTCCCATATTCAAATTATGCTATAGGGGTGCAATGCCTGGTGAGTTATCTGCTCAACAGGTGGCGTTGTGTGTGTGTAAGTGTGAGAGTCCGAGTGTAGGGGATGAGACAGTGAAGCACGGGAACGAGGTGGCTTCAGAGATGGAGTCGTTTCGGGCCATGAGTGAGCACCGTGCCTCATGTGAAGGCAAGATGGCAGGTGCTCGTTGTACTCTACGTGCTTCACATGTCTCACTCCCTAGACTGGAACAAGACCTCACGGGCTTCACTGTTCATTGTAAAGCGGTGAATGTTAAGGCTCTCAGCCTATGCCCGAGAGGAAGTAAGTTGGAATATATAAAAAAAAAAAAAAAAACAGCACCGCCTTCGTTCATGTACTTTCTCACTCCATCCTTCCACCTCTCATTCAGTCTACCTCTCCCTCTCTGTCCCTCCACCTCGCTCTCGTACACCCTCTTAGTCATTCTCTCGCTTTCCATACGTTCCATATGGCCGAACCATCTCAAGTTGTTCCTTTTCACACTTTCCAGCACATCTTCCTCCACACCACACCTCCTTCTTACTTCCTCATTAGTCTGTCTATCCCTCCATGTAACTCCGCACGCACTCCTTAAGTAATTCATTTCCACTGCTCTCACTCTTGGTCTGAGTCTCTCAACCAACGTCCATGCTTCACTTCCGTAAGTCAGTGTCGGGATTACCACACTGTCATGCAAGGACTTCTTCACTTCCATACTGACCACCCTATATCTTGTTACTGCTTTTAGCGTTCCTACAACCCTCTTCCCCCGTTGTACCCTCTCCTGCACTTCTTCATTCATAGTCCCATCTTTACTCAACACACTGCCCAGATACTTAAAAGAGTTGACGATCTCCATAGCCTGACCATTCAGCTTCACCTCACACTCTGTGACTTCACCCCTTTCGAAGACCATAACCTTGCTCTTCCCCGCATTTACCTTCAAATTCCGTTTTTCGCATACTGTTCCAAACTCATTTACCAGACCCTGCAACTCCCATTCATTATCACTCATCAGAACTGTGTCATCCGCAAACAGCAGTATAGGTAGCTTCCACTCAATTCCCTCCCTTTTCAGTGATACACCAACATCCACTGCTCTTGATAGTATTTCTTTCATGACTCCACCCATATATACAGTAAACAACCACGGGGACATCACACACCCCTGTTTCAAACCAACATTCAGGTCAAAGAACTCGCTCTGCTCACTCTCCACACGTACTGCCGCCTTTGCACCCTCATACATGCTCTTCACTGCTTTCAGCAACTTGCCCTCTACTCCGTATATTCTAAGTACTTTCCACAAACCTTCTCTATCCACTCTGTCATAGGCCTTCTCCAAGTCCATAAAGGCAACATACACCTTTGGTTTCTTCTCCAGATACTTTTCCACAACACAATTCAGGGTAAAAATCTGATCTACACATCCTCTTCCCTTCCTAAAACCTCCCTGCTCGTCGCCTATCCATTTCTCCGTTCTCACTCTCACTTTCTCAATCACTACCCTACTGTATACCTTCCCTATTACGCTTAGAAGACATATTTCTCGGTGGTTACCACACACTCCTCTTTCCCCTTTGCCCTTATATAGGGGGACTATTATGCCAGTCTTCCAGTCATCGGGTGCACTCCCCTTCTCCCATGCTAGTTTGCACATTTTCCATACCCATTCTATCACTATCTCACCACCATACCTCAACATTTCCCCACACACTCCATCTGTTCCTGGTGCTTTCCCCAACTTCACTCTTTTCATGGCTTCCCACACTTCTGACCTCCTGATCCCCACCTCCTCCTCCACTACTTCTCTTCTTCTCCCTCCCATACCATATCCAGCTATGTTTGCTGGCTCTTCATTCCTTACATTTAGCAACTCACTGAAGTACTCCCACCATCTTTCGACTCTCTCTTGCTTCTCGGCTAGCATTCTCCCATTCTTATCTTTCACACCCTTACTGTTTCCCTTGCTACCTTCCCTAACTTTCTTGACTTCTTTCCAGAACGGTTTCTTACTCTCCCTCCATTTTACACTCAGATTCCTTCCAAATTCCTCATCTACTCTTCTCTTACTTTCCTTCACTACTCTCTTTACCACCCTCTTACTCTCCACGTACCTCGCTCGTTTTTGTCTCTCGGAATCTTCATTCCCTCTACTACTCAACTACTCTCTATATGCTTTCTTCTTTTCTTCCACAGCTATTCTTACCTCTTCTGTCCACCATGCTGTACCTTTCACTCCCCTCCCTCTTCTCCTCACTCCACACACCTCCTCACATGCTGCACAGATCTCATCCTTAAACAACTTGCTCATCTCACCAGTGAGATCAAAGAAGGGGGTTCTGATAGCAGATAAGTGATTCTTTAACGTAACAACGGAAACATACTTCTGCTCAAATAAATAATCTAAGTATTTGAAGACTAGGGCTCCTGAGGCATCGGATTGCTCTGACTCAACAATCCAGTTCGTAAAAGCTTTCCAATGTGATTGATATTGCCTCCTGGTAGATATAGTATATTGGTTCATAAGTTTACTAGTGACACTTTCCCCATACTGAGCTAGCCATTTGGCATTGTAAATGTCCAGAAGGCAAAATTGAGCGAGGTCTGAAGGTTGCCAATTGTCTCTAAGTGGAATGCGGAGACCGGGAGCGACACCGGGTCCTTGCACCAATTGTGCAACTGGTGGTACCACACCTGAGCCGGCCATAAAGGCGCGATCATCGAAACTACGCCCCGGTAACCTCGTAGTTTGTGAATTACCCTGCACATTAGAACAGAATCTGGTGGAGGAAATAGATAGATTGAAGTCCATTTGTTCCAGTCCTCCAGTAATGCATCTGGTCCCCCCGCCGGAGTCACCCCCTGGCGGGTCAGGAAGAGAGGTAGCTTGTGAGTCTCCTTGGATGCGAACAGATCCACTTGTGGACGGTAAGGCTTGACAATCATCTTGTCGAAGACTGTTTGTTTGAGAGCCCATTCTACTAAGGTGCTCCGTCGCCGGGACAGAGCATCCGCCCAGACGTTTGACACGCCTTGGAGATATGAAGCATGCAGATAAATGCTTAGCGATTCGGCTAGAGCAAAAATCTGTCTGACACTATTAGCAACTCTCGAGACCTCACTGAACCTTGTTTCTGAATGCAATGGACCGCAACTGAGTTGTCCATCCGAAACGCTATTGATTTCCCTTGCAATGACAAGCCGTGGGCTTGGAGAAAATATAGAGGAACTAGAAGCTCTTGTTTGTTGATGTGCCATGAAATGACCTGCACCCAAGTGCCTTGCCCTTGATGGCCTAGATTGGATTGATACCCCCACCCCAGTGTTCCGGAAGCATCTGTAGCTAACCATACCGAAGGAGGAGGAGAAACCCACGTTGTCATAGAGTACAGTGTTTCGGCCTTCGCCCAGACCGACAGTAAGTTGGGAATTAATTGCGGAATCGGCCATAGTTTTCCCGCCGGCAGTAGTGGGAAAAATTTGTTGCCTTCCATGATTAACACCTTACGAGCGGCCTATGCGGTTTATTTATGTGTACCGCACAGCGGGGTGTTTTTAGCCAAAATAGGGCTGTTTACGTGATCATTTTCATGCCTAAATAAGACCCAGAACATAAAACAAGTATCTATCCCTGAAAGGGCATAAACAGAGCTTTCGAATGACACCATAACGATCCTTGTATGATGGATAGTTTTCTTGCAATAACCGTGCAACGCGAGTGCAAAAAGCAGGTAATTCGGTACTTTCAGTACATAATTGAGTATGTAGCGAGTGAGAGAGGGAGGAGGGAGCTGAGATTTGTGTCAGTAGGTTCGCCGCGGTGGTCTGGAGCAGTCATACGCTCGCTAGTCTCCTGCCACCACTTGTCTCTCTCTCTCAGCCACATTACGTGCTGAAATTGCCACTCGAGTTATGTCGAGCGCCGCCACATAGTCCAGCTTTATTTAACTCGACTTATGTTGCTCGCCGCTAATTAAGGGTTAATCTCTTTACTTTCAACCGATCCAACTTCACAGTTAATTGGATCCAGTTGAGTGAGCCAACCAGGGAGTCCCACTCCTTCCTTGTCGTATTCAGACTGTGGAGAAAACGAAACAGTTTCCTGCGAAATTTGTAGCGATTTTCTACACTCTGAGTAAGAGTCAGGTTGGCGGTATCCCAGACCAGCCGTATCCACTGAATTTCCCGTGAAGAAACAAGGAGAGACTTTGCCAAGTTCACCTTGAACCCTAGGGTTTGTACATGATTGATTACTTGGTTGACATAATTGTGACATAACTCTCTTGACTCCACCACCACTAGCCAGTCGTCTAGATACCACAACACCATGATGCCCTGGGCCAATATTGGCAGAAGGGCTTGCCGGACTAATTTTGTGAAAATTCTCGGTGCCAGGTTCAACCCGAAAGGCATTCTCTGACAGACATGAGTCTCCTGCCTTATCCTCATGGCGAGAAACTTTTGGAACCGTTTGTTGATAGGGACATGCCAATAGGCATCTTTGAGGTCTAAGTAGCACATCCAACCTAATGGCGGAAGGATAAGCCTGATTTGATTGACTGCAAGAATCCTGAAGGAGGGATTGATGATGTGAGTCTTCAGAAGCGAGAGATCTACTACTGGTCGCATCTGCACACTGTCCCGCTTTGGCAGTAAGAAAAGTCTGGAGACGAATACTGGGCAAGTTGGTTCTACTAAGACAATGACCTTCTTTGATATCATTTCTTGGACCAGGGCCTCAACCCCCGGTGAAACATGGATGTGTTCGAGCGCCAGACGCAGTCTGGATCACCGGATCCACCACCAGGTGAGGCTTTTGCGGACTACGGTGCTGGACCATGTTCGTTTGGGCCAGGCTCTGTGGCATACCTGGAACGACCCCGTTTGCAAACTGGGTTCGTTTGGTGGGATAACTCTCAAATCCGACACGCCTAAGCATGGCCCCAGGAGACAGAGAGTGGGGTGGTGGGTTGGTATCAGACGGTTGGCTAGTCTTGGCTGAGGTGGTGACTTTGGTTTGGGGTGTACCTCTATAACCTGAGTATTTACCTTTGGGCTTGGGCTGATTACCTCCCTGCTGTGGAGGAGGCCTAGGGTCTCGAAAGGACTGTTTAGCATGAGGGGGTTGTGACTTACCGCCGCTTTTGGGCTTATTGAAAGGTTTCTTAAACGGTTCCCTCTTAGCCTGGGAGGTAGTCGGCTTCCACCCATCCACCAAATTGTAAAATACATTCCACGTTTCTGAACTGAGGAAGGAAGCAGTTAAGACTGGGGAAAGAGTTACCCGGTGGCCAATATCTTCCGGTAACTAATTTACTAAAAACACTCGGAGATCCTGGCGTGTCCTCACAGCCTCCATGATAGCTACTCTAATGTCACCCAGGGATTGTATTGAATTTTGTAATAGAATCCTACGTGACAGCTCTGTGGCTTTCCTCACATTTTGGTCTGCAATGGCCGAAATAGTCCTAGCTAGGGATATGGTAACCTGGCGAGTGACAAGATATTGTGAGAACAATCTAAAGGCTTTGCTCTGTAACTTAACCCTTTTCGAGCGGGGGGTTTTGGGCTTATTTGGGCATATTCAGGCCCTCCTGAATGATAAATCAAGTATCTGCATGAAAAGAAAATATGTATTCAGCAAAAAAATATGCGCTAAAATCTTCAAAATGAGACCAGAACGAGCTACGTAGCACTCGTTGTTCTCAGGCAGTGTTACCACCAACATGGGAGTTTAGCGCATAGCGGCATATTTTTTCCCACTACGCTCACTACTGGCAACGCTGCCAGCCTCTCGAGAACAGAGGGAACATGAGTCAGTGGGCGGCGGTAAGCCCTGGGAGTCGGCTGTCTGGCGCGCTGCGCTCCCGGCCATTTGCACTCGATTTTAACCCTTTAAAAGCCTTAATAATGCTCCTAACTTGCTGCAAATTGCAGGCGGACTTAAGTCCGCCCCCGCTACGAATGGGTTAAAGTCCCTATCCAGATAGGCTGCGGGAGAGGTACAAAAAGGATCATCTAATTGGTGAAGAGCTATTTTGGGGGCCGCCAGGAAAGCGAACAAGGCTGGAGACACCCCTTCTGCCTTATTAACAGGTAAGGAGAACCAAGCATGCAACTCTTGAGGGACCTGATGGGAGGTTTTAGATGTAATAGTAGAAGCAAATACCTGCGCCTCTGCTTCCCAGTCTACCCATGGACCCAAACCTACCTGCCCCATCTGCAAGACTGGTGTATGTGACTGATCAAGGACCGGAACTGTAGCCAGTTCCGGCGTGAGTGCATACAAAGCTTTAATGTCATTAACGCCATCTGCTTTGGACCAGTCTGCAAAGAGTCGTGCAGATGAGGCCGGTGGTACTGCCGGGGCAGCTGAGAAGACAAAGAAATCAGCATTATAAGTACTAGGTATGGCCTTAATAGAAACGTCCAGTAATCTCCCTACCTCATCCTTGGCTCTGAATTTCCTATTCTTGTTGATTTCCATAGTCCACTCACCCGGAACCGGTAGATCCCCTGAAATAGTAGGTTGTGCTAGGAATGGTTTCAAAGGGTGTACCTGAGTCCAAGAGCTATCAGGCCCGTAGAGGAGAGGCATAGGTCCTTTCCTCTGTGGAACCTTATCTAAAGGGGGAGGAGTGATATTAGAAATTACCCGCACATTAGTGGTAGTCATGGTAGCCGGCACTGTAGTGCCTGCCGCCGTGGACGTTGTTGGGGGTAAAACCAAGGCAGGTAATGAGGACTTAGGGGTGGGAAAACCTGGAGGCTGTAATGGTCTAATCGTGGAGCTACTCGGGGGAGCTACCGGTCGACTAAAGGAAGGATCAGGAGAGGGAGAAACATGGTATTGCTGCATGACCCTATGCATAATGTTACTTATTTCCTCCGTGGTCACACACTTACTATGAGAACCCCTGGAAGATTGGGAACTGGCCTCTGATCCTTGAAACATTAAACCTTGAGCTGAGGGAACACTAACTTCCTCCGGCTCTTCATTAAACTCAAGTATTTCAGGGATGTCCTGCTGTTCATCCGGAGTTTGTTCCGCCGGCGGCCAAACCAAATCAGGGACAGACGAGGGTAAAATTCACTGTGAATACTTTCCCTATCTGTTCCTTGGCCCACTCTCCAGCACCCTCATTCGCTCGCCTTATTGGAATCATGGCAGGTATGGAGTGCGAGCCCTTTACTGATCTTCATCATTTATTCTCCAGGGAAGAGAAGAGATGGTTGTGGTGAAGGAAAAGGTCTTGGCTCTGAGGGAGCTTAATGTTAAACTTCAGAGGGACGTGGATTTGCTTATAATCGAAAATCTAGCATTCAAGCTTAGCCAAGAGGAACTTAAGTCGAGTAAGGGGAAAAGGGAGGAAGTTGATAACCACTTGTATTCATGGAAGGTTGTTCAGAATATGGGTGGGAAAGTCATTCAAGAAGCAGGATAGTAGAATAGGTTTGAGTGTGACAAATGCATTCTCTCCTTTGCGAGACGAATGTGAGGGAAATACTAGTCAGGATAAGGGAGGTATAACCCAAGCGCCTGCCACCACCACAGATCCTACTGCTGACACTCTGCCTGCCGCTAGAGCCGAACCTACTACCACCACCACCAATGGGGGCTTCTGTCACCATCAGGGGTTCTCCACCTGCTGCTGCTGGATCCTCCCGAGGGAAAGGTAAGTATAACTTTTCCATTGTTGGCAACTCAATGGTACAACATCAGCTTTGGGCTACCTGCACTAAACTTAGGAGGGTTGATTGTCTGCCTGGCGCCGGGGTAGGGAGGGTTTTAGAGAACATTGACCACATCATGGAAGATAGTGGAGATTACCCCATTATCAGCTTTAGTGCAGGAAGCAATGATGTTGGCAAAGGTAGGAGTAATGAACTGCTCAGTCAGTATCGGGAAGTGTTAGATAAAGTTAGGAACTTAGGAGGAAGGGAGGGATCCCTATAGTGCATAGTATCCTACTAAGATCGGCTGATCCCCCTTCACACCCAACCCTTCTCGTCCATATGCTTATCCAATTTTATCTTAAAGCTCCCAACCGTTTTTGATCCCACTATAGCACTTGGTAGTCCATTCCACCCTTCTACAACTCTGTTACCAAACCAATATTTGCCTATATCTTTTCTGAAACGAAATTTATCTAATTTGAAACCATTGGTACGAGTGCTTTCGCTATCACTGAGCTTTAGTACATTTGTCATGTCCCCTTTGTTAATCCCACTAACCCACTTGAACACCTCTATCATATCCCCTCTAACTCTGCATCTCTTTAATGAATGTAAACCTAATTTCTTCAACGTTTCTTCATACGGAAGATTTCTAATATTATGGATCATGTTTGTCATTCTACGCTGTACTCTCTCCAATGAATCTATGTCCATTCTGTAATAAGGACACCAAAATTGGACAGCATAATCCATATGGGGTCTCACTAATGACAAGTAAAGTTAACATCAGCAGTTCTGTTACTCACACTCCTAGAGATGAACCCGAGAATCCTGTTTGCCTTATTACGAACGCTTATACACTGAAAACTAGGCTTCAAATCATTGCTAACAAACACACTCAGATCTTTCTCGCAGTCTGAATTTTCTAATTCTAAATTAGCTAGTTTATATTTAACATTTTGTTTACATCTTCCCTATCTTTAATACCTTGCATTTGTCAATGTTAAACTTCATCTGCCAATTTACTGACCATTCATGTAAGGTATCTAGATCCCTTTGGAGGCACTCTATATCGCTATCTGAATCAATTGATCTCCCCATTTAAGTATCGTCTGCGAATTTACTTATCCTACTAGTTATACCTAAATCTAGGTCATTTATGTATATAAGAAACAACAGGGGACCTAATACCGATCCCTGGGGGACACCACTTTTGACTGCTCCCCACTCTGACTTGGTACCATTTATGCTGACTCTGTTTTCTACCAATTAGCCATGACCTAATCCATCCCAACAACGATCCTCCTATTCCATGTGCCTCAACCTTTCTCATCAGTCTCTCATGAGGGACTCTGTCGAAAGCTTTACTGAAATCTAAATAAATAATATCATATGACTTGTCACTATCTACAGCTTCATATACCTCTGAGAAAAAGCTAAGCAAATTAGTAAGGCAAGAACGTCCCTGACTGAATCCATGCTGAGAAGAATTTATTAAGTTAAATTTGTCTAAGTGGCTTCTATTTTTCCTAGCAATAATAGACTCTAGCAACTTTCCTATGATTGATGTGAGACTAATGGGACGGTAATTGGATGCTATCGATTTATCACCTTTTTTGAAGATCGGAACTACATTTGCAAGCTTCCAAGCTTCTGGAACTAAATCTGTTTCTAATGACTTGTTAAATAAATGTTTTAATGGGCTACTTAACTCATCTCTGGATTCTTTTAATACTCTAGCATATACCTCGTCAGGACCAGGCGATTTTTGAGGTTTCAGTCTGTCAATTTCCTTAAGCACATCATTTCTACTTATACTAACTGTATTTAACATATTTTCTATACTATCACTATAATTATACCATATTGACTTCTGGAATCTGTGCCAAATTTTCATTAGTGAAAACGGAAAGAAACTGACTATTTAATGTACTGCACATTTCTAAATAATGTTCTGTTGTTTCTCCTATTGAAGTTTTTAGAGGGCCTATTACATCTCTAACTTTAGATTTATATAGTTGGTAAAAAGCTTTAGGGTTATTTTTTGAGTCACTGGCTATCCTTATTTCATAATTTCTTTTTGCTTTCCTGATTTACTTGTTGACCTGTCTTGATGGAGTCTGATAGTAGCCTATATATGTAGATGATTTTCGCCTTTCTTTATTTTTCTATATATTCCTTTCTTTTTTCCTATAAGATCTATTAGCTTATTAGTCATCCATTTTGGTTGATTCTGCGTCGATCTAAATCTTCTTTTAGGGATATATTTATTTTGAGCATTGTGGAGTGAAGCAATAAACTGGTTATATGTAGGTGGCAAGTTTAACTCTGGCATATCCTGACTTAATTGCTTAACAATAGGGTCCACCCTTAAGTCTCTTCTTAGCCCACCATAATCAGCTTTTCTGAAATCTGGGATAAGTGTCGTATTCTCTTTAGCATTCCCTGTCCATTGTATATTAAAATAAATAGATTTATGATCGCTATTTCCTAGGTGGTCACCAATCTCTACATTATTTATCATATGTTCATTGTTACTGAAAACTAAATCAAAAATATTAATACCTCTACTCGGCATATCTATGAATTGAAATAAAAAACTATCTTGTACTACCTCAATAGACTCTACTGAATCGGAGTCGCCTATTTGGTGCTGCCAATCAATGTTCGGAAAATTAAAATCCCCCATAATGCACACATTGCTAAACCTTGATGCTATTTTAATTTCCTCCCATAACGATGTTCCGCCATTTCTACTCATATTAGGCGGTCTATATATAACTCCAATAACTATGGTCTCACTACCTTCGTTAACCTCTACCCAAACACTTTCATTATAATTATTTAGTCTAATACCTGATTTAATACAGCTTTTTAATGTACTCCTGACAAACACTGCTATACCCCCGCCCCTCCTACTTGTTCGGTCATATTTAAACAAACTATATCTTGGAAAAACAAATTCTGCTAAAAAATGCCTAGATTCTGTATTAATCCACGTTTCAGTTAACGCTATTATGTCTATATTTTCTGTGCTAACGAGTGCTCTAAGTTCGTTCATTTTGTTACATAAACTCCTACAATTTGTATAATATCTATCTATCTATCTATTCTATATGCTCAGGCCCAATCCCCATGTTGGGGGTAGCCGACTCAAGACAGAGCAAGAACAGGGAAAACACAAAAACAACATAAAAAAATAAATAAACACAGATAAAAAACACAAACTCACACACATCCAGGTCACCCAGGAGAAGACCCGGAGACCAGGGTTACCAAGGTCGCTCCAGCACTCCCCCGGCCCCTGACCACCCGGAGAGGTTCTGATCTCGGCAGGCAGACATGCAGCGGAGCCAAAGCCACAAGCCCTCCCACCACACTTCCAGGCACACCCTTCATATTAATCGTCCCCCTGGGCCAGGCGCCTGATGGACTATTATCTAGTCGAACTTGCGCCCGACCCCTTAATATACCCTCAACCTATTACTTTTATTTGCAACTAATTTTCTATTGTGTTTAGCTAACTTATTATTTCCTGTTGAACTACTAGCTCTAGACGGAAATTCTACTCTATCAGTATTCTCATCTTTACTATCAGTTACATGTGTAGTGTTATCGATACTACTATTACACATCACTATATCCGCACCATCTTGACTGATTATATATATATATATATATATATATATATATATATATATATATATATATATATATATATATATATATATATATATATATATATGTATATATATATATATATATATATATATATGGTATATATATTATATATACTCTCTCTCTCTCTCTCTCTCTCTATATATATATATATATATATATATATATATATATATATATATAGACCTATATATATTCCTCCCTCTCCACCCCCTCTCTCATACTTATGCCTAATATCCTAATCTCTTCTAAAGATGTACTTTCTACCCTCCTGGGCTTAATACTAATGCCCCTTTCCCACTGATGCGATGTCATACGATTTTCGTCGCCGAGGACGTAGTCTTGTCAATTCGCAACAAATTTGTGGGACGTCAACGATTTTGACCGTTATAAAACGTTGACAAGTTAACACTCGGCGACGATGTCGCCGATGGATACGACTTAATCGGCGACATTATGCGACATCATCGGAAAATTGAGCGAGATGGTTCGCCGATGACCTCGGCGAGAATTGTCACATTTGAATAAAATATTGCGAAATAATGCCAAGGATGAACGAATACTCGGCGTATGTTCTGCGACGTCTTCGGCGAATTAAGCGATGGTTCGGCGGATACCTCGGCGAGATTATCAGATTTTTTTTTGCATAATTATATTTCATGGCACAAACATAAGAACATAAGAAAACGGGAGTCTGCAGAAAGCCGATCGCCCCACACAAGGCAGATCCCTGTCACACCCAACCCCAATTACAAGGCCTAATTATAGACCCAACTCACTAATGCGTTGAGGACTGACCTCACCAAAACGGTCAGAGATCAACACAAGATTACGGGGGTCTGCAGAGCGCCGATTGGCCCACACCAAGCAGATCCCCCCTCATACTCAACCCATCTCGTCGAAAATGTACACATTTATCTTGAAGGGGGGTCTAGAGTTTTTTGTTTTAAGTTTGATGGAGGTCTAGTGAGGAAACTAAGAAATAAAGGAATGAATGACCAAACAAACGGTCCATTTTCCCATCAGGGGGGATGGGCGTAATATTTGCTCATTTATATATTGGTTTATGAGTTATTTAGTTTCATCCCTAGACCTCCATCAAGCATATAAAGCACCCCCCCAACACCCTCCTTCAAGATCAATTTGTACGTTTTTCGATAGAAAAATATCCTGGCCGAAGGCCGGTTCCTCAAAAGTACAGGCTCGCTATCGCTAGCCAGGAAAAACTCGACGCCTAAATGACACGAAAAGTCTTAATATTGACAACGAAATGGGGTGAAATGTCTTAAAATCGCCAAGCTAATGGGCCGAACGTCAAACAATATGAAAATTAATGAGGTTAGCCATGAGTAAGAAAGGCGACCAGAAAAACGACCCATATCCCCCTTAATTCGGAGATTGGCAATGTCCTTGCCGTATGTTTACGTTACGGCTTAAAATTGAGCCCACCTCGCTTTTTTTGTTTTCTCTTTCTCTCCCTCTCTCTTTGCCTTGTATACGTTCGGCCCCATTCAGCCTACTGTTTTAAGACGTTTACCCCCATCCAGGTTTCAATATTTTCATGGTGAGCGGTAGCCAGCCAGCATATATATATTTTTGTTTTGAGAGCAAGCTAAATTTGTAAATTTTTCGATAGAAAAATTTCTCCGGCTAAGCTGGATTTCTCCATACAATGCTGGCTCGCTATAGGCCTAATCATTTTTTTTACCCACCACGCCAAAGGTGCTCTTTGGCCTCGGCGAGGTGTCTTCGGAGCATTCATCTACGTCGCACAGCCCTTCGCACGCCTCTGCGAAGTATACCCGTGGCGGGTATACTCTCGGCGACGTTTTTTTTCGTGCGACACACTCGTCGATGTCTCGCCGATGTCGCCGACAATCTCCGAGGGCCTCGCCGATCCCTCGGCTTGCGAGGGTTCGGACCCCTCGCAAGTCCTCGTCCCAAATTTTGAACAATCCGAACATTTGCGATGACCCACGAGGGCCCTTGCGAGGCCTTGCGAGTTAAACGATTATCATGCGAGGGTTCAAGATTTTGTTGCAACATGTCACGAATGTGCCCATTTCTTGGTGTCAGCGATGAAAATCGTATGAAATCGCATCAGTGGGAAAGGGGCATTAAGAAGGCGTACGGTCCGGACGGTGTTCCTCCTGTTGTACTTAAAAACTGTGCTTCCGTGCTGACTCCCTGCCTAAGCAAACTCTTTCGTCTCTGTCTCTCCTCTAACGTCTTTCCTTCTTGCTGGAAGTTTGCTCTCATTCAACCTGTCCCAAAGAAGGGTGACCGCTCTCAACCCTCCAACTATCGTCCAATTGCTCTCATCTCTTGTGTCTCTAAAGTTTTTAAAACTATTCTTGCTTCCAAATTTCTTAAGCATTTCTCTTTTCATAATCTGCTCTCAGATCGCCAGTATGGCTTCCTTAAGGGTTGCTCTACTGGTGATCTTCTTTCATATCTTACTAACTCTTGGGCATCCAACTTTTGGGGCTTCGGTAAGACTTTTTCTGTTGCACTAGACATATCGAAGGCCTTCGATAGAGTCTGGCACAAATCTTTAATTTCCAAATTGCCCTCCTTCGGTTTCTGTCCCTCCATCTGTGCCTTTGTCTCTAATTTCCTTTCCGGCCATACCATAGCTGCAGTTGTGGACGGCCATTGCTCATTATCTCATCCTATCAACTCTGGTGTTCCACAGGGTTCTGTCCTTTCTCATATTCTCTTTCTATTTTTCATAAATGATCTTCTCAACTGTACATCCAGTCCCATCCATTCATATGCAGACGACTCTACTTTACACCACTCAATTAGTTTTCCAGAACGCCCCAGCCAGCAATCCCTCAAAAGTAAATGTAATGAAGCCATAAAATGCTTATCTTCTGATCTAGCTACTATTTCCAATTGGGGTAGAGAAAACCTTGTTGCATTAAAAATGTTAATGCTTCCAAAACTCAATTTATCCATCTTACTACCCATCAGGAACCTCCAGAGGACTATCCCTTATTCTTCAATAATACAAATATCAACCCCTCATCTTCCCTCAATGTTCTCGGTGACTCTTTTTCTTCTGCTCTGACATGGAAAGACCATATTACCAGTCTCGCTAAGGCAGCCTCCCAGAAGCTGGGTGTACTCAACCGCCTCAAGGGGTTCTTTACCCCTGCGCAGCTTCTTGCTCTGTACATGGGCACAGTGCGTCCTTGTATTGAGTATTGTTCACATGTGTGGGGAGGATCCTCTCACACCACACTCCTAGATAAAGTAGAAAGGAAAGCCTTTCGTATCATTATCTCCCGTCCACTCACCAACTCTCTGCAATCTCTCTCTCTTCGCTGCAATGTTGCATCTCTCTCGCTATTCTATCGCTACTACAGTGTTCCATGGAGATTTCCCAGTGTGTACCACCTCCTCAACGTAGGGTACGTAGTACCCGCCTTGCAACTCAATCCCACCCCTACTCTGTGCAACTCTCCAACCCAAGAGTGAAACGTTATTCTCAGACTTTCTTCTATTCAACTGCTGAGCTCTGTAACTCTCTCCCAGAATCAGTCTTTCCCTCATCCTATGACTTAAATTGCTTCAAACTCTCAATATATATATTGTTATGTTTTTGGACGAGGTGAAATGACACAATCAATAGATTAAATATGAAATTCAAGACTGATGTCAGAACACACTGAAAATATCCAGGTTCATGGAAAACCAGAATAAAAATTCTTAGTTTAATTAAATAAAGTATTATAATGTAAACAAAAAAAAAATCTCTTCAGGACGATCAATAAGAATATATAATGCACTAAGATTTGGCTTAGTAGCTAAAAAACGAGACAGAGATAGGGGCGAGGGAACGCGTTCGTGGTCCCGGACCCTAAGAATAGGAGCTTTGAATGTGCGTGGATGTAGTACGAATGAGAAACGAGAGGATATTGGAAGGTTATTTGAAAGAAGGAAGTATGATGTGCTTGCACTGAATGAAACAAAGATAAAAGGAGAGGGAGAAGTTGATTTTTGGAAACGTGATGGGTAGAAAGTCTGGAGTAGACGAGGGAGTTAGGGGGAAAGAAGGAGTGGCTATTATTGTGAAGGAGGAGTTGAGAGAGTTTATAAAAGAGTGGAAAGAGGTGTCATCAAGGCTAATGTGTGTGCGAATGCAGTTTAAGGGTGAGAGGTGGGTTTTTGTAAGTGCGTATGGACCAGGAAGTGAAAGAGAGTTAGACGAGGTAGAGGGTTTCTGGGAGGGTTTGAGAGATTGTCTACAAGGGTTTGATGAAAATGAAAATGTTATAGTTTTAGGGGACCTAAATGCTAGGGTAGGAAATGAGCCTGTTGAGGGAGTCATCGGTAGTTTTGGTGTGGATGGTGTAAACGAGAGTGGAGAAAGACTGAAAAATGTATGTGAAGAGTGCAGATTGAGTGTAGGTAATACGTTCTTCAAAAAAAGGCGTATACACAAGTACACCTGGCATAGACTTGTGAGGGGAGAGATTGTAGAGAGGGCATTGATGGATTATGTGCTGGTGACAAGGGAAAGATTGTGTAGACTGCTGGATGTGAATGTGATGAGAGGTGAGGCAGAGGGTATGTCAGATCATTACCTGGTGGAGGGAACGCTAAGAGTTAAGAGTTACAGGAGAATAAGAGACAAGCGTAAAGTAAGAGAGGTAATAAAAGTTAGTGAGTTAGAGAAGAGTGAAAAAGAGAGGGAGTACAAGGAAAGACTAAATGAAAAGTGGATGGAAGTGAGAGACATGAAAGAGAGAGAAGTAGAGGTTGAATGGCAACAGTTTAAGGAAGGAGTGAAAGCAAGTGCAGAGGTAGTATGCGGCAAAAGGAAAGTAGGAGGCAGAGGTATCAGGAAGGGAAGCGAGTGGTGGAATGATACGGTGCGAAAGGCAGTTGAGGAGAAGAGACAGTGTTTTGAGAGGGTTTTACAGGATGGTAGTGTTGAGGTATGGGAGAGGTACAAGGAGAAAAGGAGTGAGGCAAAACGGAAAATTAGAGAAGCGAAAAAAGATGCAAACGAAAGGTGGGGTCAAAGGTTAAGTGAGAATTTTAAAGAACGAAAGAAGATATTCTGGAAGGAGGTAAATAAAGTAAGGAAAGGAGGACAAAAGAGGGAAGAGTCAGTGAAAGATGCAAATGGAGAATTACTAGTGGAACCAGTTGAAGTGAGGAAAAGATATGCCGAGTATTTTGAATCTTTGTTAAATGCACGAGATGGAAGAGAAGCAGTGATTGAAGCAGAGGTGGATGGAGATAGGTTACCCAGGGAATGAATGACAGGATTGAGGAAAATGATGTGAAAGAAGCAGTGAAAGAAAAGAGAGCGGGAAAAGCAGAAGGTTTGGATGGTATTGCTGTGGAGTTTATAAAAAAGGGTGGAGATGTGATAATAGATTGGTTGGTTAGACTTTTCAATGTGTGCTTTGCTGTGTCAATGGTACCAATAGACTGGAAGAGTGCATGTATTGTGCCGTTGTACAAGGGGAAGGGAGATCGGCAGGAGGGTTCAAGTTATAGAGGTATTAGTTAATTGTCAGTGGTTGGAAAGCTGTATGGCAGGGTGTTGATAGAGAGGATAATAAAGTGTATGGAAGTTGCAATAGGAGAAGAACAGTGCGGTTTTAGGAGGGGAAGAGGGTGCGTGGATCAGATGTGTGCAGTAGGACAGTTATGCGAGAAGTATTTAGAGAAGCATAAGGAGATATTATGGGCTTTTATGGACTTGGAAAAAGCGTATGATCGTGTGGACCGTGAAGCAATGTGGAAGGTGTTAAGGATTTATGAAATAGGAGGAAATTTGTTAGAAGCAGTTAAGAGTTTTTATGAAGGGAGCAGAGCATGTGTGAGAGTAGGAAATGGTGAGTTGAGTGAATGGTTTGAGGTAAAGGTAGGTTTGTGACCGGGTTGTGTAATGTCACCATGGCTGTTTAATATGTTTGTGGATGGTGTGGTGAGGGAGGTGAAAAGGAGAACTATGGGAAGAGGATTGGGTTTAGTAGGAAAGAATGGTAGAGATTGGGAGTTGACTCAGTTGCTAGGAGGAACGATAAGCAGGAGTGGAGGTATGGAAATGGAGGTAAAACAGAGAGTGTGTGAAGGAAGGAAGGTTTTCGGATCAATGGGAAGTATGTGGAAGACGAAAAATCTCGGGAGTGAAAGTAAAAAGTGAACTGTATCAAGGAATTGTTGTGCCAACAGTGATGTATGGGGTTGAGACATGGGCTCTGAAGAAATAGGAGAAAAGAGGGCTGGATGTGATGGAGATGAGCTGCTTGAGGAGTATATATGTGTGGAGTTACTCGTAGAGACGGATTGAGGAATGAAGAGATACGTAGGAGAGTGGGGCAGCAGGAACATTTGTCAGCCAGACTGGACAGAAGGGTGCTGAGCTGGTATGGTCATGTTGAACGAATGGGAGATGAAAGGCTTATAAAGAGAATATGTGAGTCAGGTACAAAGGGAGATAGAAGGGCAGGAAGACCCCCATTGAGATGGAGAGACTGTGTAAGAAAAGCTTTGGATGATAGAGGAATGACTATAGATCAGGCAGGGGAGGTGGTGGTGGACAGGAGTGAATGGAGAATGCTTGTGAATAGTTGAGTGAACACGTGGTCATTTGGAGTAAGGGGTCGGGTGCAAGTTGGACTAGATAATAGTCCATCAGGTGCCTGGCCCGGGGACACGATTAATAATTATGAAGGGTGCGCCTGGAAGTGTGGTGGGAGGGCTTGTGGCTTTGGCTCCGCTGCATGTCTGCCTGCCGAGATCGGAACCTCTCCGGGTGGTCGGGGGCCGGGGGAGTGCTGGAGCGACCTTGGTGACCCTGGTCTCTGGGTCTTCTCCTGGGTGACCTAGATGTGTATGAATTTGTGTTTTTTATCTGTGTTTATTCGTTGTTTTATGTTGTTTTTGTGTTTTCCCTGTTCTTGCTCTGTCTTGAGTCGGCTACCCCCAAAATGGGGATTGGGCCTGAGCATATAGATAGATAGATAGATAGAATAGAAAAATAAATAAGTATATATCTTTACTGAAGCAATGCAAGGTTTAAATAGCTATATCAAATAAGGATTAATATTTTCTCAAGATCACTGGAAATGGTTAATATCTGTTTAATAACTTAAGGAAATGCACAACACATTGATGAAAGCAATACAGGTAATTAATACAACTATTTAACCCTTCCTACCCGGGCTGCCTTAGGTAAGGACAGCTTGGCAGAAGGGCAGCGAACCGGGCGTCCTTACCTAAGGTATGTGCTTTAAAGCGCACTTTAAATTTAGCGCGGGCAAATTTTACTTTGCGTGGGTGATCGTAGCGCCACCAAGCCTCAACTACCACTCTTATCAGTTCCTACGTTGCCGCCATTGCGAGCTACAGAAAAAAATGAATTCCGACGCGTCCGATACTGTGCAATCTCCCGCGCGTCCCAGTGCTAACCCGCTTGCAACATCTACGCCTCTGCCAACCGAGAAGAAAAAAAACTAAGGAAAGTGAAACGTTTGCTAAGTGAGAGTGCAATACACCGTGAACTTTTCAACCAGGATTTGAGCAGTGGTGAAAGCTCTGTGGACAAAAACCTCTATATTCAGAGTAGAAGTGGAAGCGAAGTTGACGATTTTGTGGGATTTGGTGATGATGACAATGTGGATTTATTTGAGGGGGGTGATAGTAGTGATGATCCTGATGTGGAAGTGGTGGAGGAAGGTGCTATTGAAGTACCAAGTGTGCTAGAGCCAACCCCTTCGCCTAGTTTCGTAGGTCAGGGTAGGCCTAGCCCTAGCCCTACTCCAGGACCTTCCCCTTTGCCTGCCCGTACGCCCTTGAAAGTGGGTAAATACTTCTATAAACAGTCTTTAGTGAAAAGTGCAGCCAAGAAAGCACGCAGGGAAGCAGAAAAAGTGAGGAAGGCATAGATAGTGATAGTGACGCCGACCCAGGCCTAGCAACCACCCGCATTCCTTTGTCCCGACGCCTTGACCCGGAACGCCAGGAGGGCCACCCACACCCCTCGGCTTCATCTGTCCCTCAGGATGACCAAAGGGCCTCTACAAGTGCGTCATTGGCCTCCCACAGTGTGCCACCACAGGCCCCACATCGTAGGTCATTATTTCCTGCGGAAAAGTCCACGGCTAGCCGCAAAAGGAGCCCAACTCCCGAGGCCGAGGCTCCCATTGCTCAACCTCCCGCAGCCCCACGCTGCTGACGCCCGGTCTATTCTTCACCAGAGTTGTCTCCTGAAGAGGATGCTGACGACCCCAACATTGCCCCAGATGACCTGACGTCGCCTGAGGAAGAGGAAGAGGAAGACGAAGAGGAAGAGGAAGTCCCGAAGAGTAAAAGGGCGAGGTCGTGGACGTGGTCAGCCTGCCGACGCCGCTGCCCCTGGGCCTGGGCGTGGGCGTGGGCGTGCAGGACGTCCGCCTGGGCGTCCGCGTGGCCAAGGGCGCATGCCAGGGCGTCCTGGGCGTGTGCTGCTGCAGCTGCACGTCCTCGTCCTCGAGCAGCTGACATGTTTGTGTGGACAGATGGGGCGGATTTTGAGCCAGATTGTCCTGCCTTTGACGAGGTACAACAGGGTTCCCGGGTGTCACCAGCATATCCCTGTGGCCCAAATGCCACCCCCTGTGAACTTTTCTGTGGCTTCTACGACAATGAAGTCATGGAATACCTTGTCAAAGAGACAAATAACCACCAGGCTATCTGTTCAAACTTTCTTGGGAGGAAGACCAGTGCCAAGATGGTGGCATGGAGAGCTCTCACTGTGGCAGAATTACATGTGTTCTTGGCACTCACAATGCTGATGACACACATAAAGAAGCACGTTCTGGCCGACTACTGGATAACTGGCGACCTCACAACAACTCCAGCATTTGGCAAATACATGTCAAGGGATAGGTACTTCGACATCCTCTCATATTTCCACCTGACAAATAACATGCATGTCCACGAGCCCGACACACTCTGGAAGATCGGGCAACTGTATGACATGATACGTCATCGGTTTTCCACCTACCTGATTCCTTTTCAGAATCTGTGCATCGACGAGTCTCTTTGTCCAGTTCCGTGGTAGGCTGCCCTTCCGACAGTATATCCCGTCCAAGAGACACCGCTTCGGCATCAAGCTCTTTGTCTTCTGCGACTGCAAGACGGGATATGTGCTCGACTTTATAGTCTACAGCGGCAAGGGTGGTGAAGTGCAGATTGACCCCCTCATTGGTTTTGGCGGCGCTGTGGTAAAGAGGATGATGGAGAGGTACTTCCATGACAACCACATCCTCTATACCGACAATTATTACACGTCGCCTATCCTCGCCAAGTACCTCCATGACCGCAAGACCGGAACTGTCGGCACAGTGAAGGGGAAGAGGAAGGGCATGCCAGCCTACCCAACCAAGACTAAGAAGACGGACATCTTCCATAAAAAGAGTGGCCCCATCCTCTCCATCCACTGGCATGACCAGCGCAAGGTCAACCTCATCACCACATGCCACAAAGCAGAGATGGTCGCCACAGGGAAGGTGGACCGAAGGACGAAGAACCCTATCACGAAACCAGCTGCTGTCCTGGACTATAATGTCAACATGCGCCTCGTCGACAAGTCCGACATGCAGATGGGCTTCATAGACTGCCTGCGAACATCTTGCAGGTGGTACAAGAAGTTTGTCCTGCATACAGTAGATATGTCTGTCCTCAACGCGTACAACATCTACCGTTTGAGGACTCCAGTCATGAAGTACAAGAGCCTGCGGACCTTCCAAAAGCAGCTGATACTTGAGCTCCTGGGTAAACATGCGGGTACACCATGGAGGCCACTACAAGGACCAGGCATGCTGGACAGAACAGGGTGTGCCGAGTTCTTCAGAAAGCACCATCTCGTCGCCCTTCCTTTCCAGGGTCCTAACAGCAGAATAAGAATGCAGAAGAGGTGCTATGTGTGCAGCCGCACAACTCGACGACCCCGCAAACCCACAAAAAGCACTTGGCAATGCCTCGAGTGTCAGGTGGGACTGTGTGCTGGCACCTGCTTCAATGATTTCCACACTATGACAAACTATTGAAGTGTAAGTAACAGTGATAGTGACACTCAATAATAATAATAATAATATAACTAAGTATAAGTGAAAGACACACATAAGTAATAATAAGTGCCTTCAGAACAATATGAACAAGTGAAAGTGACACTAAAATATATATTCCTAACAATAAATAAGTGAAAATGACACTATCAATTACCATAGTCCAGTGAAATTGACACTATACTAATAATAAAACTAAGTATAAGTGAAAGAGACACACAAAAGTAATAAGTGCCTTCAGAACAATATGAACAAGTGAAAGTGACACTACAATATATATTTCTAACAATAAATAAGTGAAAATGACACTATCAATTACCATAGTCCAGTATAAATAATCATAACTACTATAATAATGACTATAAAACTAAGTCTAAGTGAAAGAGACACACATAAGTAATAATAAGTGCCTTCAGAACAATATGAACAAGTGAAAGTGACACTAAAATATATATTCCTAACAATAAATAAGTGAAAATGACTCTATCGATTACCATAGTCCAGTATAAATAATCATAACTACTATAATAATAACAATACAACTAAGTATAAGTGACAGAGACACAAATTACTTCAGAAAAATAAATGTATTGAGTGAAAATAACATAATAACAATAATATATGGCATAATAAACAATAAAACACTAAAAAATCGCTTCCCGCCATAATTCAAGGTAGAGCGACGAGTCAAAACATTCGTCGTAGCCTGGGCCGCGGTTGAGTGTTCGGATGCGGCGAGGTAAATAGGCGGCAAAAGTTACCTCCACTTCCATCACCATTACTCCGGAACCAGTTGAGCTAGAAAGCTCTACTCAACGCCATTCTACGCGGCAAGGTAAGGCGCCCATTTTGACATATGTTTGATTAATGTAGGTAGTATATTAAGCGAGATTAGCCTTAGTTAACGTATGTTGTGTTTTCAGCCAAATCGCCCGGATACAGCCTCCGTCCTTAAGTAAGGCAGCCCGGGCGGGAAGGGTTAAATGTGAAATAAACACTAAAATATCACTTGAGAAAATATTCCTTCTGAACATACAATGATTAGGGGTAACTAAATTAATCTGATCAAATTCACAAACTTGGAAACTAATCCCACATTAATTAATGCTTTACACTTATAATATTAATAAATGCAATCAAAAGGAAATAACAAAATAATATTAATTTACAGAAAACTTAATAACAATTAATTATAATCTGATCACTAGAATTATGAATTATTTAGCAATTAGCACTGGAAATATATATAATATAATAGGCCAACAATAATAATACTAAATACACGATTATATTCAGTGTACTTAACACTCGGGAACACAGGTAATTATTGCAGGTTGGTAGGCCTCTATACTGTATGTTGATGGTAGCCAGAGCACTATATCACAACACTAGGTATAAGTCACTATGTACAGGCAGGAGAGAGAGGTGTGATGCTAATCAGCTGGTCAAGTCGGTCTGGATCCCAGTGACAGAGAGCAGCGCGCTTTTATAGGCCTAATGGTAACCAGAATATTCTACCATGCTCGCAAATGAAACGAAGCAATGCTGGGAGAGACAGACTGAATCATGACAGGTCTAGAACGCTCGAGAATCAAACACATGAGTGGGAAACTGAAATATTATACTAATCTGGCTTATATAATCAATATTAATTCTGGATTACATAACACCTCCCCCCTAAAGAAAGATATTTACATGGGAAATTTCTATACTCTAAAACAATTAGGCTACAACCTAGACAAGCATTCTGCAATCACATTTTCCTTCCCTTTAATATGGCTTATATCTAAAGGATATTCTTGAAGAAGCAGAGTCCACCTGGTCAATCTCTGATTTTTATCTTTAAATTTACTAAGAAATTTTAGTTGGTTGTGATCAGTATAAATAACATTAGGATCGGAGCCTGAACACAAATATAAAGACAAATGTTGCAATCCCAAAATCAGAGCCAAAAGTTCCTTCTCAATAGTTGAATAATTCTTTTGGGGTGGAGTGAACTTCTTGCTGTAATAAGATACAGGATGTTCAATACCCTGGTCATCCTCCTGCAACAAAACTGCCCCAGCTCCTGTATCACTAGCATCCACAGCCATTTCAAAGGATTTATCAAAGTTAGGGGTGGAAAGCACTGCTTTTAGTTTGTTGAAAGAGGATTCACATGCTTCATTCCACTTAAATTTAACTCCCTTTTTTCAGAAGATCTGTGAGTGGTGACACAAGGATTGAGAAATTTAGTAAACCGGCCATAGTATCCTACCATACCGAGAAATCTTTGCAATTGTTTCCTATTCTTAGGTCTGGAAAGATCACTTATCACCTGAACTTTAGCCCCTGGTGGCGCAACTTGTCCATTACCAATCACATAACCATGATACTGGACTTTAGCTTGACCAAATTTACATTTTGACAAATTTGCTACAAGATTAGCTTGAACCAGACGATCAAGAAAGTTACTGATCTTTCCAGGTGTCACTAAAGATCAATACATCATCAATATACACAACACATCCTTCCAAACCCTCGGTTTCAATGTTCATGAGTTTTTGAAATGTTGCAGGTGCATTTTTCATACCATACGGCATCACAGAACATGCAAAAGTCTACCAAGAGTTACAAAACATGAGATATCCCTAGCACGCTGAGTCATAGGTACTTGCCAATATCCCTTGAACAAGTCAAACTTACTGATGCACTGTACCTTTCCAATCCTATCTATACAATCTTCCATGGGAGGTATTGGGTAGGTGTCTGTTTTGGTGATTTGGTTAGCACGTCTATAGTCAATACAGAGCCGTAGTGATCCACTTGGTTTAGGAACTAAGGTGACAGGAGAACTCCACTCACTTTGGCAGGGCTCAATCACCTTGTGGGTGAGTAGGTAGTCAATCTCCTACTGGATCAGGGGAACCTTTAAGGGATTCACACGGTAGGCTGGCAGCTTAATTGGCTTCGCATCTCCTACATCAATATCGTGCATCAAAATGGTTGTCCTTCCTGGAGTATCTCGGAACACTTGATGGTATTTCTGGAGTAGAGCCTTGAATTCCTGCCTCTCCTCAGGGGTTAGATGAGATAACTTAGTCTCCAGATCACTCATGATAGCAACATTCTGCCCCAGGCTATCACTTAATTTCATACTGCATGGGAGTGCCTCACTTTTGGGGTCTTGAGGAACAGCTACAGTGCAGACAGGTTTATCAGGGTCTCTCCTGTGGTACAATTTGAGCATGTTGACATGACAAAGTTGTTTGCTCTTCCTACGATCTGGCGTGGCAATAACGTAGTTAACATCACTGGCTTTCTTCTCCTCCGTGTACGGTCCACTAAACTTGGCTTGAAGAGGTTGCCCGTGTCTTGGCAGCAGAACTAGGACCTGATCACCTGGCTGAAACTGGCATACTCTTGAGTTTTTGTCATACCACGTTTTCATCTTCTCCTGTTTAGTTCCCAAATTCTCTCGAGCTAGCTGGAACGCTGTTGATAACCACTCCTTAAAGTTCGCCACATATTCCAGCAGGTTGATGTCATCCGACTCCGACAGCCAAAACTCCTTCAACAACTTCATAGGACCTCTAACTTTATGCCCGAAGAGTAGTTCAAAGGGTGAGAAGCCTAGTGATTCATTTGGAGACTCTCTTGAAGCAAACAGCACACAAGGAAGACCTTTGTCCCAATCCTTCTGGTGTTCCAAGCAGTACTTCCTCAGCATAGATTTGAGTGTCTGATGATATCTCTCCAGAGTTCCCTGCGTTTGAGGATGATATGCAGAAGACGTGATCTGTGTGATGCCCAACTCTTTCAAAGACTGCTTAACCCCCTCAGACTGAAATAGTTAACTTACTGATGAGGAGGCGGACCGCCCGGTATTTTCCCCACAACAGTCAAAATCACACTGAAGGACCGATAGGAGTTGGATAAATTTGGGATTGCCATCAATCGACAGATTCTGATCTAACTTACCTAACTTACTGAGGCCTAAATGACGCTAGAGTGTCATATAACTGATTAGAGATATTAACCCTCTCACGTTCTTGACGCAATTTTGAGCCTATTAGGGATACTTTAAAGCCTTTTTACCATCAGGGGTATTTAGAAACCTTTAGTTTAGTTACTTCAACCTCTGCAGTTGTCTTTGACTTAGCTGTGGGCAGAAAACTAATTTTGGAGAGGTAATTATAAGAGTGAGAGAACTCTATTTATTATTGCTAATCTGGCAACCTCTGCGTCATATGAGCGTGAAAGGGTTAACCCTTTCACGTTTTTATGATACAGAGGTTGCCAGATTAGCAATAAGAAATAGAGTTCTCTTACTCTTATAATTACCTCTCCAAAATTAGTTTTCTGCCCACAGCTAACTCAAAGACAACTGCAGAGGTTGAAGCAACTAAACTAAAGGTTTCTAAATACCCCTGATGGTAACAAAGGCTTTAAAGTATCCCTAATAGGCTCAAAATTGCGTCATATGTCAGAGAGGGTTAAGATAGGTTCATATGACGCGATCGCGTCATATAAGTAGTTGGGTGGAACCTCCATATGACGCGATCGCGTCATATGAGTCGGAGGGGGTTAAAAACATTGGACATAAAATTGCTCCCTTGATCTGACTGTACTTCCTTAGGCAATCCAAATCTGAGGAGAACCCAAGCATTTCTTTCACTACATTCTTCGCCGAAATATTTCTGAGAGGGATTGCTTCAGGGTAACGAGTAGCCATATTATCAATGGTCAGCAAATAGGAAAACCCTGAAGAAGTCTTGGGAAGAGGTCCTACAATATCAACTAACACCCGAGGGAATGGCGCCTCAAAGGGGGGAATGGGAACGAGTGGTGCAACTTTCTTCTTTTGATTACACTTCCCCACTATTTGACAGGTGTGACAAGATTTGCAATACCAGGAAACATCCTTGAAAATACCTGGCCAGTAAAAATGCTTCAAAATACGGGCTGCAGTCTTCCTCACTCCCATGTGTCCTGCCAAACTGGAGTCATGAGCCACCCTAATGATATCCTGCCTACAAACTCGAGGGATGAAAATTTGATGCACAACCTCCCATTCACAGTTTGCTGATGACGCTGGGGGTCTCCACTGTCTCATTAATACTCCTGACTTAAAATAGTAACAAGTAGAACCACTAGCTGACTCTTCCTCACTACAAGCAGAACTAGCTAAACCTTCCACCTCTGGGTCAGCCTGCTGCAACTCTACCAACTCACGAGGTGACAAATTATCCACACTGCGGGGAACTGTCTCATCCTCTGAATGGTTTAAATTAGCAAGGAAAGTATCAGCCAAGAGAACATCATCATCTTCATCACCCTCTAAATCACTAGTAACTTTAGATTTAGCCCTAGTGACAGAACATGCAGGAAACACATCTGAGGAGCCGTCCTCGACTCCAGCCATCGGCTCACTAGACAACCGAGGAGCTGGACAAACCCGACCCCCAGCAATGTCGTTGCCAAGGAGAAGTCACACCAGACATAGGAAGTGTCTCAACCAATCCTACCATCACTGGGCCTTGAACAAAATCAGACTCAAGATTCACTCTGCACACTGGATTTGAGGGTAAACACTAGAGAGTTTAACCTTAAATGCTCTTTCTAATTTATCAGATACCTTGCCAAGAAACGGTAGTTTAAAATACACTTCCTCCTTACTCACAGTGTACACAGTTTGTTTGGGATGATAAATATTATCCAAAACATTTCTGACTTGCTTATCAAAAAACATAGAAGTAAATCCATTATTGACAAAGTAATTTCTTAAAAAAACAATCTCCTCGTGAAACAAGCCTTATGTTGATAAGCTCTATGAAGGAGAGTCTTAATAGAGTTAACCTTAAACTTAAGAGAGCAATAGCTAAAGAAACTAGTACCTAAGCCTGAGAATCTAGGTTTTCTAAATATGGACATTAACAAACTGTCATTTACTTTAGTTAACAACAGATCCAGAAAGGGTAATCTCCCATTTTCTTCGTTCTCGATAGTAAACTTTATATTCGTATGTTTAACATTTAGGTAATCTAGGAACAAACTAGCATGAGATTTTTCTTTGAAAACCAGTAGGGAGTCGTTGACGTAGCGACGGTACAATATGGGTTTAAATGTAGAGGGACAATTTATTATCTAACCATTTCTTCTCCCAATGATAGAGAAAAATATATGAAAAAGTAGGACCCAGAGGTGCACCCATTGCCACACCATCTATCTGTTTATAAACCTCATTATTAAAGATAAAATGACAGTCTTTAACACAAGCACTTAATAAACTTTTGAAGAAAGCTTTGTTCATACCCAAATAACTCTGAACTCCACTGAGCACAATCAATACACACACACAGGTCTATGGTTTCATTAACTGGGACATTAGTAATTAATGAAGTGATATCAAAGCTACAAAGATGAACAGAGGGCGGCAATTTAAAACCAGAAAGCGAATTGAAAATTTCACATGAATTTTTAATTGTATACTCATTAACCTTTTCCGACATATGACGCGATTTTGAGCCTATTAGGGATACTTTAAAGCCTTTGTTACCATCAGGGGTATTTAGAAACCTTTAGTTTAGTTACTTCAACCTCTGCAGTTGTCTTTGAGTTAGCTGTGGGCAGAAAACTAATTTTGGAGAGGTAATTATAAGAGTGAGAGAACTCTATTTCTTATTGCTAATCTGGCAACCTCTGCATCATATGTGCGTGAAAGGGTTAACAGTGAAAATTGAAAGTATAGAGACTACAAATGTACTCAATAGATGTGAAGCAGTATTATAAGCCGCCATTATAGGTCTAAGGGGGACATTTGGTTTGTGAACTTTCGGCAAGCCGTATAGCAAGGGATGAACCACTAGGTCTCATTGATTGAGCTGAATCTTCAGAGATACTTCCAAAACTTACCAAGCATTTAATGATTCTAAATATCTTATCTTCAATTCTCAGACTAAGTTTAAAGATATCAACCTCAGTGTTACGCTGGCCAGCTTGCCAGAATGTGCTCGTACTCGCTAGCGCTCGCCAGGGCAGTGAATTGGGCTATAATAATCGTAGACGATGTTCTTTCTTTCTTAGTATTCCTGATGTCACAGACAGATCAGTGGTGGTCTTTATTCTTGTCTGTGACACTTGGAAGTATTTTATATCAGTGATAGAGTATAAGATGTGTAGTGTGAATTTAAGGAGAGAGAGAACGAAGGAGGCAGCGAGGTGGTATTATGTGTGTGTGTATGTACGTGTGCCTTCCTCGCTCGGGAGGAGGTTCCCACGCTCTTGATTGGCTGGCGGGCCTGGCGAGTCATGACGCCTGCTCTTCATGGCGTAGTCGTCTGTGATTGGAGGCCGCTGTCTTAGTTGGTGCTGGGGGGCTCCTACCCGCGTGTCTCCTTCAGAGCTTGGTATGTTGTGCTTGGTCCTAGACGTCCCTTGCAATCTGTCCCCAACCTAACCCTCTGTACTACTGTTTCTCTCTCTGAACTTCTTTTCCATACTTCTTGTCTTTATCCTTCTGGTTCTGCATACGACTTCCATAGTCGGCCAGTCGTATTACCAGCACCAGTTTTCACATATATGTTTTGCACTAGCTTTAGGGGTTATTATTAGTCATAGTCACATGGAGTCATATCATCATTGGGTGCTTCTAATTATTGAGTTGTTCTTTGTTACTATTTAATGCTAGACAGTGGAGGGTATCTTTGGTCGTTGTGTGAGTTATGTACATGGCAAGTCAGAGCCTGTACGACTTCGACGAAGCTAGGTAGCCTGTAACCCTTGTGCATATTTTTCCTTTGCGAGTGTAGCAGTATACAAGCGAAGGGCTTTTGCCTACTCTTACTTGTATGCTTGCTACCTCATTTTGTTGACCTTTGTGGAGCGCCAGGGTAAGACCAGATACTTGAGATCTGGACTTACCAAGAGAGCCTCCTAGTCACTTAACGTATCATAAGGGAAATCTGTTCAAGGGGAGACAGTAGGCTACGAGCATGCTTGCGCTCTGTCTAGCCTTCTGGTACCTTTTATGGGTGCTGCTAGACTTTATTAGTAATAAAGACAGCATTGTGTTTATTAACTTTAACTGCGTATGCTTTAGTAATTATTCACGTATTATTTTAGCCTAGGTTGATGCATAGTGCACAACCCAGTTTGGCTGTTATGTTGGCTAAGGAAGTACTGTTTTGAGTGGCTATTATTAGTGCTGTCACAGAGTTGTTGCACTCCCTTATTTTATTTATATGTATCCTACTTGTTGGTGTATTTAACCCTTAATTAGCGGCGAGCAACATAAGTCGAGTTAAATAAAGCTGGACTATGTGGCGGCGCTCGACATAGGTCGAGTGGCAATTTCAGCACGTAATGTTGCTGAGAGAGAGAGACAAGTGGTGGCAGGAGAGTAGCGAGCGTATGACTGCTCCAGACCACCGCGGCGAACATACTGACACGAATCCCCGCTCCCTCCTCCCTCTCTCACTCGCTATATAAGGAATTGTATCGGGAAAGTGGCTAATTACATGCTTTTTGCACTCGCGTTGCACGGTTATTGCAAGAAAACTAGTCATCATAAAAGGATCGTTATGGTGTCATTCGAAAGCTCTGTTTATGCCCTTTCAGGGATAGATACTTGTTTTACGTTCTGGGTCTTATTTAGGCATGAAAATGATCACGTAAACAGCCCTATTTTGGCTAAAAACACCCCGCTGGGCGGTACATATAAATAAACCGCATAGGCCGCTCTTAAGGTGTTAAGATACACACTTTGGTGTCCTGCCCCTGCATTATTTCTGTTCTATATTGACGAGCATCTTAGAGCATCAGACGTTTTCAGAAGATTCCATATCTGTTTGCTGTAGGACTAGACTTCCAGTGTTTTCATAGAGCATTGAAGAGTTTAGTGTTGAGTACAGACTCACACTAAAGTTAACGTAAGCATATACTCCTTTATTAAATCTTGTTATAGTTTATTTAAGCCTAGTTATTAGTTGAGAGCATTTTATTAACGTAAAGTACTCCTGTTGTGAGTAGGCTTTTCCGTCACCGGAAAGCCTTTGTAGAAGTGCACTAAAACCCAGTTAATTGATACCCCGTTATCCAGTAGATTAACTCTGGAGGGTTTAAGTGTTTTGTTCACCTGTGTAATAGTTCGAGGGTTTGGAGTTAGCGTACCGTTGTTGCAGATATAGCCTATCATCTAGTCCCTTATTAAGTGCCCTTGTTTATTTCGTAGTGCCGGTCGTAACATCAGGAACCTTAACAAATTTAGTGGGGTCTTTTAAAATAGTATGCATTTTAGAAACATAATCTAATTTATTCAGTAATACAACACCTCTTCCTTTGTCTGGGCGACACACAATCAAATCCTTATTCTTGCCAAGATTCTTTAAAACATTAATATCAGGTTTGGTGAAAATCGGAGAGAGGACATTAAATCCAAAAAACTCTTTACAGGCAATGTTACTAATGCATCGAGTCACTGAATTATTATCATAGGCAGAGGCTAGTTTACACTTCTTGAGTCTGTATCATACTTTCAAAGGAGGTGAAATATTTAAATAGTTAGGTTTATAAACTGCGAGGTTGAAATCCAATCCAAAAGACAACATGAAAGATTCGCAGTCTGATAGTCTAACATTAGAATGATTAAATATGACTTTATCAGGGTCGCAAAATTTAAGGAAAAAGTTAGCACCAAGTGTAAGAAGTTTTCTTTCATGAACCTTATCAACTCTGTGTAAGCAGAGATTGTTATCCCCCCCCCCCCCCCCCACGTATAGTGGGTACCATCGGGAAAACATTTCTGTCGTTGTCATCCGTCTGTCCCGAAACTCCTCCTAGACCGTTGGACGGATTTTCACCAAATTTCACACAAACATTTGTTGGGTGAATGCGAACGTCAGTCAAAAAAGATTTTTTGAATTTGTGCAATATTTATGATTTTAGATCCAAAATATGGTTTTACCCCCCTCCCCTCTGGGGCCCCCCCACCTCCTGCAATGATGGCGTTCTGTATGTGTATGCCCCGTAGGGGCTCATACACAGAACGCCTTCGTTCTGGGGGCAAAAACATCTCGCCCTGCATTTGTTAGGTTAAGTTAGTTTAGTTGACATTAGAAGTGATGGTAGTAATAGTGGGGATGATGATAATTGTACTGATAATGGTGATAATAGTAGTGATGATGATAATTTTAGTGATAATGGTGATAATAGTAGTGATGATGGTTGTAGTTGTAGTGATGACAGCAGTGATGATGATGACTAGTAGATTATGATGGTGACAGTACTAGTAATAGTGATGATGGTCATAATAGTAGTTATGATGGTGACAAGCAATGGTGATAGTTGTAGTGATAATGATGACAGTAGTTATGATGGTGACAGTATTTGTGATGATGGTGAGTAGTAGTGATTATGGTGAAAAGTGTAGTGATGATGGCAGTAGTAGTGATGATGAGAGCAGTAGCGATGATGAGAGCAGTAGTGATGATGGTAAGAGTCGTAGTGATGACTATAATAGTAGTAGTGCTGATGATAGTAATGGTGATAGTGACTAGTAGTGATGATGGTGACCCATCGCAGAGTAGGGTATGCCGTTTTGATTTTGGGCAAAACGGCACGTCTACTTTATGAACATTGTTGCTTAACACCTTTATTTTATGTTTCACAAATGATCTTAAACAGCAGAAGTCCAGACGAGAAACCAGAGCTCTAAGTGAATTACATGCCTCCGTAAATGAAATCTGAGCTTTCATTTTTTCATTTTCCTTGGAACTTATCTCTTGATCTAGTAACTTACTTTGCCAGGACTTATATAAATCTGTGTTGTATAGGCTTTTCTTGTACAACTTAAATTTGATAAATTTTGGGAACACATTATACATTTTGCAGCACCTTAGAAAATGTAAGTCAAGTCTTTTTTTTCCAGTTTGGTAGAAAGCTGTTCAAACTTCCGAAATCCATGAAGAGTAGGGGATCCATATCTGTTGCGTAGAATATGAGATATAGGTTTGTTCTTGGGGAACCGCACATTGTAGAGGAAAAGGAGAACCAGAGTAGCAACCAACAGCATCTTTATTAACAAACGTTTCGACATATCCTATGTCATCTTCAGTGAATCTAAAATGAGAAAATTAAAATATTATAGCTAAATCAGGACAATAAGTCAGTCCAAAAGAGTTTAAAACACAGCAAACACAGAGCAAAATACAAAAACAAAACCCGGGAAAATTTGGGAAATAAACAAATGGGGGAGACTAAAAAGAAATTTATGAATTACTAGGGAGGGACTCTAAAACCTCAAGATATTTGAAGATCTACAGCAAAAACAAGTTAATTGACCATATGCAGAGGAATATCAGATTGATTATTATTAAGGGAAGGTTTATATATCTTTATATATAGAGAGAGACTCTAATATTCTAAGGTTGGTAGAATTACACGAATCAAGTACGTATACTAAAATCGCGGGGGTTGACAGAGACAATACAACTGTAACAGTGATCTCTTACTGCTGAGTGGGGAGGCGTGCTTATATGGAGACCTGTTCTGCTGGACTGACCCATATGTTCGTCGATTCTTGATTTAAAAGCTCTGATAGTGCTTCCAATACCCTGTATGGCAACTAGGGTACTGACATTTATAAACAATCGACGATCGCAGGGCGTTGGGCAAATGATCTTTGAAGCAGAAAAATGAACGAACCTTGAAATCATTTTTGTGAATGAATCTAAACTGGATTTGAGGGTAAAAACTAAAGAGTTTATCCTTAAGTGCTCTTTCTAATTTATCAGATACCATGCCAAGAAACGGTAGTTTAAAATACACTTTCTCCTTACTTACAGTGTACACAGTTTGTTTGGGATGATAAATATTATGCAAAACAATTCTGACTTGCTTATCAAAAAACATTATTGACAAAGTAATTTCTTAAAAAAAGATGCTGTTGGTTGCTACCCTGGTTCTCCTTTTCCTCTACAATGTGCGGTTCCCCAAGAACAAACCCATATATCATATTTATATATATATAATTATATATATATATATATATATATGGTTGGGGAGAGGGTTCGGTTGCGAGCTCGCCTAGTCCGGACGGGACAATTATTTGAACAGGGAGGAAATTCATACAAGTTTACGGGAGATGGGCGGGGTGCATATTGGTCGTTCCTCGGTACTTACTGGGGAACTGATGGGGGTGAGAGCCCGTAAGAGATGGGGTTAATAGGAGCATCATTGCATGGGTGGAAGGTGGGCTTAGCAAATGTAGGTGAGGAAGGCTGAGTTTGGTAGGTGACATTTTAGGAGTGAAGGGGAGTGTCTCAGAAGTATGTGCGGAAGGCTGAGCTAGGCGAGTCTGGGGATTGGATTTTTTTTTAACCTGTTGGGGGTGCAGCTGAGGGCACACATTTTACTGGGACTCCCCTGGGAAATGGTCAAGATTTTACGGATGTTGGCAAAATCTTTAGCTAGGGTGGTGGTTTTGTGGACAGTGAAATATTGTTTGACATGACTTGGTACGAATTTGATTAGATTATCGAACACGACTTCATTTATGCGTTCGGCGGATGCTGTGGGGTAGGCAGTCTGTGTACATTCGTGTAATTTATGCAAGGTGTCCTCATAGTCCCCTGTAAACGAAATGCTGTAAAGTTTATCTAGGGCTGGGTCGTGGCCCATTGATGGTTGAAAAGTGGTAATAATTAATTGTTTTAGGTCATCCCATGTGTGAGAGTTTGTGTTTTTTATCTGTGTTTATTTTTTGTTTTATGTTGTTTTTGTGTTTTCCCTGTTCTTGCTCTGTCTTGAGTCGGCTACCCCCAAAATGGGGATTGGGCCTGAGCATATAGATAGATAGATAGAATGGTGTCTCGGTGGTTACGGTGCCTGTTAAACGAGAATACATTCGGAATCCTATGTTAGAGAGCAAGATGTAGGTACGTTTAGCTTCGGGATAATTCAGGGTGATGGTAGGCATGACCATATCTAGGTATGTCGCGATGTCCATAGTTTCTGGGCAGACGGCAGTAATGGAGGGTTTTGGTCCTTCCCCTGACATTTTGAATTATTCTTACTTGACGGGGTAACTAGTGGTTACAGACTCACGGGTCTTACAGGACGAAAGTTAATCAACAACCAGGCCCCCCCGCCCCCCCCCTGCCCGAACAGACAATGTCAGAAATGGCAGTCGTTACCTATGTCAGCGAGGAGCCTCCTCCAAAATGCCCCTGTCGACCTTGCCCGGACCAGTATCTTTGGCAGCAAAATCAGTAAAACCATCAGGCAGTTCCAGTCAAGCCTGAAAACCTTTTTCTCTGACTAAAAATTCCTTCCATCCAACTTTCTCCTTGCCCTATCACCACTTTCCCCTAACCCCCTTTCACTAATATTTTTCGTTCGTTTGTTCGGGCTTCGTTATTATGCGGCCCCTATGGTCGACGATGCCTCTGGTGATTCTGGTGCCATACGGGGTTGGATTTGGTTTGACCCTGTCATCGGTGCCCCTGGCTATAGGTGTGTGTCCGGTTCTGGTGTGGAAGTCGGCTGGGTGAGCCCTGGTATTTCCCGAGGTCAGCGGGTGGCTGGTTACCATGGGCGGCTTAAATTTACCTCGGTATACCAATTAACCCTTAATTAGCGGCTCACCACATAAGTCGAGTTAACCCTCTCACCACGGAAGGGCTCTTGAACGCCCATAAAAAAGCATATAACAGGTACCCGGATGGTCTCTTGAACGCCCAGTGGTTGAAAGCCTGTGAGCTTCGTGTGCGAGGCGTCGGTCCGACGCATGTAAACAACAACCGGCTGGACCGTCGCCCCGCATCTCCGGCCACAAGAAGGAGAGCGTCGCTTGTTCGTGTGTGCCTGTATGTTGTTGTTAAGTATCGAAAAGTGGTGTAAAGTGGCTGTTTTGGCCATAAAGTTATCTCCAATGAAATCATCATCACAGCTCAACCAGTTGACTTAGAGAGCTCTACTTAATGCCATTCTACAGGTAAATAACACAGCTACGCTTGGGGATGCGCGGGAATGCGGGAAGCAGTCTGATTAACGAATATACGGTAGCCTAGCCTAGACGTTTTTCGGCCAAAACACCCGGGTTTCGAGGAATATATATATAATACATAGCCGGGGCTGGAGGGTTAAATAAAGCTGGACTATGTGGCGGCGCTCGACATAACTCGAGTGGCAATTTCAGCACGTAATGTTGCTGAGAGAGAGAGACAAGTAGTGGCAGGAGAGTAGCGAGCGCATGACTGCTCCAGACCACCGCGGCGAACCTACTGACACGAATCTCACCTCCCTCCTACCTCTCTCACTCGCTATATAAGGAATTGTATGGGGAAAGTGCCTAATTACATGCTTTTTGCACTCACGTTGCACAGTTATTGCAAGAAAACTAGCGATCATTAAAGGATTGTTATGGTGTCATTCGAAAGCTCTGTTTATGCCCTTTCAGGGATAGATACTTGTTTTACGTTCTGGGTCTTATTTAGGCATGAAAATGATCACGTAAACAGCCCTATTTTGGCTAAAAACACCCCGCTGGGCGGTACATATAAATAAACCGCATAGGCCGCTCTTAAGGTGTTAAGATCTAACTACATCAAATATTTTGCTATATTGTTTTTTAAATTAACAACATAGTTTGCTACAAATCTCAACAATATCCAAATAACAAGATGTGGGCATGGCAATTTTCTATGTGAGTGAGGGAGTAAAAAGGCAGAACTGCCTGTATCGAGTGCCTCCCCCAGAGTTGAAAGTGATAGGGCCAAAATCAAGGGACGCTTGAGCCAAAATGCCTGGACACAGGTAGTTTGAAGCAATTTAAATCATAGGAAGAGGGAAAGACTGATTCTGGGAGAGAGTTCCAGAGCTTAGCAGTTGAATAGAAGACAGACTGAGAATAATGTTTCACTCTTGAGTTGGATAGTTGCACAGAGTAGGGGTGGGATTTGTGTTACGTACCCTATTTAGAGGAGGTGGCGATAGAATAGCAAGAGAGATGCAACATTGCGGCGTAGAGAGAGAGATTGCAGAGTTGGTGAGTGGGCGGGATTTAATGATACGAAAGGCTTTCCTTTCTATTTTGTCTAGGAGTGTGGTGTGAGAGGATCCTCCCCACACATGTGAACAATACTCAATACAAGGACGCACTGTGCCCCTGTACAGAACAAGAAGCTGAGCAGGGGTAAAGAACCCCTTGAGGCAGTTGAGCACACCCTGCTTCTGGGAGGCTGCCTTAGCAAGACTGGTTATATGGTCCTTCCAAGTGAGAGCAGAAGAAAAAGAGACACCGAGAATATTGAGAGAAGATGAAGGATTGATTTTTGTATTGTTGAAGTGTAACGTTGTCTCTGGGAGTTCTGAACGGATAGTAAGATGAAGAAATTGTGTTTTGGAAGCATTAAAGGCAACAAGGTTTTCTCTGCCCCAATAATAGATAGATCAGCGGATAAGTGTTGCATGGCTTCATTATGTTTGTCTTTGAGGGATTGCTGGCTGGGGCGTTCAGGAAAACTTTTAAAGGGGTATCCCACTGTGCGACTTTTCGATGGCGAATACCCTGCAACAGTGTCCGTAAATTCGCGGCGAATAGGGTTTTTTCAGAATCGAATGAAAACGAATGAAGGCGAAAAAGGCGAATTTCCTTGATTGCAGTGCGACAGAAGTACGACCACAGTACGAATGTGGCGAATATTTTGGCGAAAATTACAAATGGTGTGCGACAATTGAGGGCGATTCAGGGCGAATGTGGCGAATGATGATGGCAAAAATAACGAATACACGGCGATTGCCCTTCGAATGTTGGACGATGTAATGAGATAACACCGCGGAGGTTGTGCGACTGTGGCGAATGCCCAACGACTACCGAAGATGCATTCTCCCTTGATCACACCTGTGACCTCAGATGATTAGGTAATGTCATTGGAGAGGCACATTAGGTGTGGGTATAAATAAGGTGGCGGAGCTCTAGTCTCCAACAGTGTTTAACATCAGCTCTACCATACCATACAACCGAACGACAGCGCCATGGATCTACTTCCTACAACCTCCAATGTTACCCTACCCTTGGCTTTGGCAATGGAGCGTGAACATGCAGAGATCGAGTTGCTTGCGACCGTCATAAAAAGAAAACAAGCAAAGAAGCAGAAGAGAAAATTAGAATGGAGGAGAAGGTGGTATGTCCGACCTATGCTTTTGCGTCGTGAAGAGTATGGGGTATATCACAAATTGATGGTGGAGTTGGCAGAGGAGGATAGTGCTAAGTTCAATAACTTTATTAGGATGTCCGTCATTATGTTCAGGGAGCTTCTACGTCCTGTCGGGCCAAGGATTGCCAAGCAAGACACTACCTTTCGTGCAAGTATCGAACCAGGTTTGCGGCTGGCTATAACGCTGCGATTCCTGGCCTCTGGAAATGCCTATACAGACCTCTTTTATCGACATTGCACCAAACACCATCTACAAGATTGTCCCTGAAGTGTGCAATGCAATAATTGAGGAATACATGGGGGAGGTGATGGTATGCCCAAAGACACCTGCTTAGTGGAAGGCAGTGGAAGACAAATTTGCTCTCAACTGGGACTTCCCACACACCTGCGGTTCCCTGGATGGCAAACACATTGCCATCAAATGTCCTGTCAACAGGGGCTCCAAATTCTTGAACTACAAGAAGTTCCACTCGATAGTCCTCATGGCCTTGTCTGGTGCCAACTATCGATTTCTTTATGCTGATGTTGGAGCCCACAGGTCTTCATCTGATGGTGGTGTGTTCCTGGACACCCCACTGCGTACTGCACTCGAGGAGGGCCGTGCGGGACTGGCAGAAGCTGAACCTCTACCTGGTGGGGATCAGCCTGTCCCATACTACATCGTCGAGGACGACGCTTTTGGACACAGGACATGGCTGATGAAGCCCTTTCCTCACCGCAAAATGACGAAGGAAGAGCGAATCTTCAATTACCGCCTCTCAAGAGCTCGGCGAGTGGTTGAGAATACTTTCGGGATTATGGCGAACAGGTAAATAAGTCAAGTCATTAGTATTGATGTACTGTATGTGTCTGAATGTCTGCATAGAAATATATTATTTTATTACCCATCATATAAAATGTTGGTTGTCACCTGAAGATTTGTGTCATTTATTTTTTTGGTTTGACCTTATTCATATGTCTATTATTTACGTACTCATATGACAGTTTCTATCATATGCAACCATTTCTTTTGTTTCTCAAATTTATAATTTTTATTCATATGTCACTTTCTATGTATTTTTAACCATTTTATTTGTTTATCAAATATATATTCATTATAATAATCAGTTCTTTTTCCCTTTTCCCTAGGTTCCGCCTACTGCTGACTACCATTCTCCTTGATCCTAAGAATGTAGAGCCAGCAGTAATGGCAATCTGTTGTTTCCACAACCTCCTTAGGACTCGCTACCCCACCCACAACATCGCGCAGGTGAATGAGGAGGACCACGCTAATCGGCGTGTTAACCCTGGTTCGTGGAGGTAAGAGGAGGAGCTAATCTCACTCGAACCCCTCGCACGCAATACTTCCTCGGCAGCAGGGAAGAGAGTTCGGTTTTACCTGAAGGACTACTATCGTGGAGCAGGTCGTGTCTCTTGGCAAGATTGAATTATCTAAGGTAAGTAAAAATTGGTAATTGAATACGATAATAAATTTTATGTTTTTTTATTACAAAACTGCAAAAAACAAACAATAAATAAATATATGTAGAAACTTAAAAATAGACGCTTACTTAAATGATGATGAACTTATGAATGAGACTAGTTATAAAAACATTGGAATGTGGATACATTTTGTCTGGAAAAATGTATAAATTTATGTAGATGTTTGGTCCTGTCACAGGAAATATCTAACAATCCAAAATTAGCCAAAGTCATTTTTAGTTGTTTAAATTTTTGTTATTCACAAGAACAAACATCAAAATAAATGTGTAAATTTTTCCCCCCCAAAAAAAATCAGGTACAATTATGACTATGTGATATGGAGAAAAAATACAGGTACAAATCGTAGTAGGAATACATAAACATGTATTCCTTGGGTTTATTCACCCTCCATCCCAGGTTTTGGGGTTTGTGCACTCTGATCATCTAAGATCACTGTTGGCATAAGTGGAGTTTGGTGTGGGGGAGGGGGTGAACCTATAGTAGCTTCAGTCATGATCATTTGTATTTCTGGTCCTGGGGTTGGAGGTAATGTAGACATATTCGACGACCTGTCAGAAGTGACCGTGGTCAGTGTCTGATATGTAGACACAGGTGGAGCAGGTGCCGGATATGTGTAATTAGTGGTCAGTGGGGGGAATTGATGATTGGATCAGCCCCCAGGTGTTGTTCCACGGAAACTCGGGTTGTGTGTCAGCCTGTGAGTTTGTTATGGTTGTTGTTGATGTTGTTATTGTTGTTGTTGTTGTTGTTGCGGTGCGGGGCTAATGCTCCACCCACCTGGCTGCTGTCTAGACGTGTGTGGGCCCTGGTGGTAGATCATGTTCATGAGACCTGGGCTTGATTGTGGAGGCTGGACAGGTGCGGTCGCTGGTGTCTGACCAGGAGTGGCGACGTTTCGTGCTTGCACTGGAGGACGAGTATTCAGAGGACGAAACTCTACTGGGGCTATATCCCGAACATTCACAAGTTCTTGAGGTTCAGCACTGTCCAGTTTAATATTTTCCTTCCAACTATTGCCGATCAGGTCTAGGGCACTGCTAATAAATTTATGGCTGATTTTCCGATCAAGGGACTTCAGCGTGTTCGCCATAAACAAAGCGAATGAATCCACCTCCTCCTCCAGTGGCGTCTTCTTTCTTGATAGTTGCTCCACCTGTGCCTGCAGGTCCGCCACTCGCTGCTGACGATCCCTCAACACCTGTGTGAGAAAGGGAACGTTTATAAAATAATATAATTATCTATTCATACACAAATCATCTCATACATTACTTTATGTCAGACATCCAAAACAGGGCCGTGAGAACTGTGTCTCAACTTTACCTAAAGTCTGGGTGACATTTATGGCGTGTCGCCACCTTATCTTATCTGAGTGACATTTGACACCACCATCTCCTCACCAGTACCCCGTCCAGCAAACATATTCAGTGTTTGACGAATGGTAACGAATACTGAGAATGTTTATATAATCAGAGTATATTAAGTGGGTGGCGAATGTTGACTAATACTGAGATTTGTTTTATATGAATGTGTCAAAGTACCTATGCAGTGAGTGACGAATGTGGACGAAAACTGAGAATGGCTATATATGAATGTAGTGGGTGAATCAAAATTAATGACCATTGAGAAGGTTTCTATATGAATGTGTAAAAGTTAAATATATCCATCTGGGTCAAACTATTAAATAACATTTATATCGGGAAAATGAGAAACACGATTACGAATTACATAACCTATTTCTCTGTCTGTACATTTGTCATCGGTCAAGAACCACCCTGGGCAAATCATATCAGTGGTCATGCCTGTAGGCAATGACCGCGAGATTAAGGAGGGAAAAATCAACATTCAAAGAAGCGAACATAATAACAACATAATAAGATAACATAATAAAAGACCTATATATATATATATATATATATATATATATATATATATATATATATATATATATATATATATGTTTCTAGTCTCTCAGTGGGGATCGAACCATCGACCATCAGGACGATAGCCGACGCTTTAATCAATTACACCACGGCAGTCTAAAAGACACTCAGCCTTCTATCCTATTTATGTTAGGGAGAAGGGAAACCCACTAGGCGAATATATTTCAATTCAAACCTAGTTGTAGGATCCATATTTCCAGAATACCATACACGGATTTTTGAGTGTCCCGACGCAACTCGGGTCGAAATTGATTTCATTTAATTCTAACCAACAAAGCATGAGAGTTACAAATATTGAGAATATATCACAAATACACGTGAGCCACTAAATGTTTCTAGTCTCTCAGTGGGGATCGAACCATCGACCATCAGGACGATAGCCGACGCTTTAATCAATTACACCACGGCAGTCTAAAAGACACTCAGCCTTCTATCCTATTTATGTTGATTAAAGCGTCGGCTATATATATAAAAAAAAATATGTTAGTAAAGCCAGGTAATAAATTTTCTTTAATACATACGAGGTTGAAAGAAATGGCAATTTCTGCGTTGGAAATTTTATTATTCAAAGTTTCCAGGTCTCTGATGAGTTTTCGCTGGGTGGCAGGAAGTAGATGAAGGAGATGAGCAAAATTCATGGTGGTACAGAGTTACATTAACACCTTAAGAGCGGCCTATGCGGTTTATTTATATGTACCGCCCAGCGGGGTGTTTTTAGCCAAAATAGGGCTGTTTACGTGATCATTTTCATGCCTAAATAAGATCCAGAACGTAAAACAAGTATCTATCCCTGAAAGGGCATAAACAGAGCTTTCGAATGACACCATAACAATCCTTTTATGATGGCTAGTTTTCTTGCAATAACCGTGCAACGCGAGTGCAAAAAGCATGTAATTAGCCACTTTCCCGATACAATTCCTTATATAGCGAGTGCGAGAGGGAGGAGGGAGCTGGAATTTGTGTCAGTATGTTCGCCGCGGTGGTCTGGAGCAGTCATACGCTCGCTACTCTCCTGCCACCACTTGTCTCTCTCTCTCAGCAACATTACGTGCTGAAATTGCCACTCGACCTATGTCGAGCGCCGCCACATAGTCCAGCTTTATTTAACTCGACTTATGTTGCTCGCCGCTAATTAAGGGTTAATGTACATGATGATACAGGATATACGACGCGTTTCACTGGACAACCAGCATTATCAAGTAAGGATAGAATGATATAAAAGGTAAACAGGAAGGGTATATATAGAGGGTGGAGGATCAGAGGAGGCGAAAATCAGGGGGCAAAAGTCTGCTATTGATGGAGGGGTATTCTAGGAGAGAGAAAGAGAGAACCGCTTCACGCATGCGCACTGGATGCGGGATGGTGGTCGGTTGGCGGGGTCGAAGCTGATTGGCTGCGTGTCGAGGGGTGTGGCCTAAGTTGCGTAGTACGTGTGGCGCCTGCGGAAGACGAAGTTGAAGGAGGTAGCGCGGGGGGCTACGTCAAGGGCACCGGGGGGCGAGGGGGGGCGTTAGGTCCTGTAGGAAAGTGCCTTTTGGCAGAAGGAAGGATCTGAAGGTCCAGAGATTGGTTGTTGATGTTGGGATGTAAGGCTTGGATATATAATGCTTCGAGTATAAGTAATCTCCTTGGGTCACTTTCTTTATCGAGTATGGTGGTGTGTTTCTCTAACTCGTTGCGTGTGAGGTGGGGGTGGTTAGGGGTGAGATAGTGGTCTTTGATGGCTCCAGCCTGAAGGTGAAGAGTTAACCGACGTGAAAGACGAGTCTGCGTCATACCAATATAGGAGTGAGGTCCACAGTCCTCATAATTACAGGTATGTTGGTAAATGACGTGATCGTCGGTCATCGGGCTCTTTATCTTGGTGGAAGCTGGTTTGTTGCGGAGAACGAGGTTGGAGGTCTTGGGGGATTTGTAATAAATTATTAATTTGATTTTGTTTTCCGGGTTGGTTGGGTGGACATGCTTGGAGATTATTTCTTTTAAGACGGCCCCGTCATTTTTGTGTTCAGAGGACATAAAATTGCGGTAGAAGATCTTAATTTCATTGGGGAGGGTCAATGTTGGGAGGGCTTTGGGTGTACCATTTTTCAAGATGGTGGTTGATGGTGCTGGAGATGTCGGAGTTGGAGTATCCGTTATTTACTAAAACTTGGGATAGTCTTTCTAGTTCCTGGTAGGTGTCGGCCCAGGTAGAGCAGTGCGTGAGGGCTCTCCTAACATAGGCGGAGATGGAGGATATAAGATAACGGCGGGGGCATTCACTATCGCCGTTGAGGCATTGTCCTGTGTTAGTTGGTTTAATGTAGACGGTGGTTTTGAACCCATGGTCGTTCAGAGCTACGAGGATGTCGAGGAAGGGGAGTTGTCCATTGTTAGATTTTTCAAAGGTGAAGTTAAGTCCGGAGGAGGTCATGAAGCGACGCTGGAGTTCCTGTAGTTCGTGGAGGTCCTTGATTTGCACGAAGATGTCATCCACGTATCTACAGTAGACGGCGGGTCGTTGGGCAGCTAGGAGCTCTTCCTCGATGGTACCCATAAAAAAGTTCGCAAAAAGAACTCCTATGGGGCTGCCCATCACCACACCGTCTATCTGCTTGTACATGTTGCCCCAGGTGCAAAGGAAGGGGACCTCCTTGGTACATAGCTCCAGTAGTGTTTTCAGGGCCTTCTCCGGGATGTCCAGTGTTGGTGTATCAGGGCAATGGTAAATTCGACGTAGAATCATGTCAATGGTCCTATCCACTGGCATGATGGTGAACAGGCTTTCAACCTCGAGAGAGGCGATTGTGTGGTTGTTGTTCCGGGGGGCGTCTCGTAAAATGTCCAAGAAATCGTGGGCTGAGTTAAGGTTGAATTGGCTGGGCACGTAGGGGGTGAGGAGGTTGTTCAGGGCCTTGGCGATCTGGTAGGTGGCAGTGGGGATCTGGGCCATTTCTTTCAACCTCATATGTATTAAAGAAAATTTATTACCTGGCTTTACTAACATAAAACTTCACGAGAATGCCAGACATCGCACCAGCACCCTCCAGTTTCGTGAAGAACTGGTGAAGGACGAAATAATTGTAAAACGAGAGCTCGCCAACAACCTTCGTAAAGAACGAGATGCTCTTCTACGGATTTGGGAAGACGAAACCCCTCCAGACCACCTCAAAGCCGAAGTCAACACAGCCCTCGAACAACTCCTTGAACAACACAGAAGACAAGCCGAAAACACAACCATAAAAAAGCTTGCCCGTCTTTATGGCGGAAACTTAAAACTTCCCAAACCAACAAAAGGATATATAAACCTTACTAACACCATTTTGACCCTGGACCAAGAAGACCTCCTCAACTGCCACTACAGCTCCAAACCTGGCCCCCACCGGAACGCCTAGAAACGGAAATTCTCCTGGACGACATCCTACGACTCAAGAAGGATGGCAAGGACACCACTACTCCCGCCCTACAACCTACTCTCCTCGCTGAAGCCGCCAAAACCAGAGGAACTCACCATAGCAAAATCCTCAACAAACAACACTTCCAAGCTGCCAAACAATTAAGAGACAACCCCAACATCATCATCCATCGTGCGGATAAAGCTTCCTGCCTCGTGATTCATGACAAGGAGGAATATCTTAGAAAAATGGACGTCATCTTAAGTGACAACACCAAATTAAAAAAGATCACCCGCAACCCAACCGACGAAATCAAACGTACTGCCAACACCACCATCACCGCCATCAACGCCAAACAAGGAGGGATCCACCTTAAAAAACTCGTCGGAAAATACACCCCTGGTTATGCGTACAGAACCATCAAAACACACAAACCTGGGAACCCCTCCGCCCCATCATCTCCCATTAAACCAACTAACACAGGACAATGCCTCAACGGCGATAGTGAATGCCCCCTGTTACGACTGGGGTTCAAATATATCAGGGCTCTTATTCATTGGACTAGTAATGGCATAAATGCTACAACGGAAAGCGCTAGATCCAACCTCTGATGTATATTCCCAGTGAACAAAGAACACAAATACTCTACAGAGTTCTATATGCAATAATAGGTTATTAAACTCTCAATAAATGTGCGTCTACTCTAGGCTTAATGTTATGTGAAAACAGCCTATTACTACCTATAACCGAAGGTGCTTGGTTATGGTATGCAAAGTAAGGTGGTAAGAGAAGTTACACCTTACGTTACTTTAATCAATAAATGTCAGGCACTCCTGCATGAAAGAAAGTGCACTAAAGTCCTTCAACACTAACAAGGAATCTTCTGTAAATGTTAGATGCTATAAAGATGCTCGTATCGGAAATGGAACCCAAAAAGGCAGGCAGCGGAACAATGCTCGTGCAGGCTATGCACACAAAAAGGCAGAATATATAATGCAGTCGGGGCCAAGAATATCCTAAACGCTACAACAATAACAATCGCCACGACAATGCAGTATTCCTATCAACAAAAAGAGCCTAAGTCGTTTGTGTCTCCATACATCAAACTAGGCTGCGAAATGCTTATGTAATCATAAATGGGTATGCATAAAAAGAGTAATTGGATAATATACTTAATGTCTACTATGATTGATAAAGTCTAGCTAGAGTCAATGATACGAGATACTGGTGCGCATGGCATGCCGCATAGCCTAGTGCAAATCTCAAGTCTGTGCGTCAAATATTACGTTATAGGGAAGGGTAGCTCTCTTGAGAAACCTTAATACCGAAGTATTAAGCGTTCTCCTGGCGTACCTCAAAGACAAACAACGAGCTTAGAACAGTGCAGAATGGTATAGGCAAAAAGCCCTCATTCGTGCATGCTCTACTCTCAATGGCACACAGACTAGAATTTACTCAATCAACTCCAGTTCTCAGGTATGTCGTGCAGCTTTTTCCTAAAGCCAGCACTCATAGGAAACAATACCTTATAATATCAGACCCCTAGTCTAGCATTATCTAATCCAGCAGAACACTAATAATTATAGGAAGCGGTACTTAAACAATATAAATGCCAACCAATGCTTCGTGATCAACTTATCTTAACAACTAACATACATTGGTTATATCAGACCTTAACGCACAATACAACTGGCCAGCATTAAGCTGATTTTGCAGAGTTAACCAGAGGGGGTATAATATTAATAAAAGGTGGTGAAAGATATGAAAAAAGAGAGAGGTAGGCAGAGGAAAAAGATTCTCAGGTGCAAAGCGGGGAACGAGGTAGCAAGGGATAAGATAGATGCGTTCTAGAAACCAGATCTGAGGGAGAGAGCGGCGAGGAACCCGTATATATACCGGGACTAGGTCGAGCCGCGCGGGAAAAAAGCGGTAACAAGTCCTCTAGCCACTAGCAAGGGAGCTAGCAGCATGGTAAGGACCTCCCTCAACCAACCCCCACGAGGCAGCCAGCCGTGACGTCATCGAGCGGGGCAAAAACAATGCGCGCCCCCCTCTCACTCTGTTCTACTCTCTCTCTCTCTCCCAGATCCCATCATTACTAATTAATGATAAAACATATACTTTACAATTAAATATATAAAGCCTTGACATGGGTGAAAACAACGAGCCTTTCTGGACTGCCCATGACACGAGCTTTCATATGAAATAAAGCACACCCTAATACATAAACTGTAGCCACATCCACTGCCCTGGCGATCCTAGCGAGTCACTGTAGGACAAGCCATGCGGTTCTAACGGAGTGGTTAACGTCACACCCCCCCCAAGATTTTTCTCAGAGGCCCCAAGGCTCACAAAAATCTGATGGTTTGAACCCATGCTATATCTCTACTTCCCATCACCCAGCGGCAGTAAAATATCTGGCACAGTTCCTCAACAAAACATTTTTCAAAATTATAACCCTCCCCAACACAATAGGTTAAATTATATGTAGTTATGCTCCTCAAGAGTGAGCTTCTCTAGCCCAGCATTCTGAGAGGAGTGCAACTCAGAATTACTGCTATAACATACTGAAAAAATTCAACTATCAAAGAAAGAGTTTTTATTTGATTTTGTTATGCTTTTAATTTGTTTATTTCGGCTGCACTATAGGGGCAAGCCTAGTTTTTTCTTCTATACCAAACGCTCAACTCCTGCTTTACGACCCAATACGCTGGGCTATAACCGCGAGCCAACAAGCACCAAGCGCAAAATACTATTCAAACTAAAGCAGGAGGCTACCCGTGTGTCAATCTACCCAGGATCATATACCCTTGAACGACCATCTGCAACCACGTTGTCACAACCGGCAATATGGCGTATGTCCAGGTTATATACCAGTAACCTTAGTGACCACCTGGTCAGCCTCATATTCCGATTGTGAAACTGGTCCAAGAACTTGAGAGGGTGATGATCTGGGTAAACTACAACGACCGGACCATAGGCTGGAACATAGACCTCGAAATGCCCCAGCGCAAGCACAACCGCCAGCAGCTCCTCCTCGACAACAGAGCAGCTCCCCTGGGCCGAATTGTACTTCTCCGAGCAGAAACTAACGGGATGCTCCAGCCCATCATCGTCCTTTTCCTCAAGGAAGGCACCAGCCCCCACACCACTAGCCTCCGTTGCTAGTTGGAAAGGTAGGCTAAAGTCAGGGGCCCTGAGGATCGGGTGAGTGCACAACAGGTGTTTTACTTCTCTAAACACCTTCTCACACTCAGGCGCCCATTTGAACTTCTTATCCTTCCAGTTATTCTCCACCTGAGCTTGACTGTCCCGTTCTCCTTCTCCACCTTGACTGCTAAACGTCATCACAGGCACAGTGAGAGGCTCAGGGGGGTGCCTCCCATACTCCTTCATGGGATTAACATGATTAATGATTGCGCTTCCGTCTGTCTGGAGTGGCTACCAAGTAATCCAGGTCTGATAGCTCCTCCAACACCCTATAAGGACCAGCGTACTTCCCGGATAATGGGTGACCTACAAGGGGCAGTAGAATCAACACCTCCTGACCCACGTGAAACTCCCTGAGTTCAACCTTGATGTCGTACCTGTCCTTCCTGAGGGCCTGAGAGCTAGTCAAATTACGGCCAGCCAACTCCAGACTGCGCAACATCCGTTCTCGACTGTTGAGGACACACTTGAGCATAGAACAAGGTTTTTCTGCACCCTCCCATACTTCTTCAACCATATGGAGAGGCCCTCTGACACGGTGTCCAAAGACGAGCTCATTAGGGCTGAATTCCAAACTCTCCCCAGGTACCTCCCGCACAGCAAACAAAACACATGGCAGGCCAAGATCCCAATCCTTCCCACTCTCAAAGCAACAACAACGAAGCACAGATTTCAAGGCTGAGTGCCATCGCTCTTACACACCCTGGCTCTCCGGATGATACGCAGATGACGCAACCCCAACAATCCCATGCTGCGGCATTGCTTGAAGAAAGAGGCTAGAAGTGAAGTTGGGCCTCTGGACTGACTGAATCCCCTGCGGGTAACCATACCGGGAAAAATACACTAGCAAGCTTCGGACCACCGTCTTCGCCGACCCATTTCTCATAGGGTACGCGTCAGGGTACCTTGTTGCTACATCTCCCGACTGTGCATCACTGTCCTCCTTCAACTCTTTCGTCTTTTTAAGCCCATCCTCTGCCTTTTCAGGAACAGTTACTGGGTCTTCTCCAGACTCGAAATGTGGTCCTAATAGTGAGTCCCCGAGAAGGTCCGTTGATACTAAACTCTCAACCGCATCAACTTTCAACCCCTTCTCGGTACCCTTCCTCCGCTGATCTAAAGACTGTTGACCAGAATGTGACTCCCTGGATGCAGGATCTCCGGTGACAACACACGCCATAGGTTGCACCGGACACTTCTCAACCCACTCCTGCTCCTCCCTACTCACGTCGGCCGGCTTCTCGGCAACGACCAAGGGTGGAGCCTCAGAAGTAGGTCCCGCAAAGTCGTTGCCGAGAAGGAGGTCGACGCCCCCAACAGGTAACTTCTCCACAATTCCTACATCCAGGTCCCGAGTCACACCATCAACCTCCATCTTCATTCTTACAAGCGGGTATGACCTTGTCGCATTAACTCCCTGAACCACAAGCACCCGCGCCGTATTGACAGGTTTACCAGTGAAATTCCTCAACAGTGTTTGTGATGCCCCCGTGTCACGCAAAATTCTCACCTCATGTCTTCTACCCCCCCACTCCACACAACCGAGTCCCCTGTGGTCACTAAAGGCATCACGGACAGGGAATAAGCCTTCCGGATCCTTCTGCACTGGCAGTGTATTTACCTCGGAAGAAATGCCTCTAACAAACTCCGATGTCCTCTTGAACACTCCAATGCCGTGAGCAAAAGACACGGCTGCCGGAGGAGGTCGACTAGGGCACTCATTTGCCTTATGACCCTCCTGGTGGCAACTAAAACACATAAATTTCGGTTTCGGCTTATACTGTGATGTAAAAGGCCCCTGACTTTCCACATACGGTGTGGTGTAAGGTTTGGATTCAGTTTTAGTTTAATGGCTCTTCTGTTTAAATGTGTCATTGTTACGGGGAGGGGGAGGATAACGGTCCTTAGCACTTACATCGTACTTCTGTGAGGACCCGCAACCCCGAATCAACGACAGCCGTCGATCAGCCATTTCTGCTGCTTCGACTAGAGTTCTTGGGTTTTTCTCCTTTAAGTTCAAAGTTAGATCACTGCCCGTGCTCTTAAAGAACTGCTCCAACATCATTAACTGCTTAATTTCATCAAATGTTGTGACCTTCTCAGATCGGAGCCAGTTCCCCATAGCATCGGACAAGTCCCGGGCGTGTTCCAAAAAGGTGCTATCTCTTCCCTTAGTTACACCCCGGAACTTCAAACGGTACGTTTCTGGTTGCAGTTCGTAAGCCCTCAGGATAGCCTCCTTGAGATCCTCATACACAATACATGACTCCAAAGGTAACGCATCGCAGGCTTTAAGACCCTTGCCTATTAATCTAGAGGATACAAGTGCTGCCCATTTATTCTCTGGCCACTGATGTTCCTGGCACTTCTTCTCAAAGCGTGCAAACAATTCTGTTACACCACTCTCATCAAACACCGGAACCAGTTTCAATAAGTGCGAGAGAGACTGCTCATGAACACGGTTACCAGCCCCAAGTCGCTGTCCCGTTGTCTCTACTCGCGACTTCTCTACGTCCATGTCGGCACAGTACCTAGTCGACTCAGCTTGGATTTTTGCTTGACTGATAGTTTTTCTCTCTTCTATCTTGGCTAATTCTAATTGCTGCTGAAGCTCACCTGCCCTTTGTTGCTATTGAATCTGAAGCTCAGATATCCTGATAGCCTTTCTCTCTTCGATCTTAGCTAATTCGAGCTGAAGCAATAATTCTGGAGATAACCCTTGAGGAGGTGAAGGTGCTACAATGTTTGAAATTACCGGTGGTCCCCCCAGGGGCAACCCACCCTGCCAGTCACCACCCAACTGCGGAAGCGTACCCGGGGTCGGCAAACTACTGGGATGGCTGGGAGTCGAGTGTAGGGGAAGCATGGCCGAAGGGCTCTGAGCACTCAACCCATCTCGCTCACCAGTCAACCTGCCAAGTACACACGTTATCAAGTTATCCCTGGTCATGCTGCTAGTAACCGCATGACCGATAGCTGTGGCCAGGCATTGAAGACCGTACCGATTCACACCCTCCAACCGCTCGGTAGTAACAGGCCATTGCAAAAATATCCTAGCATCCTCCTCACAGTTCACCTGATTAACCATATCATCATACTGCTGTTCCTCAGTTTCGACATTTCGTACTGTGTCTCCATTCTCCTCTGATCCGGTATAAGACATGATGCTCACAAAAATTTCCCACCTCAATATTCAGAAAAGAAGTACCCAAACTCTTATACCTCGATATACACACAAAAATTCTCGGAAATACTCAAGGGCTATACTATGTTGCAAAAACAAAAAATATTCTTGCTGATCCCCGCAAAATATTCCCCAAAACAACAAATGTTCCCTGCTTAATAAATGTAGGTTCACCAAATCCTAGGTAAGGTCGCCATTTGTTACGACTGGGGTTTAAATATATCAGGGCTCTTATTCATTGGACTAGTAATGGCATAAATGCTACAACGGAAAGCGCTAGATCCAACCTCTGATGTATATTCCCAGTGAACAAAGAAAACAAATACTCTACAGAGTTCTATATGCAATAATAGGTTATTAAACTCTCAATAAATGTGCGTCTACTCTAGGCTTAATGTTATGTGAAAACAGCCTATTACTACCTATAACCGAAGGTGCTTGGTTATGGTATGCAAAGTAAGATGGTAAGAGAAGTTACAGCTTACGTTACTTTAATCAATAAATGTCAGGCACTCCTGCATGAAAGAAAGTGCACTAAAGTCCTTCAACACTAACAAGGAAGCTTCTGTAAATGTTAGATGCTATAAAGATGCTCGTATCGGAAATGGAACCCAAAAAGGCAGGCAGCGGAACAATGCTCGTGCAGGCTATGCACACAAAAAGGCAGAATATATAATGCAGTCGGGGCCAAGAATATCCTAAACGCTACAACAATAATAATCTCCACGACAATGCAGTATTCCTATCAACAAAAAGAGCCTTAGTCGTTTGTGTCTCCATACATCAAACTAGGCTGCGAAATGCTTGTGTAATCATAAATGGGGATGCATAAAAAGAGTAATTGGGTTAATATACTTAATGTCTACTATGATTGATAAAGTCTAGCTAGAGTCAATGATACGAGATACTGGTGCGCATGGCATGCCGCATAGCCTAGTGCAAATCTCAAGTCTGTGCGTCAAATATTACGTTATAGGGAAGGGTAGCTCTCTTGAGAAACCTTAATACCGAAGTATTAAGCGTTCTCCTGGCGTACCTCAAAGACAAACAACGAGCTTAGAACAGTGCAGAATGGTATAGGCAAAAAGCCCTCATTCGTGCATGCTCTACTCTCAATGGCACACAGACTAGAATTTACTCAATCAACTCCAGTTCTCAGGTATGTCGTGCAGCTTTTTCCTAAAGCCAGCACTCATAGGAAACAATACCTTATAATATCAGACCCCTAGTCTAGCATTATCTAATCCAGCAGAACACTAATAATTATAGGAAGCGGTACTTAAACAATATAAATGCCAACCAATGCTTCGTGATCAACTTATCTTAACAACTAACATACATTGGTTATATCAGACCTTAACGCACAATACAACTGGCCAGCATGAAGCTGATTTTGCAGAGTTAACCAGAGGGGGTATAATATTAATAAAAGGTGGTGAAAGATATGAAAAAAGAGAGAGGTAGGCAGAGGAAAAAGATTCTCAGGTGCAAAGCGGGGAACGAGGTAGCAAGGGATAAGATAGATGCGTTCTAGAAACCAGATCTGAGGGAGAGAGCGGCGAGGAACCCGTATATATGCCGGGACTAGGTCGAGCCGCGCGGGAAAAAAGCGGTAACAAGTCCTCTAGCCACTAGAAAGGGAGCTAGCAGCATGGTAAGGACCTCCCTCAACCAACCCCCACGAGTCAGCCAGCCGTGACGTCATCGAGTGTGGCAAAAACACTGCGCGCCCCCCTCTCACTCTGTTCTACTCTCTCTCTCTCTCTCCCAGATCCCATCATTAATAATTAATGATAAAACATATACTTTACAATTAAATATATAAAGCCTTGACATGGGTGAAAACAAAGAGCCTTTCTGGACTGCCCATGACACGAGCTTTCATATGAAATAAAGCACACCCTAATACATAAACTGTAGCCACATCCACTGCCCTGGCGATCCAAGCGAGTCACTGTAGGACAAGCCATGCGGTTCTAACGGAGTGGTTAACGTCACACCCCGCCGTTATCTTCTATCCTCCATCTCCGCCTATGTTAGGAGAGCCCTCACGCACTGCTCTACCTGGGCCGACACCCACCAGGAACTAGAAAGACTATCCCAAGTTTTAGTAAATAACGGATACTCCAACTCCGACATCTCCAGCACCATCAACCACCATCTTGAAAAATGGTACACTCAAAGCCATCCCAACATTGACCCCCCCCAATGAAATTAAGATCTACCGCAATTTTATGTCCTCTGAACACAAAAATGACGAGGCCGTCTTAAAAGAAATAATCTCCAAGCATGTCCACCCAACCAACCCGGAAAACAAAATCAAATTAATAATTTATTACAAATCCCCCAAGACCTCCAACCTCATTCTCCGCAACAAACCAGTTTCCACCAAGATAAAGAGCCCGATGACCGACGATCACGTCAATTACCAACATACCTGTAATTATGAGGACTGTGGACCTCATTCCTATATTGGTATGACGCAGACTCGTCTTTCACGTCGGTTAACTCTTCACCTTCAGGCTGGAGCCATCAAAGACCACTATCTCACCCATAACCACCCCCACCTCACACGCAACGAGTTAGATAAACACACCACCATACTCGATAAAGAAAGTGACCCAAGGAGATTACCTATACTCGAAGCATTATATATCAAAGCCTTACATCCCAACATCAACAACCAAACTCTGGACCTTCAGATCCTTCCTTCTGCCAAAAGGCACTTTCCTACAGGACCTAACGCCCCCCCTCGCCCCCCGGTGCCCTTGATGCAGCCCCCCGCGCTACCTCCTTCAGCTTCGTCTTCCGCAGGCACCACACGTACTACGCAACTTAGGCCACGCCCCTCGACACGCAGCCAATCAGCTTCGACCCCGCCAACCGACCACCATCCCGCATCCAGTGCGCATGCGTGAAGCGGTTCTCTCTTTCTCTTTCCTAGAATACCCCTCCACCAATAGCAGACTTTTGCCCCCTGATTTTCGCCTCCTCTGATCCTCCACCCTCTATATATTCCCTTCCTGTTTACCTTTTATATCATTCTATCCTTACTTGATAATGCTGGTTGTCCAGTGAAACGCGTGCGTCGTATATCCTGTATCATCATGTAAATTAATGTAACTCTGTACCACCATGAATTTTGCTCATCTCCTTCATCTACTTCCTGCCACCCAGCGAAAACTCATCAGAGACCTGGAAACTTTGAATAATAAAATTTCCAACGCAGAAATTGCCATTTCTTTCAACCTCGTATGTATTAAAGAAAACAAAAATATATTTATATATATACCGGTATATATATTGTTACGTATCTTGATCCTCAAGTGGTTAACTTGATGAATCTAGATAGCACAGATATATATTAAGGTATCAGTCAGCTGAAGGCAAAACAAAAGTAAAATCTAATAAAATCATTTCCTGTTGTTGCTTCCTTTCCTTTTGGATCTTAGGACTTGGTATCCTTTATTGACTGATACTCTTTAATTATGAAAAATACTGAAACTAATTAAAGTCATGTAGTATTTATAAAGAATTATTATTTAACCGAAGCTTAGTAGGCTATGGTTATGAACCGAATAAGTTATAGCTAAAGAAGGACTATTAACTTTATAAAAAGTCTTGAAAGATAAATATTAAAGTAAGAATATTTCTGTCTCTTACCCTTTTTGAAATGAATAGATAGTTTTCTTATATGTCCTTTTATTTATATTTAATGTAATTATTCTTGGTTCTTGTCTTACGTTAATAGTATTATATTATTATTATCATCAGGTCACATATCAAAGTCACATAAAAAGTTAGATATATATTTAATAATTAGTTAAATGTATTTCTTAACCACGTAACATTGAGGTTTGATTATGAGTAAATAAAGTTACAGGATCGCTTCATAGATTCGATTCAGGTCTCACTCAAATAATATGAAAAGCAAAAATAATATTTTGAAGCTAAACTAATTTTCTTCAGCTTAGGAAATCACTAGAAGTAATATTAACACAGCCATGTTAGTCTAAGGCGATATTACTAATACGAGACAATAGCATCACCGTACTAAGCACCGTTAAGCAATGTAAGCTTAATTAAAAGAAAATGAAAGAACTCGTAAGTATTAATATAAAACAATAGTATTACTTTCATCATAACCCAATTACTTAAAGAGTTGCTTTAGTCCACAAGTTAGTCAACTAAAATAGTTAAGTACATAATAATAGCGTTAACGTTAATTCCCAATCAAATAGTTAAGTACATAATAGTAGCGTTAACGTTAATTCCCAATCAAATAGTTAAGCACATAGTAACGTTAACGTTAATTCCCAATCAAATAGTTAAGTACATAATAGTAGCGTTAACGTTAATTCCCAATCAAATAGTTAAGCACATAATAGTAGCGTTAACGTTAATTCCCAATCAAATAGTTAAGCACATAATAGTAGCGTTAACGTTTATTCCCAATCACATATCTCACTAACCAACATAACGTAACTGTTTACACCGAACACACTTAACACACACTTATATAATCTGACTGACAGTCACAAACCCATTATAATACTTCACCCCGTCTTCCTCCAGCTGCAAGTTCACCTTCCCCAACTCCAAATGAGACTAATTTGAATGCCCACAACTCGGGTCTTATATACTAAACAATGATGGTGTAGGAACGAATCAGGAGGCGGGGGGTGGTGCCCGCTCCAATCACAGCTCCTCGAGTTGCATAGCAGGTGCATGGTCCAATCACAGCTCCTGGCGTCGATCATACGTCATAGTGTCATCGAAGTAGTTTGCAGGGTCCCCTATGACGCACGCAGGTGTGAAGGCTAGTTTGCTGGTGAGCTGGTTTCCCCACTCGCTAGTTCGCTTGCTAGTCTGCTTCACCGTTTGGGTAGTGTGACTCCTTCAACTCTAATTCTAACTCTTAAATTAACATACAGGGCTCCGTATGTCAGACCTCCCCCCTAGAAAAGAGTTTAAGGAGTATAGTACATAATACTAAACATAATACATAAATAGATTCACCACCAGATTGGCAACAGCAAGATTATAATGAGGATATAATAAGGATATCACCCAAAGTAGGCAACGTCTCCAGGTACCACATCAGAACATAGCCAGAACGTAGCTGGAGCGTTATTCGAACTGCAAGGCATCTCACAGCTGAAGGCTTGACAGCGCACTACTAAAGCATGATATTTACCTCGCTACAAGGGAGAGCTAATTGCCAAAATCCTCTCATTAAATTAAACTTACTGCTGTATGAGGCCAACCTAGTAAATGCAATCTTTGATCCGTGGCAGTGGGTAGGTATCGTTCTTTGTGACAGCATTGACTTGCCTATAGTCCCTACAAAACCTATGGCTCCCGTCTGGCTTTGGCACAAGTATGACCGGACTACTCCACTGGCTTAAGGCCCTTTTGATCAGCTTGTTTGACAACATGTAGTCCAGCTCGACCTGCAGTATACTCCTGCGTTGTGGCGAGACACGGCAGGGGGATAGTTTAATGGGAGTTGCATCCCCTACGTCGATGTCGTGCACGGCCAAAGAAGTGAGCCCTGGAGTATCACGGAACACACTGGGAGACTGAGATAAAACAGAGATTAGTTGGTTCGCTTGATCAGAGGGAAGATGACATAGTTTAGATGGTAATTCCCTCCAAGCCACTGAATTATACTGAAAGTTGGATAGGCTACATGACAAGTCAAAGTCTGCATGGATACCTTCAGGCTCTGGAACAGTCTGTTGCGGGTCAGTAAGAGAACTGAAGACTTTGTCCGCACCAGGCTGTTCACAGGTCCTGACATTCACTGCCACAGTGGGAGAATCTGGAAGAGAGGAATCAGGGGACCTATGGTAGGGTTTCAACATATTTATATGGAATACTTGCGTGGGCTTTCTCCTGTCTGGGGTAGTTACTAGATAATCGGTAATGCTCACCCTCCGAATGATCTTATATGGGCCCCTGAACTTGGCAGATAAAGGTTGGCCAAAAAGGGGGAGCAGGACCAAAACCTCATCACCGGGCTGAAACTCCCTCTCACAGTCTTTTCTGTCATACCATTTCTTCATGGAGCTTTTAGCCACGGTCAAGTTTTGAGCGGCAAACTCACATGAGGATCTCAGCCGGGTTTTGAAATCTGAAACATACTTGAGGAGGTTTTGGTTCCCCTCCTGGCCAACTAGGCTATCCTGCAATAGTTGCAAAGGACCTCTTACCTGGTGACCGAAAACTAGCTCATTAGGGGAAAAACCCAGGGATTCAGTTGGAACCTCACGAGTAGCAAATAAAAGAAAAGGTACCCCCTTATCCCACTCAACTCCGGTCTCTGTACAATACTTATGTAACATTCCCTTTAATGTCTGATGATATCGGTCGAGAACCCCTGGACTCTCTGGGTGGTAGGTGCTAGACTTAACATGCTCGATACCCAACTCCTTCAGGGACTGCTGGAAAATGTTAGAGGTAAAATTAGTTCCTTGATCACTTTGCACCTCATGGGGGAAACCCATTCTGGTGAAGAATTTGAGCAGTTCCTTGATGACAGTTGGAGCAGAGGTAGTCCTTAAGGGTATAGCCTCTGGGTAGCGAGTTGCCATGTCCATGATAGTTAATAAATAAATGTTACCTTGGGAAGTCTTAGGCAATGGGCCTACAATGTCCACTACCACCCGAGTAAAAGGATTCTCGAAAACGGGCAAGGGCACCAGAGGATGTACAGGCACCTTCTGATTGGGTTTTCCTGTCATCTGGCAAGTGTGACACACTCTACAAAACTCCACTACATCTGCATGCATTCCTGGCCAGTAAAAGTGGGCTCTGATTCTGTCTAGAGTTTTTCTCACACCTAGGTGTCCTGCCAATGTATACAATGTGCCATTTCCATGATATCTCTACGACAAGGTTTGGGGACTACTACTTGATGGACGTCCCAAGCCCCGTCATCGATTGGTCTGTGTGGCGGTCTCCATCTACGCCACAATACTCCTCCTTTGAGGTAGAAACATTCACCACCCTCCTTCTCACATTCCTCTTCACTCACGGACCTGGCAGCTAACTCTTTGCATTCACTATCATCTCTCTGTAGCTCTACCAGGCCACTAGGAAAATTTGGAGGGGTTTCATGGTCATCGTTACGGTCAAGATGAGCCATAAAGGTGTCAGATAAATCCACCTCAGTCACATCATCAGGCACAGTTGGAGCGTCATTCACACTCTCATCATCCCTTTCATCAACTCTTACATTCGGTACATTTCTGTCCGAGGGAACTGCTACTTGAGACATTGAACGTGTGACAGCACACACAGGGAAAACAGTTGGCAACTCCTTGTCGAGCTCACCGGTTAGTGGCTCGTTAACAGGGGAAAGTGACAAAATGGGGTCTGGTCGGACCTTCTCACCTGCTACATCATTCCCCAAAAGGAGTGTTACCCCAGGCACAGGGATATCTTGGGACCTACACAAAGCTATGGTGGCCTCACCCTGTAGTAACTCACATTCAATTTCGCCTTTTACCAAGTGTGCATAAAATTGGCCTCCAGCACCTCTCATTACAACTGGTTCGCCAGGTGGGCACTCTGTGTAAGGATTCACCATGAGGGTGCTAGTAGAACCTGTGTCTCTCAGAATGTTTACCTCATGCATACAACCATTTAATCTCACGTTGCCAGATGAAATAAAGAGACGGTAACTGTCCTGCACTGATGGTGAAATTATTATTGGCTTAACCCTAGTGGGTTGCACCACACATGCTACTACACCCCTGTCTAGATGATTTACGTTAGCTGCTAGGTACTCCTTCTGTCGGGAGTCCTGCATTAAAGGAACTTTTGGTGCTAGGTACTCTATCTGTCGGGAGTCCTGCATTAAAGGAACATTTGGTGCTAGGTACTCCTTCTGTCGGGAGCCCTGCATTAAAGGCACATATGGAGTTTGAGATACGGCGGCAACTGTCTGCCCCGATCTCTCGGTTCTCTCCTTGGCCCAGCACTGATAAGCTAGGTGGCCTCTCATGCCACAAAAAGTACATACTTTAGGGGATACGGGAACGTTCCCTCTTTGAGCATTACTATTAGTTTGGGGCCCACCTCTGTTACCATTGCCCTGAGCCGCATTTTTAGTTGGGGGAACAATTCTATTTTGGCTAGCTGGGGAAGACTTGGCTTGTGACTGGGTCTGTCAGATTTGTGATTGGGATACTTAAAATTAGAACTAGAATTATCGTAGGGCTTCTTTCCACGAAATTTGTTGTTGAGCACGTATGTGTCAGCCATGTCAGCAGCGTCGGCAAGACAATCTACCTTTTTCCCCTTTAAATGATAGGATACAGAAGAATCAATTTTCCATAGGAAATTTTCTAACAGGACCAACTCCTTCAGATCGTTGTAGCTTGTGACTTTCTTACTCTTGACCCAATGATTGAAAGTTTTAGTCATGGTCCTGGCAAATACCTTATGGGTTTCTTCTACTTTCTTCTGGTTGTTACGGAAAGATTGCCTGTAAGCCTCAGGCTGCAATTGATAGGTTTTTAGGATAGCTTCTTTGAGATTGTCATAATCCTGCCGAACTTCTGCTACTTCTGACAAATACGTGGCTCGAGCCTGCCCTGTCAAAACGGTTTGTAACATGAAAGGCCATTGATCTCTTGTTCACTTCATACCTCCAGCAACTTCCTCAAACAAAACAAAGAAATCCTGCACATTATCCTCAGTGAAAGGTGGAATGACACTAGTCATAGTCAATCCCAGAGGGGGAGCAATTAACCCTTAATTAGCGGCTCACCACATAAGTCGTATTTAATAAAGCTGGACTATGTGGCGGCGCTCGACATAGGTCGAGTGGCAATTTCAGCACGTAATGTTGCTGAGAGAGAGAGACAAGTGGTGGCAGGAGACTAGCGAGCGTATGACTGCTCCAGACCACCGCGGCGAACCTACTGACATGAATCTCAGCTCCCTCCTCCCTCTCTCACTCGCTACATACTGAATTATATGGGGAAAGTACCGAATTACATGCTTTTTGCACTCGCGTTGCACGGTTATTGCAAGAAAACTAGCCATCATAAAAGGATCGTTATGGTGTCATTCGAAAGCTCTGTTTATGCCCTTTCAGGGATAGGTACTTGTTTTACGTTCTGGGTCTTATTTAGGCATGAAAATGATCACGTAAACAGCCCTATTTTGGCTAAAAACACCCCGCTGGGCGGTACATATAAATAAACCGCATAGGCCGCTCTTAAGGTGTTAAGGGAGCATTTGTATTGACATTTAGTTGAGCCGTACGATATTGATATTGTTCGGTCGTTGCTCTGGCATTTATTCTGGCTAGTTCTGTTTTTAGTTTGGCTTGTTCTAGTTCGAATATTTGATCACCGGTCAAACCAGGTGGCAATTGTTCATCAAGTTGGCTAGGTTTACTCGAGATCCCACCAACTGCTCCGTCACCCTCCCCGCCTTCTACAGGGAACAGGTGGGTTTTTATGGTCTGAGCCACCTCTACTTTGGACATGTTTGAGACAGTTAATTGGAGATGTGAGGCAAGCACTTTCAGTTCGGATTTTGACAGACAGTCAATATCAGGGGCTGTGGGTTCTGATTCTATGAAAACTCGAGCATCTTCGTCATTAATTAGTCGAGGCATGATTAACACCTTACGAGCGGCCTATGCGGTTTATTTATATGTACCGCACAGCGGGGTGTTTTTAGCCAAAATAGGGCTGTTTACGTGATAATTTTCATGCCTAAATAAGACCCAGAACGTAAAACAAGTACCTATCCCTGAAAGGGCATAAACAGAGCTTTCGAATGACACCATAACGATCCTTTTATGATGGCTAGTTTTCTTGCAATAACCGTGCAACGCGAGTGCAAAAAGCATGTAATTCGGTACTTTCCCCATATAATTCAGTATGTAGCGAGTGAGAGAGGGAGGAGGGAGCTGAGATTCGTGTCAGTAGGTTCGCCGCGGTGGTCTGGAGCAGTCATACGCTCGCTAGTCTCCTGCCACCACTTGTCTCTCTCTCTCAGCAACATTACGTGCTGAAATTGCCACTCGACCTATGTCGAGCGCCGCCACATAGTCCAGCTTTATTTAACTCGACTTATGTGGTGAGCCTCTAATTAAGGGTTAATATTTGATTTTTAAGTAGTGAAACGTTAATGAAACTGAGTGAAACTGTATGAAACGAATCCTGGCGAGGTCGCCACTCTTCTGTTACGTATCTTGATCCTCAAGTGGTTAACTTGATGAATCTAGATAGCACAGAGATATATATTAAGGTATCAGTCAGCTGAAGGCAAAACAAAAGTAAAATCTAATAAAATCATTTCCTGTTGTTGCTTCCTTTCCTTTTGGATCTTAGGACTTGGTATCCTTTATTGACTGATACTCTTTAATTATGAAAATACTGAAACTAATTAAAGTCATGTAGTATTTATAAAGAATTATTATTTAACCGAAGCTTAGTAGGCTATGGTTATGAACCGAATAAGTTATAGCTAAAGAAGGACTATTAATTTTATAAAAAGTCTTGAAAGATAAATATTAAAGTAAGAATATTTCTGTCTCTTACCCTTTTTGAAATGAATAGATAGTTTTCTTATATGTCCTTTTATTTATATTTAATGTAATTATTCTTGGTTCTTGTCTTACGTTAATAGTATTATATTATTATTATCATCAGGATTAATATCAAAGTCACATAAAAAGTTAGATATATATTTAATAATTAGTTAAATGTATTTCTTAACCACGTAACATTGAGGTTTGATTATGAGTAAATAAAGTTACAGGATCGCTTCATAGATTCGATTCAGGTCTCACTCAAATAATATGAAAAGCAAAAATAATATTTTAAAGCTAAAAGAATTTTCTTCAGCTTAGGAAATCACTAGAAGTAATATTAACACAGCCATGTTAGTCTAAGGCGATATTACTAATACGAGACAATAGCATCACCGTACTAAGCACCGTTAAGCAATGTAAGCTTAATTAAAAGAAAATGAAAGAACTCGTAAGTATTAATATAAAACAATAGTATTACTTTCATCATTTACTTAAAGAGTTGCTTTAGTCCACAAGTTAGTCAACTAAAATAGTTAAGTACATAATAATAGCGTTAACGTTAATTCCCAATCAAATAGTTAAGTACATAATAGTAGCGTTAACGTTAATTCCCAATCAAATAGTTAAGCACATAATAGTAGCGTTAACGTTAATTCCCAATCAAATAGTTAAGTACATAATAGTAGCGTTAACGTTAATTCCCAATCAAATAGTTAAGCACATAATAGTAGCGTTAACGTTAATTCCCAATCAAATAGTTAAGCACATAATAGTAGCGTTACCGTTAATTCCCAATCACATATCTCACTAACCAACATAACGTAACTGTTTACACCGAACACACTTAACACACACTTATATAATCTGACTGACAGTCACAAACCCATTATAATACTTCACCCCATCTTCCTCCAGCTGCAAGTTCACCTTCCCCAACTCCAAATGAGACTGATTTGAATGCCCACAACTCGGGTCTTATATACTAAACAATGATGGTGTAAAACGAATCAGGAGGCGGGGGGTGGTGCCCGCTCCAATCACAGCTCCTCGAGTTGCATAGCAGGTGCATGGTCCAATCACAGCTCCTGGGGTCGATCATATGTCATAGCGTCATCGAAGTAGTTTGCAGGGTCCCCTATGACGCACGCAGGTGTGAAGGCTAGTTTGCTGGTGAGCTGGTTTCCCCACTCGCTAGTTCGCTCGCTAGTCTGCTTCACCGTTTGGGTAGTGTGACTCCTTCAACTCTAATTCTAACTCTTAAATTAACATACAGGGCTCCGTATGTCAGAATATATATATATATATATATATATATATATATATATATATATATTTAGTTATTTATATATATATATATATATATATATATATATATATATATATATATATATATATATATATATATATATATATATATCTGTATATACAGTATAGGGTAAACGAACAGGTTGACAAGCACAATAATTCACTTAATCAATGCAATGATCTTTAACACAAAATACACCAGAAGAAACACCAGAGTAACAGTTAATAAGAATTGACTAAACACACCGAATGAAAGCTTTAAGTAAATGCACTCGTTAAAAGGAATAAACACACTAAGAGAACATAGAAGGCAAACGGTGAATCAACACTTAGTAAACTGAATATAAACTGTGAATCACAACTCAATCACAAATCAACAAAGACACCATACACTACCACCACGGTGTAAAACACACAAACACCTCTCACGGATATTTGATTACATTGATTGACAGGTTACCGTGTTTAGATAATTATCGCCAGATAACGCTCGGACACGTATCTACTCAAAGACACAAATCAGTGTCAACTAAACAAACACATAAACACACACCAAATATATAGAACACCACACAAACTAGCGCTCATTACACATACACAATATATATATGCTGTCTCATCTCTCTTCTAAGGATACCAAACATTACACTCACCTAAGTGTCTCAACTCACGAAACTAGGAAGCCAGCAAGCACAAACAGGCCCAGACTGGAGCGAGGGAGATTCTTTCACCTCCGTCCTCCGCCTGGCTAAGGGCGACACTGATTCCGTACTCTTATTTCCTAACACACATCTCCTACCTACCCTCTAACTTTCGGCAAGCAAATGGAGTCACACAAGTCTTTTAACAGAGTCACACAGGGGCTCCTTAGAACGTCTCTCATTCCGTGGGAAACATCTTTTCTCACGGTTCCAAGATGTCAATATGCCTGTAAACTTTTTCCTTTCCCACAAATTCCTCGGTGGTCAATACCGCCAGATACCCGTGTTTGCGCTTCGTCTCTCTCCTCCTCTGTCTGCTACTCATCACACCCTCCCCCTTAAAAGGAAATTTGACAGCGGCAAATTTAGGCATTTACATACATCTTTTAAATGCGGGACAGGTGGTCAGCAATGACATTACATTTCCCTGGAATATGAATGATATTGAGGTGGTTCTCATGCAAGAACAAACTCCACCTTGCAAGCATTTTGAACTGAGTTAATATTCTTGCTGTCACCAGACGCAGAATGGTTTACTTCATGATCAATCCCTTGCAACAAGACTGCACCTGTCCCCAAATCACTTACATCTACAGCCAGTTTGAACTTGGCACCTCCCACATGGTCAATACATTCCTTAATTCTAGGCAAATGGTAAATGTCACTATCGGTGATATCATTGACTTTCTTCACATCAATGCAAAACCTTGCTGACCCACCTGGTTTTTCTATGAGGGTGACGGTGAAGGACCATTCACTCTGGCATGGCTCTCTGAGGTCGCGTTGCACCTCGTCGTTGACCTCTTGGCGTGTCACCTTGGCTCTCTCGGGATTGACTCGGCACGGCCGCAGCTTGACCAGCTCAGCATCTGCCACGCCCACGTCACGTTCCATCACCATCGTCCGGCTCGGAGCATTCCGGGAGACACCCTCCAACATCTCACCATCCTCTGCAACACCATCAGCAGCCACAGGAGCAGCCGTGTCTTCCTCCACTACCATGTGTCCAGCCAAACCATCACCAAGCGCCAGACTTATGACCTCCTTCCGGCCCTCCTTGGAATTAACATACCTCCAATCTTTCTCCTCTGTCACACAATCAGGAGGAACATTTTCGAGCATAGGCACCTCATTAATCACACCACACATCGAATCTAGGTCATTTATAAAGAGGGCATCCCCAGTCTGCCTCCAAAACACCTTCTCCTCCTATCAATGCATTATACTACAAACATCTTACATGCTACACTACCTTTTTACAACATTTATGACACAATCACGACCCGCCTCGGAGTACCCAGGGTGGTGGGACCAGAAATGCCCCCATTGGCCTGACCCCTGGAAACGACTCGCCAAAATGCTCTGGACCACTGCCTTCTACTCTTACTATTCATTTCTGCAACATTCGTGGCCATTCCTCTAACTTCCACTCTGTGGAACACCACCTCTCCTCTGCAATCCTGATCTTCTCTTGCTCACTGAAACACAGTTGTCTGGGGCTACTGATAGCAATCCCTTCTCTCTATCCTCCTACTATCTCTATCCTCAGCTACAAGCCAAAGTTGGATGTTGCGTCTATGTATGCAACAATCTTGCTTTCTCTCGTGTTCCCAACTTTGATTCTTCTGAATTCTCAACTTTCTGGCTAAAGCTTTCTTGTCACTCTCAAACTAAATATTTCTGTGATGTTTATCTCTCCCTTAATCCTACTGACTATCCAAAATTCTTTGACTATCTAACTTCTAAAGTGGAACACATTCTATCCATCTCTCCTTTCACAGAAATCTCCATCCAAAGATATTTCAACTTTCACCACCGCCAATGGCTCTCCTCTCTTTCCACTGACCAACCTGGTGAACAAGCCTACATTTTTTCTATCCTGAATGACCTAGAGCAGTTAGTCCTGCAACCCACCCATATCTCGGATCGCTTCGGATATCGGCCCAGCATTCTTGACAAATTTCTAACCTCTAACCCTTCTGCTTATACTGTAAATCTTTTCTCTCCTTTGGGTTCCTCCGACCATGGCAGTACTTCTTTGATTTTGCATGGAATGACTTCTGCTTCCCTTGGAGAGTGCTGAACGCATTACCAAGGTAAACCTCTTGGACATGGAAGCATACATTCCATTTTCTTTCCCTCAGTCTAATGCAAAAACATCTTGGTTTATTCACACTTGTTCTACTGCTGTCCGCAAGAAGAAGGAAGCATTCAAACGGTACCGTCGCTTTCAATCTCAAGAATCTTTTACTTCCTATGTTTCTGCCCGGAATCAAGCCAAATCTGTTCTTTGCCTTGTCAAACATTCTTTCATCAATAATAAATGCACTGAACTATCCAACTTTATCTCTTCCCAAACCTTCTGGCATCTAGCCAAAAACCTCTCCAACAATTTTCCTTCTCCGTCTTTCCCTCTTCTTTCTTCTTCTTCTGACATAGCTGAACTCTTCCCTAACACTTTCGCTAGAAACTCCACTTTGGATGATTCCAGTGCTATTTCTACATCTCCACCCCCCTCTCTCCTACTTATGCTTAACCTCATAATCTCTTCCAAGGATGTACTTTCCACCCTCTCTGGGCTACTAATATGAAGGCGTACTGAACGGACGGTGTTCCTCCTATTGTACTAAAAAACTGTGCTACCGTGCTACCGTGCTGACTCCCTGCCTAGGCACACTCTGCCGTCTCTGTCACTCCTCTAACGTCTTTCCTTCTTGCTGGAAGTTTGCTGTCATTCAACCTGTCTCAAATAAGGGTGACCGCTCTCAACCCTCCAACTATCGTCCAATTGCTCTCATATCCTGCATATCTAAAGTTATTAAAACTATTCTTGCCTAAACAATTTTTAAGCATTTATCTTTCCATAACCTACTCTCAGACTGCCAGTATGGCTTCCATAACACTTACACTGGTGGCAAGGTGGTATGGGGTTGGAGCCCTAGTCACCTTCGCAGGGCCCCACCCCAATGATACCTGATAGTGTATTGGGAGATGGTTGATGGGGGCCATGTTTGAGGGTGTATTCAACACCACAGGTGTAGTGGCGTGTGTGCTGGAGGCTGGGTGGTGATATGCTGTGGAGCAGTCACAGTCACCGGAGGCACATGTGGCAGGGCAGACGAAGAGGCACAGGAAGGTGGCAGTTGCTCCTGCCTCGTCGTATCAAATGCCTTCTGCATGACCTATTCCATGAACCTCTCCAGGCGCACGGGATCTATTTTCAGCATATGCTGCTCTTGCCACTGGACAAATGTCCGTATGTGTGCCTCCCGGCGTTCTTTCGGCTTGCTGCTGCTGACATTTGCCTGGAAGTTTTCCATCACCTGCTGGGACATTTTTGGCTGCTCTAACATCTGTGACAAATTGAAATCGAAACAAAAATAAATATCACCGGGTTAAAGAAATGAAGTATAGTTTGAAATGGTATAAAGAAAATTTAATAATACATTATTTAAAAAAAAAAAAAAATTAACAAAAAGGTACACATCACTCAAAAATACTGTGTGTCAAGCAGCAAAATATTGAATGTATCTTTGACATTATGTAAGGTAATTATTATTTCACATTATGAAATAAAGAGGGAAAACTTACTTTTGCCATGGCTCCTTCAGGGACAGAGTCATCCAAAACCCTGCCCCTCTTGGCGCCAATACCCCTCCGGCAGGTGGAGTGAAGGAAAAGACTGTCGTGGTCAACGTCCTCCTCAATGTCTTGCCCCATCACGCTCTGGGTCACCTCTCCCTCATCCTCCACATCCATCTCCTTACTGGGTCGCATCCGTTTTTCGATCTGCAATGAAAACAATATACAGTATTAAATTTGTCCTACCTTAAGTAATTGTGTATAATATTTCATAATAAATATCCATGACTATAAAAATTTATTATTCATGGTTTGTCTTCACATAATTGTTTAAGTATTACTATGTTAAAATAACTACTCATGTAGTGATGTTGTCTAAAACCTTTTCGATGCTGATCCTGGTAATTTGTTTGGAAACATTATCCTTCAGGAAGGTAAATTTTTCCCAAATCCACTTGTCGCGGTGTGACGCTCCTGCATAGTAGCCACGTGCGGGCATGCGCGAGTGTCGGCTGCCCAGCCGTTTAGAAACCGGCTGGCGGCAGCCGGCCGGCCGGCTTTTCCTTAGTATATATCCTACGACAATGTAACTAATGTCTGGGATATTCTTATGTTGTTTCACAGCTTGAAGCTGCCCTTATTCTTAACCAACGCATCTTAGTATATTTTATTCTCGATAGTTGATTGTTTCATTATAATATATAAGATGTAAGTCTAGTGAGAGTGGGAGGAGACGAGCGGGAGAGAGAGACCGGCTGGGGGACGTTGCTTCGCGCGGGCGCGGAGAGTCTAGCTTGGGACGAGCCTGATTTTGCCAATTTGATCGCAACGTTAGGCTAGTTTCGACTCACGCAAGGGGTAAAGGATTTTGACCCTGTAATGGTGTTGAGTGTTGCCAAGCATGGGATGTATTTCGCATGCCTAGGGTGGGGTCCAGACAGATTCAAAACTCAGAGCTCACCTCACTGTCGTACCCTTCGGACCCCCTTGATATCTATCCCTCTCAACCCCACTTAGAAACTTTCTCTCTTACTTTGTATACCTTCCTTCCACTACTTCACCAATCTATTTAATTATTCCATCCCCTTGATAGACCTTATATCTATTATTGTATTAACGACGAGCTCTCAGATAATTAGATAGGATTTTGGGCCTTATGCAGAGATGTAATTGTTAATGAGACCTAGGAAGCTTTTTTGTTGTCTCATATTTGGTGGTTTCATGCTTGCTAGTGTGTTCTTGTGGCAGGTGAGCAGGGGCTAGACCGGAGGGGGGGCTTTTTGTGATCCTTTAAGTAAAGTCTGCTGGTGCGAGTCCTGTGGACCTGCACGACTTTACTAGGATACCCGTGGGAGTCTGGGGGCATTTTCTTGTCTGTGTGCCTGTGTGTCTAGTGTTGTGTTGGGTGAGGGCCCTTGCCTAGTCCACTCAGCACTGCGCTAGCACGTCTTGCGTTGGTTTTAGGGTCGCCAGGAGAGAGTCAGATACTTGGGATCTGAGTCTCTCAAGAGAGCACCCTTTCAATTAGAGTAATTTGGCGCACAGACTTGGGAACGTCCCTAGGCTAGAGCAGGTGGCTCAGCCCGGGTATCCGAAGCCTATATCCTTCCGGCTAGACCTCTGCCACCTGGCAGATTAACAGCTAGTGGTTTATTATCTGTATGCTTGTTATTGTGCCACAGTTTACCGTCTTTGTGAGCATTGTGAGTTAGGGTGTGGCTTAGAGACTCTGTCCGAGCAGGCTTGCCTGACTAAGAGTGAGAAGCACACCTGTATGTGGTTATGTTGCGAGTTGCTACCTTTATTTAATTATACCTATGCCATTATACACTGTATGGCCTATCACTAGTATTTATTCCTGCTTATGAGTTAAGAGTTCTCTAAATCCGTAACTTACTTTCTTTGCTAAGCATCAGATCCTACAGTAGCCGCATGCAGTTTAGAAACCTGCATCTTGTCTACCTGTACGATGTTTTGAGGACTGTTTGCTTTCACCTTCTTTCACGCAGGGGTGATTAGTTGTATTAATTAACGTAACGTTAAATGTACTTTCTTCTAGTTTGTTATTAAATTGTTTCTGCAATTTAATTCCGTTATCTATCTTTTCCTTGAAGCTTTAAGTCAACTTAATTGTGTGATCTTTTATATAGCCTGCTTGACTATCAGCAGTCTATAGTGCGTGCACCCTGTAACCGAGTCATAGGATACCTTGTTGTCCAGGCAGGACTCTTGACGGTTTAGGGTGGTTTGTTGCCTGTGTTTATAGAAAAGGGTTGGATCTAGCGTTTTCCGTTGTTGCTTGTTGCCGCATACCTAGTCCAATAGAAAGAGCCCAGTGTTTATATATCCCAGGACGTAACAAATGGTGACCTTGCATAGGATTTACTGAACAGTGGAATATAGTAGTCATTTATTTTGAGATTCCTTATGATTAGAGGAATACAGTGGACATAGATTTTTTTTTTTGGAGCAATCAATATAACACATTAAAGAGTTTAAATAACATTAGTATATACATACTTGCATAGGAGATAAGGCACATTCTATAACCGTGATAATTACTGCAGTACACAAACATGTCTAATTAATCAGAACACAGTGGTGGGTCAGGTCACGATACAGGCTCGGAGGGAGAAAGACCTGAGGAGTGGCTAGTCGATAGCGAGGAGGGTGCTAGAAGATTTTTAGAGGTGCCCCTTACCGATGCCAGGGTGTTGAAGCTGAATAAGTATGGCTTAAAGTGTGTGGCAGGTCTTCAGGGTCACCAGGGTTTAAGTGGCATGAGGAAAGATCAGCTGAGGACTTTGATATTGGGTTTAGAAGGGAGAGACCTGGGTGGAGAGGCGACTGGGGGCCCCGGTCCCCAGCCCCCCTCCACTCTACCCCCGTATCAAACGTCAGGGTGCCTGAATTTAGTACATACCCCCAAGTTGATGGTCAATGGCAGCGTGGAATTCAATCACATGGACCCTCTCCATTAAATGCACCTTCCCCTCCTCAAGGGTTAACTCCAGATTTGTTGTTTCGGCTTGAGATTGCCAAGGTTGAGGCTGCTGAGAGACAGGCTAGAGCTCAGGCTGAGGCCGCAGAGAGAACAGCTATACGAGAGGCTGAACTGCAGGCAGAGTCTACTAGGTATCGGGCTGACAGGGAGCTGGAGAGATCTTGAGTGGAGGTAACAGGGCGAAATATTGGGGGTCAATCATTGTCGCACCTGCTTAAACTAGTTCCTGTGTTCGATGAATCATGTGTGACTGAGTTTTTTATGCGATTTGAGAAGAAGTGTCAGAAACACCAGTGGCCTCAGGAAAAGTGGGCAGCATTAGTTTCATCAAGACTCCTAGGAAAGGGGCTAAAAGCGTATGATGCACTACCTTTAGAGTCCTGTGTAGTTTATGATGAGCTAAAGAAGGCTGTGCTACGGGCCTATGAGTTACAACCAGAAACTTACCGCTTGAATTTTCGGGGTGTTACTAAGGGCAAGGATAGTACCTTCCTAGAACACGCCCGGGACTTGTCTGATGCACTACGACATTGGCTGCGTTCCGAGAGGGCAGCTACTTTTGAGGAGTTGAGTGAGCTGGTTCTCTTGGAGCAGTTCTTTAAGTGCACAGGCGGGGACTTAACATTAAATATAAAGGAAAAAAATCCTAGAACTATCCAGGAGGCAGCAGAAATGGCTGACCTCCGACTGTCATTAATTCGAGGGTGCGAAGCAGCAGCTAGGAGTGAGTCGGGTGCAAAGGATCGTACCCCTCCCTCTCCCAAGCCATTTGTTACGTCCTGGGATATATAAACACTGGGCTCTTTCTATTGGACTAGGTATGCGGGCTGACAGGGAGCTGGAGAGATCTCGAGTGGAGGTAACAGGGCGAAATATTGGGGGTCAATCATTGTCGCACCTGCTTAAACTAGTTCCTGTGATCGATGAATCATGTCTGACTGAGTTTTTTATGCGATTTGAGAAGAAGTGTCAGGAACACCAGTGGCCTCAGGAAAAGTGGGCAGCATTAGTTTCATCAAGACTCCTAGGAAAGGGGCTAAGAGCGTATGATGCACTACCTTTAGAGTCCTGTGTAGTTTATGATGAGCTAAAGAAGGCTGTGCTACGGGCCTATGAGTTACAACCAGAAACTTACCGCTTGAAGTTTCGGGGTGTTACTAAGGGCAAGGATAGTACCTTCCTAGAACACGCCCGGGACTTGTCTGATGCACTACGACATTGGCTGCGTTCCGAGAGGGCAGCTACTTTTGAGGAGTTGAGTGAGCTGGTTCTCTTGGAGCAGTTCTTTAAGTGCACAGGCGGGGACTTAACATTAAATATAAAGGAAAAAAATCCTAGAACTCTCCAGGAGGCAGCAGAAATGGCTGACCTCCGACTGTCATTAATTCGAGGGTGTGAAGCAGCAGCTAGGAGTGAGTCGGGTGCAAAGGATCGTACCCCTCCCCCTCCCAAGAATTTTGATACACATAAATACACAAAACCAGGTAGCACTGCCAATAAAACTGAACATAAACCAAATACCGTCCTGTATAAGAAGTCTAATGGTACCTCTCACTCCCAAGGGAAACCAAAGAGTAAAGAGTGCTTTGCACATCACAAGGAGGGTCACTTTGCAAATGCTTGTCCGAACAAGCCACCAAACAAGGTTGTGTCATTGGTCCGCAGCATAGGGGTGTCGCCTATATCTTCTGAGTTTGCCAAGGGTAGTTCGTCAGAGGTTGGGACACAGCCTGTGTTCAAGAGTCCGGAAGGCTCGAACCCTGTCCGCGACGTCTTTGGGGGTCATAGAGGGCATGGTTTTGTGAGGTGGGCTGGCGAAAGGCGAGGAGTTAAGCTATTGCGTGATACTGGGGCTTCTCAGACCTTGTTAAGGAACTTTACTGGTAGACCGATTAACGCTGCTCGGGTGGTGGTAGTTCAGGGGATCAATGCTACGAAGTCCTACCCGCTGGTGCGGATGGAGCTGGAGGTGGATGCTCTGGCGAAGGAGCTGGATGTCGGAATTGTAGAGAACTTGCCTGTTGGGGGTGTCGACCTCCTCCTCGGCAACGACCTTGCGGTGTCTGCTTCTAAGGTTTCACCCTTGGTCGTTGCCGAGAAGGCGGCCGACGTTAGTAGGGAGGAACAGGAGTGGTTTGAGAAGTGTAGCGTGCAAACTATGGAGTGTGTTGTGACGCGTTCTCAGACATCCGGAGCCTTGCAGCCACCACCTCAGTCTATCAAACCGCGGAGGAAAGGTCACAAGAAAACGGGAAGTGTTGGTCAATTGGAGAGTTTTGAGCCGGCAGTGTTTCTTGGTGACTCATTATTGGCACCTATGTTAGAGTCTGGAGAGGCCCCAGGACCTGTCACAGCTAGTGAGGAGGTAGGGCAGGAAGAGACTCCGAGGCAGCAACGTTACACACGGAGAGAAAAAAGGGTTGCTCAGTTTGATATTGGGGGAGGACTTGGGTTGCTTCGGAAGCATCTAGACAGGTTGGTTCCCTCAGATATTTGTAAACTGCAGTTGGAGGATCCGGAAGTTCAGAAGTGTGGTAATGGTGCTGTCGAGATCAAACACGAGGACGGGGAAACATGTCATATGAACCTGTTGGAGGAGTTTGTGAGGCAACCACCTGAGCAGCCTACTGTCCCGGCGTTGGTCTGCAGCGGCCAAGGTACAAAGGAGTACAAAGGAAATCAAGCAACAACAGGTCTAGTGACCCTTCTAGGCTGCTTGTCCTCCAAAACACTGAGGATCAAGTGTCCAAACAGTGGTTTAGAGTTGGAAAGGGAACTACTGCCCTGCCACTAACGTGGCAGGACTAGGAAGTTAGTAGGGGACATATGGCTTAGTAACTGAGGGGAGGATAAAATAAAGTTATTCATTTACAAACGCAGTCAGTCGCGGGTTTGATGCGAGATATTTGTCTAGGCGGAATTTAAATGAATCAACGGTGCTTCAGTCTATAACGTCTCGGGGAAGCCCATTCCACAAGTTGACAACTCGATTGAAGAAGAAATTCTTAGATTCGTGTGAGTTAAAAGATTTACCAATAATTTTGCAACCGTTTCCCCGTGTGTAATTAGATTGGTCGATAGTGAAGTACTTACTACAGTTTATATTGTCGATGCCTTTGATGATTTTGAACACTTGAATTAAGTCACCTCTTAATCTGCGCTGGGTTAAAGGAAATAGATTTAATTCTCTAAGACGCTCTTCGTATGGTTTGTTCTTTAGGCTAGGTATCATTTTGGTAACTCTACGTTGAACTCGTTCTAGCTTGTTTATGTCTTTTTGGTAATAAGGGCACCAGCATTGAACGCAGTATTCCAGAAAAGGGCGGACTAAGGAATTGTAAAGGGTTAGGATTACGTCTTTGGATTTATGCTCAAATGACCTGCCTATAAAGCCAATTATTTTGTTTGCCTTCTTAACAACTTCTGAACATTGTTGACTCGGTTTTAGGTTACTCGATGTTGTTACTCCCAGATCGGTTTCTCTGTTTACATTCTTAAGCTGAGTGCCATTCATCGAATAGTTTGCTTTCTCATTTAGGTATCCGATATGTAGTACTTTACATTTATCCGCATTGAAACTCATTTGCCAAATTTGGGCCCAATGTGACAATTTATCTAGATTGTATTGCATATCGTCAACTTGATCTTTTGAGAGTACGCTATTTGCAATTTTTGTATCGTCAGCAAATTTTGAGATTGTACAGGTGAGACCCTCATCTATGTCGTTGATGTAAATTAGAAAGAGAATTGGTCCTAGTACCGATCCCTGGGGTACCCCGCTACTTACATTGGTCCATTTAGATGCCTTACCGTTTATGACTACTCTTTGCTTTCTGTCGCTGAGCCAATTTTCTATCCATTTCAACACACTGTCTTGTATTCCATGCGCTTTTAGTTTTAGCAGTAAACGTTTGTGGGGAACTTTGTCAAAGGCCTTTTGAAAATCAAGGTATATAATATCTACAGCTTTACTCTCATCGTAGAGGTTGAGGATATCGTGGAAGAAGTCTAAGAGGTTTGTTAAACAGGAACGTTTTTTACGAAAGCCGTGTTGAGTATCTTTAAGTATGTTATTTTCCTCTAAGTGATTTACGAGTCTGTCTCTTATGACCGTTTCTAGCATTTTACATACAACTGAAGTTAAGCTAATTGGACGATAGTTACTGGGTAGGGATTTGCTGCCTTTTTTGAATATCGGTGTTACGTTGGCAATCTTCCACTGATCAGGCATAGTTCCAGACTGCAAGGATTTATTGAATAGTAATGTCAGTGGTTTGGAGAGCTCATCCTTAGCTTCCTTTAGAACTCTAGGCGAGATTGTATCAGGTCCTGGCGTTTTATTTACCTTGAGTTTATCTAAACAATTCAATACTTCTCTCTCTGTAACGGTGATATTGCTTAGAACATCTGAATTATCAATCTGAATCGGCGATGGTGTAGGGATATCACTGAGGTCTTCTGTTGTAAAAACTGATGCAAAGGTGTTGAGGGCATTACTCATTTGTACTTTGTCTTTGGTGTATTCTCCATTTTCATCGACTAACGGTCCAACAGTTGAAGTAACTACTTTTTTCTTTCTGATATAACTATAGAATTCTTTCGGGTTTGTTTTACTTTGATTCGCAATATGTAACTCTAGGGTCTTTTTACTTTGCTTAATTAACTTTTTGGCTTTGCGTCGTAGCTCTACAAATTTCACCCGTTCTTCGTCATTTTGTGAGGATTTTAATCTATCATTAGCAAATTTGTTAGCAAGCAGGCAGTTTGAAATATCTTTATTCCACCATTTGGGCTTATTATTATGGCCTGGACGCCGTATTTTCGATGGTATGCAGTCTTGCACTGCTTTTAGGTAAGTGGTTTCGAATGACTTCCAAGATGTATTTATGTCGTTATTGTTAATTAAAAAGCTCCAGTCAGTTTCTTTAAACATAGCTCTAAGTTTATGAAAGTTTGCTTTCTTGAAATTAGGGACTTTTTCGATGCTACTATTTGGTTCGTTACTAGTAAAGTTTAAAGTGAAAGTTATCGTACGATGGTCGCTGTTACTGAATTCGTCACCAACATTCAAATTCTCTATTAATTCTTCTTTTGTTGCAAGTACAATGTCAAGAACGTTATTACCACGGGTCGGTGTTCGAACAAATTGATAAAGCGAACTCTCTTGCAAGTTCGTATACAAGTCATGTCCGGAGTGTGAAGTAAGAGTATCGCCCCACTTGGTCACAGGTATATTAAAGTCGACAAAAAATACGGTATCTTTCGAGTTACTTACATCTGCAATTTGTTCATAAATTTCTCGGTCAGTTTGCACTGATTGAGCTGGAGGTCTGTATATTAATGCAAGTATTATTTTTGTACCTTTATTATTCTTTATTAGCACAAAAGATGTGTCAACGTTCACAATTTGAGGTTTTGACAAGAGGGTCGGGTTAAGACTTTCTTTGATATAAAATAAAACGCCACCTCCATTTTTATTTATTCGGCTTTTCTCAAACATTACATAACCGGGAAGTGAATACTCTGCTAAAAAGTCTCTATCTACTGTATTGAGCCAAGATTCTGTTATACCAATCACATCATTATTTTCAGTAAACACTAGTTCCTCTAAATCTGAAAATTTATTGTGTATGCTACGAGCGTTTGCATAGAAAACCTTTAAAGTTGCCGTTTTAGAACTCACAGAACGTTCTTTAATCAAATTTTTGGTTCTGATCGGATCTACATTTACATTCATGGCTGACATCGGTCCTCGGCCGTTATCCCTGGCGGTTTTGAATTTGGGTCGTGTTGGTGGAGCTTTATCCAAATTCGCGGTTCTTGACAGATTAGCATTTAATTCCTTCGCAGGTTGCCGCCCTCGCTGTCTTCGGTCCTCCTTCCTGGTTGTCCTGTGCTGAGTCGATTTCTGCTCCGAAAATCCTTCACCGCATCGTTGAGAAGACGCCCAAAACGTGCTGCTCCCACCTGGTTCAGATGAACTCCATCGTCCGAAAACAAATAGTCATCGTAGTAGAAATTGTCCCAGGTGTCGACGAATCCCACGTTTTCCTTCCTGCAGAGGTTTGCTAGACAACGATTTGTGCTGCTGGCTATGTTGTAAAATAGGCTCTCTACACCAAGCCGGGGGACGATTCCTGAGACGATGATCCTTGATGACTTCTCCTTAAACGACTTGATCAGCTGCTGGTACTTTAAAAGCAAATCTTCCGACCGGGTTCGCTGTACATCGTTGGATCCAACGTGGATGACGTACATTGTATTAGCAGGGGCCAGCTTAGATACTTCGTCAACTGCAGCAACTACGTCGTCCACACCACCACCAGGGATACAAAAACGCTTCCTGGTCTTAGGTGCTCTGGCGCAAAACTCTGTGAGCTGACCACGTATCATCGAGTC